>CM062808.1:372535019-373135019 GCA_031772625.1 Pinus tabuliformis | reverse complement strand
GTTGCATTGCAAAAGTCCCTTCTGTGGGGTGCGGTGGGTGAGAAATGACAAATGGCAGTGTCATTCCTCGAGGTGGAGAGGCAATGGAAGCTTCCAGAATCTTCTCCTGTGACACTTGCCTCACTGAATTCGACCAAGGATGAGTAAGAGGCCCTCAGTCTCCAAGTGGAAGCAAGAACTGGCAGAGAGAAGACACTAATCAAATCACAAGCTGACTCATCCCTCTTACAGATATCTATATATGGATCCCTCATCCCAGAGATCCAGAGGCTGGAATTTTGCATATTGTAAGGAATTGCTGTTAGTTTCTAGAGACAAACATCAGATTGTTGGGTGATCTAAGCTTTGGTTGAGGTGAAGAGGGGCTTCTTTGCTGGGAGGTTGATGCTGGGTCGGAACCACTGGTTGTAACTCCTCCTGGATCTTTTCTTGTTAATCAATAAAAGCTATTTGAGTTTTCCTCCATGCTTTTGTATCATTGATGCTTGTTACATTTGTATGGTCAATTTAAATCTAATCCTAAATTGTTTATGAATATAGATCCATGTCTTTGTATAGTGATATGCTTCTGTGATCTTACAGGTACTTTGTGAAGCTGAGCGTGCAAGGAAGCAGGTAGCTGGGGACTATCGAAGAAGAGAGGGATCGAATCAAAGGATTAGCGCAAGACAGAGGTTGGTCTTTCTATTCCTCTCTATCTATAATTTATAAAGGAAAAACATAAGTAGCTTTTCTCTGTTTGTTTCTAAGGCAGCTGTCACACCTTAGTGGGATAGAGCAGTTCTAAATAGACACTTTTCCCTGTAACAAAATGGCAACTCTGCTGGGGGATAATTAGTTTGTTTGTTTATCATTCTTTGTTATTTGTTTCATAAACTTATAAGTAGCATTCGAACTGCATTTGCCATAACAAATGCAAAGTAGATAATTGCTGCTTCAATCCATCCACTAGATCTGTTTATGATTTAAAAAACTGATTCACAAACTATCTAATTTCCCTTGTGATAGCTCTTAGATCCTCCTTAGATCTACCCCTGATTGTTGCATTACTGATTGCCTTTTACTCGGCCAAAAACCAAGAACTGAACTACAAACTGTGACCCGGAACCCGGACAGAGTCTCATTTCTGGCCCAGCGCAGGTACTGTTCAGAGATTCTGAATTTCAGCTCACTTCCCAAAGGGACAACCTACGCTGCATTTCAGATTCCCTGTGTTACAGGTGCACTGATCAGACTAGCTCTATGCAGTTGTGGCTTCCGTGGATCATCCTTTCCAGTTCTATTCCTGAATTTTGCTGCCTGTGATCAGTATATGTCTGTTTGAAACCCATTTTCCTTGTTGTTATTCCACTTCCTTTGTACAAAAGAACTGTAAATGTTTTTTGTGTGTTTGTTGAGTCATTTACAGTTTTCCTTTGCAAAAGTAGCATAGTCGTACTGTCGTCCTTTGATTTGAATCTGTCGCAAGTGTCGATTTTGATCATATGAGAAAGTTTGATTGCTGTTGATGGTCAACTATCCTGTTACTATTGCTTTTGGTCTGAATTTGTAATTTTCTAGTGTCAAAAAACAAGTATTCATTTCAAAATCGTAAGGTGTCGTAATTGTCTCTATTTTTGATTTCGAAAAGGAGCTTGTTTATATTTGTCGCTTGAAAAGAAATTCAGATTTGTACATCAACTTTCCTCTTAAGCATCTATATATTAAGAAAGTCGAAAAACAAATACATGCATGTGCATTTGCATATAGACAGTTTGTTTGGCTTGATTTAGGAAAGTGCATTTACAGTGTGCTCTTTGCTCTTTGTGAAAATATTCTGTCTTTCTTTTCCCTAGTAGCTAGGATTTTCATTGCACAAAAGAGATAAGAAGTTTGTTTATCATCTTTAGATTGCATTTTAGGAATTACATCTACATCTCATGGTGAACCCGAAAGGCAAACTTCATAAGCAAGATCAACTTAAAATAAATTCAATGAATCTAACAACGCTTTGGAACTTAACGCATAACATTTAGAGGTCTAGGCTAGAGACTATTCCGGCGTCGTAAAGCCTGGTAACTGTTGTCCTCACTGATGGTTGGGTGATTCCTCCACTTTGAGATGATAAGTGCCAGTACGGACTTGTGCTCCCACGTACTGTTGAGTATATTTTGGGAGACCCCTATAGGCTTAAATCCTTTATCCATAGGAAGCCGTGTCTGCCGCCCTATCGATCGCAATGCACTGAACACAACATTCGGGAAGATTGACTGCCATACCGTAAAAAGTATTCTGCATTTTTGCGATTGATTTGGTACTCCCTCTACCTAGACTTCCAGAGTAGTCCCTTTCGTTCCTTTTCAGACTCCTTAACGGAAAAGGTCCATCTGAGCACTTGTCACTTCAGGCTCATTAAAAATCAAAGGCAACTAGAGTCATCTTTTGTTTTTTCTTGACTCTTAAAAACTGAAAAAACAAGTTGTGTCAAAGCGTCTAAAATTTATTTTAAACGGAATATTCATTACCCCTTTCCTACGTTGATCTTCGGTCGAGAAAATGGAATCCACCAACCAAGGAATTCCCCTTGGAGGAAATCCTAGTCCCTTCTCCTCTTGCGGAGATGTTGGTGCACCCCATATGGCCACATTGTCGCTTCCAGGACTGACAATTGGTTTGCCTGTATGGCTCTTCTCAACCTCTGTCGTTCAGAACACCACAATTCCTGAACAATCGAATCAGCAATTAGACGAGTCCAGAGTTACCCACCAACCTTCTACTTCCTCTAATTCTTCCTCTCCTCCTTCCTCTTCGCTTGATGGGGCTGGTAAAGCCAAAAATGAAGTACTTAAGGAGAAGAAGGAAAAGAAGAAGAAAGAGAAGAAGAAGAAGGAGCCAAAAGCGAATGGGGGCAAACGAGTGTCATTTAACGAAAATCCACACACTGCACCGACCAGGCCTAAATCGCCATGTGTCATTTGCAAAGGAGACCATTATCACAGAGATTGTCCTTGCATCCCTCGGATCTTAAGGGACTGGTCTCCTCGTTTGCACAACCCGGTGTCATCAACCTCTGATAATCATGTTGAAAACACATCGTCAACTAGTGAAAGTGAAGCCCGAGGACAAAAAGGAAAATATAGATTTCCTTGTAAACTGTGCGAAGGCGATCATGCTGTCCACCGTTGTCCCTTCTTAGACAAAGCTAAAAGAGTTTTGGATGATCGTCCGGTTTCACCGTTACGACTTCCTCCTGGATATAAAAAACTCTTGCCGAGTCCGTCACTAGTTGAAAATCTGGCTGGCCCGCTCAGGTGGTCGCCTGAAGCATCTGTCATTGAAGATAAATCATCTGAATCCATACCAGACAAAAGTCAAAAGGTCGAGGTGGCAGTTGACCCGGTCTTTCCTTCAGAGGTCCCATCTTCAGATGATACAGTCACTGAAGAGAACAAGGATGACACCGTCCAAATTCTTTTCATAAGCACAGACTCCAACGAACATGGGGGCAATTTACCCGTTCCTTTACCGCAGGAAGGAAGTTCGTCAGAGTCGTACCCGGCTGTCTATTCGGTCCCACCTCCAAGCAACCTAGTTGTCTCCTTTGACTGGAATCAGCTAGGCAGACCCCGTTTACCGGCCAGTATACCATTCCGAATTATTGTTCAAATATATAGAATGGTTATGGCTGGTACCATCATAGATGAAGGGGCTTCTGTGAGTATCCTTTCCTCAACTGCTTGGAAAGTGCTTGGTTCGCCATTGATTTTGCCTGAGATGAGAAATCTAACAGGATTTGATAAAGGAACCAGTCGACCATTAGGGATCCTTCCCAATGTGCCCATAACATTGAGAGGGAAAACTGTTCACATGAACGTAATGGTAGTTCGAGGACCCCTAGATTACAATCTACTCCTTGGACGAGACTATATTTATTGCATGAGAGCCATTGGAGTGATGTGTTTTCCGCACGAAGGAAGAATGGCCAAGCTTGTAGACCAGCTTTCATTTCCCAGATCACGCATAGCAAATAGCCATATACCATCCCTGAATGGTCTTTCCACGCAAGAAATGTCTCAATCTCCAGTCCGTCCACCCGATGAGCGTGAGTGATTCGAGAGGACATGACTGAAACCCAGGGGGCATGCACCCTGGCCTGCTTCGGCAGGAAAACTTGGAGTATAGGCTAGGTTTCCGCAAGAGAATATGACCTCCGTACTCCCGTCCGTGATTGGAAGGGGGAGTTGGACTGGAACAAGATTCTCTTGTCAAAGTTATGTGAGTTGGCGAGCACCGCCGCTCACCTTTGTTTATCTCGGTAGACATCACCGAAGAAGTGTTTTGTTTGCGCTGTGAATAGAACAATCTTTGGGTAGCCTGTAAGAGGTGGGCCTCTCTCGATAAAACAAATGTTTTAACGGAATAAAGAAGGGGTAACCTTGAAACTCTGTTTTATACCTGGGGGCATGCAAACCTTTTGGAGTGCAAGCGAAGAGCGACTATTTATTTTTTAAATTTTTAGGACCTCTAACCCTTTAAACTCATAGGATTGGTCATCTCCTAACTTGCATAAAGAAAGGATGTGAGGCAAAACTCTAAAAATTGCCTTTTTATATGAGACATTCTTATCACACGACTGGATTAATCGAGCAGTGTTACCGCAAGGTTCAAGCTCGTTAAAAAATAAAACCGCATCGAGCAGTTTTAGCACATAGTTCAAGATCGTTAAAAATAAACATAAGACATGAGCAAATGTTTCTACCCGCGTTTAAGCTCATTAAAAAATGAACTATTCCCTGGTAAATAACCATTGTGAATGTAGTACTTCAGCCGTTAAAGCCTTGGTCGTGTTTGCACCATCACCTCCACTTTTTCATTGGCCGATCATTCACCTCCATTTGATTGTCTACCCATTTTGAGGAATAGCTGCGAAGAGTGATTTCACTAGCCATCCTTGTGACACTGCCATGATTGGAAAATTCCAAACCTTACCTGGAATCAGCTGCTACCCCTTTTATCACTCGTTCCTCAAAAGACGAGTCTCCTTTAAGTTCTTTTCAACTGACTCATAAAATATGAAAAGATTGCCGAGCCATTGGCCTCTCCAGCTCGTTAAAGGGACAGGAAGTGCTATTCCTCCTCTAGATTTTAATCTTTTTGGACCTGAGGGATTATTACACAAAATGATCGAGCGCTTGTTTTGTTCGGCTCGTTAAAACTATCGAAAATTCATCCCTTCTGTATTGTTTTATACTTTTTCGGACTTAAGGGATTAGATGACGAAAAAGGAATTTTGGAGTTACCTTTACGTTCCTTTTTAGACTCTCTAAAATTGAAAAGGACTGAGTTATCTTTGTCGTTAAACTCGTTAAAAAGATTAATAGCGACAAACTTGTCTGTAGACGAGAACGAGTTTCACTATCGCTAGGCTCGTTAAAACATAGCGATGGGTTTGCCCGAAGGGCAAATTATAGAATAAGCATATGTTATCCTCCTCAAGCTTGACAAAAATAAAGAGGTACTGGTCAGCAATGACTGGGGAAAAATTGGGAAGAAAATTCAAAGAAACTTTGTTGGTAGCAAGTCGTTCTTGAACATGACACTTCCGCTCCGTGTTCGAGTCGGGTTGGGTTGTTTCATTCACCGGTCACATCACCATGGTCATGCCATATCATCCACATTTGGGGTTAATGCTACCAATCCATCACATCAGTGTCGCCGATATGTTCAAGAGAAGTCATCCAGAGAAGTCACCTGTGTCTCACCCACTACCATACATTATACTCCATTCTTTCATGACCGCCACCCTAAACC
The DNA here is from genome assembly GCA_031772625.1 of Pinus tabuliformis. Lineage (NCBI taxonomy): Eukaryota > Viridiplantae > Streptophyta > Pinopsida > Pinales > Pinaceae > Pinus > Pinus tabuliformis. The sequence continues at coordinate 373,129,229 of CM062808.1, read as the reverse complement.
TTATATCACCAGATCATTTTCACCTCCATCAAAATCATTTGCTCCGTTCCGTGCCATTGATGTGGGATTCATTAAGGCCCTCCTGTGACGGATCACTTCTTGTCGACATCAACTCATTATCCAAGAAGTTGATCTAGGAACACCCCATTCAGTACTTTGAAGCTTGCATGCCTCAATGGCAAGTTTCTCACTTCCGGCGACAGGTTTACATCAATGGCCTTCGACCGAAAGATTTTGCATGGTGTTCGACGCCAAGTCCTTTATTCACACCACGTGAATTGTACTGCAGTACCTTGAGGATCATTATCATTATCGGTGATTCCTCTTGTGCTTGTTAACAGTTTACATCATTGACTGGTAATCAAGCGATGTCTTTCCATGTTCGACTTCAAAACATTTCTCACATGGATCGACTTGTACTTCGAGTGAAGATCGGACAAGATTGAAGACCCCGGATCTAGTTTCATCCATCCGGGCTGCGATATATATTCAGGGAAATAAAGACATTAAATGTACATCATTGCAGCACAGATAATCATCTTATCAAAAGGATGATGGCTCTACCAGAATCATCAGTCTACACTCAGACGATTGTCTGTCCTATGTACATGAAAATGAATTTATAAAGTTGAGCATGGGAATGCCCGCCTCAGCTAGATCATGAAAATATTATGAAGATAATGCATTGTATTGTATCTTATAACAGGTCTCCTCCCAGCATTGAAAGAACTTCGGATCGTCATAATAAAACATTTCACCCGACACCAAAAGGTTAATGGCCTCATACTTTAGGGGGCAGCTGTTATAGACATTTTTGTGCCCTACAACCCCAAGCATGAAATGTCCATAAACCAAGGACTCCTAAGTCCCTAAAGGTGTTGTTCTAACCCCTAAAGGAACAAGGTCAATAGATTACAGCTTCTCCTAGAAGTTCTCCATGAAAAACTACTCAAAATTGGTCAAAACAGGATCATTGCAGCTGCTCCACTGGCTAGGTGTGTTGCATCTCACCCAAATACACTGTGAGGGTGCGTTGCATTGCAAAAGTCCCTTCTGTGGGGTGCGATGGGCGAGAAATGACAAATGGCAGTATCATTCCGCGAGGTGGAGAGGCAATGGAAGCTTCCAGAATCTTCTCCTGTGACACTTGCCTCACTGAATTCGACCAAGGATGAGTAAGAGGCCCTCAGTCTCCAAGTGGAAGCAAGAATTGGGAGAGAGAAGACACTAATCAAATCACAAGCTGACTCATCCCTCTTATAGATATCTATATATGGATCCCTCATCCCAGAGATCCAGAGGCTGCAATTTTGCATATTGTAAGGAATTGTTGTTAGTTTCTAGAGACAAACATCAGATTGTTGGGTGATCTAAGCTTTGGTTGAGGTGAAGTGGGGCTTCTTTGCTGGGAGGTTGATGCTGGGTCAGAACCACTGGTTGTAACTCCTCCTGGATCTTTTCTTGTTAATCAATAAAAGCTATTTGAGTTTTCCTCCATGCTTTTGTATCATTGATGCTTGTTACATTTGTATGGTCAATTTAAATCTGATCCTAAATTGTTTATGAATATAGATCCATGTCTTTGTATAGTGCTATGATTCTGTGATCCTACAGGTACTTTGTGAAGCTGGGCATGCATGGAAGCAGGTAGCTGGGACTATCGAAGAAGAGAGGGATCGAATCAAAGGATTAGCACAAGACAGAGGTTGGTCTTTCTATTCCTCTCTATCTATAATTCATAAAGGAAAAACATAAGTAGCTTTTCTCTGTTTGTTTCTAAGGCAGCTGTCACACCTTAGTGGGATAGAGCAATTCTAAATAGACACTTTTCCCTGTAACAAAATGGCAACTCCACTGGGGGATAATTAGTTTGTTTGTTTATCATTCTTTGTTATTTGTTTCATAAACTTATAAGTAGCATTCAAACTGCATTTGCCATAACAAATGCAAAGTAGATAATTGCTGCTTCAATCCATCCACTAGATCTGTTTATGATTTAAACAACTGATTCACAAACTATCTGATTTCCCTTGTGATAGCTCTTAGATCCTCCTTAGATCTACCCCTGATTGTTGCATTACTGATTGCTTTTTACTCGGCCAAAAACCAAGAACTGAACTACAAACTATGACCCGGAACCCAGACAGAGTCTCGTTTCTGGCCCAGCGTAGGTACTGTTCAGAGATTCTGAATTTCAGCTCACTTCCCGAAGGGACAACCTACGCTGCATTTCAGATTCCCTGTGTTACAGGTGCACTGATCAGACTAGCTCTGTGCAGTTGTGGCTTCCGTGGATCATCCTTTCCAGTTCTATTCCTGAATTTTGCTGCCTGTGATTAGTATATGTCTGTTTGAAACCCATTTTCCTTGTTGTTATTCCACTTCCTTTGTACAAAAGAACTGTAGATGTTTTTTGTGTGTTTGTTGAGTCATTTACAGTTTTCCTTTGCAAAAGTAGCATAGTCGTACTGTCGTCCTTTGATTTGAATCTGTCGCAAGTGTCGATTTTGATCATAGGAGAAAGTTTGATTGCTGTTGATGGTCGACTATCCTGTTACTATTGCTTTTGGTCTGAATTTGTAATTTTCTAGTGTCAAAAAACAAGTATTCATTTCAAAATCGTAAGGTGTCGTAATTGTCTCTATTTTTGATTTCGAAAAGGAGCTTGTTTATATTTGTCGCTTGAAAAGAAATTCAGATTTGTACATCAACTTTCCTTTTAAGCATCTATATATTAAGAAAGTCGAAAAACAAATACATGCATGTGCATTTGCATATAGACAGTCTGTTTGGCTTGATTTAGGAAAGTGCATTTACAGTGTGCTCTTTGCTCTTTGTGAAAATATTTTGTCTTTCTTTTCCCTAGTAGCTAGGATTTTCATTGCACAAAAGAGATAAGAAGTTTGTTTATCATCTTTAGATTGCATTTTAGGAATTACATCTACATCTCATGGTGAACCCGAAAGGCAAACTTCATAAGCAAGATCAACTTAAAATAAATTAAATGAATCTAAAAACGCTTTGGAACTTAACGCACAACATTTAGAGGTCTAGGCTAGAGACTATTCCGGCGTCGTAAAGCCTGGTAACTGTTGTCCTCACTGATGGTTGGGTGATTCCTCCACTTTGAGAGGATAAGTGCCAGTACGGACTTGTGCTCCCACGTACTGTTGAGTATATTTTGGGAGACCCCTATAGGCTTAAATCCTTTATCCATAGGAAGCCATGTTTGCCGCCCTATCGATCGCAATGCACTGAACACAACATTCGGGAAGATTGACTGCCGTACCGTAAAAAGTATTCTGCAGTTTTGCGATTGATTTGGTACTCCCTCTACCTAGACTTCCAGAGTAGTCCCTTTCGTTCCTTTTCAGACTCCTTAACGGAAAAGGTCCATCTGAGCACTTGTCACTTCAGGCTCATTAAAAATCAAAGGCAACTAGAGTCATCTTTTGTTTTTTCTCGACTATTAAAAACTGAAAAAACAAGTTGTGTCAAAGCGTCTAAAATTTATTTTAAACGGAATATTCATTACCCCTTTCCTACGTTGATCTTCGGTCGAGAAAATGGAATCCACCAACCAAGGAATTCCCCTTGGAGGAAATCCTAGTCCCTTCTCCTCTTGCGGAGATGTTGGTGCACCTCATATGGCCACATTGTCACTTCCAAGACTGACAATTGGTTTGCCTGTATGGCTCTTCTCAACCTCTGTCGTTCAGAACACCACAATTCCTGAACAATCGAATCAGAAATTAGATGAGTCCAGAGTTACCCACCAACCTTCTACTTCCTCTAATTCTTCCTCTCCTCCTTCCTCTTCGCTTGATGGGGCTGGTAAAGCCAAAAATGAAGTACCTAAGGAGAAGAAGGAAAAGAAGAAGAAAGAGAAGAAGAAGAAGGAGCAAAAAGCGAATGGGGGCAAACGAGTGTCATTTAACGAAAATCCACACACTGCACCGACCAGGCCTAAATCGCCATGTGTCATTTGCAAAGGAGACCATTATCACAGAGATTGTCCTTGCATCCCTCGGATCTTAAGGGACTGGTTTCCTCGTTTGCACAACCCGATGTCGTCAACCTGTTATAATCATGTTGAAAACACATCGTCAACTAGTGAAAGTGAAGCCCCAGGAAAAAAAGGAAAATATAGATTTCCTTGTAAACTGTGCGAAGGCGATCATGCTGTCCACCGTTGTCCCTTCTTAGACAAAGCTAAAAGAGTTTTGGATGATCGTTCGGTTTCACCGTTACGACTTCCTCCTGGATATAAAAAACTCTTGCCGAGTCCGTCACTAGTTGAAAATCCGGCTGGCCCGCTTAGGTGGTCGGCTGAAGCATCTGTCATTGAAGATAAACCATCTGAATCCATACCAGACAAAAGTCAAAAGGTCGAGGCGGCAGTTGACCCAGTCTTGCCTTCAGAGGTCCCATCTTCAGATGATACAGTCACTGAAGAGAACAAGGATGACACTGTCCAAATTCTTTTCATAAGCACAGACTCCAACGAACATGGGGGCAATTTACCCGTTCCTTTACCGCAGGAAGGAAGTTCGTCAAAGTCGTACCCGGCTGTCTATTTGGTCCCACCTCCAAGTAACCTAGTTGTCTCCTTTGACTGGAATCAGCTAGGCAGACCCCGTTTACCGGCCAGTATACCATTCCGAATTATTGTTCAAATATATAGAATGGTTATGGCTGGTACCATCATAGATGAAGGGGCTTCTGTGAGTATCCTTTCCTCAACTGCTTGGAAAGCGCTTGGTTCGCCATTGATTTTGCCTGAGATGAGAAATCTAACAGGCTTTGATAAAGGAACCAGTTGACCGTTAGGGATCCTTCCCAATGTGCCCATAACATTGAGAGGGAAAACCGTTCACATGAACGTAATGGTAGTTCGAGGACCCCTAGATTACAATCTACTCCTTGGACGAGACTATATTTATTGCATGAGAGCCATTGTCTGATCACTCTTTAGAGTGATGTGTTTTCCGCACGAATGAAGAATGGTCAAGCTTGTAGACCAACTTTCATTTCCCGGATCACGCATAGCAAATAGTCATATACCATCCCTGAATGGTCTTTCCACGCAAGAAATGTCTCAATCTCCAGTCCGTCCACCCGATGAGCGTGAGTGATTCGAGAGGACATGACTGAAACCCAGGGGGCATGCACCCTGGCCTGCTTCGACAGGAAAACTTGGAGTATAGGGTAGGCTTCCGCGAGAGAATATGACCTCCATACTCCCGTCCATGATTGGAAGGGGGAGTTGGACTGGAACAAGATTCTCTTGTCAAAGTTATGTGAGTTGGCGAGCACCACCGCTCACCTTTGTTTATCTCGGTAGACATCACTGAAGAAGTGTTTTGTTTGCGCTGTGAATAGAACAATCTTTGGGTAGCCTGTAAGAGGTGGGCCTCTCTCGATAAAACAAATGTTTTAACGGAATAAAGAAGGGGTAACCTTGAAACTCTGTTTTATACCTGGGGGCATGCAAACCTTTTGGAGTGCAAGCAAAGAGCGACTATTTATTTTTTAAATTTTTAGGACCTCTAACCCTTTAAACTCATAGGATTGGTCGTCTCCTAACTTGCATAAAGAAAGGATGTGAGGCAAAACTCTAAAAATTTCCGTTTTATATGAGACATTCTTATCACACGACTAGATTAATCGAGCAGTGTTACCGCAAGGTTCAAGCTCGTTAAAAAATAAAACCGCATCGAGCAGTTTTACCACATAGTTCAAGCTCGTTAAAAATAAACATAAGACATGAGCAAATGTTTCCACCCGCGTTTAAGCTCATTAAAAAATGAACTATTCCCTGGTAAATAACCATTGTGAATGTAGTACTTCAGCCATTAAAGCCTTGGTCGTGTTTGCACCATCACCTCCACTTTTTCATTGGCCGATCATTCACCTCCATTTGATTGTCTACCCATTTTGAGGAACAGCTGCGAAGAGTGATTTCACTAGCCATCCTTGTGACACTGCCATGATTGGAAAATTCCAAACCTTACCTGGAATCAGCTGCTACCCCTTTTATCACTCGTTCCTCAAAAGACGAGTCTCCTTTAAGTTCTTTTCAACTGAGTCGTAAAATATGAAAAGGTTTCCGAGCCATTGGCCTCTCCAGCTCGTTAAAGGGATAGGAAGTGCTATTCCTCCTCTATATTTTAATCTTTTTGGACCTGAGGGATTATTACACAAAACGATCGAGCGCTTGTTTTGTTCGGCTCGTTAAAACTATCGAAAATTCATCCCTTCTGTATTGTTTTATACTTTTTTGAACTTAAGGGATTAGATGATGAAAAAAGAATTTTGGAGTTACCTTTATGTTCCTTTTCAGACTCTCTAAAATTGAAAAGGACCGAGTTATCTTTGTCGTTAAACTCGTTAAAAAGATTAATAGCGACAAACTTGTCTGTAGACGAGAACGAGTTTCACTATCGCTAGGCTCGTTAAAACATAGCGATGGGTTTGCCCGAAGGGCAAATTATAGAATAAGCATATGTTATCCTCCTCAAGCTTGAAAAAAATAAAGAGGTACTGGTTAGCAATGACTGGGGAAAAATTGGGAAGAAAACTCAAAGAAACTTTGTTGGTAGCAAGTCGTTCTTGAACATGACACTTCCGCTCCGTGTCCGAGTTGGGTTGGGTTGTTTCATTCACCGGTCACATCACCATGGTCATGCCATATCATCCACATTTGGGGTTAATGCTACCAATCCATCACATCAGTGTCGCCGATATGTTCAAGAGAAGTCATCCAGAGAAGTCACCTGTGTCTCACCCACTACGATACATTATACTCCATTCTTTCATGACCGCCACCCTAAACCTTATATCACCAGATCATTTTCACCTCCATCAAAATCATTTGCTCTGTTCCGTGCCATTGATGTGGGATTCATTAAGGCCCTCCTGTGACGGATCACTTCTTGTCGACATCAGCTCATTATCCAAGAAGTTGATATAGGAACACCCCATTCAGTACTTTGAAGCTTGCATGCCTCAATGGCAAGTTTCTCACTTCCGGCGACAGGTTTACATCAATGGCCTTCGACCGAAAGATTTTGCATGGTGTTCGACGCCAAGTCCTTTATTCACACCACGTGAATTGTACTGCAGTACCTTGAGGATCATTATCATTATCGGTGATTCCTCTCGCGCTTGTTAACAGTTTACATCATTGAGTGGTAATCAAGCGACGTCTTTCCATGTTCGACTTCAAAACATTTCTCACATGGATCGACTTGTACTTCGAGTGAAGATCGGACAAGATTGAAGACCCCGGATCTAGTTTCATCCATCCAGGCTGCGATATATATTCAGGGAAATAAAGACATTAAATGTACATCATTGCAGCATAGATAATCATCTTATCAAAAGGATGATGGCTCTACCAGAATCATCAGTCTACACTCAGATGATTGTCTGTCCTATGTACATGAAAATGAATTTATAAAGCTGAGCATGGGAATGCCCGCCTCAGCTAGATCATGAAAATATTATGAAGATAATGTATTGTATTGTATCTTATTACAGGTCTCCTCCCAGCATTGAAAGAACTTCGGATCCTCATAATAAAACATTTCACCCGACACCAAAAGGTTAACGGCCTCATACTTTAGGGGGCAGCTGTTATAGACATTTTTGTGCCCTACAACCCCAAGCATGAAATGTCCATAAACCAAGGACTCCTAAGTCCCTAAAGGTGTTGTTCTAACCCCTAAAGGAACAAGGTCAATAGATTACAGCTTCTCCTAGAAGTTCTCCATGAAAAACTACTCAAAATTGGTCAAAACAGGATCATTGCAGCTGCTCCACTGGCTAGGTGTGTTGCATCTCACCCAAATACACTGTGAGGGTGCGTTGCATTGCAAAATTCCCTTCTGTGGGGTGCGATGGGCGAGAAATGACAAATGGCAGTGTCATTCTGCGAGGTGGAGAGGCAATGGAAGCTTCCAGAATCTTCTCCTGTGACACTTGCCTCACTGAATTCGACCAAGGATGAGTAAGAGGCCCTCAGTCTCCAAGTGGAAGCAAGAACTGGTAGAGAGAAGACACTAATCAAATCACAAGCTGACTCATCCCTCTTATAGATATCTATATATGGATCCCTCATCCCAGAGATCCAGAGGCTGGAATTTTGCATATTGTAAGGAATTGTTGTTAGTTTCTAGAGACAAACATCAGATTGTTGGGTGATCTAAGCTTTGGTTGAGGTGAAGTGGGGCTTCTTTGCTGGGAGGTTGATGCTGGGTCAGAACCACTGGTTGTAACTCCTCCTGGATCTTTTCTTGTTAATCAATAAAAGCTATTTGAGTTTTCCTCCATGCTTTTGTATCATTGATGCTTGTTACATTTGTATGGTCAATTTAAATCTGATCCTAAATTGTTTATGAATATAGATCCATGTCTTTGTATAGTGCTATGCTTCTGTGATCCTACAGGTACTTTGTGAAGCTGGGCATGCAAGGAAGCAGGTAGTTGGGACTATCGAAGAAGAGAGGGATCGAATCAAAGGATTATCACAAGACAGAGGTTGGTCTTTCTATTCCTCTCTATCTATAATTCATAAAGGAAAAACATAAGTAGCTTTTCTCTGTTTGTTTCTAAGGCAGCTGTCACACCTTAGTGGGATATAGCAGTTCTAAATAGACACTTTTCCCTGTAACAGGCCCTCTTAGCAACATCCCTTGGTGCGCGGACTGAAGTATCACTTGAAGCAGTATAGGGGGATGCTGGAACCAAATTTCCGCACCCTCGAGATGTCTGAGGGGTCGATTTAGTCTAACTATGAATACCTTCGTGATCTGTTATAACCGCCTTTGTGCAACCCTCACTAGGGGATGAGGTGCTTTCGTGTTTCTTATGGCAGCAATCTAAGCTATTTCCCCAAGTTACACCATAGATCTTTCTTATCTTCTTTCAATTGTTAGTTATCTTTGCGTAAATAGATACTTATCTCACATTTACTTAATCAACACAATCATATAAGTTCGTGCACCATATAAATAGTGAAAATGCAATTCATACCCAATATACTCAAAGAATAAAAACAGGAAATAGATACACAGAATTGATGCGAAACTTCTCTTTATTAATGCTTCAATGGTTACAGACTCAACTCACCTTGTGCACTCAGCTACAGGGGTCCGCGCACTCAGCTGCAGGGGTCCGCGCACTCAGCTGCGGACTACTAGGCCTCTGTGCACTCAGCTACAAAGCCTTCTCCTACTCTACGACCCAAAGACTCAACTCTACACTTAAGATAAGACTCAATTCTCCATCCTTAGATCCTTTTTCCTATTCTTTTACAACTTAGAGCCTCGCTCTATTTATACAATCCCATGGTCCGTGGACCATGGGTAGATCTCTAAAGTCGACATTACATTACAAAATTAAGGGCGGACAACCCTATGACTCATGTACAAACTTTGCGCTTTGCACCCACAAAATGTGGAGTCTTTACATCGGATTTACATCTTTTGACCAAAATCTAGGCTTTAAGCCCCAAAACTTCCCTTGGGGGATCCCGCACCCAACAACAACACCACCTGCATAACGTGTGCACAACATCACATGTACATGACACCACCTACAAAACATGTACACAACACCATATGTAAATTGCACCACCTATATAATGTGCACACAATACCACATGTACACAGCACCACATGCATGAGATGTACATGAAACCACATGTACATAACACCACATGCACACAAAACTACATGTATAGTCATGCACACAACACCATATGTACATGGTACCATATGTAAAACATGCACACAACACCATATGTACATAGCACTGCATATAAAACATGTACATAATATCATATGTACACAACACTGCATATCCAACATGCACACAACACCGCATATCCAACATGCACACAATATGATATGTTCACAACCCTGCATATCCAAGATGTGCATATCATCATCTATACCAAATAATGCATATGTAATATACACACAACCCCATATATATGTTGGGCATGGAATCCCCCCACAATAGGTTTTGGGGCTCAAAGCCCAAGTTTTGGTCAAAGGTGTTGTAAAAATCCGCGATTTGCGGGCGCAACGCGCGAAGTAGAGGTTAAGTCATAGGGTTTTCCGCCCTAAAATAATGAAATGTAATGTAAATTCATGTAAACCTACCCATGGTCCGTGGACCATGGGATTGTATAAATAGAGCGAGCCTCTAAGTTGTAAAAGGAGGGAATGATAGAGTTAGTAGTGAAGGAATGGTTCCATCTTAGAGTAGAATTCTAAGTGTCTTTGGTTGTAGTAGTAGGAAGAGGCTCTGCAGCTGAGTGCACAGAGGCCTAGTAGAGTCCGTAGCTGAGTGTGCAGACCCTTGCAGATGAGTGCACAGGGCGGAGTCGAGTCTATAATTGGGACATAAAGCTAATAAAGAGAAGTTGATTCCTAATTTTGTGTAATTGTTGTGCATTATCTTCTTTATGTTTATATTCATTTATATATCGCACACACTGATATGATTGTTGAATATGCTATAATAACCATAAATATTACACACACAAATTAAGTAATCGGTTAGTTAGCGAGGAAATTGGGTATTATAAGGGTCGTGCCCTGAGTAGGGCTGTGCGGAAGCCGCACCGCAGGTCGCGAAGGGATCGCAAGTGCTCACCACGACAGGTTAGACCGCGAACCTCCAGAATCCCATCAGACATCCCAAGTGTGCAGACACTTGGTTCTAACACCCTCCCATACTACTTCAGGTGAGACCTCAGTCTGCGCTCCATGGACTATTGCCGAAAGGGCCAGTAGTACCAGGATTTGCTTGGCTAAATCACCTCTGAACCTGGGTCAGGCCCCACTAAGCCAACAAATGGTTCCATTGCCGGGACCAGGATTTGCATAAAGGATGTCTAATGTTTCCATTGCCGGGACCAGGATTTGCATAAAGGATGTCTAATGTTGTGCCACTGGAATCCTACAAAGAAAGAACTTTAAGAGTGTTTGGACAAGAATATTCACGATTTTGCGGCGCAGGAAAACATAAATCCTCGAGTATCTAAGGAACGGTGGTTGGATCGCTACTTTTACACTAAGATCCATGAAATTTTCTTTGCATCTTTTCCGTCTGAATTGTATGAGTGGATCACAAAGTTAGCATACATCGAGGGAAGGTGTAGTCTCGAAAAACCAATAGTGTGGACTCCGGAACTAGTGCGCAGACTAGAAGCCTTAGAAGACAATGTAGCACGAGTTGTGGACCACTGGCTCAACCGAATAATAGGAGGATTTATCACTAAGTTTGCGGTAGACAGAACCATCAGCTACAATGAGGCCGAGTGATGTTTTCTCAAGGGACCATCAGGTAAGTATATTAAATCTTTGAACACCTGGATTAAGATGCTATTGTGTGAAAAGCGGGTTATGCGAATAAATTAATGTTTGGGACTACACGAAGTGGAAAGATCTACAGAAGAGAAAGTAGTGAGGAGTTGGAAAACAATCCCTTAATTTCACCCTCGTGGGAAAGCGAGGAGGAGCTCGCGAAAGTCTCTCCGAGAAGTGCATGCAGTTTGATAAGACAGAGAATTCCACGTTTACCACCCCCACCCACACTGCCACTCGTTTCACCCCCCTCACCTCCATCTCCACCCACTCCACCTCTGCCACCACCGCAGTTCAATATGGCGAGTACGATCAAACTGTTGGTGTTTAGAGGAGTAGGAAATGAAGATCCGGACCAATTCTGGTTCGTGGTAAGAGCAGTATGGGAAGCACAAGGCATCATGGGTGATAATATTAAAAAGGCTATGCTAGTGAGAGCGCTACAGGATCGCTCATTAACATGGTATATCAAGCATTCTAATGACCACCCGCAAAGAGCTATTCTAATGACAAGAATTGCAAAGATCCTAACCGCATTGAACAGGGAATTTAGCAGGCAAAAATCATAGACACAATCAATCATTAGTTTTAAGGAGATCTCGATGCTCCAGGTAAGACCCCTTGGGATCTGGACCAAAGGCTGAAGAGTAAGATCCACGAAGCCAATATGACGTTAACAGATGCATAACATCGTGCATGGTTTGTGGCCTCACTTACACCACACGTAAGGACGACGTCATCACAACAAAAACTTTCCATCTAAGCCAAAGTGTTGGATATGGCAATGAGATTGCATGAGACCCCTATAGAAGACCTTGGGTTGGGAGTCCAACAAATCCATGTGCAACTATAGAATATATGTCTGGAGATGCAAATTTTGAAACAGGATAGGACAACTCGGTCGGAGGTGCGCGAGGAAGTATGGTGCATAAAATGCAAAGGCCAAGGGCACGACAAGGACCACTGTCCAGTGTTCACGAACTACTTGGCAGGGGGAGGGTTAATGCCATTAAGACCAAAGGCATAGGCAGGGCTGAGCACGGTGTCTACATTATGGTGCATGATTTGCCAGATAGGAGGAAAACACACCACGGATAATTGTCATTTGTTGCAGAAGTATACGCAGACGTCCCAGCAATTGTTTTGTAATTTCTGCAGGTCAGTAGGCCATGACGAATGCACCTGTCGAAGCTATGAACTAATGATGGATCAGAATCCTACCTACAGGGTACAGACTGAAACACGAGCCCTCAACCCAAATGCAGGGATGGCGCGTATTGGGTTTCAGGGGTATGGGTGGGGTCGAGGTGAAATGGGACCAGGAAGGGGTCGCGGCTAGATAATATGCTACAATTGTGGAGGGCCAGGGCATTATGCCCACGATTATATGAAACTGACTAGGATATCATGTTGGTACTATAATAAGTTTGATCATGAGGTAGAAGATTTCCCCTTCGCTGATAGCGAAGATGCATGAAAATGGGGTACTCTAGCCGCCTCCGACCCAGAATTTACAAATGATGAGGTCTGAACCGTGTGAAGAAGACCCAAATGTAAAAATGATGCTCAGAAGGGGTATGAAAACAGGATATGATAAAGGGAATCAACCAGAAGAAATCGTGTGGGTTCGCAAGGCTCCTACAAAGGAACCCGAGTTTGATTTAGAACACGCGAAGGAGACGTTCATGGAAGCTAAGAAGAGCTCCATGGAGGTCTCCACTTTAGGTAGTAAGTATCAAGTAGAACCAGGGATGAATCCTTCCATGCTCACTACCTTTCTGGAGACATGCATGAAACTCCTGCAAGGCAAAAAGGTAGTCAAAGGGCTATAGGAACTTATCACTAGGTGCGTGGGGTTAGGAGAACCGCACATGGTCCTAAAACTAGGAAATCATGCATTGCGCATAGGAATGGAGATGAGGTTGACTGCACAAATAGGCGAGTATGAAATGGATCAGGTAATCCTGGATCTGTGTTCGAATGCGAATTTACTACCAAAGCAAACATGGGAATGCATGGGCAGACCCACATTACAATGGTCCCCTATTCAATTATGAATGGCGAACCAACAAAATATTTTGCCTATGGGAAGATTGCAAGGGGTCATAGTTGATATTGAAGGCACGAGTGCGCAGGCAGATTTTGAAGTGATAGAGATTGTCGATGACAGCAATACCTATCTTGTGTTACTAGGATTAGACTAGGCTATCAATATGAATGGAGTCATAAATCTGAAGAAGCGCAAAATGACCTTTGAAAAAAAGTCACTACGCGTAGTAGTACCCCTAGACCTAGCTGAAGGAGCGCGATATACTGAACCAGTGTGCAATGATGATAGTGATGACGATCTTGACTGTATCTACAAGATAACTACACAATGAGAGGATTGGGTGAATCTGACTGTAGAAGGAAGGATTTCGTGAGAGTGGGAAAGCTCCTGCACTTCAAATTCAGATGAAGAGATAGAGTGATGGCAGAATCGACTGCATGAAGTAACAACAATGAACTGCAACATGATGATTAGGTCATTGTGTTGTGTAACCACAAAGGCAAGGGAGTTGCCGACATATGATGGATTGATAGCGGTGGATGAATTTCTTAGTAAATTTGAAAGTGCAGTACCAGAATAGCAGCGGTTTGATGTGTTGAAGTGGGCACTGCACGCAACACCTGCACGATGGTACGGTAGGCATCAAGGAACTTTTGAAGACTAGCGTTGGTGTAGAAGGATGATGCGCATGCGGTTTGGAAAACCCCAAGTATGACTAGTACACAAATATGATGGACGAGATGATCCATGAACGCACCTCGCAAAATGGACTAAGGTCTACGGGGAAGAGCCACAGCTTGAATGGGTGCACCTATTCTACCATACCCTGGATGTCATACCCATCAATTGGTATACGGAGATGGAGATACGCCATGGTACGGGAGAATGGGATATCTTGCGCGAGGGATTCTTGTTAACATTCACATTTAAAGATTCTTGGTCACATACTATGGGTGATGCACTACAAGCAGTGAAAGTTGTTATCTTTAAAATACCACAAGAGCCAATGGGAGTACTTAAGCCAAAATGGGCGATACAGTTAAGCAGCACACTGGAGTGTTATAATGTGAATGTTGAGGAGGATGATGATGACCCATGAAACATTAACATTTCAGAAACAGAAGGCTCTCATGAGATTCGCGGACCATCACTTGAAAACTCAGACATCACCGCGCTGCTAAAGACGAAGCAAGTCAACATTGGAATGGAGGCAGAACCAAAATACGCAATGCTTAGGGACTATTGAGACGATGCCATGGTTAATAAGGTCGCTGAGTTACTCCACGAATACCAAGACTTGTTCCCGACCAAAATTATGGACTTAAAAGGGATCGTGGGTGATTTAGGGACGGTGAAAATCATCCTGAAACCCAACGTGAAGCCAGTTAAGTAGCGGCCTTACCGCTTGAATCCAAAGTATAAAGAAAAGGTCCACGACGAATTAGACAAAATTCTAGCAGCTGGAATTATTGAACCAGTGGAAGAATCTGACTAGGTGAATCCTATGGTGGTACAGGAGAAAAAACAGAAAGGTGAAATAATAATATGCATAGACCTCAGTAAGCTGAATGATGCCTGTGTACATGATCCATTGCCAGCACCATTCACAGATGAAGTACTAGAGAATGTTGGCGGTCAAGAAACATACTCATTCATGGATGGGTTTCACGGTACCATTAGATCAAGATCGCGCCAGAAGATAGGAGCAAGACGACCTTCGCAATAGAATGGGGATGCTTTCAATATACCGTAATGTCGTTTGGACTGAAGAATGCGCCAGTTATATTTTTGTGCATCGCGGTAGCCGTGTTCAAAGAATACATCCACAAGTTTTTGGAGGTCTATCTGGATGATTGGACTATTTTTGGCTTGGTTAAGCACCATGTAGTGAGCTTATGTTTGATGCTGGATACTTGCCGCTGACACCAGATTGCGTTGAACCTGAAGAAGTGCACATTCCTCGTTCCTTTTGGAAACTTGCTGGGACATGTTGTCTGAAAACAAGCACTGATGGTGGACCCTGCGAAGATTGTCGTTATCCTAAATTTGGAAGCATCGCGAAGTGTTAAACAACTGCACGCTACCTTGGGACACACTGGATACTATAGGAAGTTCATCAAAAGTTATGCCCAGATAACTGCACCGATGGAAAATATATTGAAAAAAGATGTTACATATTGTTGGAATGATGATTTCATGAAGAGTTTGGATGTCCTGAAGGGGAAACTAGCCTCCACACCAATCTTGGTCTTCCCGAAATGGGACGTGGAATTTCATGTACATGTTGATGCGTCGTGTATCGCGTTATGAGCCATACTCACACAGGAAGGAGTGGAGGGTATAGATCACCGGATTGCATTTGCAAGTCAAAGATTGTCCAAATTCAAAAAGAACTACTCTACCACCGAGTAGGAGGGGTTGGCAATGGTGTACGCACTCCAAAAATATTGACACTATTTACTGGGAGGACATTTCAAGATGTATATCGACCATTCCGTGTTGGGGAGGCGCATATGTAGATGGCTTTTATTGTTTTAGGAATATGATTTTGAGGTCATAGTCAATTCGGGATGCTTAAACGTAGGACCAGACCACTTGTCACGAATTGAGACGGGTGAGGAACCAACAAATTTGGAGGAGGGGCTACTTGATGCATAGCTCTTTACAGTATGCATCGTGGATAGACATTTTGAAGATATAATCCATTTTCTAACAATAGGGACTGCGCCGAAGGAGTACTCAATCCAACGGAAGAAGGAATTGGTGGTGCACGTGGCGGACTTTTCTGTCATTGGGGGGCACCTCTACAAGATAAGAAATGATGAGATATTGCGAAGATACATACCTGAATTTGAACGAGGTCAGATCCTCGCAGAAGCACATGGGGGCACCATAAGAGGACACTATGCAAGACGCGCGACCACACATAAGATTCTTCGCGCAAGGTTATGGTGGCTGACCTTGCACCAGTATTCGAAAGTGCACTATAAGGCCTGCGATATATTTCAAAGGATAGGAAAACCATCAAGGATGAACGAAATGCCACTAAATCCCCAAATGACACTACAGCCATTTGGGAATGGGCAACTGAATTTGTGGGCCGGATCAAACCTCAGGGAAGGATGGGTGTGCGCTACATCATCACCACGACGGAATACCTGACATGATTGGTGGAAACATAGTCGGTCAAGGACTGCATGACCACTACAGCTGCAAAGTTTTTGTTCGAAAACGTGTTGACATGATTTGGCTGTCCGAAAATCTTAATGAGAGATCGCGAAACACATTTCTTAAATGAAACCATCAACACACTCACATAAGAGTTCTAGGTGTATCATCAGAAAATTACACTGTACCACCCACAGGCCAATGGAACAGTAGAAGCATTTAATAAAATACTAGAGACTGCACTGACCAAAGTATATAATGTGCAGTGGAACGACTGGGACCTGTGTGTACCCACTGTGTTATGGGCATATAGGACAACGTGAAAGAAATTGACAGGACAGACACCATTCTGGTTGGTCTATGGTACGGAAGCAGTCATGCCGATGGAATAAATCATCCCTAGTCTTTGAATAGTAGCACTCACAGGCATGACAGATTGCGAAGCTCTGGAAGAAAGGCTCGCGCAATTAGAAGAACTCGAGGAAGAATGATTTCTGTCCAGATTTCACCAGCAGGTACAAAAGCAGTGTGAAAAATCTTGGCACGACGGCCATATCAAGTTGCGCACCTTCAAAGTAAACGACTCAATGCTACTGTATACAGCAAGTTTGAAAATTTTCCAAGAAAATTCAGAATGCACTAGCTAGGACCATATGTGGTAAAAGAGGTCACCGACGGAGGTGCGGTCCAGCTAGTCAAACTCAATGGAGAACCCTTCCCAGGCAAAGTCAATGGGAGCCACTTGAAACCCTACATGGGTGGACCAACTCTCTGACTAACCGGCTGAAGCACAGTCTTCACAACCCGAGGAGCTGGACAAGGGTGTGGGACTATAAAAACAAGCACCAAAAGCTAGTACCAAAGAAAGGACACAAGTCAGACGCGAATGATTTAGAAGCAGGAATGCAGCAGGTCCAGCAAATAGCATAACAGTGCACCGTAGACCTCTGGGAAATACAGGATCGGTTGGAAGGGCTCCGTGCCAAGATCACCGCACCAGCAAAGTGACTTGGGATGAGTCACAATGATTGTGTTGGAGGCTTGTTCGACATGGAATCCCCCCACAGCAGGTTTCGAGGCTCAAAGCCAAAGTTTTGGTCAATGGTGTTGTAAAACTCCACGAATTGTGGGCACGGAGCGTGAAGTAGAGGTTAAGTCATAGGGTTGTCCACCCTAAAATAACGTAATGTAATGTAAAGTCATGTCGGCCTACCCATGGTCCGTGGACCATGGGATTGTATAAATAGAGCGAGGCTCTAAGTTGTGAAAGGAGGGAATGATAGAGTGAGTAGCGAGGAATGGTTCCAGCTTAGAGTAGAATTCTAAGTTTCTTGGGTTGTAGTAGTAGAAAGAGGCTCTACATTTGAATGCGCAGAGGCCTAGTAGAGTCCGCAACTGAGTGCATGGACCCCTGCAGCTGAGTGCATAGGGCGGAGTCAAGTCTTTAATCAGGACAGAAAGCTAGTAAAGAGAAGTTGATTCCTAATTCTGTGTAATTGTTGTGCATTATCTTCTTTATTTTTACATTCATTTATATATCACACGCACTGATATGATTGTTGAATATGCTATAATAACCATAAATCTTGCACACACAAATTAAGTAATCGGTTAATTAGCGAGGAACTTGGGTATTATACGGGTCGTGCCCCGCGTAGGGCGGCGTGGAAGCCGCACTGCAGGTCGTGAAGGGATCGCAAGTGTGTGCCGTGACATGTTAGATCGCGGACCTCCAGAAGCTCATCAGACATCCCAAGGGTGCGGAAACCTAGTTCTAGCACCCTTCCATACTACTTCGGGTGAGACCTTAGTCCGCGCTCCACGGAATGTTGCCAAAAGGGCCAGTAGTAATAGGATTTTCTTGGCTAAATCACCTCTGAACCTAGGTCAGGACCCACTAAGCCAACAATATACAACTGGCATACAACATCATATGTACACAGTACTACATATAAAACATTACACATCACCATAGGTACTATCACTGAATATACAACATGCACAACATATACACAACAATAGAACTACACATCCACAACCATACTGCCTCGACCAAGCAACCTTGATTTCAGTGTCTCTTTGTCATCCATGCTTATCGTAGCATGTCGCAAGGCTCATTATTTTCATTTCGTTGATGTATCCTTTAGCGTTGCATGTCACAGCATAAACATAGGCATAATACAAGCATACAATATCAATTCATATCCACATGATACTGACTGCATATATTTGTCATGACTACTCTTCCCACCTAATTCCTCATAAGTTGCATGCCATTCACTTGCATAAGAAATTATTCCTCCATAAGAATGATCCCTAGTGACCCTATTAGACAATGACATACCTACATAAATGTATACATATAAACATCAACATATTTAAACAATCATGATTGCAACATAATTACTAGATATCACAAGGCCAAGGTTAAGAGAACTTCCATTATTCATGCACAACATGCACAATATTGATAATAGCAGTTCCCAACATAGCCAAGGAATATGAAACATCAAATACATTTACTTTACCCTTTTTGTTACCTTTCTCATGATTATCCTATCACTTCCCATTTACCTCAATGGACCCAACCAATCCAATCAATTGTCATATTCTTACCTTCAACTGCCCTTACTCATGCACCAAGCTTCATTTGAGTCTTACATTACCTGCTAGATATCATTCATCTCTCCCTGACCTCCATTAAATTTTCTCTTTCCCAACCAATTCCCAAGACCCTCAAAACATGAAAGGAAAGAACAAGCGCAAACAAGAAGAAAAACATGAAAACCAATTAAAATATGACACTGCAAACAAAGTGGTATGGCCATACACTAGACATAAACAAAGATGCAAATCAAGCACAACAAATCATAGAAGACCAAAAGCACAAGACTGGAAACAAACACCATGACTCAATCCCCATGGTGCCCAGTGCTTCCAAAGGAAAGTTTAACTTGAGCCTTCTTCAGAGTTTCGTGATAGTCTCTTTGCCATGCAATCCCTTGCACCATCTCACCATAAACACATAACTATCAGTGCATAAATAAATATAAAAACATATCAGTTATCTTATGTTATTATGCCAAGAACTTTGTCTTGTAACTGAAAACATCCATGCCATATCTCAAGGTACTCCAATTCCCTTGATAGATCTAGCCATAGCTCAAAATCATTTTTATACCTGTCAAATACATGTCCATGAATATAGCACATATCCACATACTTTCAAACAATTTAGGGTTAAGAGGACTTCTAGTATGCTTGGAATTGCAGTTTCCAAACATAGCCAAAGGAATTCTCACCCAATTTCTTTATTTTACCTTTACCTTGTTGCAACTGAGTCCTACTATGTACTATCACATCACCCAACTATTCACACATGTTTATCACATGTTCCAAAGATCAAGACAACATATCTACTAATTTGAAATCAACCTTTACCAAGACTAACAATCATGTCATAATCCGTAGTCATTAGACATAATGCTACAATTGTCACCTACTTACACTCAAGGATATGTCAGCTATCTCAACAAATATGTATTAGTACAACCATCTTAACACAATATCATTATGTCATTCAATCTTATAGACTCATACTCATATCATGCAATAAATCAAACATTCAACAAACTGTAAACGTACCATGTTAGATAAATCAACTATATGACATAATAGACATGAAACACTCAAACACCAAACAGTCGACATAATCAAACAGTGAAGCACCATGTATACTACATAAGAAAACTCATACCTTAATGTATCTCAGGGGAGGCTATCATGTCTGCAAAATAAATCTAGTTAGCATGATATAACTTCACAACATATCATCTCAAATACAAATAATATCATGATATCCATAATAGTAACTAGCTAACATGTTCATATCATAAGCTCATAAACATTTATCATTCATGCATAACAATCACATATGTAAAATTAGTCTATAACAACACAATGTCACAAATAAGTCCACTCACGCATGAATGTCATAACCCTAACCATCTGCATAGGCCAATTCAATTTAGCATGATAGATATAACATCAATATATTAATGTTAACCCTAATCATCAAGTTAACTAACATATAACAACAATAATTTAACATATAACATGCTCATCAACAACATATAACATAATCATTGAGCTAAATACAAGTTAACATGTAACATAATCATCAATCTAACTAACATAAAACAACAACAACAATGCATACAACCATGGGTTACTCTCATTCATGATTATCTGAGATGTGTGTATATGACTACATTAATAAACTAGCATTTATCATATAGGTAACCATAATAATAATAAAATGACAAACATATCAATAACTCTAATGCTTACAACAACCATGAATCACATACCTACATGCTAAACATACAAACTTATATGACGATCTTCTCTTACCCTAAAGTCTAGTGCTACAACCTCGCTCTAATGATCTGCATTTCCTGCTCTATCTCAGCCAACACATTAGCGTCATAACATACCAATAGCATCATAATGACTTAATTGCATACAATTTCCTCACAATGCATGTCTAACTTGACACACATGCATAACCATAACCATGACCATGCATGCATAACAACATATAAACATTGACATGCATAACAAATGCATTTACAAC
Organism: Pinus tabuliformis; assembly: GCA_031772625.1. Taxonomy (NCBI): domain Eukaryota; kingdom Viridiplantae; phylum Streptophyta; class Pinopsida; order Pinales; family Pinaceae; genus Pinus; species Pinus tabuliformis. The sequence goes on along the minus strand of CM062808.1, from coordinate 373,107,997 downwards.
CGACATGAATTCATGACAAATACATCCCAATAGCAACACCATCAACCTTCACATGGTGACATCACTACAACCATGATCAACACCATGCAAATGCAACAAGCACATGGACTACAAGCATAAGGAACACATATGCAACTCTGTGGTATCATATATGACCCAAAGAGAGTGTAACCTACTCTTATACCACTCTGTAACACCCTCCTCCCACATCTATCCAAGTAACCGGCCAACCAGGGTAAACAAGTGACGAGAAGTTACTGTGATATGATTCAACTCCCTATGTGTCAGTTAAGAAAGTGGAATGAGAGGAACACATCACACATACTTCCACATCAGCAACATAACTCCCAAGATCCATCCCAACCACTAAGGTAATCAGCCCCTGAGTCAACTTGAAGTTTTAGTGCATCAAACCCATGGACTCTCCCTTGATATGGACTAGGGTGCATCTAGGAGGCTCCAGACGCTCCCACAACAAGGGAAAGTGAGTGTACAAGGACTTTTTTCCTAGTGTTGTGCTTGTGAATCTAGAATTTGTGCTACTTTTTCAGTCCCATAGCCCAGGTCACTGCCTAGAACTCAATGACACCTTCAGAAATGAAATTTCACATTGGGACAAAGATACATTTGCAAAAACATTGACAAGGACTAGATTCGACCCCTACTAGCCATGACAGGCATTTCGTCAAACATATCACAAATATAAAATCTTCATGTCTTGATAGCTGAGATAAACATAGGGGTCTCATAATTATCTGAGATTCACTATGAGGCATTGTTTTCTTATCACATTAGTTGCATTATCATCTATTAGGCCATAGATACATTTTTCATTCATTTACAAATAAAAACATGAGGAAATCCATACATATCCATTGTCATAATACATGTTCATAACCATCATAATAATAAAATAAATACCAAGGAACAACATCCATATAATCCACATACAAGCCAATATAATACTCATAAGATACCAAGGAGAAGGAGAGCTCTTATTGATGATTGTATAGGCCAACCAGGTATGGGACTTGCATGAACCACCCGACCGTAGACTAGGCTAAACCAAATCTTTTTTTCAGCCAGTCACCCCTGTGCAATATTCCAAGCATTAATGTGGGATATCATAAAACAAATCCATCAAAACCGAACTAGGGCTTCCAGAGGCCAAACCACCTCAACCCTAAACCAGTGATTCCACCTCATGGTTGGACATCACTAAGAATCACTATATCGGTCTCTAACCAAGTTGGTCGGAGCTCTAGAGTGTTTGTTCCAACTCGGATTTTAGGACTAGTAACTAAACCCACAACTTTCGCGGGGCTTCAAGAGTGTTTTTCCAACCAAGGCTTCCAGGACTAGTATCTCAAACCATAATTGTCGTCGGGCTTCCAGATCATTTTTCCAACCAAGGCTTTTAGGACTAGTAACTCAACCCACCAAGGGCTTCCAAATCATTTTTCCAACCATGGATTCCAGGACTAGTAACTCAACCCAAGATGTTACAAGCCTTCCAGACCATTTGTCCAACCAAGGCTTCCAGGAACTAAAAAATCAACCCGTAAACAAAGGCATAAGAAAACCAACTAGAAAACAAAAGTAAACTCCACAACATCGTGATTATCCATGAAATGGCAAGAATAGGCAAATCTACTGTCAATCCAAAAAATCCTTGATGCCAATGAAAAATCATGGCCAATAAACCACATGCATATGTCATGCATGAAAAAACTAGTGAGGAAAACATACATCCAACTGAGTACTTGCAAGAAAAACCTATTGTAGCTGTTGATCACGATGTCCTCTTGCACTCTCCTTCTCTTCCTTTGTCTTCTTTCTCCAAAACTCCAAGTATGCCACACTTCTTGTTGGGCATCGAATCACCCCGCAACATTTTTTGGGGCTTAAAGCCCAAGTTTTGGTCAAATGTATTATAAGACTTTGCGAATTGCAGGCGTGGATCGCAAAGTATAGGTTGCGTCATAGGGTTTTCTACCCTAAGTTTTGTAATGTAATGTAATGTCATGTTGGCCTACCCATGGTCTACGGACCATGGGATTGTATAGATAGAGTGAGGCTCTAAGTTGTAAAGAAAAGTAGAGATAGAATGATAAACAAGAAGAGAATGGTTCAAGCATAGAGTAAGAGTCTGAGTGCTTTGGGTCGTAGTAGTAGGAAGAGGCTCTGTAGATGAGTGGACAGAGGCCTAGTAGAGTCCATAGCTCAGTGCATGGACCCCTGCAACTGAGTGCGCAGAGCGGTGTCGAGTTTGTAACCTTGAAGGAAGAATAATAAAGAGAAGTTGATTCCAATTACTATGTATCTATTTTTGTATTACTTTCTATGCAATTATACTATTTTGTGTATCACGCGCACTTATATGAATGCTGAACATACTGTTAAATATCACTAAAGACCTACCTAGATAAGTTAAGTAATCGGATAATATCGGGTTAATAAGGAACTTGGGTAATAACATGGAGGGTGCCTCGAACAGGGCTACACAAAGGCAACATCGTGAGCTACGAAGTACTGATAGGTGTGCAACTCATCAAACATCTCTAGGGTGCGAAAACCTAGTTCTAGCACCCTCCCATACTACTTTGGTTGGGACCTCAGTCCACGCTCCACGGATTGTTGCCGAAAGGGCCAGTAGTATTGGGATTTGTTTGGCTAAATCACCTCAGAACCTGGGTCAAGCCCCACTAAGCCAACAAACGGTTCTGTTGCTGGGACTGGGATCTGCATAAGGGATGTCTAATGTCGTGTCACTGGAATTCGACAAAGAAAGAAATTGAAAAGTGGTTGGACTAAAAAATTCACGAGTTTGCGGCGCAGGAAAATAGGAATCTGTGAATATCTAAGGAACAGTGGTTGGAGTGCTACTTATATACGGAAATCCATGAAATTTTCTTTGCATCCTTTGCTTCTGAGTTGTATGAGTGGATCGTGAAGCTCGCAGATAGTCAAGGAAAGCGTAGGCTCAACAAATCGATCATGTGGACTCTGGAATTAGTACACAGAATAGAAGCATTGAAGAACAAGATTGCATGCACTATGGACCATTGGCTCGACTGGATTATAGGAGGGTCCATCACCGAGTTTGCGGTGGACACATCAATTAGCTACAGCAAGGCGGAATGGCTCTTCCTCAAAGGGTCGTGAGGTAAGTATATTAAATCATTGAACACATGGATTAAGATGTTATTGTGTGAAAAGCGGGTTATGCAAATAAATTAATGTTTGGGACTACCCGAAGTGGGAAGGTCTATAGAAACGAAGATAGCGAAGAAGTAGAAACTAGCCCTTTGATTTCACCCTTGCGGGAAATCGAGGAGGAGCTCGCGAAATTTTCCCCGAGAAGCGTGATCAGTCTGATAAGGTGGCAGATTCCACACATTCCACCCCCACCTACACGGCAACCGGCTTCACCATCATCACCTCCATCTCCGTACACACCTCCCCCGCCACCCACCCCATTCAATATAGTGAGTGCAATAAAATTACCAGTATACAAAGGAGTAGGGAACAAAGACCCAGGTCAATTTTGGTTTGTGGTAAAGGCAGTATGGGAAGCACACGAACGACAACATAAAAAAGGTGACACTGGTGAGCACGTTGTAGGACCGCGCACTAACATGGTACATTAAACACTCTAATGACAATCCAAATGCAGGGATCACAGAAAGCCAAATCGCGCTGAACAAGGAGTTTAGCATGCCAAAATCGGAGACATAGTCGATTATTGGGTGTAAGGAGATCATAATGCTTCCAGGTGACACTCCCTAGGAACTGGATCAGAGGCTGAAGGGGATGATTCGTGAACCCAATATGACCTTCACAGATGCACAACACCGTGTATGGTTCATAGCGTCCCTGACACGGCACCTAAGAATGACGCACTCATAGTAGAAGTTATCCATTCAGGCCAAAGCATTGGAGATTGCAATGAGACTGCATGAGACCCCTATACAAGATCCTGGTTTGGGAGTTCAACAAATCCACATGCAACTAAAAAATTTATGCCTAGAAATGCAGAGCTTAAAACAGGACAGGACGACTCGCCCAGAGGTGCGCGATGAAGTATGGTGCATCAAATGTAAGGGATAGGGACATGATAAGGATCACTGTCCTGTTTTTGCAATCTATTTGGTGGCAGGAGGGCTGATTCCATTGAGACAGGAGGCACAAGCAGAGCTAAGCACAATGCCTGCATTGTGGTGCATGATCTGTCAGATAGGAGGAAAACATGCTACAAACAATTGTCATCTACTGCAAAAGTACACGCAGATGTCCCAACAATTACTTTGTAATTTCTGCAGGTCAGTAGGTCATGATGAATGCACATGCAGAAGCTATGAACTAATGATAGATTGAACCCCTACCTTCAGGGTACAAGCTGAAACACGAGCCCTTGATCAAAATATAGGACCAACGCGTGCTGGATTTCAGGGCCGTGGAAGGGGTCGAGGAGGAATGGGACCAGGAAGGGGTTGCGAACAACTAATTTGTTACAATTGTGGAGGGCCAGGGCATTATGCCCATGATTGTACAAATCCAATGAGGACATCATGTTTGTACTATGCTCAGTTTGATCATGAGGTAGAAGACTGCCCTACATTGATAGCAAGGCTACGTGAAAAGGGGGTACTCCAGCCTCCCCCAACTCAGAATCTACAAATGATGAGGTCTGAGCCACACGAAGATGACTCGAATGTGAACATTGTGCTTCAGAGTGGTATCACGATAGGGGATGAAGAGGTAAGTAGCCTGAATAAAGTGCATGGGTTCGCAAGGCTCCTGTAAAGGAACCTGAATTCGATTTGGAATGTGTGAAGGAGACATTTATGGAAGCTAAGAAGAGCTTCATGGAGGCCTCCACTTCAGGTAGTAAGGATCAACTAGACCCAGAGATGGATCCTTCAATTCTCACTACCTTTCTGGAGACATGTATGAAGTTGTTGCATGATAGCAGGGTTGTGAAAGGACTATAGGAACTTATCACTAGGTTCTTGGGGTCAGGAGAACCACATGTGGTTTGGAAACTTGGAAAGCATGTGCTCCACATAGGAAGGGAAATGAGATTGGCTGCGCAAATCAGAGAATATGAAATGGATCAAGTAATTCTGGATCTAGGATCAGACGTGAATGTACTACAAAAACAAACATGGGAACACATGGGAAGGCCCATGTTGCAGTGGTCTCCTGTTTAGTTATGAATGGTGAACCAACAAAATATCTTACCCATGGGGAGACTGCAAGGAGTAACGGTTGATATTGAGGGCACGAGCACTTTGGTAGATTTCGAAGTGATAGAAATTATCAACAATAACAATCCCTATCCTGCACTACTAGGCATAGAGTAGGCCACTGATATGAACGAAGTCATAAACCTGAAGAAGAACAAAATGATTTTTGAGAAAAAGTCGCTCCACATAGTAGTACCAATAGATCCTGCTGAAGGAGTGCGATATACAGAACCAGTGCACGATGATGATCTCAATTTTATCTACAAGATAATCATGTGAGAATAGGATTGGGTGAATCCAACAACCGATGGCAGGATTTCGTGGGAGCGCGACAACTCCTGCACCTCGGATTTGGACGAGGAAGTAGAGCGGTGGCAGTACCGGTTACACGAGGTAACCACACTAAATTGCAATATGATGATATGATCATTATGCTATGTAGCAACAGAAGCGAGGGATCTACCCAAATATGACGGATTGACATCAGTAGAGGAATTCCTGAACAACTTTGAAAGTGAAGTACAAGAACAATAGCGGTCCAATGCTGTGAAATGGGCATTGAGCGCTACGCCCGCAAAATGGTGGGGTACACACTAGCAGAGTTTCAAGGATTGATGCAACTGTAGAAGGACAATGCTTATATGCTTTGGGAAACCCCAGGCCCCGATGAGAGCCAGGTTCGAGGGGAAAAACAGCTTGCACGCCCACCTTTCCAAATGGATATAGACATATGGTACGTAGCCCACATGTATGCGCACCACTCTTGCAATCGCAAATCAGAACAACAAGAAGAAGTAGGAAAGGTGAATCACACCAAGGATTATCCACAGAGAAGCATTCGACAAGGTGTGTGAAGCGGTGAACAAAGTTCACCAGGTAAGACGTACTGAATGGGACCTGCGCATACCAACGATTCGATGGGCATATAGGACTACGTGTAAAACCTTGACTGCGACAACAATTCCAGGGTTACGAAAGGAAGTAAGGACTGTAATCTAGGAGCATGACAAGATGGACCCCCACATGGTAGCACCCACAGGTGTGACAATGCGCGAAGCCCAGGACGAAGAAAACACACAGCTATGTGAAGCAAAACGTAGCAGACTTCAGAAATCAATTCGATAGGGAAACTTTAGACTTCACGAGCTTGAATAAGACTGGGTACAGTTAAGTACGAAAGGAATTTTAATAGGCGTAGAGGTCAAGTGGCTGGAAAACAAAATAAAGGGAGCATTTCTGGTCAATAGACCAAGGATAGCAAGGCAAGGTGCATACAATCATTCGAACAATCTAGAAGACTATCACTGAGAATTATTTAGTCTACTTCCATGGCTAGGTCCACATATCACCAAACACAGTAGCTAAGGGAACAAACTACGTAAAGAAGAGCACGCGACAAGGAAAAATGAAGATTTTCCATGAATTGTACTAGAGGGTGAAATGGAGGCCCGCACAGTTGGCGCGACCACCTGACTAGCCATAGGAAGCACAGTCTTAGCGCTCCACGCACTTGAAAGGAAGCATGAGACTATAAAATATTCTGTCGAAGGGCTACGTGCTCTGGGAAGTACGTGCAATAACAGGATGTCACAGGGTTCACGACCGCACACGAAGGGTAGTGCTACTATCTGGGTAGGGTGGGAAGTGACCGTTGGTGTCACTGTTCATGATGGGATGTCTAATTTGAGGCCAAATGGAGCGGGCGGTGGGCGTTTAAGATGCGAATTATGGGCAAGATTTGGGAAAATATGTCTCTAAGAAAGCATTGATGGCCCGAAATTGGGGGAAATGGTTGAATTTGAATTCAAAAGGCACTATAAAACTCCAGAGGCTAGCCACAAGTCAACACTTGTTCACTTGAGATTTGAGCGGTTGAATAGAGCACAGAGTGTTGGGCGCCGAGTGATATTCGAGCCCCTAAGTTTGCGAAAGACCACGTATAGTGCAGGCAAGATGGCAGCTACCAGGAGAGGTTTGGGCTTTGAAGAAGGCATCGTTGAAGAGGCTGCGCAAAACCCTATGGTACACGATGTTCCCGAAGGTACTGGGGTTGTGCCAGAAATCCCTAAATCCCCCCAAACGCCGAGACTGAAGAAAGTTAAGTAGGCAATAGGACCAGTCCGCATATCCCCGAGGAATCCACGGTTCGGTAAGCTATCAATGGAGGAAAATGGCGAGGCTGTCACCATTTAGTTAGATGAAGAGGAGAAGGACTTACAGACTTTGATTGCCGAGGTCGAGGAAGGAGAGGATGTAGAGGAAGATATCCAACCATTGCACTCTGCAGTGAAATTTCCTGAGTATATCCCTCCGTAGAAAGGGAAAACCAAGATACCAAAGGATCTGGATGCAACAAAGAGTGTGCTCTAGACCCCTCTCCTCCATGATGGAATTGTGTTTGAGGGCTCGCACCTAGGACACGTGCCCACCATGAAGTTTGAATATTGGGACCTCATGGACAGTGAGAAGTTCCCACACTTAGAGATGATGAGCCTAATGAAACAGAATCTAGAGGGGCCAGTAATAACATTAGAGCTACGAAAATGGTTGCGCAGTGTGGAGAAGGTTGGGTTGCTTCATCTACTATGGATACCACATTTTCACCGCGTGCCCATCACCATTTTTTTCATTAGGCAACTTCTTTTCCTAGTGCATGATGGATACTCATAGCTGGAAGAGCCTATTCCCATCACGGTGGTTCTCATCCACAGAATTTCTTGGCTTCCCTATAAGGGAAAGGACCCAGTGATGATAGTAGGAAAAAGCAGTGATTTGGCTCTCGTGGAAGCCATGAAGGCCAAATATAGGCTTGAAAAGAAAAAGAGGGGTTATGCCATCACCAGTATCAAAGATAAGGGGGTGCGCATAGCCACCCAACTCCTCGCCGACAAGGTAATGAGAAAATGTCGCGCCAATGAAGTACTAGCGTGGGTGATTGCATTGGCCGAACAATGTGCAGAGGGGGTCCAGTTCAACCTGGCCGAGTTCGTCTGTGAAGAATTTTTGATCAACTACTAGGAAGCACAGGAGTAGGGTAAGACCTTCCACTACATGTGGTTTCTCTTGTCCTTTTTACCTACGCAGGTGAACTACCGGAGGATAATCAGTTCCCAGATATTGAGCGTGACTTACCAGAGGCCGTGAAGTATGTGTCGCTATGGGATACCAAGGAAGCGAAGCAGATTCGTGATACAAAGGTTTTCTAGGTGCTCATGGAGGTGAGCATCCACATGTGGATCAATAGGAGGTTGCAGTTGTACCCCACAGTGCACAACAGCCTGTAGAGTTTTGTAGCCTTCAAAGTGGACATGCACAATATCTACATCAGGGTGTGGAAATATCTGGTGCAGCAGTGGACCAAGCTCCCATTCATCGCCACTGATGATGCAATTTTTACAGTATTAGAGACATGGCCTCCCAAGTGGCGTGCCTCGGATTTAGCAGAATTGGAAAAGGTGGCAGCACATAAAAGAAAGGAGGAAGCCAAGCTGCACGTCACAAAGCTGGCCAAGAAGAGGCACAACGAAAAAGCAACAGTAGAGGTAAGGGTGGTCTACGAGGCAGCACAGGCAACCATGGAGTAGGAGACGGCCACCGAAGCAGCAGCAGTAATGTAGACAACAGGGGTCACAATAGCACAGGTAGAGGAGGGACAGGAATTGTCTACAGGACAGGAGGCAAAGGACACAAACCTTGCAAGTATGGGCATGGACCCAAGAAAAACATCGACCCAACTCAAACTGTCACATGTCCCAGAAAGATCGAGTCCGTGGAAGAAGGTCAAGGCCTCAAAGTTGGCCATCGACCTGATGACGTTAACGGAAGGAGACCTCTATGACATCTGTGAGATGGTTCGCGATGTCACCAAGGAAGTGCTCCAAGAAGTCATGACAAAGTAGCAGACTGTGTTGGGGGCCCTAAAGGCGCAGTTGCTGGAACTACAGGTGAGACCCCCACAGGAAGGAACCGTAGCCACCTACGTTGCAGCAGGCACATCAGCAGCTGAACAGATGCTACGCACGAGGATGGCCAATACCATTGTGCTACCAAAAGGAGTGCTGGCAGCAAAAATGAGATCGACAAAGCCGTGGTTGGCAGGATCAAGGGACTTGGCCTTAATTTGGCTACCCTCCCGCGAGAAACATTGTACCAACTACAGGATGGAGTAACAGCAGAGCTCCGTGCCAAGGAGGGCCGTGCGATACAGGTGCTGAGTGAGCAAAAGATCAACATCGAACAAATTAGCCCGCAACGTGATGAACTGGTGTCATAGAGCCAGTAGTTAGTGCAGACCGTTGATGAAGTGTGTTAGTGCATCCCAGAGTTGTCCATCGCTGCAGACTTACCAACAGAAGTGTGGATCCACTATTTTGAAAGTGGAGTCTGAAATGCGTGAGGAAACAACACAAGTGTAGCTGGATCTGAATCTCTAGATTGTCGAGCTACAGCTGAAGGCACAACCTTCCACTCCCCCAGAAGTTAGAGAGCAACGCACTAGTGCTATCCAAACAGGGTTAGAATAAATTGTATGGGCAATACAGGACTGTACTGGTATGTTGGACCAATCCTTTGGAGTCCTCACATTCTTGCAGGAGGACCCCAATGTACAACGCCTGGAAACAGAGGTGCGCGAACTTCATGAGAAGTACGTTAGTGTCCGGGGAACTGCGCAGATAGTCATCCTCACTCAATGGCTAGCAAATATGTAGCAAGCTAGGGCACTGAAAGAGTAGGTGGATGCCACAAGATAGAAAGAGGAAGTTCTTAAAGAGCGGGTCCAGCCATGGATTGGTGAGGCCTTCACCATTACGGCTGATATCAAAGGTAAGCTTGCATAGATGAAGGTAAACTTGCATAGAAGCATTTTTATCAACGAGGCCTCTATTTTCTTCATTTTCCATTATTTTCCTTAACTTTCCTCCTCACATGCAACCTGTAACCTATCACCTCCCCTTTTTCCTAATTTCCATTATTTTCATAAATAAATGTGCCAAAAATGCCATTTTGCCTTTCCAAATCCTTTTCCATTGCGTTTGCCAATTTCCTTAGCCATAATAAACCAATGAACACCCACACCAGGATGTATTTCCCAACATTCATCTTGGAATACATGTCCCATGACCTTGGTCTTATATTTTTATATTTACATGGATTTTTAATAAGGGCTATTACAATGGTGTATTTCGATCCACCTAGTTAGATATGGATAGGTGATCATTTTTTAGGTGATAACAATCATGTTGTTGGGCCAAGTAATTTTCTAATGTCATCACTAGGCTAATATATCAGTCCCATGTGGCAAGTGTGGGGGTGTCCCTGATGTTAAAATTTGTGCATGTTAGAACACCATCCTTCATTTATTGCAACATCCAACCATTGGATCTTTTAGATCCACACAAACAACTGTGAAGTTTAACATGTTATAAAATCATGCATGTTGGGCACCATCCACCATCAATTTCCCAAGAACATGAGATCTACCATGAAACTTGTGTGCTAACTTTAACAAATTTGAGGTTTGTGGATCTTGAACCCTTATTTAGTCCTTTTTCTAAGGATGAACTTCAAACAATCATAACTTATAGTTTGGGAGGAGTTTTTTCAAGTGTGATATATTGTTGGAAAGGTATCAGAGAGGAATATCCAACCATGTCATTCATATACTCATTTGGACCTTATAGATTAAAAAAAAAACTAAAACTCAATTAAATTTGGGCCACTTTGAAATCATTTGATGAAAACTTTTGTCAATATATTAGGTTGTCATATTCCTTCCTTTGACTTGTCAATGATACTACTACTTCCTTAGACTTCCCCTTTGACATCAATGACATTGGTTTTCATAAATGATAACCTATGTCCAAAAATCTCCCTCTTTCTCATTGCAAAATCACCACCAAACATTGATTGTCATTGATTATAATGGACCAAACTCCCCCTGACATATTGCTAGGGAATCCCCCTGTCATGTTGCTGGGAACATGTCTTCTTTCTCTTCAAAACCCCACACTTTAATTTATGTTTTCTCTTCCCTTTTGACATCAATGGAAAGGGGAAATGTTGAGGATTGTTGCTTACTTATTGTCAGTTCCACATAACTATTCATGTGGACCTGATCCTTTTGTGAATGGAATCTCTCCCTAAGAACATGTTCCCTGTCTTGTGAATCTCCCCTTGTCAGTAAAATCTCTTCTTGCAAAGGCTTCCTGTTATGTACATCTTCATACTAGTCATATTCTTAGCAATTCATATTTGCATCTTATATCACTTCGGAAAATCTTATGATATAATTCTCTTTCTGTAATATGGACATATTCTTCTCATGCTACACAAATCTCTGATCCACTCTTGAATTTCTCAGCTTCCTTAAATTTCTCAATTAATTCTCTTAATGGACGCTAGATCAATGTTGTTTAATGGTTCTTCTAATTGTGTACTTTCTTCTGACTATGAACTTGTTTCTAATGGTGGACCTTCTCCCCCTATGCATAAGCTCTCCACTTGTGCATGTCTCCTGTTATACTATTTCCATCATACTCTCCCTGCGAGTAGGCTAGAGAACATCAAATGTTTTATATCTGAGATATTTCCTCCAAAGGACTTGTATGAATCCTCGACCAATACAAGTGTGTAAGTCTTCTCATCTACTTTACTGCTCTTACTGATCAATGCTACCTATTATATGTGTTATAAATATGTTGGCATTGATGCCAAAGGAAGTTAAGGATTGGAAAAGATCGGTTATGTGCTGGAAGATTGGTGAAATAAGTGTTTATGGAGAAACATCTTTAAATTAGTTTTCAAGAAAAAATATCAACCCAAATGAGATTAGAAACTACTCAAATTGATATGCTTGAAGAGAGATTTCCAACAGTATATGGAATTTTTAAAAATACCCTTTCGAGAAAAATATAATGGCCAATCAAAATTGCAGGCCAAAAGGTCAAGTTGTAGGGCCAAATTTGGTGTTAGGTTTAGTGTACTCCAAAGTTGGCGTTGTTTTTGGGTTTTGTCAAAAATGGTAGTCCAACTGGCAGAGGTCAAGGTTTAAATGATGACACAATTCATTAGCGTATAGCATGCCATGCATCCCCACCAACCCATTAGAAAAAATGTGGGGGCCCATGCCCTACCACAAGTTAAAAATTGGGGCATGGGGTCCCCATTTGGTTGTTTCATCCAAATTTTCAATCACAAGAGTGACAACCTTGTTGAATTGTCGACCCACCCTCCTTAGTTTGAAACCAGTAAGGGGGGTCTACATAAAACCATAATGGTTTTCTTCGGCATGCCAACAAAGTATGACATGGGATCAAAAAGCAAAAGGATTCTCATGAAGCAACCAAGTGGTAGGAAATGGTTGCATAATGAGTGAAAATAACAAATGACATGGAACTTCGTACTAGTGACATGTGGAAAATGCTTTCATAATTTTTGGGTGGCTATGTGGGCCTATTTTAGGTGACACATAGGCTAACCCTGAGATGCCATGGGGCAAAATTGTTGCACGCATGATGTCAATAATCAATGATGAACAAAGCACAAGTTGATAAGTGTTCGAGAAGTCAGGTTATGGTCAAAACCCTTGGTCATATGGGAAAAGGGGCCACTAGATAAGGATTAACAACAGTTGGTGGTAAACAATATTAGTTGGTGGAATTTTGGTAGAAACAACTAGTTCATCCAAATTGGCACTGGGTTTAACCATAACCAAGTGACACTTTGTGATGCATCTAGACCCAAATACAAATCTAATATCCACTCATCAAAACAAATGGATATTGAAATGTATATTCGACTTAAGCCTCAATTGAATCGAAAAAATATTGCTTTGGTGAATTCGATGGAGAATTGGAGTTGTTGGTAGTGTATTTGGAAATTTTGCTAAATCTAGATGTTTGCTAAAGTTGGAACTACAACTAAAACCTCTGCTAAATACCGTAACTCACTAGAATTGAAGACAACAATAGTTTAACTCACATTTTCTTATAGAGAATAGTGATCAGACATTGAATACCACTAGTACACATCAAGATAAGTTGACAGAGGTGGAATATAACAGAAAAGTAAGTTAAAATAAATAATTTTCTAAGCTAAAACTAAATATAATATAAACACTAAAAATGGAAGCTTTTATTCTTTATAAGAAGAAATTGAATAAGAAAGAACATTGATGATCGAGATATTATAGAAATGAAGGTGTTTTATGGTGATGTTGTAGCAGATATTGCATTGGTGATTGGGGTGTGTTATTGAGAGACAAAGAAAAATAATTTTGTAAAAGAGAGGCTTTCATGGTTTGAGTTTGAAAATAGAATGAAAGAGGAACCAAGAAGGTCTTGCAAGTTGGAGCTTGTAGACCAGGGGTTCTGGCTCCTTCCAGAAGCAGCTAGTAAATAATCAAGGGTGGGAGATCCTTTTAGTGGTAGTAGATAAATCAAGGGTAGTAGCTTCTTTCAGCAGTAGCTAATAAATTGAATAATATCTTCCTTCAGGTTGAAGCTTCAGAATCTTATAAGTAAGATCTTACAAGAATTTTAGGGTTGTAGCTCTCAAGTAGGATGTAGCCTACAAATTGATGTAAAAGTTGATTGAAAACTCTGGACCGAGAAATTTAAATATCTCGGGAAAGAAAATTCCCCCCATGCAGTTTGAATTAACTAGGGGGAGTTAAGTTGGAAAAAAGTATCAACCGAGAATATTTCAAACTCTAGGCTAAGAGGTTTTCCCAAAAAACTATCGGTCGAGAGATTTTCAATCTATCGGACAAGATTTTAGATTCATAGAATCATAACTCTTGGCCGAGAGTTATTAAAACCCTGGCTGACCCCAAATTTTGGCCGCGGACGCAACCAAATTCATGTGGCAAGATTTCAACAGAGAATTGTGGTGCAGGTAAATTCTTAGTGCAGACACAAACAATTCCTCTAGCCCGAGAGAGTGGGTCTAGCCACAAACAAACAATCGATGGAAAATCTCCTTAAGATAGAATCAATTATGAGGGCCTACCTCTTAGAACACTATTCCACTTGGTGATGATCCTGCTTCCTCACTCCAACTATCTTTCTTTTCCTTCCTTCGAATACCTAAAACAAGAAAACAACAATAACAAAAAACGTGATAGCATACAATATTGTATTTATTCTACTTAACAGGTCAAGGAACATTAAGCCATAAAGATGTAAAATAACACTTTATGTAGAAAATCAATCAATAGTTGTATTCATATAAATCAGAAAGAGATTACAACTGATGCCTTGACGTAGATGGTCTCCTCCGATGTATTCGGGTTCCCACACTTCTGCTAGCACTTCATGGATAGCCCCAACAATGGAATTTTTAAGGCCTCTTCCTCTAGTCTCAAACCAAACAAAAACACACTATCCTCCCTCAAACATACACTAGAAAGCTACAAGCTATAGATGACTTGCTGATCATTCAAACTCACACCAAAACTAGTTTAGCTTGGGAAAAGAGAGTTTTATATAGCTCAGATGGATGGGAAATGGTTCCTATCATCATGGGAGAAGGCCTTATCTCTTGATTTTGTTCCATCCTAATAGGGGAAAGGAGCCCAAACTGACTTCCTTAGCTCCATCCAGCCCAACCATCTACCAGACTTCCGTTACGAAGCTTTCGACTGAGCCCTTTCCAGTTGCGCAAATCCTCTTTTGGAAGGATTTTTAAATATGGAGCTGAAGCTTCCATGTCTAGAAGATTCGTAACAAAAGTCTGGTAGATGGATGGGAGATGGTTCCTCTCATCATGGGAGAAGGCCTTATCTCTTGAGTTTTTTCCATCCTAATAGGGGAAAGGAGCCCAAACTGACTTCCTCGGCTCCATCTAGCCCAACCATCTACCAGACTTCCATTACGAAGCTTCTAGACATGGAAGTTTCGGCTCCATATTTAAAAAAACCTTCCAAAAGAGGAACGGTGTGACTGGAAAAGGGCTCATTTGCTTAGTACAGCACGAGGAGGAAACTGATCAGTAGTGCCAGTCTTGTAAACTTGGATAAAAGGAAGATTCTTGGGAAATGATGCAAAGGAGAATTATTCTGCTCATGAAGAGGGACATAATGGGAGTTTCTTCATGATGGGAAAGCATGTCGGGTTCACTGTAGAGGTCCTCCAAGATCATAGACAGGGAGTACAGGGACAGTGACAAAATGTTGTGTAACAGATGCCCCCTAAAGCATGAAGGTTGAACTAGAGTGAGGGGTGAAATGCTTTACAAGTGGATGCAGGGAACCAGAGTCCGTTGTCGGAAAACCTGCAAGCAAGCATAGATACATATGCATCATTGAAAACTCTAAGAAATGATACATGAATCGTGGTATGGATGCAGCCATCCAGAAAATGATCATGTAAATGGATCCATGGCATGGGTGCAACCATCCAATAGAAAGGATCATAATGAAACCAAGGTATGGCCGCAACCATCCAATAATGGGAAGGATCACATATAACAACTCATGGTATGGTCATAGCCATCCATCTGAAAGAGACATGTATATCAACATGATCATGTCACATCACCTCGCAACCTGGACTTGTGTAATCTGAGCCCAGGTTCTTACGCTCCAAATGACCCGATCGAAGTACAAATCCTAACATGTGAATGAATGTGTTAAAGTCGAACATGCTAGAAAATCGCTTGATTACCGGTCAATAATGTGAATTGTTAACAAGCGCAAGGGAAACCACCAATAATGAAAATGGCTCTCAAGGTACCAGCAACACAGCTCACAGAATGTGAATAAAGGAACTGACATTGAACACCCGTGAAATCACCCGATCGAAAGCCAATGATGTGAGCTTGTCATCGGGTGCGAAGAACTTACCATTAGGGCATGCAAGCTCTAAGGTACTAGAAGGGAGTCTCTTGGCCATCTTTTTGGATAATGACCTAAAGTTGACAGGAAGCGACCGTGCCGAAGGAGGGCCATGATGTGTCCCACATCATCGACATGAGACAAAGGGATGAAGATGATTTTAGATGATACAGAGAATCAGGAGTAAGTGTAACTGTAGAAGGACTAACTCTTGAACATATCGGTGACATGAGTCCGGAGTTTGCCAGCTTTTGCATCATAGGATCAGTGGTCATGATGACGTGGGAGTGATCAAATGGAAGGCAAAAAATGAATGGTCCAACCCAGGAAGGTCAATTATGAAAAGGAGGATATCCCAACCCGACACGAAGTAGAAAGTGTCATGTTCAAGAGTGAGCTGCTGACACAACTGATAGAATTTCCCATTTTCCCCCACCATTTCTGGCAGGTACTCCAATTATTTTTTATCGCAAGCTTGAAGGGGATAGCATGTGCTTGCACTATAAGTTCATCCTTCAGATGAATCTGACCTAGTAAGTTTAATGATCCCTAGGAAGGAGAAGCTCATGTCCATCATGGCGACGAATCCAATGTTGTTTGATATTTTAATGAGTTTGACAAAGGTGTAAATCGGTATATTTTTCATGTTTAGAGAGTCTGAAAAAGACACAGAAAAGAAAACTCCACATGGGCCCTTTCCATACATTTATGTCTCTTGAGCCTAAAAAGGTAGAAAATGATACTTGAGAGAACCGCTTGACAATTTCAGTCAAGGAGTACCTTCTTTGTAAATAGTTCATCCCATCCCGAAAAAGGGGTAAACATATATTGGGTAAATGATGTTTTACAGCCTTTAATGAGTTCAAAATGACAAGAGATCAACAATATTTTTGTGTTTAAAGAGTCGGAAAAGACCTGAAAGCAGACCCCCCATTTTTATTCTCTTTAATAAGTCAAAAAAGGGAAAAAAATACTTGATAATCTTTTCATCTTTTACGAGTCCGAAAAGAGCTTAAAGATGACTCGTCCTATAGGAATGAGTGGTATAAATGGTAGCGACTGAGCCCTTTTCCAGTCTTGCCGATCCTCTTTTGGAAAGTTTTTTTAAATATGGAGTCGAAGCTTCCATGTCTAGAAGCTTTGTAGCGAAAGCCTGGTAGATGGTTGGGCCGGATCGAGTTGAGGAATTCAGTTTGGGCTCCTCTGCCCTATTAGGATGGAACAAACTCAAGAGATAAGGCCTTCTCCCATGATGACAGGAACCATCTTCCATCCATTTATTAGATTTCCGTTACGAAGCTTATAGACATGGAAGCTTCGGCTCCATATTAAAAAAACGTTCCAAAAGAGGATTAGCGCGACTTGAAAAGGGCTCAGTCCCTCCGTATGGTGCGAGGGCTAGTTTTAATCTTTGCAAAGTGGCGCAAGGATGAAACTGGTTAGTAGCGTCGGTCTTGTAAACTAGGATAAAAGGAAGATTCTTAGCAAATGATGCAAAGGGGAATTATTCTTCTCCTGAAGAGGGACATACTAGGAGTTTCTTCATGATGGGAAAGCAAGTCGGGTTCACTGTAGAGGTCCTCCAGGATTGTAGACGGGGAATATAGGGACAGTGAAAAATGTTGTCTAACAAGAATGCTATAAATAGCTCATTTGATAGTTCAAATTGAAGAACAAAAATTCCAACATGTTTGGATTAGTTTTTCTTTGCAACAATTGTTCAATCAAGAGTCTTAAATATCTCATTTGATAGTTTGATTTTAAGCACTGAAATTACAAGTGGGAAATTGCGGACTACGAGGGTGGTTTTTCTCCACAATAACTTTTTGGTCAAGAGTTTTATCTATCTCAGACGAGAGTTTTAATTCAAGGGAAAAGTGGCAAGCATTGCAATCCAAAGGAAATTTTAAAGTACAAGGACATTTTTTTTTTTTTTTAATGGAAAACATTTTTTTTGGGAGAAAGGGCATTACGATATTGTTTAGATCTATAGAAAATGAATATTGTAGTTCTATTTTATTGATTTTGGAGAAGGGGCCTTACTTTATTGTTTAAATATATCAAAGAGGAATACTATTTTTCTATTTTAATGTCTTTGGAGAAGCAACCTTATTTTTTTTAAGGGATGTGAGGAAATATGGATTTTGAAATTTGTAGAATTTGATTGTGGAGGGTTTGAAATATTTGAAATTTTTGTCTTGAATGATTTGTAGTATTAAATTTTGAACTCACTTATGTTTTTTTGAAATTTATTATCTTTTCAACATGGGAAATCAAAGGACTAATAAACAAAAGTATGATCACAAGAGAACTGATAGTGAGGAAATAAATAAGAAATGACGAGAAAAAAGGAGAGCAGTAATGGAAAATAGAGAGCTTGAAGGAAATCTAGACGTACAAAATAGAGATCTTGAAGGGGATGTGAAGGTACAAAATAGAGATCCTAAAGGATATGTGGATGTACGTAGAAATTATGAGGAAAGGAGAGATGTCAAGGAACATGTCAACAAGAATATAAACCAAACAAATGAAGAAGATAATATTGATACCGATAGTATTTGTGAGTTAATAATGTTTTAAATTTTAGATTTTGTGGTTTTTTTAGATTAAATTATTTCAAATTCCTAATTTTAGGATTTTAAAAAATGTTCAATTTGTAAATGTCAAGCATAAATTGTATAAATTTATATTTTTTTATGCAGGTACAACATCTAACTTTCAAGAAGATCCTACCACATCTACAAAAATACAGAAATTAATCAGAAGTTACAAGGATAGAGTCTATGATGATAATTTTATAAAGAATATAGATGCAACTAAACTAAAAGGAATGGGGCCAACACTGCATGAACGAACAGTTCAAAATAAAGTAAATGTGATGTTCAAAAAGTTTTTAAAGGTAAATATGTCATATCACAAGCTCAAATGTTAAATAAATTTTTAAATTACAATCCCCTAAGTGATGCATTTCAATTATTGGGCATTAGAAATTCCAAAGAGGTGAAAGTAAATGAGTTGGTATCAAAAAATATAAAATTGACCCTTCACACACTTGAAAAAAATCGATCTTGAGATGGAAAAAGTGCTCGTACGGCATTTTTAACAGGTGTCACAACTACAAATGCATCAAACCGGTTGATGTCAATGGCATCAAGAGTTTG
Organism: Pinus tabuliformis; assembly: GCA_031772625.1. NCBI lineage: Eukaryota > Viridiplantae > Streptophyta > Pinopsida > Pinales > Pinaceae > Pinus > Pinus tabuliformis. The sequence goes on along the minus strand of CM062808.1, from coordinate 373,088,753 downwards.
CAGAACATCAAGAAAAAGCCTATGAAGGCATAACAAATTCAAGATTCAATTAGATGAGAATGATGAAATTTCTTATTGGGTTAATATCTATAGGAAATCCTATCAAGATCGACTTCCAAATAATGTGAGAGATGGGGTGAAAGAGTTTTGGTATTTGAATTCTCACATGTCACCAAATGAAAAGGATGTTGTGTGACATCGTATATCTAGAGGGAATTATGAAACTCATGCAAAAAATATAACTCAAGTCAGTCAAGTGGAATTATTTCAAAACTTTATGGCTAGTAACGTTGATGTGAATATTTCCCTTAATATATTTGTTAAGCATAATCCATCGTATATTAGGCCTATCACTATTCGTGACACATGTTGTTTTCGATACCATGTAGAATTCCAATTATATTATGAGGAATTTCTAAATTTTGGTAGACAATATTGGTCCAATGATCCTCCTCCGTCAAGTGTTTGTGAATTTATATCTAAGATATTATGTCCACAAGAAAATGACCAATTATTTTATAAGAAAGATTGTGTTGGTGGAAGAAAATGCAAATAATGTTCTCATTGGGCACTATTTGATGCTAAGTATCCCATTGATATCAATGATTCACAATTATAAAATCTCATAATGAAGTTGAAAAGATATGGATATGTTACATACACTCTTGTTACAGATTCATCGACAACATTAAAAAAAAATATTTACTTGAAGATGAAATTTCTGTGACATTGTTTATGGAGAAGTTAAGGGAGGAGATATATAAATATATTAATCACTCTCATGTAGCACGATGGCAAGACTCATAGTTCAAGAAGCCACACAATGTGTTCCCAAAGGGAACAATATTATCAGTGGTTTATTTTGCTAATAATTACACTTTCACTCCACAAAGGAAATACAAAGTGAGTATTATCATTCATACAAGGTCTCTATGTTCGTGCATATTTTGTATAGGCATGAAAAGCTTCATATTGAAGGTTCTGGAAGTAATTATAATAATCATGAAGTGATTAAAGAGTACCATTTCTACATCAGTGATGATCATGCACATGATACATGTTTTGTTCAAAATTGTTTTGGTATCATTTATGATAATTTATCGAGATGAGGAATAAATTTTAAAGAACTTTTGATATGGACAAATGGTTGTTTTGGTCAATTTAAATCAGCATGATCATTCTTATGGTTGTTTCGCTTACTTGATAAAAATGGAATTCATCATGCATGGAATTTCTTTGAGACAGGGCATGGAAAAGGAGATCACGATGGCGTTAGGGCATGCATAAAAGGTGCACTTAGGAGGCATAAATTGAATCACTTTGTTGCCTAACTTGTAGATTCATCTGATGTTGACAACTGGTGCAAACAAAATTTAAGTCATGTATCGAATCCAAGGACGACTCATGTGCATAGGTAAGTGCATATAAATATCTACACACACACACAAACACACATATATATGGTGTACAATGTGTGTGTGTGTGAACTTTCTATCAAAAATATATTTTTATTGCATGAAATTTGACTTACACAAGTTTTTCTATGATACAGGTACTTTTGGAATATTCTGATGGGTGATGTTGATAGATCGTTGCCACATAATTATGTTCCAATCCATGGAACAAGAAATTTGCACTCCATTAGAAGTGAGAACATGATAAATATATCATCAATTCAGAAATGAAAATACTCTTTCTTTTGTCTTGCATGTATTGATGATAATGTAGAGTCCATTGAGTAGTGTGTAAACCATGATAAAAAATGTGTCAAACCATGGATACATAAAATGTTGCAAGCATTTCCCATATTTCCAAATGTGGCTAATGAGGAAATGGAGAATGATTTCGCTATGTTTGACAAGGATTATGATTGTCTTTCTGATATGGTTAGATAAGGTGACAATTTTGTTGTTGTTGCATGAGAAGTGTTTCCAAAATGGTTTTCCCATCTTCATCTTTTCACCCTTATAATAACACATTATTGAGTAGGATTTAGGAGCAAGGATGAGGTATGAATCTTTGAAGAGGTGACCTTATTTGTGGCATCTATGGCAACATAATGATATGCGTTTGTATCCTAGAGCATGAACCCATTCTATATCCTACAAGCTAATGCAAGTCAACTCTAGCAGAGTTCCCACAACATACATTTAGATGCATATCCAAGCATAGGGTGTTTACTTGCTTGTTTGAGTCACTTTATACACTTTTAAAAAGCTTCCTAGTGTATTATAATATTTTCCAAAGCTTCCTCCCCTCAAAACGCCTTTAACAAAGAGTATAGGCATATCTAGATAGGATATTCCAATAAGTCCCCCTTCTTTCGGATACATGATTTATTCTAATATCTCAAGTGTTACATTAGTGAGACAAAGGACCATTGAACTTCCTAAAAAACCATTTCTCTATCCTTGTCTTATTAATCTTTTTCTTTTACAATACGAATATTATAATAATTAATATAAATTTTTTCATAAATTATATGAATATATATATATATCTATATATATATATATATATATATATATATATATCTAGAGAGAGAGAGAGAGAGAGAGAGAGAGAGAGATATTATGTTGTCCTAGAAGGGGGAGCACGATGGAGTTCTCGCAGATTCTCGCAGAGTGATAGGGATTTTTTCCTTTTCAAATCCTCACTAAGCATCACCGCTCAACATGAGTTTGTTACAGGCATCGAAGGAGTGCTAAGGAGTGGGGAAGATGAGATCATTTTTCCATGGCAGCGTTCATGAGTTGTTTTTTGTTTTTTTTGCTTCAAAATAGTCACCTTCTTTTTTCTCTACACCTAAGGCCCATGAGGGAAAGTGAAGGCTTAGACCCATGGAAGACTCTTATGAATGGGAACATTACGTGTTAGGTCGCTATAATACTAGTGATTCCCCCATTACTATTGTCATTGTAGCCCTTATTTTTATTGTTGTGCCCCTATTGTCCCCATATTGTTATTATTATGCCCCATAGAAGCCCACTATTGTTATTGTTGTGCCCTTATATTATTATTGTTATGTCGGCTTTAATTATATTGTGACCCCTTAGACTCCTATATAGAGAAAGGAGGTTTTGTCATTTGTATCATCCAAGAATTGTTCATTTGTGTAATGTAAAGGAGGTTTCCCCCTCGAAGAGCTGAATTTGAAGGTGTTAATCTATCTTTTCTTCTATTTTGTGAGCTGGTTGCATAGCATTTGGTATCAGAGCTCTGGATTCTAGGGTTTCGCTGCTCCAAACAGGTCATTGTGGCACTTTCGCTATAATTTTTTTTGGTGACATTTCATAAGCCACAAAAGAACCCATTTGAGCCTAAATCTCTCTGAACCTTGGGTCGGAATTTCATATATTGTCTCGCTATATTTTCGGAGATATGATCCAAGGAAGTTAGGGTTTTTGTAGGATCCCTAATTATATCTCAAATAGGCATCCTGGGGAAAATCGTCATAACTTTTCTTCTTAGCATCAGATTGAAATTTTGTAAGAATTTATAGAAAGAGGATGGCTTGTAGATTCTTGTGTATTGGTTACAAGTCCTAAGGTTGAAGCAATGAGATGTGGAACTTCGTACAAGTTCACTCTACTGAACCAATCTATATTTAGGTCATCGTGGGAGATTTGACATAACTCTTCCTTGGAGAATCCAATCTTGATCATACTTGCGGGGTTAGAAAGAGGACTCAAAGAGCTATTGTAGGATGCAATTTCAGACGTTGGAGATCCGAAATTATAGAGATACAACAAATTCAATATCGAGCTCCTACAAAGTGAAAAAAGGTGTGTAGTTTGTTAAAAATACTGCATAAGTTTGGTTTGAAAAAGTAGTTTGAAGGAATGCAAAGGGAATAGTGAAGTATTATTAACAATAATTGATGCCCCGAAGAAATAAAATGGAAACACTTAGTAAGCAACTTTAAATCTGTATCATGACTCATGAAGAAGAGGAAGAAATGCAACATGATATATCAAAATTACGAGATTAAGTGCAAAAAATTTCACTCTCACAAAAAGTAGCATAAGCTAAGATGGATGGTTTAAAGAAAGGCATGGAAGCTAAGTGTTAACACCCAGGTTGTTCCCTATGACTCCCAAGGGAATACGGCTGGGGTAACCACTAACCAATCTTTGGATCACTGTTTCTAGCCAAACTGTGATCAGAGAGGGCTCTCTCTTTATGATTTGTATCTGTTATGATAGTGTTTTAGGCTAGGTATTATGCACAGGTTTTGTTTATGTTTTGGTTGAAGAGTTTCTTTCAGGTCTTGTGATGTAGTGTTCAAAGAGTCAAATATCATTGGGCAATGGAGTCTATGGCTGCAGGTGTCTAGAAACCTTGAGGTGAATTGGTGAAACTTACAGGGCCATTTGGATACTTCATACAACAAAATTTTTGATTTATAACATGAACAGGTGAAAAAACCAGTGAAAACAATTAAGAATTTTCACTAAAGTATTTAAGTATTTCCACCAAACTAGGTATGAGAAACGGATAGATGTCTCAGGAGCAAACTTGAATCCCTGGGAATGTCTATCACTGCAAAAGATATAGTTTTAAAGTGCAGCAATTAAGAATTACACTTCATACACTGTATCTGAAGAAAACATGGATAATAGCTTAGATTGAGTTCAGGGTAATCAGTGATTAAATCCTGGAACTATTCTTCTACTTTGCTATTAAGTGTAAAATATTTAAACAATAAAAGAGAACAAAAGACTCGAAAAACATGTAATACAGAGATTTAAGAAAGACTTATTGTTTTATGAAACACTCTGGAATCCTGCAACATTCACCATTCATCACAATGCATCAAGGTACGCCAAGCTTCGGAAATTCCATTCACCCTTTGTATTATTTCTCTGAGAATTTTACAGCAAGTGAGATCCCCAAAATGAAAATAACAACAACCCCTTAAGCTTATGTGCGGGGCGAATATATACTTACGATTTTTACAAAAATATCTGAGTTCTAAGTTATCTCAGACTTAATATTCTCACCAACTTTTGAGATATTATTATCAGAAATTTATTACAGCATTGAATACAAAATAAAGGCGTCTTGATGTTCTGTCAGAAGATATTTTGGCCTTTGGGAGCTGCTGAGTCGGTTGGGATACTTTGATCAAATGCTGGAGAACCCGACTTTATGGCTCGTGCGCTGTATTTTGGGTCTGCCACCTGTGATTGTGATTGCTGCTGTGGTGACTAAATAGCCCTGCTGAGTTGGCTCAGCATCTGTCTTTTCCTTGTAGATTTATCCACCAAAATTCTGCCTGTGCATGACTGCTCATAAACTGGAGAAAATTAACGCTACAGGTTCTGGCTTGATAAGATTATCTGTGTCAAATTCCTCCAGACTTCCTGTGTGGGCAATTGGTGCTTCATGATTGCCTCCATAGTTTCATCTGCTTCTGTATACTTAAAGAAATTTGGTGGTGTATCAAACAGGTGATCAATTTCATTCATAATAAAAAACAGGTTGTCCACCCTATCATACAAATTCTGCCCTGATGCTGGCCCTGTTTCTGCTGAGGTACTGGGTTGTTTTGCAATTTGTGCTGCAGCATGGGCATCAACTCTTTTGATGTAGTTTTCCAGGGTAAGCAGTCTTCCTACACTGCTTAATATGCTGGGGAGGCCTCTGTTCTGTAATGCCAGGAATCTGTCCAGGAATTTGTTGATTTCGGTCTGCATATCCTGTGTTCTCCTCTCCAGCGTCCCAACTAGGCTTCGTAGTGTCAGGACTCTTTTAACTACTGAGATTGTCTCAGTCCTGTTAGCAATTCCCATGGTAGCTAATTGAGAGCTAGTTTTGTTATTTAAAATATTGATCATTCTGCTGGCAGCATCTGGCATGTGGCCAAGGCTTGCTCTAGCTCTGTGTATTTCCCTGTTTGCCTTTGTAATGAGTACTATTTGCTCATCCATAGTCTCAATATACTGCCACTGATTGGTGATGGACCGACCAATGTTACCCCAGAGGACTGCTTTTAACTCTGTTGTTACCTTTTCTAGTGTGAGCTCCTTTTCAAGTTTAGTTAGCCTCTTCTTTAGAGCTTTTACTTCTCGTTCCTTTGCAGCCTCACTCTGCTTGCTCTTATCAAATCTTTCATTTACTTTAGTCAAAGATTTTTTGACTTCATCAAGCTCTTTCATTTGAGCCTCAAGAACTTGGATTTCGGCTTGCAGCCTCTGCATATCCAGACTAGGAGTCTGCTCTGTTGTTGGTGTAGCTGTTGCTGTAGTTGGTGTTGTAGGCCCTGTCTGTTGAGGAGGAGGAGTAGTTGTTGGAGGGGCTTCCTCAAGATTGATTATTTCAGGAGGAGGCTGGGAGGTTTGGCCCTCTTCTTTTTGCTTTAATGCTGTCTGTAGTGCTGCCTTTGCAGCTTCTGATTCTCCTAGTTTGTCTTGAGTCCGAACCAGCTCCTTGTACAGAGATATCATTAGATCTGTGGTATCCTTTTCCAGCCTTTGCTGGGCAATCTCATCTGTTTGCGGATGGATGGTAGCTGGGAGCTTGATTTTCTTTCTTAAGGCCACCATGTCTGCATCCCTTAGCTTCAACAGTTCTTGGATACCTTTAACATCTTTAGGATCATGCCCCATTTCTATGATTACATCTTCCAAGGACTTGATTCTGTTGTCCTTGGCTTGTGATGATGCTCTCTCTAATTCCAGCTGAGAGGCCGTATTATTAAGGCTGCTTTTCAATTTGTAATTTTCCAATGTTTCATCTGCCAAGGAGGCATACACCATTTCACCAGTTTGTTTATGCAGTTCGATTTTATCCATAGGGTGTATGTCTTTGGCCAGAACCTCCATGTTGGTTCTCAGGTAATCCGAGGCAGATTGGGGATGCAGAGTTGTGGGCATGAAGTGACTCATGATCATTTTTCCTTCACTTACATCAAAGGCAGACATGAGTCTTTGCTGATTAGTGGGAGCCAGGTTCAGCAAATGATTGTACAACTGTATTTTAATAGGATCACTCCTCCTTTTAATGTCGATAAATTGCTGTTTGATGCTTACCTGTCCTTCTTTGTGCTGGCTGGAGGAGCTGACCTCTCCTCCTATAGCTCTATCATGTTCATGCTAGAATGAACTGGCTGAAACTTCTCCGCTGGGTGGGCCCATGCCCATTGCTTGTCTTATTGCTATGTCATCCTCTGGAAAGTCATTTAATCTTTGTCTTTTCTCTCCCTGATTGATGGATGAAGTCAGGGGAGTCTCTCTATCTCTTTTCCTGGTTAAGTCCTCCTTTTGTGGGGTTTGGAGGACCGAGGTATCAAAAGTAGTTTCTGCCCTAGGAGGCACTATATTCTGAGCCTGTTGCTCAGTGGAACTTGGAGCATCAATCACTCTTTCTTGCTGCAAGGGCTGCTGTTTATTATATTGTACCTCTTCTTGCTGCTGCCCTTCTCCCTGCTGCTCCATCTCTTCTTGCTGCTGTAGCAATGTCTCCACTTGCTCTTCTGTCAATGGAGGTGGCTGCTCCACCTGCTTCCCTTTATCTTTGCTGGCTATCTGCGGTGCTTTCCCGGCAGTTTGCTGCTGTGTTGTTGATGATGTAGCAGCTGCTCCAAGCTGCTTTTTGTATGAGAGAGGAACCTGTCCACAAGTTTCTAAGTCAGCTTCCTTTTGAATATTTCTAGCCTCTCTCTCTAGTAGCTCTTCATCAGTAATTTCCTCTTCTAGGGTACCTTCTTCCCAACTTAATGCATTGGCATACTGTTCAATCTCAGGTTGTCTCTTGTGTGCATAGCTACCCAATTTGTATTTTATCCTCCTGAGGGAGACAAAATGATTGGGGTCATAGGGTATCCATTCAAAGCTAGTTTGCAGTCTGAGGCCCTCTAGGATATTGTTTGCCTCTTTCCACCCCTCCTCTTTTCTGTTGTATAGGAAAGGACCCAGCTGGCTCCTTACTTTTAACTGTGACTTCTTGTTCTTGCTCTGAAAATGGAGGTAGTCTGAGTTCCCAAACTGTCTGAAATATTCCAAGGCAAAAAGCCTCATGGGGACATACCTTGGCAACCTAAAAGGGTTCAACTCACAGCCATATATTCTGATGACTGTGTGGTTTTGGTAGAGGTACCAATTACCAATGCTGTAGGATTTATTCAAATGGAGAATTCTCCTCATGTCATCAGTTAGTCTTGGAGGAGGAATACCATGCAATACTGTCATGGCTGGATAAATGAATAAGTCAATGAACTCAGAGTATGTGTAAGGTGATACAGAGGTATGATGAAAAACAGAGGTCCAGAACACCACTGACCTTGGATTTCCCTGGGCATTGAGTTGCTTCAAAGGAAAAGAGAAGGTGGCTGGCTGATAAAACAAGAATAGGTGGTATATGTATGAGGTATACCTGAATAGTCTTTCCCTCTTCAAGTTGATAAACTGGTCATGGATTTTATCTGCAATGTATGTAGCATAATCATAATGTACAGCTGGGGGCTTACCAGGAGAGAATAGAGACAGCATTGCCATTATGATCTCATCCACATCCTCCATTCCCTTGAATCCTAGGGCATAGCTGATCAAATCCACTAACATCCTGCCCAATTCATTCAAGTACTGATATCCAATAGGAGGAGTTCTGACGGATTCAGAGCCTGGTTTTACAAACAGCTGATTGATTTTAATGAGTTGGTCACTTGACAGCTTGCTCCCTTTCTTTATCAAATTCTGCATATGGAGGGGGGTCAATTGCTTGGCAGTATGGAAGTGCAGCATCTCATTTATACTCTCTGGGGTGATATGGAACAGGACTGAGCCTGTGGGGCTGATGACAGCTCTTTGGCTTGGGTCATAGCATTCCTGGCAGCTGTAGACCAACTCTGGCATAGGATTTACCTGGGGGAGGTTGTAGATGGGCAAGTTTGAGTCCCAAATCCCCAAGATGTCTGCCCCACTCAGGTGCTGGGCTTTCAACTCATTCAGCATCTGAATATTATATTTGGAGCCCATAAGAAACCAGTCCAGCATTTGATAATCCATATCTCCCAGGGCTTTCCATTCTAATTCCTGGTGAGGAGCGTTGAGGGGCTTGATATTCAGAGCAATAGGAGTGTCCATGGTTTTCTTTAAGCTCAACAACTGTAAGTGAACGGCTTAAAAGGATCAGCACAGAACAGAAGTGATTTTTGTAAAAACAGTTTGAGTTTCAGGTACCAGAGGAGGAAATTATACAACAGCAATTGAAATACTGTTTATATCAGGAACAGGGCTACTGTTTGGTCTCACTATGTCCTCTTCAGCAGGTGAATTCAGTAAACAAAGTCTTTCGGGAATGCGCAGAGAATACCTTTTTTTAAGTGACAATACAGGCAACAAGGCTCAGCTGGCGTTTTTGGACTTCACAATTACGAATGGGGTATATGCAGAGGGAAATGGCCGGTGAAATTATGAGTTTTATCGTCTCTTTAGCCCTCTGAGTAATTTTATTTTCAACTGCAGGCGTATGGAGGATAGAAAACGAAAAATACCTGGTAATTCACGAGCAGAGGTCGTGTACGCGTGCCAGGTTGGTGCTGTGGAGGTCGCCTTGGTCAACTGAGCAGGTTGGCGGATTTCAGGACGTAAACGGTCATGCAGAGGAAACAGTAGAGAAATGCATGAAAAATGGAAAAAAAGGCGTTTTTTGGCTTAATATGGGTTTTTTACGATTTTGGCACTTTTTTAGTGATGACGTCAGCATGACGTCATTGGTGGGTCAAGGTCAAGTGACGTCAGCTGACGTCATCGGGTGATGTGGCGGTATGCTGTTGGACAACGGTTGGCGGTTAGGACCGTAGCGGTTACGGTTAAGGCTAGCCGCTACGGTCTCTCGGGGCGGTTTGGGTACGGTCCCGGAAGTGTCAGGCCTTGCTCCGAGAGCCTTTATCGTGCGACGCGTGGACTGGCCCTGACGTGACGCAACGTCACGTTCTCGGGCGCTAAAGGTCTGCTGCGGGGGCTGCTCCGATATCACTGTGGATCGTCGGATCCTTAGGATCTGATCCGACGGTGGGCGGAGCAACAAAGTGCTCGGGTTATATGCGCGGGCGGAAAACTTCAGATTATGGGTTTTGTAAGGTTTTTTCAATATATTTCAATTAAATTGAACCCGCGCGCTGATGCTTGGAATAAACGCTAAAGGGGGGTTTTGGACCTTGGTAATTTTTGCAAAGAGGGTTTAGGGGTGAAAAGGGGTTTTTATGAGGTTTTTTTAATGCAAATGAGGGTTTCAAAGGTAAGTTGGGCTGTAGCAAGGGGGAGTGGGATGCGATAGGTTCACCAAAGTGACCAGAGGTCATTTTGGTTCCTTTTTTAAGAACATATGGCTATAATGCCAAGGGAAGGGGTATTTATAAGATTTGGGGCTTTATACACCATAGTGTTAATATTATTAGGGGAAGGGTAAGATAGGGGAGCTATATAGTAAAATTAGAGGTTAATATGAATGAAGGGAGCAAATGAAGGGGATCTCACTGAGTTTATCTGAAATTGATTTAGTTTAGAGACTAGATCAAAATGAAAAAGATTTTAGACAAGAAATGTGGCTTCTGAATGAACAAGAACCACCATAAGACCATGATCTCTCTCCTGAAAAGGAAATGTTAGTAATGAAATGAAGGGGGAAAGGGAGGTTAGTCATGCTCCTTGCTGCAATTTGATGGAATTAACCACTTTGTCCATTGATAGATTTTGCCTTGGCAAAACACCTTTTGACATATGTGCAATGGTGAAAATACCCTTTCTGCAACCACAACTGCTTACCCAGCTATTTTCCTAGCATTTTTTGTTTCTCCTTGGAGGGTGCATTTGGACTTGCAAACCCTCACTTGCCTTTTCTTTTCTTTGGCTTTTTCTTTATTCTTTTCTATCTACTTCTACCCTTATCTCTTCCAAGGTCCCAGATTGAGATGTTGGGAACCTTTTCTTCTCTACCTGAACTACTAGTCTGCCAAGATTAAGCAGTTTGGACAGACTTCTTTCTCTATTCTATAACTCAAAATTGAAACATGGCATGATCCAGGTTAAACTGTTGGATCATCCACCAAAATTGAAATAAGGTCATCAACATTTGAAACACTTTACACACCTCTTGTTCTCTAGGAAATATGGGATCTTTGTGATACCAAAGCAGAGCATATTTGGACTTTCCCTTGCCAATCATGAAATATGAAACCTATTGGTATAGGTATCCAACACTAAGATAGATGGCATGAAAGAAAACATTGAATATTTGAAGAAATACATGGAATGTTTGAAGGAAGGTTTGACAAAGTTGCTACAAGAAAGGCTTCCTAATGGTGAAAAGGTAGTGGAGGAAACTCATGATGAAAACAAAAGAAATGTTAATCATGATTTCATAGACTCTAAAATTGGAACAAAGATGCACCACGTTCCAAAAATCGATATGAGGAAGTTTGATGGCAAGGATCTCGTAACATGGATATTACAGATGGAACAATATTTCGATCTCTATAATGTGCAAAACACACAAAAGGTATGCCTTGTAACTTTATATTTGTAAACAAATCCATTTGTATGGTATCGATGGCTTTTCTCTCGTAAAAAAATTCTCACTTGGGAAATTTTTACAAAAGAAATGATAGCACATTATGAGGATACAAAAAGCGACACATTTTTTAGCTAATTGATAAATCTCAAACAAAAGGGTTCAATGATGGAGCAAATTGAGGACTTCCAAAAATTGAATATAAGGGTAAAAGATATTCTAGAGGAGCATAGGATTGATGTGTTCATAGGGACTTTAAAGGATAACATCCAACATGAGGTTTCCTTTTGGGAACCTGATTCATTGGAGAAGGCATTCAGGTTGGCAAGAAAAATGGAAAGAAAAAATATGGCAACAAGGAAGCCTACCACTCAGAACTATAAAGATTGAAGTGTTGTTGCTCCTAGCCTTCCACAACCTACAAGGTTGACACCACAAAAATTGGAAGAAAAAAGAGGAAATGGGCTTTGTTACAGTTGGGAGGGAAAATACACTAAAGGTCATAAGTGTGCTGAGAAGAAATTATTTTACATAGATTGTGAAGAGGAGGAAGAAAAGGAACAGGAAACGTCAAAAGAAGAGGATATACACTAGGAACAAACCCTAGAGAAAGAAGAAATGAATCCGATCATATCTTGTAATGCATTGGCCGGAATTACCACTCATCAAACTATCAAGATAGAAGGACATATCAAGAAGAAAAATGCAATAGTGTTGATTGATTCGAGCAGTACCCATAATTTTATTCATTGTAAGATAGCCAAGGAATTTAATTTCTTCTTATATCTAGCATCAGAGTGTCCAATGATGGTTGCAAGTGGAGGAAACATAAATTTCTTTGGAAAGTGCCATAATATCAAGATATCCATGGGAGAATATGTATTTAATAACCCAATTCTTTCCATTCCAATGGGTGGTTCTGATGTCACACTAGGAGTCTAATGGCTACAATCCTTGGGTACATTAGCTTTTAATTTTCAAGAACCTTTCATGAAATTTTCTTCAGAAGGAAAGGAAGTTGAATTAAGGGGTATCACAGGGAAACCAGGAAAGATAATCATCTCTAACAAAATGACAAACTTCTAAAGAAAGAACAACGAGGCTTAATTGCACAATTATGTTCTCTAGAGGTTCCCACATCGAAATCATCCATTTCTTCAGATCTCCAAAAAGTCTTGGACAATCATTCCAAGGTATTTGAGACTCCCAAAGGCCTCCCACCTATTTTTGATCATGATCATGTTATTCATTTGATTATAGGAAGTGTTCCTCCAAACATTCAGCCTTACAAATATCCCTATGCCCAAAAGAGTGAAATTGAATGTATGGTTGCAGAAATGCTAGAGACTGGTATAATTCAACCTAGTCAAAGTTCTTTCTCTACTCCAGTAGCATTGGTGCATAAGAAGGATGGGTCATGGTGCAAGTTTTAGAATTATAGGGAGCTCAAAAAGATCACTATTAAAGATAAATTTCCCATTCCTGTCATTGATGAATTATTGGATGAATTACATGGATCAATTTACTTCACCAAGTTGGATCTTTTTTTAGGACATCATCAAATCAGAATGAAGACTGAAGGCATTTCGAAAATAGCATTTAGAGCTCATGAGGGTCATTATGAAATTTTGGTCATGCCTTTTGGCCTTATCAATGCACCTTCTACATTTCGAGGTTTGATGAATTCCATTTTCAAACCCTTCCTTAGAAAATTTGTGTTAGTATTTTTTGATGATATACTAATCTACAGCAAGTCTTGGAAGGATCATGTTCAACATGTTGACAGGGAGCTCAAAATATTGGAGGAGAAATAATTATTTGCAAAAAGTTTCAAATGTTTCTTTGGAGTATAAGAGGTGGAATATCTGGGTCATATTGTATCTCATGAAGGTGTTAAGGTATACCTAGAAAAATTAAAACCATTAAGGAATGGAAAATCCCCACATCCATAAAGAATCTACGAGGATTTCTTGGGTTAATAGGGTATTATTGTAAGTTTGTTAAGAATTATGGGAGAAGAGGAGCACCTCTAACAACATTATTGAAGAAAGATGCATTTTCATGGACTCCGGAAGAAACGAAAGCCTTTGAACATCTTAAAGAGGTAATGTGCCAAGCACTAGTCTTAGCTATGTCAGACTTCACAAAAACCTTTATTGTGGAATGTGATGCCTCAGGAAATGGAATTGGCATTGTTTTAATGCAAGAAGAAAGACCCATTGCTTTCTAAAGTTGTCCAATCAAAGGAAAGTATTTCGACAAAGATATTTATGAGAAGGAAACATTGGCAATACTACATGCACTTAAGAAAAGGAGACCCTACCTAATGAGAAGACACTTCAAGGTAAAAATGGATCACGATAATCTTAAATACTTTTTAGAACAAAGATTATCTTCAGAAGAGCAACAAAAATGGGTCACAAATATGTTGGGTTATGAATTCGAAATCATCTACAAAAAAGGGAAGCAAGATGTTGTGGCATATGCACTCTCAAGGAAGGATGAGGATGTGGAAGCATTGCTTTGCGCCATTTCTATTATCCAACCAATTGGATAAATTAAGAAAGGAATGAATGGAAGAATGACAAAGAAGTGTGGGCACTTATTCAAAAGATACAACAAGATCCCAATACATCTGATACATTTAGCTAGAACAATGATTCAATATGGTACAAAGATCGCTTATAACTATGTAAGAATTCCTAACTCAAACAAAAGATTCTTATGGAATTGTACACCTCTCCCTTAGGAGGGCACTCGGGATTTTTAAAAACTTACCACAGGGTTAAGAAGGAATTTTTTTTGGATGGCCTTAAATTAGATATTCAAAAGTTTGTGGCAGAATGTTTTGTTTTCCAACAAAATAAAGTTGAAACAATTAAAACCCTAGGTCTATTACAACCTTTATCCATTCCAAGCCAACGTTGGGAGGAGGTTTCAATGGATTTTGTCACAGGGTTACCCAAGTTCGAAGGAAAGACTATCATCATGGTGGTAGTTGACAGACTTACAAAGTATGCACACTTTTGTGCATTATCACATCCATTTAAAGCAAGTGCAATTTCTATTGCATTTATGGAAACAATTCAAAAGCTACATGGAAACCCAAAGATTATTGTAAACGATAGAGATCCCATTTTCACTAGAAATTTTTGACAAAATTATTTTCTTGTCTTGGTACTCAGTTAGCTCATAGCTCATCTTATCATCTTCAATCTAATGGGAAAATTGAGATAGTAAAAAAATGTTTGGAAGGATATCTTCGTTTCTTTGTATCTGATAAACAAACACAATGGGTCAAATGGTTGCCTTTGGCTAAATGGTGGTATAACACTTCCTTCCATACTACAACAAAAATAAACCCATTTATGGCACTTTATGGATATCATCCACCGTCCATCACATCATATTTAAGAGAAAATTCTAAGGTTCAAGCAGTGGAATATCACATCGAGCATCAACAACAGGTTCTCCAACTCTTAAAGGATAACCTCACTTTGGCACATATTAGAATGAAACAATAGGCAAATCAAGATTGCATTGAAAGAAGTTTTAATGTAGGTGACTGGGTATTCCTACGGCTACAACCATATAAACAAATTTCCCTCAAGCAAGCTAAGAAGGATAATAAATTATCACCAAAGTATTATGTTCCATACAAAGTATTGCAAAATATTGGTACTATGGCATACAAATTGGAGCTTCCTACAGTGTCCCAAGTGCACCCAGTTTTCCCTATTTCCTGCTTAAAGAAGGTTATAGGTGACAAACTCCTAGTTCAAACAATATTTCCTGAACTTGATGAGGAAGGAAAAATAATATCGGAACCTAAAGCAATCATAGAAACAAGAACTCAACAGCTACAAAATCGATCAATTTCGGAGTATCTCATCAAGTGGAAGAACTTACCCACTGAAGATTCCGCATGGGAGGATGAGAATTTATGTAGAAGCATCCAAAACTACTCAAGTGTTAAGGACAACACTTTTTTGAAGGAAAGGGGCATGTTAGGTCCCTATAATACTAGTGATTCCCCCATTACTATTGTCATTGTAGCCCTTATTGTTATTGTTGGAACCCTATTGTCCCCATATTGTTATTATTGTGCCCCATAGAAGCCCACTATTGTTATTGTTGTGCCCTTATATTATTATTTTTATATCAGCTTTGATTATATTGTGACCCCTTAGACTCCTATATATAGAAACGAGGTTTTTTCATTTGTATCATCCAAGAATTGTTCATTTGTGTAATGTAAAGGAAGTTTCCCCGTCGAAGAGGTTGACTTTCAAGGCATTGATCTATCTTTTCTTCTATTTTGTGAGCTGGTTACATAACATTACGATAAGGGAGTCACGACTTAAAAATTAAACAAGTGTTTCAAAGTTTGCTTCACCAGTAGAGGCTCAACAAGTAAAGAGAGGTTGTGGCGGGTAGTACTTCAAGGATGTTGCCCAAACTCTTTTTTCCCTCTGTTTCGGTCTCTTATGCAAGCACAACCTTGATGGAATTTTGGTCTGCATAGGAGCTTAGGCATGTGCACTGGAAGAGCTAGATTTGGAACCCTTCCGGATCTTCATCAAAAACATTAATGGGGCATCCTTCCTATTGGACCTTTGAAATGGTAAAATCCCTTAAGCAGTGCATTGAGAACAAAATGGGCATCTCTAAAAACACATAATGCCTTCTTTCTGAAAGGGAGATTCTTCAGGATTTTTCCCATATGAAGGATTATCACATCTCAAGGAATTCTACCATTACCTTAAACCTGAGGCTATGTGGAGGAGCTTTGGGATGTGAAAAATCATGTGGATCTACCTCTTACAAGGATGTGGCACAAGGGAAGGCTTCCAGTTCAGCATATTAGTCCAAATACATCCTATGACCTACATTGTAGAACAAATGAAACAAGTGTCTATCATGGAGGGTAATCTCCTAGAGGTAAACTATCTTTTTTATGCTCTCCTATCTAAGGCTATGATGTGTAGGTTCAATGGTTTCTACCCTAAATCCGATGCTTTACACCGATGGGTATTTTCTTCCCAAAATCCTAACTATGACATCTATTTATGCTTGAAAGGTTTTTTTAATGTCCAATTTGATATTGGAAAGACCTAGAAAAAGTATTAAACGATGGGCCCTAGTTTTGGGGAAGAGTTGGATTCTTTATCACCCCATGGTTTCCACCCTTTTATGCCACAAAAATAATGGTCTCAGTAATGATCGTTTGGGTGTGGATACCAAGTCTTCCCCTCCATTTCTATCACCACAAGGTTCTAGAGGAAATCAAAAATACTTTGGGGAAATTCAAAAAGATGGATCATGAAAGAATAAAGAATGGTCTATTTATTTTCACACAAATCTACATAGAAATATACCTTAGCAAAGGTTTACCTTACCACATTCAACTGAAACATAAAAAAGTTCAATGGGCCCAAGTATTAGACTATGAGAATACGACATTTAGATGTCGAACATGTTACCAAACAAGACATTTGAAAAACACATGTCCACAAGAAAAAAAATATCCTAAAAAGGAGAAAGGGCAAGCATACAAATCAAAAGGATGGTAGATCCCCACCTCTTAGAAGAGTATGAAGAAACCATGGAGGGCCCTCTAAACCAAGTATTAGATGAATCATAGGCCTAGAATGGAACTAGATCCCATGAGAAAAGTGGCACCGAAATACAAGAGAACTAGGCATCAAATTAGTAGAAAAATGAGACTTTTTTAGAAAATGGGGCATGGTACAAAAAGAGCTCATGCTTCTAAAATCTCAAACTCAGACAAAGAATCTCCTCTGAATACTTTTGGATGTGAATTGTAAATGGTTCTAGTTGCTCCAAACACGGGAGGATGGAAAAAAGTGCAGAAAAAGAAAGGCAAGAAAGAGAAGTTAAGCGATTACTATCGCACTTAACTTCGAATGTTCAATTTATTTATTTTCTCATATTTTTATTATTTTAGGTCATAAGTTGAGAGGCTTATCTTATTTTTCCACCATTTTTATCTTGGAAAATCCTATTGAATAGACACTTTGTTGTGTATATGCAAAATGTATTTTTGTTTATCTTATAAATATAATTACGGTTTTTTCCTTGGATTTTTTTTTAATACAAATTTCATCTTCACAATTATTTTTTAATTCTTATTTAAGCTTATCCCTTTGCTTCTAAAATATGGTCAATAAAATCAGCTATGGATGAATTATGTGTCATATTTGTTAATAACAAAAAGTACTTTACACAAACTACCATCACCATTAAACAACGAAGGTGTCTTTTTCAAGATAACAATACCCAAATCAACTCATGGCCATGCCAAAAATGTATCTATAAAAAAATATATACAACCCATCAATTATATAATCACTTTCTAGATAGATATTAGGCACAACCCTTTGTTTCAAAGCTTCATATCATAAGATTACTTGAAAAAATATTAATGCAAATAATATATCTCTTTACATAGCTCTTGTAGCTTGGCTAGGGTTATAGATGTCATCTTTGAATAATTATATTTTAATTTATTCTTAAACATTCATCATTTATTACATATTTATTTCATTAACGATCACTTTAGAGTAATTGGATTCAATCATGTGTCATATTAGTTATATGGTTTGTAAATTGGGTTTAGTTTAGGTGGTTAGGAGAAATGTTGTTATCCTCTGTGCTCTAGTACAATTCCTGTATTTGACAAATTGAGTTGATAATAAGCATTTCTTCTAATGGCTTCAAGTCTGGAGGACCAAAACATGTATATATCTCATATGGAATATAAACATATTTCTCATAAGAAGAAAATAAAAAATGGTATATGGTTTATTAATTTAGACTTTGTTGCATTGAAATATTCAAGTAACACAAATAAATTAAAATGAAATATAACATGTCCATGTCTAACAATATTTAGGTATCTAATATTGAGTTCAACCTCTAGCTTTTGCTCAACTTTTGTTGTAGATGACTTTTAACATTTTGTAATTAAACATCAATCATTGAGAAATGATGATTACCATTAAATTGATTTGCAAAGTTATAAGCATTCAAATCATGTTATATTCCAAGCACAAAATATTATTCAAAGCATCATGAGGTGTAGGTAGAGGCAATTCGAAATGAATTCGAATAAGTAAATAGTTTTAAGAATTGGTACCTACAAATCTAAGCGTCAACTTAATGAAGAATAGATAACCTATTAAAGATAATGCAAATGTGAAAGTAAATGAAACAAGAGAGAGAAATAAATGAAAAGGAAAAATAATAATAGGAGAGAAAATAACTAAGGAATAGGAAGTGAAAGATCATGCTTGTTGTCTTTCCCATTACCCAAGCTCTCCCTATTTGTTTCTATTGTTTCTCTCTCAAAATTTCTTTTTTCCAAGGAGAAGAGGAGGTGAAACATGACATTATTTGCATTGTAAACCAAAGATTATTTGAGTCAAAACCCAGAAACTATTTGTTTTTTTTGTTTTTTTGTTTTTTTGTTTTTTTTGTTTTTTGTTTTTTTTTTTGTATTTTTGTTTTTTTGTTTTTTTTTTTTTTTTCTCCCTAGGTGAAATTATGTGTCTTTGTGTGATGAAATTTTCTCAATAGTTGATAAATTGCAACATTCTTAGTTAATTCTTTTGATTAATTGGAATTATCTTTGTTAATTTGATGAATCGTGACTTTCTATTCCAATCCAATTGATTAATTTATTGCATAAATGAATACCTTCATTGTGGACATTATATTTCCTAATGCCTTGGTTATGATTAATGGTGGAATCATACAATGAATTCCATCAAACCAAAAGTAGTAGTAATATACTCTTTCCTTAGTTTGTCTTATTTCACAACTTGGTTCATCCAACAATTCATTGATGTGATTATTAATTTAGCATTGAAACCAAACCCTATCTAATGTGTAGTGGACTGCAATAGCTAGATAACCTAGAATGTACCTTACTAACTTAAAAGAGATCAATGGGTATGGTTGTAGAGAAATTATCTTTCTCCAGCTATATTGTTAATGTGGTTTCTTGTACTTGACAACTATTTAGTTCCTAATTAATTGGTACCTTAAGGAATTGAACGGTCATTTTGACACTTCACTGACATTCTCCTTAATTCAATTGGGGAGGAAATTTGTGTGCATAATTTGGACACTCAATAAGAATCAACAGTGAAAATGAATGACTTTTTTTTAGAATTTTAGTAACCATGATCATTGCAAATCCATATTGGAAGGATAATATTCATGAACATTTTCTTGTAACAATTTGTTTTATTGTGTTGTAGCAGCTACAACCACCCTCCAAAATTTTGCCTTAGCTTCATTTTGGAGCCTCCCTACAAAACATCCTTAGCAGCATATCTTGCACTGTCTAAGTAAAAAATGCTTTAGTTGAGTTTCAGTGGCTTACTAGCCTGTGCTTGTTAACTTGTTTGCCTCCCACCCGTAGGCTAACACTCTGGGACTTAGTCATTTCCTGGTTGTGATGATCACCTAGAAAATTGCACAATTCTGCAGGGGAACCAACCTTCCCTATGGAAATTACGCAATACATCTGAGCTGCATGTTGGGCTCTAGAAATGCATAATCCAGCCAAGTAGCCTTCCCTCTAACAATCGTGCAATGCATCCCGACACTGAGCTTCATCTCAAAAATTGTGCAATTCTGACTGACAGCCAGGGCGTCAATCCAAAAATTGTGTAATGCATGAGGGACAGTCAGACTTGCTCAGCCTAGAAATTGCACAAATGTCATTCCATGCTTGTAGACTGTTGCATGTGCCCCCAAGTTGACCAGTCCCCTCCAGGACTGAGCAATCTTGATTTGCATGCATAGGTTAATTTTCCCGAAAAAGAAAAAAAGAAAAAAGAAAAAAGAATCCCTTTATTTTAGGGATTCATTTTTAGTATCTAGAGGTTACATGCAAAAGTTGTTTTAGAAAACTCCCACCAAGTGTCGCTTTTCCTAGATTTGTGGCATGCATGTCATAAGCCTCAATCTTATTAAACTTAATTATTCAATGCTTCAGAGGTCATTCCTCACATCGATCTTGATGCTCTGAGATCCCACATTGCATCTAGGAGCATTTAGCACATTGAGCTCAGCTTTTCTGCGTAAGTCTGCTTTTCATGTCTTTTGCTACTTTTCTATTTCTTTTTGTATTTTGCATTGTGTGAATTATTTTTTCTTGGTTTTTTTGAACACCTGCTGTCATTTTAATGCATGTTAGCTTGTAGAAGAATTGTTTCAAGTTTTTCGTTACATATCATTGCCGTCACATGCATGTCATTGTTTCTACACTAAAGGTCATTTTTGTGACGACTTGCTTCACACACATGCTTGTTTTCGTGTTTTCTGAATCCTGCACTCATTGTTTGCATGCATGATCATTCACTCTTGTTTACACTCAGCTTCGCCATGTATTCATACTTTTCATGTTTCGAGTCGCCTGCCAGTGGGTCTGGGCTGCCTTGGCCTAGGCCTTGCCTTGCCTGACTAGAAATGCACATTTTTTAGGGTGAAGGCTCTACCTTCCTCCCAGAAATTTTGCAAATTTGGCCCAACACTGGCATCCAGGTTTTCTCTACGCAAATGCAGATGCTGGTTTGTAGTCCTTGCTGACTGAAACTGCACATTGCACAGTTTCAGCCCTCAGTAGGCCAGGTTGGACTATGCATTGTGCAGTTTCAGTAGTCAATCAGCCTCCTGACAGCTCGAACTATGCCTTGCACAGTTTTGGTAATCAATCTCCTAGCCTCACGGTGAAAATTGTGTAATCTTCCCAGCGAGTCACCGGGGTATGTTGCATGTCAGTGCTCAAATTTGTTTTGGTTTTCAACTGACATATTGCTTGCCATGAGTGTTTCTATGTCTCCAAGTATCACAGGTGTTCATATGTCTCTCAACAGTATAGGTTCAAAGGACACTGTCGAGAGTGCTAATGGAGATGCAATTGAGCAAGTGTCTATGAGCTTGCCTATCTATGAAGACCCATGTTGTTCATAGACAAAGATATCACGATGAAATGGTAGGACATCAATTGTAATTTCTCAGGCACATTTGAGGAAGATCTGGAAGACTGCAAGGTCTATGTCAACATTCACAAGTCTGGCTTGTACCAGATTGCATGCAAATATCCCACGTTTCCATGCGCGGACATGATCCACTAGATTGTATCGCATACTGATCCTGAGACAATGGTGCTGAGTAGTATAAGTGGAACACAACTTGCTACCTTCAGGGTGAAGGAATTGTAGGAGATGTATCACTTGCCACAGTGAGTGATCACCATGGAGAAACACTTCAGTAGACCCAACAACAGTGCACACTCAAGAGATGTCTTGAAGAGCTAGCTGAAAGAGATAGCCAAGTTCACGACAACACCCAGGCAAGTTTACAAGATGATGATACTGCAGAATGTATTAGTTCTTGGCCATATTTTCATTTTTCTTATATGGCCAAGACAACACAACAACCTTCACACAAAGTTGGGTGACTGTGTTGGACCAATTGGCCAGTGAATGAAGACCTTGCAACTGGTCTAATATGTTGGCTCTCAGGTTGAAGGAATAGGTAATAGAAGCCTGACATCTGCCCAAGGGTCAGAAAGCAAAGATATAAATGTCCACTTACGTACTGGATACATTCTATGCCCATCAGCAGTTCCCAGGCTTGGGTTGGGCGTGGACACTTTTGGAAACCTCCATGCACACATATTGCAAGTTGTTCTCCGAATGCAGCTTCTGTGGAGTTATCATACCACTTCGTGACCCCGTTGTGCAAGATGATATTCGAGCAGGATCCACCTTTCATGTCGCAGGCATCGATGGAGTTATTGATCAACATAGCAGATTGGTATGCCTCACCCCTTGACGCCTTCATACAGATGTACAATGTGGAGAAGGCTTTGCATGTTTTACTGAAGTTTTCCATGGACAAGCTCGTCATGAAAGAAGTGTCGTATCACATCTCAGTAAGGTTGTCAGCTAGACTACATAAGAAGAAGAAGGCACCTTGGCCCGCTCTTCCTTTGTGGACCGGGTTGTATGAGATCCAGAATCTCAAGCATGCTAAGGCCAAGACAGAGGAATTCAAAATGTTCAACTTCGGCACCAGAAGTTTCAATCTGTATGACTCACATTTCTTAGTGAAGGACCATTGTGCGAGAGTGAAATATCCTTGGATTCACGGGGCATGTCATTGGCTTGAGGAAGACCCATGGAGATACAATTATCATTTCTCCAGGCTCAATGAACTAGTCAGCATAGTTGTAGAATGGTTAGCAAATCAAAAGGAAGTGCCATCTCAGAGAGAAGCATCATCAACAGCAATAGAGGGTAACAAACCTGTGCTTGACAAGGCAAGAGAAAGGTTGTTAATAGTGCAGAGGTGGAGAAAAGCTGCAAATTCAAAGCAGATCCACTTCTGTTGAAAGAAGCTTTGGAAATTGAGGCTAAGAGGCGAAAATGCAACAAAAGAATCGCGCAAAGGAAAAGAGAGAAACAAAATATGGAAGAAATAGAAAAGGAGTTGCAGGAGTTGAAGCAGAAACTCAAGGAAGAGTAGGAGCTATGCAAAAGAGAGAAGGAAGCACAATAGGAGAAGATACAGCGGGAGGTGCAACATGCACAGATTGATGAAACTGCACCCATACAGGTTATAGAATCATCAAAGTAGCTGGCACAAAGCAAATAGGGTGAGAAATCGTAGGAGCAGGATCTTGCTCAAGAGATTGAACAGATGCTAGAGTAGATGGACACAGATATGGTTCAGCTAGAGTCAGATCAAGATATTGACCTCATGCCTAAAGACCAAGAGGTCACCCCACCGACTTCACCACATTCGGAAGTAGAGCAAGTCACAAGCAATCAAGGAGACACAGAAATCCTTGAAGACAATCTGGAGGATGAGATGCACAACATGTCTTTCGATGAGTCACAACATCGTGCAGAGTGCCTACTCTGGATGTACATATATATCCTACATAGTTTGAAGAATGAGTGATCGTATCTGATGTGTGCAAGAATCCAGCAGCATTGGCTGATGCTACCAAAGCCTATGCTGAAGCCACCAGCTTGAGTGGTAGATTCTTGATAGATGAAATGAGCGTATGGCTAAGGAGTTACAAGTGACCAAGCAGGGAGGAGAATAGGTTACAACATCTACCAGAGCAGAGTTGAGAACAACGATACTGGATGAAGTATCGTCTCTCGAGAAATTCATGTAGATGTTGTACTCCAAATTCATCACCATGCATAAGTCAGTTGTCCATCTCAAGGGTTGGCAAGAGTGTTGTGCTCAGAGAGCACACATCTTGTGAAATCTGCACATTACTGTCGATCGCATGAAAAAATGGACAATGAGGTACAAAGTAGCCCCATTGCATTTTCCAAATATGATGAAGCCAAAGGTGGTAGAGTTTAAGGCACACATTTGAAGTCAAATCCGGAACTATGAGGAACTCTCACAGCTCATCACCAGATTGCAGGCTTCACATGCACGGGTGTTCAGGAGCATGGATGTCATTTTGCACACACACGCAATCCCATCCATTAGCACACTTACCAAGGCAAAGTCAAAGAACCAAGTCTAATTGGATCTGGACATGTACTTTGATGAGTTGATGCGTGTAGCCACCAGTGTAGACATGGAGATTAGCACAGACACTATGCATCAGTATGTTGTTGGTCTGACTGCACTCAAAACTATGATGTGCATGCTATCAAATGAGTTGGACAAAGGTTCCAAATTAGTGTACTCAGATGCAATGGAGGCAAGAGTTTGCTTTTAGAAAGATGTCACCATAGAGCACGTAGACACCATAACAGACTACCAAGCTTGGCATCAGTTCGCCACTGTCAATCATCGCGAGGATGTCGAAGAGTTGGTCTTCCCACATATATCTGAGTCTTAGTGATGTATTGCATGGATTAGTCAAGCCTATTTTGTCTCACATGCGTACATGTGCAGATTGTAATGTAAACATGTTATAACAGTGAAAGACCAAGTGTCAATATTGGAATCTAAATGTCATGTAGTAGTTGAAGAGTCATGAGGGTAGGTGAAGTGTCATAAAGGGGAATGTCAAGGGTCACCCCACACTTTGATATTTATAGAATCACATAACTCATTGTACAGTATTTTGGGAGCCAAGCTTCCTATAGGTGTAACTTAGAGAAAGCTTGGAGTTTATTGTAACGAGCCTTGGCTTCTCCATAGTGCAGAGCTAGTACATCTCTTTGGAGGAGCAGGTGGTAGTGACTGTAACGTTCCTAGCAGGTGGCGGTGATTGGATCTTTCACTCTTTTAATATAACAGAGCTAGCATGTTTCATGCATATGTTGTTATTGTACTTCAGCTATATTGGTTACTCTAATGATATATGTAGTTTTTATTTACACATGTATGTATAGACTATTATGTATATGTTTGTATGAATCTTATCGAAATGTGTTGTTGGTATAACCATGACTTTGGATCATCGGCTAACCTGTTGTCCATCTTGTGATGTCTTTCTTCTCATGTGTTCCTTTTCCAGTTGCGTGTTATCACATGTTTGTAAGGGGCGCACTCATCCCCCATTCCGTGTGTTAGATCCTTTCATGCACCTTCCTTGACTTGCTGCAAATGTCACACCCTTGCTACCAACAAGGACATCTTACTCACATTTGCATGCAACTGTGGTCAAGGTGATACTGTACCACCCCGCTGTTGGGAGTCCTACACTAAATAGTCTAAGGTCTAGTTGGGACTTCTTACTGATGAGATCCCTTGACATGTTGGTGGGTCCCACACGTCAACATATTGTTATTCTATAGGTGCACCTCACCGTAAAGAACAGTGTGTTGGCACATATTTGATCATGAATCTTGAGTGATGCACATCAATTTGCATTATATTTTTCCTTAGGGAACATTAGGAAGACTTAGAAGTCAACATCACATCCTTCAATGATGTTATCAATTGCTTCCCCATAAATACCAAGTGTTGACTCATACCTATTCTCCTTCTCTTATATTTGAGAGTCATGTGTCAAATTTGGAAAGGCAAGTATGGTTGGTCACCACATAATTCTTTCTTGGGATGCTACTTGTAGAAAATAAAAATATGTGTAACTTTTTTCTAGTTTTTTTTGGGTCATGAAAGCCATTTGATTGCACCCTACCATGGAGGTAAGTCACCACTTTGGGAATCTTCATTTTATGATGGTTGGTTATCTAGAAGTAAAGGGTGTGTCATATTAGAAGAAAAAAAATACAAGGATGTGAAATATCATTGTATGCACTCTCAAAAAAACATCATCCACATTAATTGTAGAGAGAATCATTGCAAAGGTAAGAGAAAATACTGGAACAATTTATGTTATCAGCCTATAAATGCAATGCAATTGTTTCCTATTATTATTTGGTGTTAACGTGCCATTAAAAGTGTTGAAATATGGTATGATTATTTCAACATTGGACACTTCCTCATAAATGAAGGAACGATACCATGAATGAGAGAAGAACCCATTTATTTGAGACACATACTTGGAATCCCTTTTTGTGACATGCTCCTCCATTCGATTGGGAAGACATTTATGTGCAGAAATTGGGCTCTTAATGAGAATAAACAATGAAAATGAACGATTTTTTGAGAATTTCAATAATAATTCTCATTAAAAATCCATATTTTAAAGATAATATTTATGAATGTTTCCTTACCACAAGTTGCTTTTGTGCTATTTGATGAATTGACTTCATCATAAGCAAAAATGCATTGACACATGGTTATGAATCTTAAGGGATCTATAATAGTTTGCATTATGTTTTCTTGAGGGGACATTAGGAATATTAGAGTGAGCCACATCCTTCAATGGTGTTATCAATTGGTTTCCCCATAAATACTAGGTGTTAGTTCACATGAATTCTCCAATTTCTACATTTTATAGTTGTGTATCGATTTTAGAAAGGTTGTTGTGGTTAGTAACCACATGATGCTTTGTGGGAATGATACCTATAGAAATTATAGATATTTTTAATTTTTTTATACTGTATTTGGGTCCACATGAGAAATTTAAATATAACACAACATGGAGCTGAGTCACCACTTGAATTCCTTTGTTTGCGATGACTGGTTATACCAAAATATTGGGTATGGTCATCATAAAAGAAAACAAGTCCAAGAATGTAAAATATTGTTGTATACACCCTCAAAAAGATATTATCCAGATTAGTTGTGGGGAGAATTTCTACAAATATAGGAGAAAATAAGAACAAATTGTGTTATAAGCCTATATATGTGATGCAGTTGTTCTTATTATTATTAGACGTTACTAGACCATTAAAAGAGTTGGAATATGATGTGATTGTTTTAACACTATATGATTCTTCATAAATGAAGGAAGGCTAACATGAATGAGAAAATAAAATACTACTTTATAACACATGCTTCGAAGAAGTCAATTGGTATGTTAATTAAAAATTTAATTAAGAAGAAATAAGTTTGTTGATTGGTATATTCTAGCACAAGGTTTGTTTTATTCCTGAATTGACAAGGAGTGTTGTGGGGAAAAGTATCCGACTCGGAATGACCCTATCCCTACTCTAAGGGTGATAGTTCCTTAGCAACAACTGAAAGTAAAGCTTTGTTATTTTTCCTTTATGAAAGTACAGAGAAGGAAGAAAAGATTGACCAACCGATGTCTTTCGCTTTTGTCGATCCTCTCTTCTCTCTTTGCCTCTTGTTCCCAGCTCCTTGCTCCTTTGCCGGCCCAGCTACACAAAGATCCTGCAAAAACAAGAGAGGGAAACTACAAGAAACATGTACTCATAACTGATGCATGGATTAGAATGAATCAAATATACAGATAAAAACAATACATCATTGCAATACAAGTATATAGGAGAACATCAAAGCTTTATTGATAGAAGAAAAAGGTTCTGAGAAGGTTACAACCATAAATGGCTCCAATCCAGCAGCACCTCCCCAGCAGCAAGAAATCTCCTCTTCCCCTCTATAAAAGCAATCACCCAATAGCTCTAACTGTAAACCAACAACACTTCCTTGCTTTGCACAAAATTCCAGCCTCCCTAGACCTCATAGAAGAGCTCTATATATAGGAGATTTGGAGAAAGGATGAGTCAGCTTGAGACTGACCTAAAGCTGCCTTGTGTCCTCTCCCTCTTCAGTTAAACTTCAGTTCTTGAGTCCACTTGGAGATCCTTGCTTCCACATGGAGATCAAGTACCTCTTACTCATCATAGGACGAATTCCTTGAACCAAGTGTCAGTTTGGAAGCTTCCTGGGCAGTTGACACCTTGCAGAATGACTGTGCCACTTGGCCAATCTCGCCCAGCGCAGGTAGCCTTCATTGGTTTTGACTTTCAGCGCAGGTACAAGGAGGAGCAGTTGACATTTAGCGCAGATGCTCAGTGGAGCAGCTGACATGATCCAAAAATAGCCTGTTTTTGAGTGTTTTCAGGTGGAGAACTGATAGGAAGTGCTGTGGTTTGCTGACCTTGTTCCTCTAGGGGTAAGAACAACATGTTTAGGGACTGAGGATCCCTGTAATTATTGACATTTCATGCTCCATGCTGCGAGGCACAAAAATGTCTATAACAAGGAGTAATTTGTTCTCACCATAGTAACTTGCCTTGGCCTTACAAAGTGAACAATTAAACCCATCCTTAATGTATTTGAACAACAAGGAGCAAGGAAGTTGCACTTAAACATGCATTATGCACAAAATCCCATTGATCAATTTTGAAAAAAGAGCACTTAACATCATACAAAGTTAGAGATGTAACACCCTCCTCCCACATCCAAGCAAGTAACCATGCCAACTGGGGTAAACATAAGAAGAGAGGCTATGTTGAAAATAGCAACAAGAAATGCTAAATATAGAAGTGCTAAATTTAGTACTGCTATAAATAGCATTTCAGGATTCCTTCCTATTTTAGTCAGTCCCTAAACTAAAATAATGAAGTAAAATTCGAATTTGATATTAGCAGCTATTTGTAAAATAATTAATTAATTCATCTTGAGTTAATTAGTTAAGGAAAATCAAACATGAAGTCTATGTGGGGACATGCAACAGTTTCTCCATTAATTGAGGAATTTATCCATCAGTTAAAGAGATAAGGATGAGTTGTAATTAGTTGGCTCAGTTAATTGAGTCAAATCCAGTTAGATTAATTCAAACAGTTTGTTGAATTAATTGTGAGTTCAGTTAGTTAATGCTTGCATGCATGTAATTGCTTCTCTCCAAATAACTGAATATTCTCTCATAAATAACTCATGCATGTCAGTTTTGTCAGAGACCCAGTTGAGATCAGAGGAGGGACAATGTACTATTAGTTGGATGAATTTTTCCTATAAATGAAACTCATCCATGTAGAAGGATTCATCTCCTTCATGTTTGTGCAGTTATTTCTGAGCCAAGTGAGCTGTGTGAGGTGGGAATTCACACAAGTGGCTTCACTGGATCCCAAGAAAAACTGCGCAAGGAAATAGGAGGCTTGTAGGGCTTGAGGAGGACACATATAGTGTCTATTCAGTCTGTGAGCTATATTGTTTGATTGCAGAGAGAGCAGGATAGCTTGAGAGATGATTCTTTTCGTAACTTGAACAAGATTTTCACTTGTATGATAATACAGAGATTGGGGTTTTAGGCTGCGGCTTTCCCCGGGTTATTTCTTCTGTGTTATGTTTGATTGAATTCTCATTCTCAGTTATATGTGTTCTCATTGTTATTTCTCAATTCGATTAAGCTTTTGCAAAGTTTGTTGTCAAAGTAGATCTTGTATTTTGCTTTAGTCTATTGCATAATCTATTGATCTACAGTGGGAATTTATACATGGTATCGGAGCAAAGGTGATCAAGGCGAAGAACGATATACAAGAAGGAGAAGTTCGAAGTTTGTGGTTCCTAAATATAGAAATCGAGTTCTTATCACATCTCAATTTCACCAATGGCATTTAGTGGTTTAAGACTCAAGTATGCCCTTGATGGTAGCTCGAATTATATAGCCTGGAAGGATTGCATGGAAGCAGTATTAGAGGATAACGGTCTAATTGACTTCATTGATCAAGAAATCCCCAAGCTGACTGATGTTACTCAATTGGCGAAATGGAAGAAATGTGTGCCTAAAGCAAGGAGAATCCTCATGGAGGGAGTTTGAGACCGCATTGTCTCGAGCGTCCATGGGAAGGAGACACCATTTTCGATGTGGAAAACATTGAAATATCTATATCAGAATAGCAGTAATTAGAGGAAGCTGGCATTGAAATACAAGCTTTGGAAAATCAAGTGTGAAAAGGGCGACACGATCTCTACATATCTGAACAAGCTCACCACCTGTAGGGATGAGCTTGGAAGTGTGGGGATCACGACCGCTGATGATGACATGGTGAGTCTTGCACTCCTCGGTCTTCCTAAGAGCTGGCATAGCTACCAAGACTCAGTTAATGGAAGAGAAAAACTGCCAGATTGGGAAAGACTTTGGTCAGATTTAATGCAGGAGGAAATAAGAAGAAGCAACAAAGATGGATCCTCATCAAAGCAAGATGATGAGGAAAATCTAGCCTTAGTGAGTAAGGTGAGGAAAGGGAAAGGTAAGGCATCCCATCCCAAATCCAGTTCTTCCCATGGTGGGAAGAATATTGACAAATTGAAAGTGCAATGCTTTCATTGTCTTGAAGTCGGCCATTATGCTACGAATTGTCCACGGAAGAAATCCAAGAAGGGTTCCTCGAAGGGATCTGACGGTGAAGCACTAGCCTCACAGTTTGAGCTGGATTTCTCGCTTACCACATGCATGGTTTCATCCATGGTGGGATGTGTGTGGTACCTGGACAGTGGAGCTTCATTCCACATGTTAGGTGACAAGAATCTTTACAGTACGTTGGAGGAGGAGGATCTCCGGATGTGGATCGAGATGGGCGATGATGGAAAGTACCATGTTTCAGGTGAAGGTACGGTTGTGTTTCAGAGGTAGCATGGAGCTCCCCTCACCTTGACTAATGTAAAGTATGTACCAGGTTTGAAGAAGAATCTTATGTCTGTCGCTATGCTAGAAGATAAAGGTTATGATGTAGTATTTAGTAAAGGAAAGGTATTCCTGAGACATATCGGTACTGGATAGACAAAGAAAATAGGGATTCGAGTTAAGAATCTCTACAAGATGGAGGTAGAGGATTGTGTTGCTTTGAGTTCCAAAGCTAAGATGGTGCAGAGCCAAGATGTTGGCGAGCTATGGCATAGAAGACTGGGCCACTTGCACCATGGAGCCCTAAAGATCATGCAGCAGATTTCTATCGGATTACCCAAGGGAAAACTTGACCAGACGACTACATGCAAAGGTTGTACCTTGGGTAAGTATGCAAAATCTTCCTTTCTGGATTGAGACAGTAGAGTTGGACCAATCCTAAAGCGAGTTCACTCAGATGTTTGTGGACCTTTCTCTACAGCCTCCACCGCTAAACAAAGGTACTATGCTATTTTTATTGATGATTTTTCTCGTAGATGTTGTATCTACTTTATGCAAAATAAGGATCAGACCTTCTTGAGTTTTTGTGAGTTTAAAGCCTTGGTAGAGAAAGAATCTGGAAAGAAAATAAAAGCATTGTGTAGCGACAATGGTGGACAGTATGTCTCCCAATAGTTTAAAGACTCATGCGCTGCAGAAGGAATTAAACGGGAATTGACGACACCCCCTAACCCACAACAGAATGGGGTGGCCGAAAGTAAGAACAGATCGATTGTGGGAGCAGCTCGAGCGATGTTTCATGACCAAAGCCTACCACTGCATTTGTGGGCTGAGGCATGCAATGCAGTAGTATACTTGCATAATAGAAGCTCGCACCGTATACTGGGAATGAAAACACCTATGGAGGCCTATTCCAGGAAGCGACCTGATGTAAGTCACTTCCAAGTCTTTGGATCATTAGTTTATTGTCATGTGACCAAATCTGCCGGGAAGAAGCTAGACCCAACAGCTGAGTTGGGAATACTTGTGGGGTACACAGATACACCCCACAACTATCAGGTGTACCTGCCTTCCACTCAAAGGATTGTGGTATGCAGGAATCTGAATTTCGACGAGCAGAAAGCCATGCGAGTGTCACTTGAGAGGGAGCTCAATTTGCATGTAGAGGAGTAAATTTTAGTTCCTAAGGAGGAAGAGCCTCATATTGATGCGAAGTAGCCACATGCAAAGGATCCAGGAGTGGAGACATCCACTCACGCTGATACTTCTAGAGATGGGTGGAAACGCTCAAGGGAAGCTAAAAAGCTAATGCTGGATGCATGGGAGAATGTGAGACTGCCATCTTCTTAGTGCAGATAGAGGAGGTCACCTGAGTGGTACACTGGGTACATGGCCCTAGTTGGGGAGTGTGTAGATACTGAATCTTCTTCATTAGAGAAGGAAGTGCAGCGACCAGTCTGGGTTGATGCAATGGTAGAGGAGTACGACTCTATCATTCAGAACAGTGTGTGGGATGTTGTCCCAAGACCTCAGGGTAAGTCAGTGGTGAGTTCTAGATGGATTTACAAGGTAAAGCAGGCATCTGATGGTAGTATTGAGAAACATAAGGCAAGGTTTGTTGCCCGGGGTTTCTCACAGGTTGAGGGGATCGACTACGATGAGACTTTTGCTCCCATAGCAAGGTGCTCATCGATTAGATTGATGTTGGCACTATTAGCTCAGATGGGGTGGAAGATCCACTAGATGGATGTGAAGACAACATTCCTCAATGGGAAGATTGAGAAGGAGGTGTACACTGAGCAGCCAAAGGGTTTCGAGACCTTCAATCATGAGTTGCATGTGTGCCAACTCAAGAGGGCTTTGTATGGGCTGAAGCAAGCAACCTATGCTTGGTACACCAGGATCGACAGCTATTTCACCAGTTTGGGCTTCACAAAGAGTGAAGCAGATGTGAACCTTTACCACATCATGGTAGAAGGTAAACCATTGATCATTGTTCTTTATGTCGATGATCTGATTTTGACAGATGATGATTAGCTGATCTAGTCTTGCAAGGAGGACCTTGCAAGAGAGTTCGAGATGAAGGACATGGGCCTTATGCACTACTTTCTAGGCATGGAGGTGTGGGAGAAAGATGGTGAAGTATTTGTGTCTCAAGGCAAGTATGCCAATGAGATACACAGGCGCTTTCACATGGAGACGTGCAAGCCCATGCAGACTCATTTAGCTGGGAACTAGAGGAAGGAGGATTCTACTTCAAGTGAGGTAGTAGCTACTACTGTTTATCGGCAGCTAGTGGGTTCACTTATGTATCTTTTGAACACATGACCCGACTTATGCTTTGCGGTGAACCAGCTAAGTCAAGTTATGGTTCACCCTACCAAGCTGTTTTGGAAGGCAACGAAGCATGTGCTAAGATACCTCAGAGGCACATCTCAGTTTGGATTGTGGTACAGACGGACAGAGGGAGTGAAACTTCAGGGCTTCATAGATGCTGATTGGGTAGGGAGTCCATCAGACCGGAAGAGCACTTCCGGAGGAATATTCAACCTTGGTTCAGTTGCAGTTTCTTGGTACTGCACAAAACAGAGATCAGTTTCACTTAGCTCAGCAGAGGTTGAATACATGGCTGCTAGTCAGGCTACATGTGAGGCCATTTGGATGCAGAAGATTCTAGTGGGATTGTTTGGTCAGAGGATGGATCCTACAGTGATCTACTGCGATAACCAAAGTTGTATCAAACTCTCTAAGAATCTAGTTTTTCATGACAGGTCCAAGCACATTGATATCCGGTATCACCATCTTCGAGACTGTGTGGTCAAGAGGATCATGTTGTTGCTATATGTTTCGACCGAGGAATAGGATGCAGATATTTTGACTAAGGCATTGTCAAAATGCAAGTTCGAGTTCCACAGAGACAGGATTGGGGTTACTGATAATCCCTTTCTTGTTGAGAGGGAGTGTTGAAAATAGCAACAAGAAATGCTAAATATAGAAGTGCTAAATTTAGTACTGCTATAAATAGCATTTCGAGATACCTTCCTATTTTAGTCAGTCCCTAAACTAAAATAGTGAAGTAAAATTCGAATTTGATCTTAGCAGTTGTTTGTAAAATAATTAATTAATTCATCTTGAGTTAATTAGTTAAGGAAAATCAAACATGAAGTCTATGTGGGGACATGAAACAATTTCTCCATTAATTGAGGAATTTATCCATCAGTTAAAGAGATAAGGATGAGTTGTAATATTGAGTTGTAATTAGTTGGCTCAGTTAACTGAGTCAAGTCCAGTTAGATTAATTCAAATAGTTTGTTGAATTAATTGTGAGTTTAGTTAGTTAATGCTTGCATGCATGTAACTGCTGCTCTCCAGATAACTGAATATTCTCTCATAAATAACTCATGCATGTCAGTTTTGTCAGAGACCCAGTTGAGATCAAAGGAGGGACAATGTACTATCAGTTGGATGAATTTTTCCTATAAAGGAAACTCATCCATTTAGAAGGATTCATCTCCTTCAGGTTTGTACAGTTATTTTTGAGCCAAGAGAGCTGTGTGAGGTGGGAATTCACTCAAGTGGCTTCACTGGACCCCAAGAAAAACTACGCAAGAAAATAGGAGGCTTGGAGGGCCTGAGGAGGACATATACAATGTCTATTTAGTCTGTGAGTTGTATTGTTTGATTTCAGAGAGAGCCGGATAGCTTGAGAGCTGATTCTTTTTGTAACTTGAACAAGATTTTCACTTGTATGATAATACAGAGATTGGGGTTTTAGGCTGATGCTTTCCCAGGTTATTTCTTCTATGTTATATGTGATTGAATTCTCATTCTTAGTTATATGTGTTCTCATTGATCTTGCTCAATTCGATTAAGCTTCCACAAAGTTTGTTGTAGAAGTAGATCTTGTATTTTGCTTTAGTCTATTGCATATTCTGTTGATCTACAGTGGGAATTTCTACAAGCTACTATGATAAGATTCGACCAACTAAGTGACCTTAAGGAAGTGGAATTGATAGAACATCACACACAGTCATCCAACATCATCAACATAACCCTCGGGAGACAGGTCAGCCACTCAGACAGCCTATCTCTGTGTCCCACTGTTGTTCTAGATCTCTTAGGCAATAGTTGCTCTCATGCTATGGGCAAGGGAGAAACCAACAACCTAAATTATCTCTCACGGACATACCTTCCAGTGACCAGAGACCAAAATTGCCAGTTCTGTGCCAATGACCCCAGGATTTAAGCCATTTTTTCGGGCCCAAAGCCCAGGCCATTGCCCAGAATCGAGTGAAATCTTAGAATCAGTAAAAACACAGGGAAACAATGACGTAAAAGAAATAAACTGAACAAGACCATAACTAACCCCCTAGTAGCCATGACAGGCATTTCGTCAAACACTTCATCAATATGTAACCTACAGGTGTAAAAAAAAAGAATTAAGTGTAGTGATCTCATACTTATCTAAGAATCACTATGAACCATTGTTCCCTCATGTCAATTCTTGCATTATCCTCTATTAGGTCATAGACACATTATCCATTCATATACAAGTAAAAACATGTTGAGAGCCATACATAGTTGTTCTCATAAAATATACATATAACCAACATAATAGAAACATAAATACCATAAACATATCAACCATCAAAATCCACATATACATAAATACATTTACACATGAAAATCAATCGAATGAATTTCTCATTAATAAATGAAGTGAACCAACCGGAGATGGGACTACCATGTTCCACCCAACCATAGATTGGTTGATCCAAG
Organism: Pinus tabuliformis; assembly: GCA_031772625.1. Classification (NCBI taxonomy): domain Eukaryota; kingdom Viridiplantae; phylum Streptophyta; class Pinopsida; order Pinales; family Pinaceae; genus Pinus; species Pinus tabuliformis. The sequence goes on along the minus strand of CM062808.1, from coordinate 373,053,493 downwards.
TCTTTGTTCATCTAATCACCCTCGTGCCATATTCCAAGCATGAATGTGGGACTCTGGAACACATAAAAAAACACCAATCAACATGGATTCCACTGAATTTCTCCACCTACACCATGATTAATTTGAGTTCTTCCTAGTCTCTCAGGTTTTACCATGCATCCGTAGTCCAATCCAGGGATCACTAGGCCCTACACTGAGACATACTCTCCAGGATTTACCATGCATCCCATCTTGGGACCACTAGGCCCAACAGAGAGAAAATCCACCACTTGGATTTACCGTGTATCCCACCATTCATCGGCAAGGATTCCTAAGCCCATTGAGGCACACAGTCTAGCTTTACCACAACCCACAGTTTGTTTCAAGGGTTACTAGGCCAGTAGCTTCATGATCCTCAGTCTGGATTTGGGACCACTCAGACCATGTGTTTGTCAATTCAAAGATCCACCCCACTTAGCTTCGAATCCAATCTGGGCATCCCACATAAACTAAATGAGAGAACCCATCTCTTCAAACCTGTCAGGAAATGGCAAGGCTAGGCTGAAAACACTGTCACACCTAGAAAAACCCATTCCATGGTAGAAAAGGACCACATGTAATCCTATGCATGCCAAATCTAGCAAGGAAAATAAACATGCAAGTCAATACCTGCAATGAAGCCTGTTGTAGCTGCTTGATCCTGCCTTTCCCTGCTTGATCTTTGCTTCCCCTTGCCTTATTTATCTTTCTTGATCCAATGCAAAAGTGCTGCAAGAAACTCTAAGTGTCCAAGAATGTGAGAGAGAGAGAGAGAGAGAGAGAGTAATGAGAGAGCTCCAAAGATAAACTGACAAAAGGTTACACTGACCAAGCCTGCCCATCGATCCTCAAAATCCTTTTTATTAATGAGGCCTCTATTTTCTTCATTTTTCATTTTTTTCCTTCAATTTCCTCCTCACATGCAAGCTATGACCTTTCACCTTCCTTTTCTCCTAATTTCCTTTCTTTTCATAAATAAATTCCAATAAATGTGTCATGTCTTTTCAAAGCCTTAGCCATTTCATTTTCCAATTTCCTTAGCCATAAACAAGCAAATGAACACCCACACCAGGATGTCCTGCCCAACATTCAGCTTGGAATACATGTCTCATCATCTGTGGTATTTATATATTTTAAAATGGAATTTTGACTAGGGTTGTTACAAGAGACCTGAAAAATGTTGTAAATTGAGAATAGATATCCATGTTTTGCATTTTTATCTAGTTCCTTGTGTGCAAGTTATGTTGATAAAGGAGCTAAATAATCAATCTTGAGTGAAGGTTATAGAAAGGTTATAAGCCTTGAGTTCCATTATGTATATAGAATAGAGATAATTTTTTATTTTCTGCAAAGTATCTATGTTTGTGAAGTGAGTGGGGTCCCTCATTTATGAATCAAGATATTTCTAAAGAAATACAACAACTACTTGCACATATCAAACAAATAAGAATTTTCATTATTGATTATTACAATACTTTAATGAGTAAACCTCACAACTTTGGATGGAATTATAACTAGAATCAACTATAATGAAGCTACTAGAAAGAGCACAATATATGGGATCAAAATTATTGGAGATTGTTGGGTTATTGATGTTCTTTTTCTTGGAATAATAGGGTTATCATGCTACTATGAGTACTAAAATATTCCAATCCATTAAATAAAAGAATAAGTTTGAGAAATGTTCAGACATGACATCCAAAGAATAATAGTTACATTACACATGACATTATTTTCCCAAGTGAGTGGCATACACATCATTGTTATATTTATTTGCATGTTGTGGTCTATTCTTGAGGCATAGGGAATAACATAGCACATGTATGGATACTACAATGTGAGGCATAAACACATTAACATTTGGCGTGCATGTGGCTATGTCAAAAGAAGTTGTGTCCATCATTAAAGCATTGAAAACAACTCTACCATATAAAAACATATTACAATTATCCTTATTATTTACAATTGTCATTTAATTTTACTACTATGTGTGTGTGTGTAATGCAAGGCCCTTAAATCTCATTTTATTGTGAACCCTTTTCTTTTCCACATTCATAGGTGACTCATTTCCCCAAGGGCATGACCCATTTTCTTCTCTTTGGTTTCCTTACCTTTATTTTTCTTTCATGGTCATGAAGGTGCAAAAACCCTTAGTACTCTATATGTGTGTGTATGCATGTACCTATACATATATACATTGATCCAGCTAGCTCTAGAAAGGCTTAATTTTTAAAGTTTTCAGATCTCAACAATAATGATAACAGGGCATAGTGTTCGGTATTATGAACCCAATGATTTGAATGACACCTCAATCGGAGTCCATATGACCATTATGTCACTGTCAGAAGTTTTAAAGTTGTGTGGGACTTTCTTTGCTTATGTGGTGACAGATTGACCAATAATACACTGACACATGGCACTCCTAGTGATGAGCACTAGTATTGCAGCAAGGATGCTGCAACTCCTATGCTACCAACTTTACTTCATCAAGCCGGGGTTCGTACAAACTTGGAGGTGACAATTTTGTATACACAAATAGATGTAATGGGTCCACTCTTTGTCACTGTTGAGTTTGGGTGATAGACCACTAGGGTTTCTCAAACTAGCCTTCTATTGATTAGAAGAAGTCTGATTACCAATTTAGAGAGGAGAATTTTACCCTAATTGAGAGAATTGAAATGCTACTTACTGCAGTAATGAAAGACTGAAAGAAATGCCTACAAAAAACATAACTCATATAACTATTTGTTAACATACCTTGCTTGCAAAAGAACTCTAATTTAACACATGTGAAGTCTTAACTAGTCTAAGCATGAAATCTGATCTAAACAAGCACTTAACTGCTGTGTGCATGAATAAATATAAATACTTTTTTCTCTTTATCTTTTTGTAAAAATGTAAATGCTAATCCTTCTTGGTTGCATGGCAGGTGAGATAGGTGTGGAGGGAGATGAGTGCAATGGTTCAGATGGCTTGGAAGGCAAGCAGGGGTCTACTCCTAGCTTTAGTGATGCTTTTTTCACAATTTGGGCTCAAAACATGCCACTATAGGTTTTCCTACAGGATGTCATAGTTTACCTATATGATCCCCTATTTTCCTACAGTAACAGGCTAAAATCATAGGGAGTGGTTTGAAAGGTGGGATGGATCTTGGAGAAGATGAGTAAGGAGGACATAGGCAAGGGAGTGGTAGGCACTCACTTAGAACTCAAATCAAAGCTTTACAATGGTTGGATTTTCTCAATAAGCATGGCAAGTTTTCCTTGCAAAACGATAATTCAAATTGAGAACTTAGTGGATTTTGGCGATCATGGGTGGATATGGTTTGGCTGAGGCTGATGATATAAGGCCTTCTTGTAATGTAGAAAATCCTACAACATGTACATCATTGTTGGCACTTATCCTTAGATTCATCTCAAAACAAGAAGGATTTACTAAAATAGAAGAAAACAGAGTTTTCATCATTTATTTTCCAAATTCATGCATGGGAATGCTTGAAACCATTATGAAAGCAACATGAAATTAATGCGAGACCTAAGATATCAGAAATTTCAATTGCAACCTATCTTCTAAAATTGAAAGATGATGACCTAATTAGCAGAAAACCCCTAAATTTCATAAGAAACCAGAATTTTGTCTTTTTGGGCTGAATGGGAATTGTTCCTCAAGCCATGGTCCCTAGAAGGGAGGAATGAGGTAAGATCCACTTGTTGTTAGCCTTTTTGAATATTCTCTTATCTCTATAATGCTATTGTTATATCTATTCACAAATGGAAGCAAAGTAATCAAATCTACTAATACTTGCAAATTAACAACAACAAAATCAGTTTAACAACTAACTATGAGATAACCTACGCATACATATATAGTAAGAGGAACCTATTATGCTAGGGTTCGGCCCTAACCTAAGAGCTTCAACCCTCTGAGTCAACTCAGTGTTGGATCAAGGGAATGCTGCTCATTTTCATTAACATATCAAAAATACATAAAAGTGTTTGGTCACAATCCTTCAACTCGAAAAATGCTTAGCTATCTTGCACAAAAAATTTGAATCCTAATAAGGCTCTAGGCCTCTTTATTTACACAACTGAAGTTTCCAGAAACTTCCTTAAATCTAGGGAGGCTTGGCTCCTAACCTTGAGATTAACTAGTTCTTAACTGTCCTTGGCTTGGCTGCCAATGATCCTCATGACTCGGCTACTTGCAACTTTGAGCTGGTGTGATTTGATTGAGGGATCTTCGAGTGAGTGAGGATTTAAGGAGGGATATCCTATCTCCTATAATCTCTCCTGCTTGTCTCATTCAAGTTCCTGCAGCCTAATTAGCCACAATTTTCCCAAAACCTGCAATCAATGCACATTAGACCACTAGACATGACATATTACTTTTGTTCATCTCATTAAGCAAAATATAATTAAAACATGTAAAGAATTATGAGAAGAGTTGATTTTAGTAAGTTGGAGGTGCATTAAGGTCCATATATTTTACCCATTGATGAGCCTCATCATCACCCCCTACTGAAAGTGTTGCTCATCCTCTGAGCAACTCAATCTATGTCCATGTCCTTCATTGCTTTGGTGGCCTCCTTGATGTTCCATGCTTCTGTTGTAGTCTCCACCTTCGGTGAATAAAACCCTGCATTCTTCTCTATCTCCTCCCATTGCTTTCTTTCTTCTTCTTCTTTTCTTCCTTCCAACATACCTAAAAGAAATGGTAGACTGAGCTTCAAGCCAATCCAATTGACTTTGAGTCTTTGTAATGCTTTCTTATACATTGGGGTTCTATTTAGTGCCACCCTCATTCTGTTAAGAGAATGATATTCTCTTATTTTTAGGCTGTAAGGTAAGGTGTTCCATATCCTTTGGCAAGATTGTTGGTTGTCATCTCCAAGCAATCTTAGCATGTCTTTAAAATTAGAGACTGCATGTTCTTGTACAGCAAGGTATATTGGTGCAAGCTTGGGATCATTTGCAATGAGGTTGTGAGTGTTGATGATAGCCATTGGGTTAGACTATTCTAATTTGATCATAAGGGGTTCTGCTTCTTCTTTTGCCAATACCTTTTTCATTTTTGTAGCTCTGGCCTCCTCATGATTCATCCAATATGCCAAGGCCATTAATTGTAAGTCCCCTAGCTTTGGATTTGGGTCCCACACATTTAAATCTGTCAAAGCTAAATTGTGTAGGTAGAACTTAGATATATTTGCTCTATCCTCCAGGGTGCTTTGATCACAGAGGTCAATGAATTGTCTGTAGTCTTGGAAAGGCATAGTTCCTCTTTGTGCTAGGGTATTTATATGGAATTGTAGCCATTTTCCTTGAGGTATAAGGCATATGACTTTGCTGGAATCCTCCATTGGATTGCCTCCATGGATAAACTGGCCATAGTTGCTAATTGGCCTTCCTTTTCTTGTAGTTGCTTCCTTAGCCATGTGTTCTTAGCCTCTAACTAAGATTTCATTATTGCTTCTCTGTCTCTTATGCTACTTAGTTATCTGCCTATTTCTTGCAATTTTTCTTCCATATGCCTACATCCTCTACCCCTTTTGATTTATCAATTTGCATCCACCTATGTTTCCTTACCCTCTCTTCTTCAAGTTCAAAGAGTAGAGGAATGGTGAACTTTTGTGTAATTTCCCTACCTCTTTCAATGAATCTGTAGTAGGAGCTCAAGTTTTCCTGTGGGCTAGGTTCCTTCAGTTCTAAGGCCTCTTCCTTTATTTCTTCTTGAGTACTTCCTTCCTGGTCTCTTTTCTGTGTTTCCTATAGGTTTGATAGGGTTTCCTATAGGATTGCCTCTGCTTCATGTAGGTATGATTGTGTCCCCTATAGGAGACCTTTTCCTTTTGTTGAAGCTGACTTGGTAACAGGCCTCCTAACATAGGTGATTAAAGACTTAGGAGAAGATTTTTTTGATGTTCCTTCTCCTTCCTATTATAGACGTATTTGGGAACTGCAACCCCAATCACATATTTCTATAAACCAATGGCTTCTAAGTCCCTAAAAGTGTTGTTTCATACCTTAAAGGAGCAAGGTCAGCTGATTACATCATCTCCCAGAAGTTCTCCATGAAAAGCTACTCAGATCTGGTCAAAGCAGGACCATACAGACTGCCCAGTGCTAAAGGTGTGATGCATCTCACCTGCCACATGAAAAAAGTGTGATGCATACTGGAAAGCCCTTTTATAGGGTGCGATGAGCGAGAGAAGACAAATGGCACAAGCAGTTTGCTAGGTGGAAACCCAAAGAATCTTCTTGAAACTACTCATTTGACACTTGCCTCTCTGAGTTCGCCCAAGGATGAGTAAGAGATCTATAATCTCCATGTGGAACTAAGAACTATTAGAGAGATGACAATAATCAAAATCCCAGAAGCTGACTCACCCCCTGCAAATATCTATAAATGGATCCCTCATCCAAGAGATCCAGAGGTTGGAATTTGGTAATTTGCAAAGAGATGTTGTTGGTTTCTCTTTGAAGACATTGTTGGGTGATATTGCTTTGTGTGAGGTGAAGAGGGCTTTCAAGCTGGGAGGATGGTGCTGGGTCAGACCAAGTGGTTGTAATCCTCTCTTCTACGACTTTTACTAATAAATCTATTTGAGTTTTCCTCCATATTCTTGTGTATCTTTGAATATTGTGTTTGTTATATGCATTTGTATGGTCAATATATATCTAATCCTATATTGTTTACAGTGAAAGATCTCTATCCTTTGATGGTATTATGCTGCTATGAATCTACAGGTGCTCTTTGAAGCTATACAAGTAAGGAAGCAGTGGCAAGATTCTATCAAAGGGGAAAGGAAACAAGCAAGGAGCCAAGCGGAAGACTGAGGTTGGTACTCTCTGCTTCTTTCTCATCTCTCTCTCGTAAAGGAAAAACAAGTAACTTTAATCTGTTTGTTTCTAAGATAGCTACCCGTCATAGTGGGACTAGCAGCTCTGAATAGACACTAGATTTCCCAATAAAAAAATGGTAACTCCGCTGGGGAGCGATTAGTTTGGTTACTTGTCTTTATTTGTTTGATTCATAAACCACAGATGGAGCCTGAAGTTAAGCCAGCTAGCCTTCGAACTGCATTTGCTATGCAAGTGTAAAATAGATCAACTTTTGCTTCAGTCAATCTCCGGGTTTGTTTATGAACTGAACAATTGACTTGAAAACATCCTAAGTGCCCTAGAGGTAGCTTGAGTAACCTCATTAGATCAGCCCTATACTTTGTAGTTACTAACTATCATTTTCTCTGCCTAAATCCCTTAACTAAACTCCAAACTGTTACCAAAAACCAAGTTAAAGTCTCGTTCCTTGACCATCGCACCCTCTCATTTAGGAAATCTGGATGCATCGCACCTCCTGTGTGCAGTAGGTGGGATGCATCCCTGTTTCCCTGTGTTACAAGTGCGATGATCAGGCAAGACTAGATCTGCCTCCAGATTTTGGTTTTTTCTTCACTGTCTTCAGTTTTATTCAGGAGTTTTGTTGTCTGTGATCAGTATACCATTGTTGAAACCCCTTCTTTGCATCATCCAACCTCTATTGTACAAAGAATTGTGAATGTTTTTATGTATTGTGTGCCATTTACAGTTCTCTTTTACAAAATAGTAGCTTAATCGAACTGTCGTCTTTTGATCTGGAAGTGTGGCAAGTGTTGTTTTCAATCAAGGAAAAGAATACTTCTCTTTTTTATAGTCAATTACACTATTACTCTTTTATTTGATCTGAATTTATAAGTATTTCAAGTGTTGAAAGCAGTTTTCAATTCAAAATCGCAAAGTGTCGTCTTGCCTTCCTGTCGTTTTTTGAAAAGAAAATTGTTAGTATTGTCGCTTTGAAAGAAGAGATAATTCAGATTTGTATTTAGCATTCTTTTTGTCATCTACACATTAAGAAAGCGAAAAACAAATACATGCACATGCATTTGCATTTATACTGCTTGTTGATTTTGATTTAGGACAGTGCATCTAGTGTGTGCTCTCTGCTCTATGTTGAAAGGATTTCATTTCTCCTTCCTTAGTAGCTAGGATTTTCATTTCAAAAAGAAGATTAAATGACTGTTTATCATCTTAGATTGCATTTTAGGAATTGTACATCTACATCACGCAGTGAACCTAAAAGGCAAATTTCTTAAGAAAGATCAACTGTAAAATAAATTTAATGAACATAGAAACGCTTTGGAACCTAATGCACAACATCTAGAAGTCTAGGCTAGAGACGTATTCCAGCATCGTAAAGCCTGGTTATTATTGCTTTCATCGTAGGTTGGGTGATTCCTCCTCTTTGAGACGATAAGTGATAGTACGGACTTGTGCTCCCACATACCATCGAGTATATATTGGGAGACCACAATAGGCTATATCCTTTATCCTTAGGAAGCCATGTCTGCCGCCCTATTGATCGCAATGCACTAAACACAGCATTCGGGAAGATTGGCTGCCGTACCGTAAAAAGTATTCTGCAGTTTTGTGATTAGTTTGGTAATCCCTATGTCTAGATTTCCAGAGTAGTCTCTTCCGTTCCTTTTGAAACTCCTTAAAGGAAAAGGTCCATCTGAGCGCTTGTCACTTCAAGCTCATTAAAAATCGAAGGTGACTAGAGTCATCTTTAGCTTTTTCTCGACTCTTAAAAATTGAAAAAGCAAGTTGTGTCAAAGCACCTAAAATTAATTTAATTTGGAATAAAATTTTCCCCTCTTATTTTGAGTTGATCAAATAATCCGCAATCGTGGAAGAAGGTCAATCAAAACCCCGTCGCTCGTGGAGACTAACGAGTCAACCGTCTTTGACCCTGGAAACGAAACCATTCTGGGCCAAGCGAACTCGTTTAACTGGGTCAAAGTCTCCTGGTTTGTTTGGAACCTGTATTTCAACATCCTCTGAGACTCCGGTTACTCCAACCATTTCTAGTATCCCTGCCTCTACAGAAGAAGTTTCGTAGTTGCAAGAGGACATTGGAAATGATCCTAGTGTAATAGTAAACACCTCGATTCCTAAACTAGCTCCATCTAGAGTTGATTCGGAAGGTGTTACCCCTCCAGCATCTGTCATTGTAGAATCTATACCTTCTTCAGCACCAGAAATATTTTACGGGCCTGACGGTCTGCCTCTTCCACCCAGATTGATTGCTATAGAAGAGATTACAGAGGATCTTCCATCCAGTACTCCATCACATTTTGAGACTGAGATCCACCTATATCCTTCTACTTCAGAAGTTAATACCCCTTCATCGCAAGTTCCTGTAGAAGCGTTGGGAAGTCTTTTCGATAGAATCGATATGTCTAGAAAAGCATCGACATCTAGGACTATCTCGTTCGATACAGCAATAGCAGAACCTCCTGCCACCACTCCGACGATGTTCACCGGTATACCATCTGTCCCAACTAGCTCTCAACCTCTAGAAGGAGTCCACCCAGGGACTGTCTCGACAGTGTGGTCTGTTCCTATTTGTTCATCCGGAATAGTATCTGGAATCTCTTATGTTGAATCTCAAAAAATTGATCCTTCACAACAATATCAATTTGGGCAGTCTAGTCTCCCTTTCATTGTTCCCTCCAGGGGAACAACCATATGTGAGTTCACCACCGAATTTAGGTCAAATTAGAATCACATCCAGTGGTTGGGTGCCAATGCTGCCACAACAACCAAGAGTTGTATACTCAATGCAACTGAGTCTACCTGTGTCAAATATCCCCACTACACCAGCTATTGTGACAGTGTCGCAAGTACAAGCATTTCCTGTTACATGCCAACCTCAAGTTTCTCAGGTGGTTGTACAACGGCCTCTTGTCTCATCGACACAACCACAATCGCCAGTTAGTGGCTCCTTAACTGTAGCGACTCATGCTCAAATGGGTACTATTACCCCTCATCTTGGTCAAATTTCTAGTATTGGGCAACAACAAATGGTTTCACAACCATGGCTAGTGCAATATCAACAACCGCAATTCCAACAAGCTTACCAAGGACCTGAGTAGCAAAACTTTGCAGGTAATGGACAGCCATATATTCAAAACGGTTATAACCAATCGTCTCAAATTAGTTATGCCAAACCACCTTATCAAAGTTATCAGCATCAAATGCATTATGCTGGTATGCAAAGACCCACTACTCAAGCGATCCCATCTTGTCCTGGGTACGCTTCACTGAACCTGAATCGACAGTTGCCCTTTGTGGCGACTCTAGAGTTACCAGATCTAAATCGGCTAATGAACAATCTAATCGCTTATGCCCCTTGGTGGCCGGCGATTCCTCATAAACTTTCGTCAGATATTCCTAAATTTAATGGAAATCTGGGTGAAGACCCGTCAAATCATGTGATGGCCTTTCATATGTGGTGTTCATCCAACACTCTCAATGATGATTCGATTCGGCTTCGCCTTTTTCAGTGAACGTTAACTAGTCCAGCAGCAAAATGGTATATTGAATTGCCTAGAGCTTCATTCGATAACTTCAGCACCCTTGCCACAACCTTTTTAACCCATTTTCAATTACCAATAAGGTATGAAACAGGAATAGAGCTTCTTACCAATTTCAAGCAAACGACAGCCACTCACATATCTGATCATATTCATGAATGGCGACGTCATCGTAGAATGGTGAAAACATATGTTCCTGATCAGCTGCTAGCTGAATGGTTTATTAAGTCATTGCTACCTTCCATTATAGAAGATGTGGCAAAGGGAGGGGTCGTCACTGAAGAGCAAGTTATTTCTCATGTGCAATATCTAGACTTGATCTATACTCAGTTTGGAACACTCTATAACAAAATCCCCAATGCTCCTAGACCGGAGTTTTCCGTTCCTCCTCCTCCTAAATCGAACAAAGAATCTCATGCTATCGATCGCGTGATAGGCACAACAAGCTCGAAATCGACAAAGGCTACATCTAAGAAAGCCCATAAGATTTCCGAGCAAAATGAAAATGAAGAAATTCTAGCCTCAGAGGTTAATGCCGAGTCAACTGACAAAGGCAAAGAACTAAAGCAACCAGGAGGCAAGAAGAAAGGGAAGGGAAAAAAGAAGAAACGGGATGATTCGTCTCCTGAAAAATCTTCTGCAAACCCTTCTGGGCAAAAGAAACCTACTCAGCCATGCCTCATATGTGATGAGGATCATTGGACAAGAGATTGTCCATATAAAGCTGAAGTCAATAAATTCTTTAAGAATTCAAAAACCTCAGCAGCATTGATTGATCCGTTTCCAAACCCAGGAACCAATCTGGTTGCTAGTGAAAATGCTTCCCCATCCCAAGTCCTTATGCTGTCCATTTCGAAACAGCAAAATGATGCTTTGATTTCTACGAGGAATAAAGATTACGGGAATCCATAGCTGTCGAACAACAAGGCTACTGATCAACCTAGTAGTTCGACAACAAGTTTGACTGAAGTTACGCCACCCATCATTCCTGAGCTAACGATAAAGCTACCAAAAAGAGTAGTACACAAATCGAAATTTAATCCTCGTGCCAGAGCAGCACATAATTATGATATAGTGGAAGACCTGGCCCAGTCGCCATCTGCTATGTCGACACTTGAAGTACTGCAAAATTGCCCCTCCCAAAAGCAGGCTCTATTATCAGCAATAGGTGGGATTGACCCAGAGGATTCCAATCTTGTGGCCTTTAATCATAAAGGATATGAACCTCAGTTACCAGCGCAACTCGCTTTCCTCATTCAAGTGAAAGCCCTCAAAAAAATTGTCCATCGAACGATTATTGATGAGGGGGCATCTACATGTATTATGTTGATGAGTTGCTGGAAAAATTTAGGCTCACCACCCTTGTCATGATCATCGATGACGTTAAAAGCATTTGATGGACGAACATACACTCCATACGGGATTTTAAGTAACTTGCAAGTCGAACTGGGGGGAAAAATAGTGGAAATTGATGTTGAAGTTATCAATGGAAACCTCGATTACAACATCCTACTGGGAAGGCCTTGGATATATGCTATGGCTGCCGTTGTGTCCACATACTTCAGAAATATTGCATTTCCCTTCCAAGGGGGAATTACAATCATCGATCAACAGAAATTCCTCCCCAACAATTCACAAGTTACGAGAAGAATTCTGATGATCCATGGAAGCTCTCAATCGCTTCAAAATATCGGAGTAGGCCTGCTAAAAGACCCTACATTGATGGGTACTTTTTCCCTACCGCCTCCAAACAACATGACAGAAGTGGCAACGGTGGGAAACTGCAATATGGTATCTTCCATTCAGAAGATGTTTGAAAATGATATTAGCATGGATTGTCACCAGGTTTTGCCTCCAAGCCCAATAGAAATATTGTTGCAATCAATGTTCTCGGCATGGGAGGCAAACCCCAATGAATGCTTATCAAGCATTTGGGTAGATAGGTCTAAGGAGTATGGTACCTCTTCAGATCTTTGGTTGCATCTACATTCTACAGATGAAGGAATTGTTCAGTCAATGAACATACAGGGGGAACCATGGGAAGATTACCACCATCATTCCCATCTTCCGGATTACAACTAAGATCACTCTAGTGACCTTAATCACCCATCATTTTTTGATTTTATATCAAATACTGTAAATACGGTGGATTCCGAGCGAAATCTGTCCAATATTGAAGAAACTATCGCCATAAATATCTCAACAAAACCAGATATTATAGAAAATATTCATGTTGGCAAATCTTGTACTTCTGCAGAACTAGAAATATATTACACTCTCTTTCACGAGTTTAGAGATTTCTTTACATGGTCATATGAAGAAATGCCAGGCATTGACTCGAGCATAGTTGAACACGAAATTAATATGTATCCAGATGTCAAACCAGTAAGACAACGACTTCGGCAGGTGCACCGAAAGAAAGCTGCTACCATTAAAGCAGAAGTTAAAAAACTTCTCCATTCTAGTTTCATTTACCTAGTTCCGCTAACTGATTGGGTATCGAACATTGTTCTTGTGATGAAAAAGCAAGGAACAATTAGTGTGTGTGTCGATTACAGGGATGTAAACCAAGCTTGTCGAAAGGACAACTACCCTACACCCTTCATCGACCAGATAATTGATGAATGTGCTGGATGTGAAATCTTTTCGTTTATGGATGGATTTTTCGAGTATAATCAAATAAATATCCGCCCACAGGACCAGTCAAAGACTGCATTTATCTGTCTGTGGGGCACATTCGCGTACTGTAAGCTACCTTTTGGTTTAAAGAACGCAGGGGCAACTTTTCAGAGGGCAATGAATTATGCCTTCCACGACATCAAGAACATCGTTCAACCATACCTCGACAATCTTCCGGCTCACTTGCGAAAGCGGACCGATCATCCGCAGCGTTTGAGAGCAATATTTCTACGTTATCGACACTACAAAATAAGACTCAATCCACACAAGTGTGTGTTTTACGTCAGTTCTGGTCATTTACTTGGCTTTGTAGTTTCAAAGGATAGAATTCGTCTTGACCCGTTCAAGGTTCAGGCAATCATCAATTTGCCTCCACCTTCAAATTTGCTTTAGATTTAGAAACTCCAAGGGAAAGCAAACTTTCTAAGGAGGTTCATTCCAAATTATTCAGAACTTGCTAAAGGTTATACACGTCTTTTGAAAAAAGAAGTACCCTTCAACTGGGATTAGGTCGCGCAAGCTTCCTTTGATGCTCTAAAGGAATCCCTAATAAAAGCATCATTAATATACGCTCTTGATTATCAAATACACTTTAACCTATATCTAGCTACAACAGATGGTGAGCTCCAATATTGTAGCAATAATGCTGCAACTCCTGGGTCTCCCTTCTTTACTTTTATCAACCCGGTATTTTGTAACAAACTTGGAAGCGATGGTGCTGTATGCACAAGTACTAGCTCCTGCCACAACTGTCACTTGGTCAGCTGGCACAAGTCTGCTAGGAGCTTAAGCCAACTTCTATGAGCTCTGAGAAGAAGATTTTTAACTGATGGACGAAAGCTAACTCAAAGAAGGCTGATCTACTTGCAGAAAGAAATTGGAAAGCTGAAAGGAAATGTAAATCCTAGCAAACCCTAATTTTACCAGCTATCCCTACCGATGCAAGAAAGAGGATGAAAGCTACTGAAAGAAATGCCATTGACTTCTAGGAAGGTAAATACATGTATCTAAGCTACTTCTACAGTAAAATCTGAAAAAAAATATCTTTTTGTATTTTTGAATAATTTGTTAGAATTATCATGCATGTGCTTTAAACTAGTTTTGACTGTGCAGAGGTGGATTGGCAAGAGGAAATGCTTGGAGGAGGTCGGGAAGGTTCAGAGAGGGCCTAAGGGGTCCCTAACATCCTTCCAAAGAGTTTCACAGAGTTTGGATATCAAGAAACCTCATTCGTGAGCTTCTACAGGAAGTCTGCAGGGGTTCTACAGGATGTTTGTAATTTTTCTACAGGATGTTCAGAGATGGGATTTTTGAGGATGGGTGGACGAAGAAAGATGAAGGAGTGGGTATGGAGGTGAGATAGGGGTGTGAGGAGGTCTGGGACTTGGTGTATGGAGTTGAGGACAGATGTAGATGGCTGGATTTATTCGAGGAGGACTGAGGCAATGATGCACCAAAACTAGGGTTATGTGAGCAAATGGCAAATGTAAGGCAAGAAGCTAAGTTGAGGGATGGAGCAGATGGGTTTGATGGAGTATGGGCAGGTAGAGAAGTGGTACAGGTGCTCTGCAACTTGTGTTTCCAACTGATCCAACAAAGGTTTGCAAGAAATCAAAGACCTAGTTATGTTAACCTAATCTGATCTAGCTAACAGTAAAGAGAATGAACAGAAGATTTATTTGCAAGGAAACCATGTATATTAACTGATGCAACTAAGCAAGCAAAAATCTGAACTTGTAACCAACTTCTACAAATGAAAATCAAACACTAGTGATTGCATGGCAAAGCAAAGTCAGTGTTTTTGTGGGCAGCAAGGTCACCTTGATCCCAGCTCCTGATCCCACTGAGGGAGAGGTGAAAGCAAAGGTGTTTGATGGCCCTTTTTCTGAAGCTTTTCCTGTTAACAACCTATCAACTAAATCTGAACATCAAAAGTATTTCTAATCATCAACAGTGACCTAGTTAATCAGCAA
Organism: Pinus tabuliformis; assembly: GCA_031772625.1. NCBI lineage: Eukaryota > Viridiplantae > Streptophyta > Pinopsida > Pinales > Pinaceae > Pinus > Pinus tabuliformis. Next base: position 373,038,412 of record CM062808.1, on the reverse strand, counting down.
GATTTAATCTACTTAACAGAAATGATTTTGCAAATGCATAATGAACAAATAGCAATACATAAAGGAGGCCTTAGCACTCGGGTTGGGCCCAACCCCAAGAGCTGCAGGCTCCTATAAAGAACTCAGATCTAATGCCAAGTAAAGTTGCTTCTCATTACTCAAAAATAATCATCACAAGAAAGTTATACAGCAGTAGCTAAGAAAAACGAGCTGAAAAAAGGACAGCACTATAGTGCAAATACCAACAGTTCCAAAAGTAAACTACGAAGGCTGGGGCCTTCCTATTTATACAATATGAGGGGGCTAGCAGCCCTCCTAAATTCAAGGGACTCGGCTGTTCCAACTGCTAGTAAACAGTGACTCTTCCCAAAGCTACTTGGCTGCCTTTAGAAATCATTTTGGTGGCCTGTTGAGCTCGGAGTTGAGGGTGGAGATTTCGAGGAAGGGTCATTTAATGCCACAGAAAACCTCCCTACGAATCCTCACCTCGAGCTTGGCTATCAACTGGGCCATAATTGCTTGGTTTTGCTCCAAAATTTGTCCAAAAAACCTGAAATGACCACGTATTATCCTCCTTGGTAGAGTGACCACCCTTATTTGTTCAAACAACATAAACATACTAGAAAAACATGCATAATCTATGAAAAATGGAGGATTGAACAAGGACAATTAGGCAAAATGAGCCCAATAAGTTACCCAATTTGGGGCTCATCATCACCCCCCTACTAAATGGGTTGCTCATCCTCTGAGCAACTAGTCGATCTCATCATCCTTTATGGCTCTGATCTCCTCCCTCACGTCCCAGGCCTCTGCGGTGATATCCTCTTCCAGGTCATGGAATCCTGCCTTCCTTTCCACTTCCTCCCATTGTCTACCTTCCTCCTCTTCCTTCACTCCTTCTAGCAATCCCAAAAGTAAAGGAGGACTGGATTTCAAGCCAATCCAATTGGCCTGCAAATTCTGCATCAACTGTTTGTGGAGAGGTACCCTTGCCAAGGCTTTCCTCATCCTGGTGGGAGAGTGGTATTCTTTTATCTTCAGGCTGTGAGGCAGTGTGTTCCACCGCCTTGTGCAGGCATGCAGGCAGTTTTCTCCCAATAGTCTCTCCATGTCCTCAAAGTGGGCAATGGCTTGAGCCCCTTGCTCAATGTATTCTGGTAGATCCTGAGGACTGTTGGCCAAGTGCTGGTGGGCGCTTATCATTGCTGAGGGGTCATCTGGCTCTGCTCTGATCATGAGTGGCGCACTGAGCTCCCTGCCTATGATACTGCAGACCTCTACTGCTCTCTTCTCCTCATGGCTCATCCAAGAGGCCATGGCCATAAGCTGGACATCTCCTATCACCGTGTTGGGATCCCATGCATTCATGTTTGGAAGGGCGAAGTTGTGCAAGTAGAACTCTGATAATTTGGCCCTATCCTCAGATGAACTACTGCCACATAGAGCTGCAAACTGATGATAATTTTGGAATGGGGTGATGCCCCTTTGGGCCAAGGTATTGATCTGAAACTGTAACCACTGATCCTTGAGGTATAGGGCATAGGATTTGGCAGGCTGCCTACACTGCAGAGCTTCCATTGCCCAGCTAGCCATGCAGGCCAGTTGGGCCTCCTTTTCTTGTACCTGCTGTTTCAGAGACTATGTCTCCAACTCTTTTTCCTGTAGCTGTCGATTTAGTGTCTCAATTTCAGTCTGCATCCCTTCCTTTCTCTGCTGCTCATCAGGGGTATCTTTGGCTGTTGTGGGCTCCTCCTGTTGCTGTTGTTCTCCCAAGATATGAGGCCTGTCTTCCTTCCTCTGTCCTTGTAACTGTAGCTGTTGTCTAGGCAGATCATTTTCTTCCTGTAGCCGCTGGCTGCTCTCCACATGTTGTACCATAGCCAATTCCCTTCTTGCCTCTTTGAGTTGTTCCTCCAGAGGACCTATATCTGCCACACCCTTGGACTTAGCGATTTTCATCCAAGTGTGGGTCCTCACTCTCTCTTCTTCTAATGCAAGGAAAAGTGGCATTGTGAATTTTCGAGGAATGATCTTTACAGCCTCTAAGAAGTTATAGTAGGAGCCCAAGCTGGGCTGGGGGCTAGGTTTCACAATGTTCTCCACCTTTTCTTCCTCCTATGTTGATTTAGCTGCCTCACCTTCCATTGCTTCGGTCTCCTTCAGCCTAGCCAGTGTTTCCTGTAGAATAGTCTCAACATCCTGTAGAGAGGCCTTTGTGTCCAACATTTTCATTCTCTCCCTCTAGGTTGATGTCTTCGGGCTTCCCCGTTCATAAGTGATGGATGCCTTGGAGGGGGACCTCTCCTTTTGTGTGGTAGGGGTGTCTACAATTGTGATTGGTTCTTTTGACGGTGGCTGGGGTCTGCCAGTCTTAATCCTCACACTCCTTCTTGCCTTAAAATACAGGGGAGGCTCCCTCTTTCACTTCCCCTTCTGCTTGGGAGATGTGCTTAGGGTGGCTAGCATAGCTGCTGCCTCCCTAGCTAAAATTTCCGGTGATTTTTCCCTCTGTTGCTCTATCTTCAGACTTCCTGTAGAAATTCTTGTGCTGACTGTTTCCCGTCTTCCTATAGAAACAGTTTTCGGGCTTCCTGTAGAAACGACCTTCTGGATTCCTGTAGAACCAGTTTGCACTATTTTGGCCTGCTTGGCTGGGGGTGCCTTCTCCTTTAGTTTTGCTGTGGCTACCTTGGGTGTGCCCTTGCTTGCTTGGACTTTTTCAGTCCTCTCTGCCCTGATTTGCAATCATTTCTCCCTTGGTGTCTGTGTCATTTTTCCACCCACAGTTTTGGCCTCAGTAGCTTGGCCTTTCTCTTGTTTTTCTTCTTGTCCTTTCTGTGGTGGTCTGTCCTGGGTTTCCTGACCCTTGGCTTTCTCTTCTGCCTCAATGTGCTCCTTCTCCTCACTACTGGATGAAGTGAGTTCCTTGACCAGAATTCAGATATCATCATCCTTGGACATATTGTAAAAAATCTCCTAGGAGAGGGGGACTGTATAGGTATGGAGGGAATCTTCTACTAGAAGCTTGATAAGCCCATGAAGGGCCAACTGGTCTGGTGTCCCTTCCTTCAATTTTGTGCCACACTCAATCAATGATTGTAAGAGGAAATAGGGAATACTTAGCTTTTGCTCTGTGGGTAAATCCATCTTATGTTTGAGTTCAGCTAGCAACCGGAAGTGATAACCATATACAATACTGAATCGCCCCTCACAGGTAATGTATTTCATAATCTGAAGGCTAACCTCGCTCCAAAATCGTTGTAGGCTGGCTCTCCGGACGCCATTCTTATCCTCTGAAAACTGTTCCTCTGGTAGGAAGAATTCCTTTTTGGCCTTTTGGACCAATTTCCTTTCTCCTTTACCCTATGGTATCCCCAATGGCAGATCAGTGACTCGACTAATGAGTTGTGGGGTAAGTTTTAGGGTCAACCCTCTGAAATTTACAGTGGCCAGTGTCTTTGATTTAGGCTATAGGGACCTTAGGAACTCCTCTATTATCTCATCATCGTGACCTTGAATTCTGTCACAGAAGGTCATCCAATTTGCACGGGTAAATAGGTCTACCACCTCAGGAGTTTCTCGCAATTTCTTGGAGTCCGAGGGTTCCTTTCTAATAAACCCTCCTGGCATGGTGAAAAATGCTCTGTTTTGGCTTGTGCTCTGATCAGAAGGGGAATTCTGCGTATGGTTTTCCTCCCCAGAACGTTGAAGACAGTATCCCTCAGGTGTCTAAATGTCACTTTGCTTCAATTCCCTGGTTACAATGCTGTTGCTGCCCAAACTCGACTGTCAAAAGGAAATTAGGCTCTCACAGACAGAGTGCAGAGCTTAATGTTTATCCTCAACCATATAAAATTCACATTTTGTATGCACAGGTTTACCCTTACAGCAGTTTTGTCGTTTCTATAGGAGGAATTTGTTAACAAGAACCGTGGAGGAGAATCAGATGCAGAACCAACTGAAAAAAATTCCATGTATCACACACGAAAACCACTATTCTTGAACCACAGGTAGACTTGCTTTTAATTCTCCTACTCCAGCACATTTAATTCACCATCTTTCGAAATATCATGCATGGGGATGGTGTGTTCGAACCTACCTCTCTTTGAAACTCCAATTTCGGCGCAGATAGTCCAGGTTTCTCTGCTATGCCATGTTTCCTATAGAGCTCCTTCCTGTAGAAGGCTTTGCCAGCTTTTGGAGGACGTCACGGTGCTTCTAAATAAGTCTGGGACGTGGGAGGACTTTGAAATGGGCCGAGAAGCTCGGGCTAACAAACTGCAGAGGAGTAGGACGCGTACTTCGCTGCAAAATGGTTGTAAGTGTAAATGACAGTGGTTAATGTGAGTGCTCTGGCCGAACCATTTTGAATTACGGCGCAATTCATGGCGCGGGGGTGAGGTGTCTAGGCCGATCCGTTAGCCAATGTCATGGCTATCATTCTCCAGCGTATCTCTGACCAGAATTTTCTATCTCTGCCTGTTAAATTATGGTATGTTCTATGCTTATAACAGTTTACTTCTTTTTCTTATTATATTCCACCGATTAGCAATCACATGTACATAAAGTAAAGTGCAGATAGAACATTAAACGATCGACAGAAAACAAGCCAAGACAAGAGACACAAGATGTGGCGGCCAGCCAGGGACAAACCCCACAATGTGTGGGGAAACCCTTTGATAAAATCTTCTTTTATCTTCAACAATTCAGCAGAGAGAAATAGTACAATAAATCTGATTCATATCAGCAGTAGAAAACCCTAGATCAGTAGCATCAGCATTAGCGGCTTCATTATCAAACTAGGGCAGACCATATCTCACAAACCGACAGCCGGATTGACTTCATTCCACCACCAAAAGTTTCAGCTTCTAGAGGAGGTCCGGATGAACCTACAGCGCAGTTCAGATGAGGAGATCGTCTAGGCCACGCAAGTCAATCTTTACTTCTGCTGTTGCAGCTTCAGTTTCAACAGTTTCCGGCTTCAAACTAGGGCAGTTGATATCTTGCAAACCGTTCGTCGGATTGACTTCATTCCACCACCAAAAGTTGCAGCTTTAAAAGGAGGTTCAGATGAACCTACAATGTAGTTCCAAAGAGGAGATATTCTAGGCCACGCAATTCAATCTTTACTTCTGCAGTTGCAGCTTCAAATTCAATAGCTTTCGGCTTCACATGTGTGAGAGAGAGACCCATTTCAACGCAATAGAGAAGAGACTCATATCTGCGCAGTAGAGAGAGATATGTGATGAGATGAGTGAGTCTAAATGAGGAAAATTCCTCTTATATTTATACACAATGTTGGTGGGTGAATAGATGTGACTGTTCGGCTTCTGATCCTACATGAGTTGTAGGTCGGCTTGATAATAATTCCATAATCAAAATAAATTCATATCTCCATGAATACTTATCGGAATTGGATGATCTTTATATCAATCCTACACCTCTCGACGAGAGGAATCTAATAAAATATTATTAGCCATGAATAAGATGACCCACATGAAGTTTTGCCCTGGTTGCCAATTTTAACACTCCCTCTCAACCATGGAGAACTTCATCTGCAATCTGTCTATCGGTCGTTACTATTCATCCATCAAATGCACTACCTTGTACAACCTGACCCTTGCCTTGCTCTACTCTATTTTGCCTGTTCTGCTTTGTGTTGTTCTGCCCTGCACTGATCTGTACTGTTTTGTTCTGTTCTGCTCTGCTCTTGCATTATTCTGTTCTACTCTGCTTTTGTTCGAATTATGAAGAAGAAGAAATGATCGAGGATGTATCATACTGACTCAAAGTCAGTCTCAGAGTATGTACCACTGGTTCCAGACCAGTCTCAACCAACCCAAAGTCAGCGTCATAGTGAGTACAACTCTAATGGTCTCAGACCAATATCATCCTCCACTGACTCAAAGCCAGTCTTAGAGTATGTACCACTGATCCCAGACCAGTGTCAACCGACCCGAAGTCTGCGTCATAGTATGGTACAACTCCTACCACTAGTCCCAGACCAGTATCATTGATCCTAGATCAATGGAGGTCATCCTAGCGTAGGGAGTTACAACGATGCGTCCATCAGTACTACTATGGTCCCTAACTTCATTTCCCTGCTCATTGATTAGATGAGAGGTACTTCCCATGAGTCCCAGACTGCATGGGTAGGATGCCTTGATAGGAGAACTAATCAATCCTGTCCTCACAGGAGAACACATCAATCCTGCTACAATTTCCATGGAGAACACATCAATCCAGGCCTCACAGGAAAACACATCAACCCTGCTACAATTGCTATGGAGAACACATCAATCCTGCTACAATTTCCATGGAGAACACATCAATCCAGGCCTCACAGGAGAACTAATCATCCTGCTACACAAGAGAGCGAATCATCCTGTTCCACAAGAGAGCAAATCATCTTGTCCCACAAGAGAGCGAATCATCTTGTTCCAGTGTGCACCACCAGGGGAGGGTGAGTCACCCTGTGGTCATATGTTGCTCCTATAGGAACCGCAAGCCCTTAGAGCTCCCAGAGCTCAATGTATGCAACATGCAGGACCCTTGTACAAAGGTTTCTTGCCGACTCCAAGTCGTTTGGGAAAATCACAGATTAGATCTTTCCTCGGGGCTTTGACAAGGTGTATCAACCTATACATCATCTTAATGTGATGGAGCTTCCTTGCTCATCAACTTACCATATCCCAAATGATGTCTATCTGCTGGAGTAATTGACGAATACGGGATTCCTCAATAATCGAATCCCACCTCTGGTTGTTACAGAGAATCACAGTGGTATCCAATGTAAATCCAAATAGCTCACTGAAGAGCTTTCGCAACCAGACTGCCTCATACGAGGTTATGTTAGCAACAATATATGCGGTGCTCAAAGCTACTGACTTCTGCTTCCTGCTCATTCAGGATATCGAAGAAGATCCCAAGGTGAAACAGTACCCGGAAGTGCTCTTACGGTCCACCACACTGCCTGCCCAATCAACATCAGTATATCCAAGTAGTCTCACATCTCCGGCAGTGTATCTTAATCCATGAGACATTGTGTCCTGAAGACATCTCAGAAGATTCTTGGCATCAATCCAGTGAGGCTCAACCAAATATGAGCTCACAATGCTAACTGCAAAACATATGTTCGGACGGAGGTTCACCAAGAACATCAATGCGAATGAGTTTTTGAAACTCAGAGGCATTTCCCAAGTCTGGTCCGACAGCACTACCATATAACTTCTAAAAGTTAAGATCCTCGAGGTAGTCACAGGCTTGCAGTCCATCATACCGAATATTTCCAATATATTTACCACATATTTTCCTTGAGATAGGAAAATTTCCCTTGGCTTCTGCCACACTTCAAGTCCTTGGTCCTTAATTTCAAATTCAAAAGCCATCTCCCTCTAACATTTGTGAATGAGAGGGTTTGCACCTGTTAGAAATAGGTCATCCACATACAACACCAGTATGAGAGGCTTGTCATCTTCAACCTTAAAGTAAAGGTTAGGATCAGCTTCACTCCTAGTGAATCCTAGCTTCATCAAGTAGCTATCGATCCTCTCATACCATGCTCGGGGTGCTTGCTTTAGCCCATAGAGAGCCTTCTTAACCTGCATACATGAGATTTTCAACCATAAATCTCAAATCCTTCAGGTTGCTCCACATAGACCTCTTCTTTGATAGAGCCATGCAAGAACACAGTCTTAACATCCATCTGATGTAGGTTCCATCCTTGTGAAGCCACAAGAGCTATGATCAAGTGGATGGTCGTATATATGGCAACAGGTGCAAATATCATAGTCTATAACTCCCTTCTAGGATAAACCACAAGCAACAAAATGAACCTTATACTTTTCCATACTTCCATTTGTTGCATGCTTTATCTTGTAAAGCCATTTTGAAGTAACAATTGTCTTGTCCAGGGTCTGGGAACTACTTCCGAGACATCATTCTTCATAATAGACTCATATTCTATGGTCATAGCATCCTTCCATAGTTAATGCTTGATGAAATCTGAGAATGATGACGGTTCATTTTGTATGATCGTGCTCATGATGGTCAGGTATCCCTGATACCTGTTAAGTTTCTTACTTTGATGGAAGGTTCCTCAGGGTGCAGCATGTCCTTTAGCATCATCAAGTGTACCCCTAAGCCATGAAGGCCTCTTCCTAGAAGAGGAAGGCTCATGTCTGAAGGTAACCATTGCTGAAGGTTACCTTGTAGCCTCTGTCTTCCATTGCCAAGATGGACACTAGGTTCCTTTTTGAGATCAGGTACATATAATACATCTTGAAAGTGAATCGTATTACCTTGATTCAGAGAAACATTGCCTACACCTTTCACTAGGTATTTCATGTCATCTCCAAGGACAATTTCCAGGTTAGTTTCTTTCTCTACTAGATTATAGAGTACTTCTTTGTAACCAGTGAAGTGTCTTGAGGCACCACTATTAATGAGCCAAATTCCCATTGAGTCCGAAGGAGCGGAGGTAGATAGAGCAGCTGGTAGATAATATTCAACTTGCTTATCGTCAACAGTGTTAGATTCATACCTGGAATTTCTAGCCTTCTTGAATGGTTGCCCTCTTCCTTGATTTCCCACATTCCTTTTTCCTTTGTTGTTGAATTTTCCATTCCTTCGATTACCATGAGAGGGATTTTGATCATCGTCACAGTGAGAGTCCTTTCTATCAGGGCATTCCCTTGCATAGTGACCTGCTTTATTGCAAATGAAACATCGTCCTTTTCTTCCACCCTTAAATCCAGCCTTTCTTTTTTATTTAGACCCAGAATTATTTCTTTTCTTAGCATGAGAAGAAAAAGCAGCAGGAGGACCTTTAGGCAAGGGCATTTCTTGCTCTTCTACCCTTGTTTGTTCTTGAATGCATCTAGCCATTAATTCCTAGAAACTAGGAATTACATTATTGTTCAGAAGAGTAGTCCTGAACACATACCATTCAGATGGTAATCCTCTGAGAGTTGTGAGTGCCATTTCTCTGTCAGTAATGGTTTCCCCAATAGATAGGAAATCGTTCTTGATCTCGGTGATTCTTAAGAAGTATGCTTGCATTTAGACTCAACTTATATCTTTACCCTCTTTAGACTCAACTAATATCTTATATCTTTACCCTTCTTGATTTTCCTCAACTTATTTCTAAGAAACAAAACTTGATTTGCATCATTAACTTTAAATAAACTCACTAGTCTGTCGTAGATTTCCTTGGAGGTGTCTAGATCAGAGATGTAGGCCACCAAGCGCTTTTCGATAGAGTCCCAGATGATCTTCTTTGTTTTGACTTCTCCATTTTTCCATTTGTTCCAGGCAGTAGCAGATGCATTTGATGAAGGCTCAACAATATTGCCTCTTACATGGTCCAGCACTCCTTGATCTTCAAGGGTTAGATCGATAGACATCTTCCATCCGTGATAGTCAGCTTTCTCACGGAGCTTGTCTTTGGTAGGAAAGAGTGTTGAGGACCCCATAGTTCTTTTAGGATAGCCTTGCCAATCTTCTCTTCAATGATTGCTCTTGCTCTTGCTCAGGCTTTGTCTTCACCTCAGCTCTGATACCATGTTAAATTATGGTATGTTCTATGCTTATAAAAGTTTACTTCTTTTTCTTATTATATTCCACCGATTAGCAATCACATGTACATAAAGTAAAGTGCAGATAGAACATTAAACGATTGACAGAAAACAAGCCAAGACAAGTGACACAAGATGTGGCGGCTAGCCAGGGACAAACCCCACAATGTGTGGGGAAACCCTTTGATCAAATCTTCTTTTATCTTCAATAATTCAGCAGAGAGAAATAGTACAATAAATCTGATTCATATCAGCAGTAGCAAACCCTAGATCAGTAGCATCAGCATTAGCAGCTTCATTATCAAACTAGGGCAGACCATATCTCACAAACCGACAGTCGGATTGACTTCATTCCACCACCAAAAGTTTAAGCTTCCAGAGGAGGTCCAGATGAACCTACAGTGCAGTTCAGATGAGGAGATCTTCTAGGCCACGCAAGTCAATCTTTACTTCTGCAGTTGCAGCTTCAGTTTCAGTAGTTTCCAGCTTCAAACTAGGGCAGTTGATATCTTGCAAACCGTTCGTCAGATTGACTTCATTCCACCACCAAAAGTTGCGGCTTTCAAAGGAGGTTCAAATGAACCTACAGCGCAGTTCCAAAGAGGAGATCTTCTAGGCCACGCAATTCAATCTTTACTTCTGCAGTTGCAGCTTCAAATTCAATAGCTTCCGGCTTCACATGTGTGAGAGAGAGACCCATTTCAGCGCAGTAGAGAAGAGACTCATATTTGTGCAGTAGAGAGAGAGAGATGTGATGAGATGAGTGATTCTAAATGAGGAAAATTCCTCTTATATTTATATACAACGTTGGTGGGTGAATAGATGCGACTGTTGGGCTTCTGAGCCTACATGAGTTGTAGGTCGGCTTGATAATAATTCCATAATCAAAATAAATTCATATCTCCATGAATACTTATCGGAATTGGATGATATTTATATGAATCCTACACCTCTCGACGAGAGGAATCTAATAAAAATATTATTAGCCATGAATAAGATGACCCACATGAAGTTTTTCCCTGGTTGCCAATTTTAACACTGCCATTACCCGCCGTCATCACTGCCCATCCACCGATTTCATTGCAAATCTGCCGATTTTCCTCGACTGGACACTTCCCACGTGTCGGCTCCACGTCCCTTTGGTGGATTCGAGCGTAACCGAGCTCATTTGGATCCCACGAGGCCATTCGACTGACTGTGGGTGGCCAGTTGACTGGCCACCGAATTCGTTCAATCCGCACCATTCACAAACATGCAGTTTTCATAGTATAGTCTATGCAATTTGACGAAATAAGGTTAGGCACTTACCTGTGTGGTCGTGGACGTGTTCTGCAGGTTTCGAGATGTGGAACGATGGCTTTGCTCATTGCTGCTTCGTGCACAGGCACTGGAATTCCTTCGTTCATTCGCTGATGTTGCATGCAAGGCTTTGGGACCTGATCCTCTGGCGGTGAACGTTGCATGCACAGCTCTATCTTTTCTCAGCTATCGAGGAGGTGTTCACATTCAAGCAGAGCTGGTTACATGCCTCCTGCATTGATTTCAACTGCTATTGACTCCATAGTGTGTACTCCAAGCGGATCAGCTGCTATAGGATTCCTGTAGGACATCTTGTAGCTGCTTCTCCTCCTGGGATGCATGTTGAAACGAGCAGGGTTGCATTCACAATTGAAGGGTCGTAATGGAGCTTTAATAGGTAGACTGTGTGAGCCTTCATGTACTTGATTTGTCCCTTGGAAAAAAATTGCAATCTGAGGAAAATAGGACACTTGCATGACTCTGCAGGAATACAGGACCAGATTGTTGTAATGGCGATGGAAAGAGATGAAACTGGTGATGGATGGAAGAGAGGAGTGGTTGCAGGTCTCATCAACAGACTTCAGGCTTTAAATCCCTTTCTAGAATCGACTTTGGCCTGCCTGAAGGCTCTATAGGATGTTTCCTGTAGAAATGCGAAACTTCCTGTACAAAGCCCCAAAAATTCCTGTAGAAAGCTCAGAACTTCCCATAGGAGGTTGAATCTCGACCCGAATGTGTTCAAATCCTGGAACAAGTGAGTGGCCATGGAGGGGGTGGCTGTGAGGATGTCTGGTAGCTTGGTACAGACCCCTGTCCTCGTTTTGCATGACCTTCTTTATATGCACTGTATTCCCTGCAACCTGCAATAATTCCAGAGATTAGACCTGTTTCTTTTTCTTTTTTCTTTGTTTTTTTCTTTTTGAGAGACAGCAGGGGTGCCTCCATGAGGTTTTCACCCCCACTATCTGCCCTGGGCGCCTCAGAGAGGTTTTCACCCAAGGATCTTTTTTTATTCCATTTCTTTATTTTCTGAGAGACAGCTGGGGCGCCTCCATGAGGTTTTCACCCTCACTGTCTTCCCTGGGCGCCTCAGCGAGGTTTTCACCCAGGGATCCTTTTATTCCTTTTTTTTTTTTTTGATGATCAAGGTGTGGCTGGAATAGAGGCAGAACCCTACTCTACTACCAGCACTGATTTTTCCACAGTTTCAATGAACTCCTGCCTTGAAAGGGGTTTCTTGTAGATTTTCAATCGATGCCCATTGACAAGCATGGGGATGGCTTCTTCATCAATGGTCCTGATAAGAACTGAACCATTGTCATTGCATTTCTCCATTGTATATGGTCCTAACCATCTTGTCCTCAACTTTTCTTTGAAATCCTTGTATCTTGAGTCATACAGCAGCGCTCAATCTCCCGGCTGGAATTGCTTTTCATTAAGGTGCTAGTCATGCCATATCTTCCTCTGGAGTTGAACTACTTCTGAGTGGAGGAGGGCCTTCATTCTCTGTACATCTAATCCATTCAGCTGCAATAATCTTTCACGTTGAGCATGGCTGAGATCTAGGTCCAACTAAGCTGCCACCCTCAATGTATTGTACTCGAACTCTATGGACAGAAAAACTTTCTTCCCGTAGACTAGCTCATAAGGTGTGAAACCTGTTGTAGTCTTCCAAGTGGTGTTGTAGGCCCAGGTGGCCTCAACCAGGCGATCTACCCAATCCTTTCTGCTGCTGCTCACAACCTTAGTCAAAATCCCTTCCAATGCTCTATTAGTGACTTCCACCTGCCCATTTTCTTGAGGATGATAAGGGGTGGAATTCTTGTGCTTGATCTTGTGATGAGCGATCAAGTCTTCAATCAGGTTGGAGGTGAACTGGCTTCCTTGATCGGTGACTAACTCTCTTAGGTAGCCAAACTTGTAGAAGATATTTTCCCTCAGAAACTCAGCCACGTTTTCTTCTGTTGCTGCTTTGATTGCCTTCGTTTTTGCCCACTTGGTCAGATAGTTGGTGCACAAAATGATGTAAGACCGTTGCTTTGAAGGAGGGTTGATAGGACCCACAAAATCCATGCCCCACTTCTCAAATGGCTCGAAGGTCACTTGAGGTTGGAGAGGCATTTCATCCCTTGGAGTCGGTTTTCCCATCCTCTGACATCGGTCACACTGGCTGATGTATCTTCTGACATCTTGATGAAGAGTAGGCCAATAGTAGCCTGCCTATAGAATTTTGAAGGCAGTCCTTTTGGTTGCAAAGTGGCCTCCACAGGGTCCGTCATGATAGGTTAGGAGGATGTCAAAGACTTCCTCCTCTCTAACACAATGTCTCAAGATCTGATCTGGGCCAAGTTTAAACAGGTTTCCCCCGATCCAAGTGAACGAGGCACTCTTCCCTACAATTCTGCTCTTCTCCTTTGAGGATAGATGCGGAGGGAACTGTGTTGAGACCAAGTAATTTGATATATTAGCAAACCATGGAGAGAGCACTGAGATAGCAAAGAGATGTTCATCTGGCATCTGGTCATCCACTATTCCTTCTTCACCTACAGGCAAGTCCAATCTAGACAAGAAGTCAGCAACAACATTTTCCTTACCTGGCTTGTCGACAATCGTCAAATCAAATTGTTGCAATAAAAGTAACCATATAATGATACGAGCATTGACATCAGGATTATTCATTAAATATCTAATCGCAACATGATCAGTGGGTACAAATGTTTGATAACCAGTGATGTAGTGTCTGAACTTGTTTAGGGAATGGACTACAGCCAGGAACTCTTTCTCGGTTGCGGTATAGTTCATTTCTGCCTTGGATAGGTTTTTGTTGACAAAGTATATGGCATATGGGAGTTTCTCTTCAACTTGTCCTAAGGCTGCCCCTATGGCTTTGTTCGAGGCATCAGTGTGGATGTGGAAAGGTAGGGCCCAGTTTGGACCTCTCAAGATCGGGGCGGACACCAACTTATCTTTCAACTGATCCAGTTCCCCTTGACAGTTGTCAGTCCATTTAAACTCAACATCTTTCCCTAAGAGGCCAAACAATGGCGAGGCTAGCTTGCTGAAGTCTTTAATGAATCTTCGAAAATATCCTGCTAAGCCTAGGAAACTCCGAACATCTCTTACCTTTTGAGGAGGTGGGACCTTTTGGATGATAGCAACCTTATTAGGGTCCACCTGTAATCCTTGCCGAGAAATGGTATGACCTAGCACGGTCCCTTCAGTCATCAGGAGTTCACATTTTTTGGGACTGAGGGACAGGTTCATCTTAATGCACTTGGTTAGCACTTTTCCCAGATTAGTCAATGCTTCTTGGAAGTTGGACCCATAAGGAGTAAAGTCATCCATATATATTTCTACCGAATCATGGACCAACTCAAAAAAGATGCTCAATACTGCTCTCTGGAAAGTGGCAGGAGTGTTGCATAGCCCAAAGGGAAGGACTCGGTAGGCAAAGGTACCCCAAGGATAAGTGAAGGTGGTTTTGTCTTGGTCTTCCGGGCTTATTTGGATCTGGTTATACCTGCTGAACCCATCTAGGAAAGAGAAGAACTTCTTCCTTGCCAGCCCATCCAACACCTGATCTATGAAAGGCAAAGGGAAATGGTCTTTCTTGGTGGCTTTGTTAAGTTCTCAGTAATCTACACAGATTCTCCACTTCCCGTTCTTTTCGGGCACAAGCACTACAGGCGAGACCGACTCACTATCGGAGATAGGGTAGATGAATCCTGCATCCAATAATTTTTGCAATTCTTCTTTGACAATGTCTTTAAGGGCTAGATTTATTCTCCTCTGAGGCTACCTGACTAGTTTACAATCTTCTTTAATATAGATGTGATGGGTACAGACCGAAGGATGGAATCCTTTCATCTCCTTATAGCTCCAAGCGAAAGCATCTAAATGATTGTTCAGTAAGCTACACAGCTCTTTCTCCTGGGAGGGAGATAGGGTTCTTTCGGGACCAAACTCCACATTCTTAACTCTAGGAGAGGTTGGATTAGTCACACAGAGGTCCACTAAGGTGTTGGCTTGGATATCTTCCACCAATTCCTCTAAGGACAGTGCACTGGGAGGAGGATTTTGAATCAAATTCTCATTCAAGTCATCCTCGGTTTGAGGACCTCCCCTGGTGGTTTCTACCGTGCACAATGGTGCAGAGTAGACCTCGTCCTCATCCCCTTCTTCCAACCAAAGAGGTAAGTCATGTTCTAGTAGAGGTTGGGCAGGAGGATATAGGACTAGCTGCTTGGACATAGGTCCATTCTTGATGGTCATGCTTCCAGCTCGGCAACTGATGTAAGCATCCGCAGTGGCTAACCAAGGCCTTCCCAAAATGAGGGGGTATCCAGTGAGCTTTGCCTTTGGCTGAAGGACCAAGAAGTCCACAGGGTACTCCCAAGAGTCAACAGAGACCAAGACATCTTCCATAATCCCTTCGGGACTCACGGTGGAGCGGTCTGCTAGCTGCAGTACTGTCGAGGTCTTCCTTAGGGAACTCTGAAGGTTGAGTTTAAGCATAGTGTCCCTAGTCATCACATTAATGGCAGCCCCTAGATCAATCAAGGTATGGGGGATTATGGTGCCATTGATGTGGACATCAACTACAGGACTCCTAGGGTCCAAATACTTTGGACAGATTACTTGCCCCAACATTAGATCAGACAGTTATCCGATGACATTGATAGTTGAGGCATCTCTCTTTCGCCTGCCTGGGTGCCTGAAACACTTCTCCTTAATCAATTTGTTGTATATCGGTACATCTTTGATGGCCTGGAGAAGTGGTATTTTCACACACAACTGTTTCAGTTCTCCCAGAAGTTCAGTCTCCTCTAGGTTTGGTTGCGTGGTTACTGTTAGTCGCTTAGGAAAGGGTGGAATGGCTTTGGGTTCACTTTCATGTTTCTCTTCCTCATCCTCTGGGGAGGAGGTTGGCGATCTGGAAGGGTATTCCTAGATCGCAGGTTGATCTCGTGGATCTCCATAGCATAGGTAGGACATATAGTCTCCCCAGTGTATACCTGTTGGGCCTGTCAGTTGTTGGGGTTCAAGTTCGGTTGAGCAGGCATCTGGGGTTGTCTCAGAGGAGCAGGAGGTAATGGTTGTGGCTGAGCGGGTGGTGGAGGAAGAATGGCGAGAGGAGAGTTGTATTGGGGCCTCCACCCCGGTTGAGGTACATTCCACTGAGGCTGTGGCTGGACATGTGAGTGAAACAAATGAGCAGTGGGTTGGGTATGGTATTGAGGTGGATAGGACCACAGAGGAGGTGCAAACCAGGAAGGATGAGCAGGGGGACCCCAAGAAGGCATGTGAGCAGATTGGTTGGGGCTATAATAATCTTGGGATGTCCCTTGCATCCCCTGCTAGTAAGGTCTGGGTCCATGCGGCCTCCTTTGGTTGAGGAAGTAGAGAGGTTCAGTGGGTGCCTCAGTCCCTTGGTACATGGCTTTGAATCTGGGCAAGCTTGGGCATTGGTTTGTGGGGTGGTTCTCCTCACAAACGAAACATACCTCTACTGCAATGGACACTCGTTCTTAGGGTGCTTCCTCGTACATCTAGGACAGAAAATGGCCAAAGCCCTCTCAGCTTCCTCTTTCTTTTGTTGGATTCAGAAAGTATCAAGTTGCATGGAAATGGTCTATCTCATCTCACTTTTGAGGTATTCCATCTGATTAGAAAACTCATGCTTGGAGAAGATAGTACTAGCTGAAAGTGGATTCCCCCTACCTCTTTTCCAGGCTTCCCTAGAGTGGTTTCTAAACACAATCTTTATGTCCTCATAAGGTAGTTGGTAGATGTCTCCTCCAGCTAGCATGTGCAGGGTATCTAGAAGGTCTTCAGGGACTCCTCGGAGCAGAACCAACTTTAGAGATTGAGGGTCAAGTGTGAACCTGGCCCGTTTATAGCTAAGTTGAAACCTTTCCTCGTAGTCCTCTAAAGACTCATCATTTCCCATGGTCATCCGAAAGATTCCTCCCTTGGTTTCCTTTGACCTATAGTAATCCCAGTATTTTTTGTTAAAGGCTTGTTGCATCTGAGCCCAAGTAGTGATACTGTTTCCAGGTAACCCCATGAACGAGCGTAATGCTGCATCCTTGAGGGTAGAGGGAAAGAGTTTCAACTTTTGCTCATCTTCTATATAGTCATAAGTTTGACAAAGGACAGCAAACTCAAACAGGAAGGTATCAGGGTCTTTAGTGGTCAATCCATGGAAATGAGGTAAGGCCGAGGGACTTATGTTCTTCATTTTCATGTCCCCATTTGTCTCTCGGATCGGGAAAGTACCTTCTATTCTCTCGTCATCGTCTCTACCATTTCTGTTGTCAGCCATCGTCTCAAAATGAATGTTTTCTTGCTCTTCTTCTGTTATAAGATCTTCGTATATCTCAGGAGGTTCACCTATAGGTTCTTCTAGGTCACTGCCACCAAAGAAGAGAGAAGGGTGACTCAGTGAAGTGGTGGGGGTGTTGGGTAGGAATTTTCCGGTATTATCTCTATTCCTACGAGGCATGAAAGGATTTTTGGTTGCTTTTGATTTTTTTTTCTGCTTGTACCTGCAAAACTGAAACAGATGGAATTTCAACTAACTAAATCTATCTTGCAAAAATGAAAATTCGGAATTGAAATGAAAGAAAGAAAGGACTAATTTATTTTGCTGAAATCAAATTGCGATAATGAAATGCTAGACTAGCTTGCAGAATTGAAATTCTATTCTACACTTGCAGAAATGAAATTGCGGAATTGAAAGGATAATCTATGAAAGCAAGAAATGTCTAATTTACTTTTGCAGAAACGAAATTGCAGAATGGAACTGAAATAGAATACTTAACAAAAGTTTAGAGTAGGAAAATAGAAGAAAAGCAGCAATCACAAATACTCTGACGCTTCCCCGGCAACGGCGCCAAAAAGAGTGGTGAGCTCCAGTATTGCAGCAATAATGTTGCAACTCCTGGGACTCCCTTCTTTACTTTTATCAACCCGGTAGTTCGTAACAAACTTGGAAGCGACGGTGCTGTATGCACAAGTACTAGCTCTTGCCGCAGCTGTCACTTGGTCAGCTGGCACAAGTCTGCTAGGAGCTTAAGCCAACTTCTATGAGCTCTGAGAAGAAGATTTTTAACTGATGGACGAAAGCTAACTCAAAGAAGGCTGATCTACTTGCAGAAAGAAATTGGAAAGCTGAAAGGAAATGTAAACCCTAGCAAACCCTAATTTTACCAGCTATCCCTACCGATGCAAGAAAGAGGATGAAAGCTACTGAAAGAAATGCCATTGACTTCTAGGAAGGTAAATACATGTATCTAAGCTGCTTCTACAGTAAAATCTGAAAAAAAATATCTTTTTGTATTTTTGAATAATTTGTTAGAATTATCATGCATGTGCTTTAAACTAGTTTTGACTGTGCAGAGGTGGATTGGCAAGAGGAAATGCTTGGAGGAGGTCGGGAAGGTTCAGAGAGGGCCTAAGGGGTCCCTAACATCCTTCCAAAGAGTTTCACAGAGTTTGGATATCAAGAAACCTCATTCGTGAGCTTCTATAGGAAGTCTGCAGGGGTTCTACAGGATGTTTTGGAATTTCTACAGGATGTTTGTAATTTTTCTACAGGATGTTCAGAGATGGGATTTTTGAGGATGGGTGGAGGAAGAAATATGAAGGAGTGGGTATGGAGGTGAGATAGGAGTGTGAGGAGGTTGGTGGATGGAGTTGAGGACAGATCTAGATGGCTGGATTTGTTCGAGGAGGATTGAAGCAATGATGCACCAAAACTAGGGTTATGTGAGAAAATGGCAAATGTAAGGCAAGAAGCTGAGTTGAGGGATGGAGCAGATGGGTTTGATGGAGTATGGGCAGGTAGAGAAGTGGTACAGGTGCTCTGCAACTTGTGTTTCCAACTGATCCAACAAAGGTTTGCAAGAAATCAAAGACCTAGTTATGTTAACCTAATCTGATCTAGTTAACCGTAAAGAGAATGAACAGAAGCTTTATTTTCAAGGAAACCATGTATATTAACTGATGCAACTAAGCAAGCAAAAATCTGAACTTGTAACCAACTTCTACAAATGAAAATCAAACACTAGTGATTGCATGGCAAAGTAAAGTCAGTGTTTTTGTGGGCAGCAAGGTCACCTTGATCCCAGCTCCTGATCCCACTGAGGGAGAGGTGAAATCAGAGGTGTTTGATGGCCCTTTTT
The DNA here is from genome assembly GCA_031772625.1 of Pinus tabuliformis. NCBI lineage: Eukaryota > Viridiplantae > Streptophyta > Pinopsida > Pinales > Pinaceae > Pinus > Pinus tabuliformis. Next base: position 373,019,352 of record CM062808.1, on the reverse strand, counting down.
CTGAAGCTTTTCCTATTAACAACCTATCAACTAAATTTGAACATCAAAAGTCTTTCTAATCATCAACAGTGACCTAGTTAATTAGCAAGATTTAATCTACTTAACAGAAATGATTTTGCAAATGCATAAAGAAAAAATAGCAATACATAAATGAGGCCTTAGCACTCGGGTTGGGCCCAACCCCAGGAGCTGCAAGCTCCTATAAAGAACTCAGATCTGATGCCAAGTAAAGCTGCTTCTCATTACTCAAAAATAATCATCACAAGAAATTTATACAGCAGTAGCTAAGAAAAACGTGCTGAAAAAAGGACAGCACTATAGTGCAAATACCAACAGTTCCAAAAGTAAACTACGAAGGCTGAGGCCTTCCTATTTATACAATACAAGGGGGCTAGCAACCCTCCTAAATTCAAGGGACTCGGCTGTTCCAACTTCTAGTAAACAGTCACTCTTCCCAAAGCTGCTTGGCTTCCTTTAGAACTCGTTTTGGTGGCCTATTGAGCTCGGAGTTGAGGGTGGAGATTTCGAGGAAGGGCCATTTAATGCCACAGAAAAACTCCCTACGAATCCTCACCTCAAGCTTGGCTGTCACCTGGGCCATAATTGCTTGGTTTTGCTCCAAAATTTGTCCAAAAAACCTGAAATGATCACGTATTAGCCTCCTTGGTAGAGTGACCACCCTTATTCGTTCAGAAAACATAAACATACTAGAAAAACATGCATAATTTATGAAAAATGGAGGATTGAACAAGGACAATTAGGCAAAATGAGCCCAATAAGTTATCCAAATCGGTGCTCATTAGCAGATACGACCATCGCAATGGTTTTAGTTCAAGAAGACAATGGAATGGAACATCTTGTTTATTATTTAAGTCAAAACTTAAATGAAACAAAAAGAAAGTACTCATATGTTGAAGAGCTGGCTCTCACAGCTGTTCAAGCAATACAGAGATTCCAACACTATGTCCTCTTTCGAAAAACTATCGTTTTGTCAGATTGCAACCCCATGACTTACATCTTGTCGCGATAGTTGCTTGGGGGAAAATATTTAAAATGGATAGCAATTTTGCAAGAGTTTGATCTGGAATTCGTAAAATTCAAATCAAAGAAAGCTCTAGTTTTTGTAGAGTTACTATGTGATTTCCCATCGTCGTCCAACAATTCAACATCCAAAGCAACAATTGTGGATGAATCTTTGTTTCTGATATCTTCAAGTGATCCGTGGTATGGAGATATAATCATTTATCTCCAAACCAAAACATATAGGCCTAATACCTCTCGCTCAGAATAGCGATGTACTCGATACCAAGCAAAAGACTACATGATCATCGGTGATATGCTTTACCGTCGTGGTGTCGATACAGTTCTGCGAAGGTGCCTCACCCATGATGAGGTCGAAAAAGTCCTGAATGATTGTCATTCAGGCGCATGTGGAGGGCACCAATCTGGTTATGCTACGGCACAAAAGATTTTACGAGCAGGATACTTCTAGCCAACAATGTTCAAAGATTGCATAACCGCAGTCAGAAGTTGCCATGCTTGTTAAATCTTCGATCGCAAAATGGAATACCACCCGCACCTCTATAGCCAGTAGTTGTTGTTGGGCCATTCACCAAATGGGGCATAGATTTTATGCAATGTAACCCCACGTTGGTGGAGGGGCATGGGTATATCATAGTCGTAGTTGACTATTTTACGAAATGGGTCGAGGCGCTTCCTACATTAAACAACAACGGCGAAATGGCCGCTCTTTTCTTTTTCAATCATGTAGTTTCCAGGTTCGGCATTCCACAAGCTATAGTCATAGATCATGGATCGCATTTCCGCAATCACATGATGGTTGAATTGGTCACCAAATTAGGACTGTCCCACGACAGCTCTACTCCGTATTATCTGCAAGCGAACGGGCAAGTTGAAGCGATCAACAAAGTCCTGAAATGCATGCTGCAAAGGATGATTGGAGTCCATAAACGGAGTTGGCACCTAATCCTGTACTCAGCCTTGTGGGCATACCGGACATCGGTGAGAAATGTGACCAGGTTTACACCCTTTCAATTGGTGTATGGCTTGGAAGCGATCTTACCAGTTCAATGTGAGATTTCGTCTCTCAAGCTCGTAGTTGACCTCCTCCTTGGAACTTTAGAGGAAGAAGCTCGTTTCTTAGAATTAATCCAACTGGATGAAACTCGTCACGATGCCACCTTGGCTAACGAAGCGCATAAAAAACAAGTCAAAGCGCAATTTGACAAGAATGTCAAACCCTGCGTTTTCTCAGAAGGTGACCTGATCTTGCTCTATGATCAGGAATCCAATAAATTGGGAGCAGGAAAGTTCCAGTCTTTGTGGATGGGTCCTTATATTGTTAAGCGTGTATGAAGGAAAGGATCCTACACGCTAGTAGAATATGACAGAATTCCACTGTCGCAACCCTGAAACAGGTTGTACCTTAAGCGTTACTATGCTTGACTCGGCATGGTAACCCCTTCATATGCTTTTGTTACATTTTTGTTTTCGTTAAGAGTGATCGTTTTGGTTAGGTAATCCACTTTTGCATTTTGTTGTAGATGTCAAACCCATTGGAATCATTTTTTGGATATGCTGACGGGGTGAGTCGTAGTACGCGGAACCTATCTTCTGCAGCTTGGGCCATCTTTGATCCAAGCGGCGAGTTAGTGAGTTTCAGAGGGGTGTGTATTGGTCAATCAATGAACAACATCACTGAATATAGCGCGTTGATAGAAATCCTCTCTAATGCCATCGCGCATGACATACGCCAACTTATCATCAGACTAGACTCATAGCTCGTCATTCTACAGATTACAGGCATCTATTTCGTTCAGAATCCAGCCATCTATCATATGTTCCTAAGGGTCAAGATCTTGGAAAGGCAGTTCGATTCTATTCAATATCAACATATTTCCAGAAACTTAAACACATTAACCGATTCATTAGCAAATTATGTGTTAGATAGAAATTTGCAACATTCGTAAAAGAAAAGTATTTTTCAATAAACTGCATCAGGATAATATAACTTAACCAAAATAAAGCTCCGAAAATCAAAAATATATATATAATTTTTTATATTTTGTACATAGTGTTCTATGTCCAGGACAAAATTGGTCATATGACCCAAAAACTCAAAATTCAAGGGGGCACCCTAGTCTAATGGTGCTCGTGATAACTAGTCACCGCCTGTGCAATCATGTGTAAGAGCCTAGTCCATCGGCTCAGCATGCCAGTGGTATGACGCTGTAATCTCAGAGGAAGCTCATTGGTCCTCACATCCGGAATGCCAAGGGTGAGACCCTCGATCTGATCCTGCAACACTACAAGGGTCTCGGATACATCCAAGTCGCGAAGAATGGCCCTCCCTACAGCCTCTCCTGCTGGAACGGCAGTTGCTCCTCTCAGACGTGCTGCTGGTCGCACTAGCCCAATATCTGCATAATCACATGAGTTTTGATTAGTCTTGATAAACATTTAAAAAACACAAGAACATTATGAAAACAATAAATAGAGATGTGGTCAGATATTTTTACCTATGACACCCCACTGCTCGCCAGCCGGCAGCACCAAATCTGGGTCACCCCGGAAATCCATCCCAGCATATGGATACTCAGCATAAACCATCTACTGATGGTTGAACCACTCAAAGAAGGCATCAGAGAATGAAACCTGCAATTGACCAGCATGTCTAGCCATAAGGTTGACCCATCTCTGCATCTGTGGCTCAGCCGATGGTGGTAGGCCATGTGAAATGTACTGTGGCTGCATCAGTGGGATCTTCTCCAAGGCGAAAGCAGTCAGAATAGAACCATAGCCAAAGTTCTTCAATCTTCCGTTTTTCGCCTTGGTAAGCTGCTCTTTGATCACTAGAAGTACTGCATCACACCAGTTGAATACCTTGGGTTCGAGGCATTCCAAGGCGTACTGCATATAGGACATGTTGGCCAAGTGAAGGCCCGCACTGCCAGCTAATCTAGCAAAGGTGAATAAAATAGTCCTCAAAGGCCATTCAGTGACATCTCAGATGCTGATCTTGCCGTCCTTGCTCGGCTGAGATCCTTCCCTACAGTATCGGTGAATATAATCTATCACGGATTCGTCCCCACGGGCAGAGCCTGATAGTGAGAGAGGGGCTCCATGCCTCGATAAACCAGTCAAAAATTATATGTCCTCAATAGTCATGGGGATGGATTTGCCTCTTATCTGGAACACTTGGTTGATAGGATCCCATGCATCGAGGAAATATTGCAACAAGTTAATTTGTTGCCTCATGCTAGAAATGTGGAATAACTTGAGCAAGCCATAGTTCCGCAATGCAGTTACCGTACCCCGATTATGTAGAGAAACCATGTCCTCTTCTTCATGCTCGTGTTCATGCCATGTAACGACCATTTTTCTCTGATGAATCTCTGAAAAACAAACAAGAGAAGAATCAGGGTCCTGATTTGGCAAAAAACAGGCAAAATTTTCATGAGAAATTAGTGCAGAAGTTTTCCTCTTTGCGCCCATCGCACCCTGGCATGGTAAACAGTGTGATGCATACATTCTGGCTAGTGTATAGCTTAAGATGCATCACACCTTTTGATATACACTAAGTGCGATGGGGGTAGAAAAAAATGTTCAAACCCCAAGGGCCCAGAAAAACAGGGAAACATGCTCAAAATTCAAAAAGGAAAGAATGCAATTGAAGAGCTCAGGTTTAGCTCCTACTTGGTCTAGACGGTGCCGAAAATCGTCCACAGAATCTCCCAGAATCAGCTAGTGAAAATCAAAGGGGAAAACACATCCAGAGCTCCAACAGTCACAACTCCGAATGAAATGGTAAAATGAGGGGTAAAAAACTATTTTTAGGTTACTTTTCACGTAATTTAAGTGGGGTATTAGATTTTTAACTCATTTTTCAAGCATATGTCCTCATTTCTGATCAGTTTGATGGAGCAATTGAATAGGTAGTACGACCGTCAAAAGAACATAATGTCAACGATGAATGAAATATCAATGGCCATTATCACGAGCAGTTTTACGTGAAGTTCAAGCTCGTTAAAAATTAAACCTAGCAATGACCATACGTTCCACCAGAGTTTAAGCTCATTAAAAAATGAACCCACCTCCAGTAAATAACCATTGTGAATGCATTATCATCAGCTCTTGAGCCTTGGTCATGTTCTTACCATCACCTCCACTCTGTTTTTTGCCGATCATTCACCTCCATTTGATTGTTTACCCCTTTTGAGGAACAGTTGTGACGAGCGATCCTATTAGCCACCTTTTTACACTATTGTGATTGGAAAGTTCCAAACCTTACATGGAACCAGCTGCTATCTAAAAACATCACTCGTTCCTCAAAAGATGAGTCTCCTTTAATCTCTTTTCATCTGACTCGTAAAATATGAAAAGATTGCCGAGAAATTGACCTCTCCAGCTCGTTAAAGTGATTGGAAGTGCTATCCCTCCTCTAGATTATAATCTTTTTGGACCTGAGGGATTATTACACAAAAAGATCGAGCGTTTGTCTTGTTCGACTCGTTAAAACTATCGAAAAGTCATCCCTTTCACATTGTTTTATACTTTTTTGGACTTAAGGGATTATATTACAAACAAAGGAATATTGGAGTTTTCTTTATATCTCCTTTTAGACTCTCTAAAATTGAAAAGGACTGATTTATCCTTGTTTTTAAACTCATTAAAACAATAACGACAAACTTGTCCATTCAGAAAAGAGCGAGTTTCATTGTTGCTAGGCTCGTTAAAACATAGCGACGGGTTTGCCCAAAGGGAAAATTATAGAACAAGCACATGTTATCCTCCTCAAGCTTGACAAAAATAAATAGGTACTGGTCAAAACTGGGGAAAATTGGGAAGAGAACTCGAAGAAAATTTATTGGTAGCAGGTCGCTCTTGAACATGACACTTTCACTCCATCACCATGATTGAGTCGGGTTGGGTTATTCCGTTCACCGGTCATATCACCATTGGTCACAGTACCATCCACTTTTGGGGTTAATGCTACTAATCCATTTTAGTGTCACCGATATATTCAAGAGAAGTTGCTCAAATAATTCACCTACCCAGCTTGTGTCTCATCCACTACAATACCTTCACACTTCATTCTTTCATGACCGCCACCTTGAACCTTGTATCATCAGATCATTTTCACCTCTACAAAATCATTTTCTCCATTCCATGTCATAGATGGGGGATCCATTAATGCCTTCCTATGATGGGTCACTTCTTGTCAACATCAGCTCATTATCCAAGAAGCCGACCTAGGGACAACCCTTCCAAAACTTTGAAGCTTGCATGCCTCAATGGCAAGTTTCTCACTTCCGGTGACAGGTTTACACTAACAGCCTTCGACCGAAAGATTTTGCATGGTGTTCGACATCAACTCATGTATTCACACCACATGAATTGTACTACAGTACCTTGAGGGTCATCACCATCATTGGTGATTCCTCTCGCATCTGTTAACAGCTTACATCATTGGCTGGTAATCAGGCGATGTCCTTCCATGTTCGACATCAGAACATCTTTTTCACATGGATCGACGTGTACTTTCGAGAAAAGATTGAACAAATTTTGAAGACCCCGAATCTAGTTTCATCCATCCGTGTTGCGATATAATCAGGAGAATAAAGACATCAAATGTACATCATTGTTGCACAGATAATCATCCAAACTAAGGGATGATGGCTCTACCAGAATCATCAGTCTGCACACAGACGGTTTTCTGTCCTATGTACATGAAAATGAATTTATCAAGTTGAGCATGCGAATGCCCGCCTCAACTATATCATGAAAATATTATGAAGATAATGTATTGTATTGTATCTTATTACAGGTCACCTTCCAGTGCAAAAAACCTCGGATCCTCATTATAAATCATTTCACCCGACATCAAAAGATTTATGACCTCATGCTTTACGGGGCAACTGTTATAGAAATATTTGGGCACTGCAACCCCAATCACATATGTCCATAAACCAAGGGCTTCTAAGTCCCTAAAAGTGTTGTTTCATACCCTAAAGGAGCAAGGTCAGCTGATTACATCATCTCCCAGAAGTTCTCCATGAAAAGATACTCAGAATTGGTCAAAGCAGGACCATACAGACTACCCAGTGCTAAAGGTGTGATGCATCTCACCTGCCACATGCAAAAAGTGCGATGCATACTAGAAATCCCTTCTATAGGGTGCGATGAGAGAGAGCAGACAAATGGCACAAGCAGTTTTCTAGGTGGAAACCCATAGAATCTTCTAGAAACTGCTCATTTGACACTTGCCTCTCTGAGTTCGCCCAGGGATGAGTAAGAGATCTAAAATCTCCATGTGGAACTAAGAACTATCAGAGAGATGACACTATTCAAAATCCCAGAAGCTGACTCACCCCCCTGCAAATATTTATAAATGGATCCCTCATCCAAGAGATCCAGAGGTTGGAATTTGGTAATTTGCAAAGAGGTGCTGCTGATTTCTCTTTGAAGACATTGTTGGGTGATCTTGCTTTGTGTGAGGTGAAGAGGGCTTTCAAGCTGGGAGGATGGCGTTGGGTCAGACCAAGTGGTTGTAATCCTCTCTTCTATGACTTTTACTAATAAATCTATTTGAGTTTTCCTCCATATTCTTGTGTATCTCTTAATATTGTGTTTGCTATATGCATTTGTATGGTCAATATATATCTGATCCTATATTGTTTACACTGAAAGATCTCTATGCTTTGATGGTATTATGATGTTGTGAATCTACATGTGCTCTTTCAAGCTGGACAAGTAAGGAAGCAGTGGCGAGATTCTATCAAAGGGGAAAGGAAACAAGCAAGGAGCCAAGCGGAAGACTGAGGTTGGTACTCTCCGCTTCTTTCTCATCTCTCTCTCGTAAAGGAAAAACAAGTATCTTTAATCTGTTTGTTTCTAAGATAGCTACCTGTCTTAGTGGGACTAGCAGCTCTGAATAGACACTAGATTTCCCGATAACACTTCCTTTTTCCCTAGAGGAACTGCCTTCTCTTGTTGTTTTGGTGAGTCCTCTATGACAATTGGAGTTTCGGTAGGGGTTTGAGGTCTCCCTTGTCTAATCTTGGTGCTCTTTCTTGTCCTGAAGTAAAGTGGAGTTTGTCTTTGTCTCTTTCCCTTTGATTTAACAAGTGTACTTAGGGAAGTTATAATAGCTACTGCCTCTTTCTTTGTAGGCTCTGGAGACACTCTTGATGATTCTTCTTATTTCTTGCTCTGAGTTGAAAAATTATGTTCATCCTTATGTCCTGCATCCTCTTTTCCACTTCCTTTTTCATCCTCTTCTTTGTCTCCTTTTTCTTCTCCTTTGTCTTCCTCTATTTCTTCATTATTCTCATATGTTTCTTCTTTTGTTTCCTCCTCTATTTCTTCTTCCTTGTCAGGCTCTATTTCTTCTTCTCCCTCACTAGTAGTAGGGCTTCTATCATACTCAATGGCTTGAAATTCTCCTTCTTCCTGCATGTCTGCAAATTTTGTCCATGCAATATGGATTCTTAAGTTGTGTAGATCATCTTCAAGGATGAGTTTGATCAACCCATGATGGGCTAGCTACTGATATTTTCCTTCTTGTACCTTGATGCTCATGTCTATCATGGATTGTAATAGAAAATAGGGTATACCTCCAAATCTCAGTTCTTGGAGGAGTCTGAAGTGGTATCCATACACTACATTGTATCTAACTTCACACGAAATATATTTAATGATGTGGTAATTGACTTCATTCCAAGGGTATGGAATGCTCTCCCTTCTAACCCCATTTTTATATTCAATTGGTTCTTCTCCTTCCAAAAAGAAGCTTTTCTTTGCAAGGGTGTTATTAGTCTTTTCGTCTTTTCTCCATTGCAACCCAAGGGGGAGTGTAGTTACCCTGCTTATAACCTCAGGGGTAGTTTCTACTGAAAAACCATTCACTACAACAGTGTCATTGGCTCTAGTTAGGGGTATGAGTGACATGGAAAATTCTTTGGCCACATCATCATCGTATCCTCTCATCTTCTCAAAAAACCCCATCCATTGATACCTTGTAAAAATTTCCACCATAGGAGGATGTTGGTGGATTCTTGTTATGTTGGTGGGTTCTCTTTTATTGAAACATCCTGTCATATTTCCTTGGTAATTCTTGAGGTTTGGGTGGATATAGAGACTTCTAGTAGGTGAGGAAGTTTTGGATTTTAACCTTTATTGACATGCAAATCAATATTTCTGTCCTTATATGCACTGCAAATTCTTAATCGAATTGAGGATTTCTTCTTTTTAAATGGAAAATATAGAAGATATGGCACCTACCTCCCTTTGCTATGTTTTGGTGATGATAACCCTTGACTCGATTGCTTTTAGTGCCCATTAATAGCTATGTATGCTAATCTCCCTATATCCTGTAGGTTTCTTGCTTGCTGGAGATGATCATTGTTTCCTATAGGTTCTATTTCAGGAATTCTGAGAGTAACCTCTTCTTTCGATGACTCCTTGAAGTTTCCTCTGCCTTCTTTGTATGGGAGTCAATGTTTATTTCTATTTATGGATGATTGTGTTGGGTGATGTGTTGGCTGGCCGAGTACGAGTACCTTCTTTTGGACCATTGGTCCCACTACTAGTTCATCATATCACCTTGCCTCATAATCATATCCCACTCTTATTCTTCATAACTTAACCATTTTTGGATTCATTCCCCTTTTTCCTTTGATTTTACCTTGCCACGTGTGTAGTGGACTAACCCTTTTCTTCTCATTATCTGACCAAGGGTGGCCAAGTTAACTGGCCACCTTCACTTATAAAATCAACTCCCACATTATTCCTATAGTTTAATCATATCGTACTTATGAGGGAGTATTGGTAAGATGACATACCTATGGGTCCTTTGCTTCATTGATGATGCATGCTGGAGAGTGGTGCCAATTTTTTCTTCTTTTCAAGCTGCATATTTTCAACTATATATTTCCTCTTCTGATGACTTATTCCTTTGATGATGTACAGGTGTTGGACCTTGTTGCTGCTAATCTTCTTGTTGCTGTTGAGCTCTAGAGGAGCTTTCTCATCCTTGTAGTCCATGTGCTGAAGATGGCTGCAGTTTCTATGGTCTCTTTTGTGGGATAGGATGCTACAGGATTTCCTACAAGATGTCCTGTAGCTACCTTTCCCTTAAACTCTCACAATTTTCCTTAGCTTGAAGTAGAAGGGGTGTTGAAAAGAGTGGAGAATGGGGTTATAGAATGATGAGGGATGCTACTTTCGGTATGCCTCCTCTTTCTTTTTTTTTTCTTTTTCTTCTCTTTGAACTTGATTTCTTTGATTGATAAACAAGCGACATGGTTATGAAAGGTATTGGCGGAGGTGAGGTAAATGGTTTTTTTACATTCAATCATAGGCTTGGGTCACCAAATTTCCATTGGAATACTCTTCTTTTTGTTTTCAAGACCTCTTGTAATTCCTACAGGAAACTCCTGTAGTATTACATGGAATCCTATAGAAAACACAGAACTGCTTGAAATGCTTTGGAGTGGAGTATATATGGAAGGCTAGGGGGATAATGGAGGATATGAGATGGGTGAAGTAAAACATATTTTTTGTAGGGCCTGTTGTCCTCTATATGTTGTGCTTATCTTCCCCTTGCAGAGCTACAAAACAAAATTGTCAATTTTGTATCTTTTTTTTTTAAGAACTGGTCCGCCTCCAAGGAGGTTTTCATCCTAGTTGCCTGCCCTAGATACCTCAAAAGAGGTTCTCACCGAAATATGTTTTATTATTATTATTATTTTTAACACTCTTAGGCTTCCTCAAGAGGTTTTCAACCCAACATTTGTACTCAAGTGCCTCATGGAGGTTTTTGCATGAGTTTTTTTATGTTTATTTTTATTTTTTTTCAAGGACTTGTTGGGGTGGAAGTTAAGACTTGCTCGACCACCATCACTGTCTTGCTCATGCTATTGATGAATTCCTTATTTGATAAGGGATTTTTGTATATTTTTAATCTATACCTATTGATAAGAAAAGGGATAGCCTCTGCATCAATGGTTCTTATTTGAACAGCACCATTATCATGACACTTTTCTATTACATAAGGCCCTAACCATCTAGTCCTTAACTTGCCTTTGAAATATTTGTACCGAGAATCATACAACAAGGCCCAATCACCTTCTTGAAACTGTTTGTCTTTTATATTCTTGTCATGCCAGATTTTCCTTTGTACTTGAGTCACTTTTGTGTGCAGGAGGGCCTGCATCCTAAATTCATCTAACCCATTCAACTGGAGCAATATTTCCTGTTGTTCCCTTGTGATATCTAGATCCAGTTGTGCTATCATCCTTAAGGTGTTGTATTCAAATTCAATGGACAATAGGGATTTCTTCCCATAGGCCAGCTCATAAGGAGTGAAGCCAGTGGTAGTCTTCCAGGTGGTATTGTAGGCCCAGGTGGCCTCAACTTATCTGTCTGCCCAATCCTTTCTGCTACTACTAATCACCTTGTTCAAAATTCCTTCCAATTCTTGGTTGGTTACTTCCACTTGCCCATTAGCCTGTGGGTGGTAAGGTGTGTATTTTTTGTGCTTGATCTTGTGTTGGCTTGACATGTTTTTAATCATGTGAGATTTAAATTGACTACCTTGATCAATGACCAACTCTCTAGGGTACTCAAACTTCTAAAACACATTCTCCCTTAAGAATTCAACCACTTTTTCTTCTATTGCTACTTTGATGGCTTTGGCATCAACCCATGTTGTTAAGTAGTTAGTGCACACAATGATGTACTGCTTCTGTTTGGATGGAGGGTCAATGGATCCAATGAAATCCATGCCCCACTTGTCAAATGGCTTGAAAGTCACTTGAGGTTGCAGAGGAGTTTCATCCCCTGGGGTAGGTTTCCCCATCCTTTGGCACATATCACACTAGATAGTATACCTGCTTACATCTTGTGAAGAGTGGGTCAGTAATAAACAGCTTGTAGCACCTTGAATGATGTTCTTTTGGCTGAAAAGTGACCTCCACAAGGCCCACCATGACAGGCCAGAAGGATGTCAAATACTTCCTCCTCCCTGACACATCTTCTTAGAATTTGATCCAGACCTAGCTTGAAGATATCGCCCCAAATCCAGGTGAATGGGGCACTTTTTCTTATGATTCTACTCTTTTCCTTGGAGGGAAAATTTGGAGGGAACTGTGCAGACACCAAGTAGTTTGCTATGTCAGAAAACCATGGAGAGAGAACTAAAATGGCAAATAAAGGTTCATCTGGTAGATGATCATCAACCATTCCTTCCTCCCATGTAGGCAAAGTCAATCTTGATAAAAAATATACAACTACATTCTCATTGCTAGGCTTATCAATAATAGTTAAATCAAATTGTTGCAACAAACGTAACCATCTAATAATTCAGGAATTTACATTAGGTTTATTCATCAAGTATTTAATTGCAACATGGTCGGTATGTACAAATGTCTAGTAACCAGTAATGTAATGTCTAAACTTATTTAATGAATGCACAACAGCTAGGAGCTCTTTTTCAGTTACTGTGTAGTTTAGCTTGACTTTCGACGAATTCTTACTAATGAAGTAAATGGCATAGTGTAGCTTGTCATCTATCTGTCCTAGAGTTGGTCCCATAGCTTTGTAAGAGGCATCGAAATGAATATGAAAATGAAGAGCCCAATTTAGGCCTCGGAGAATAGGTGTAGTATTCAACTTGTCCTTTAGGGTGTCCAAGGCTTCTTAGTAGCTTTCTGACCACAAAAATTTAGATTCTTTAGCCAACAACCCAAATAAGGGAGAATCTAACTTGCTGAAATCTTTTATAAATATCTTATAGTATCCGACTAAACCTAAAAAGCTTCTAACATCCCTCTATTTCTATGGAGTTGGGACCCTTTTGATGATGGCTATCTTATTTGGGTCTACTTGTAGTCCTTCATGGGATATTGAGTGACCTAGAATAGTCCCTGCAGTCATCAAGAACTCACATTTTTCAGGACTAAGGGATAAGTTAATTTCAATGCATTTTTTTAGCACCTTTCCCAGGTTAGAGAGAGCCTCCTGGAAATCACACCCATAGGGTGTGAAGTCATCCATATAAATTTCTACTGCATCATGGACTAGCTCTGCAAAGATACTCAAGATTTCTCTCTGGAAAGTGGTAGGGGCATTGCATAGACCAAAAGGAAGGACCCTATAAGTGAAAGTACCCCAAGGACATGTGAAGGTGGTTTTATCTTGGTCCTCTGGGCTGATCTGGATTTGATTGTACCCGCTGAATCCATCCAAGAAAGAGAAGAAATTCTTTCATGCTAGACCATCTAGCACTTGGTCAATGAAAGGTAGAGGAAAATGGTCCTTATTTGTGGCTTTGTTTAGCTCTCGGTAATCGACACAAATCCTCCACTTTCCATTTTTATTTGGAACCAACACTAGAGGAGACACCCACTCACTATCTGAGATAGGGTAAATGAATCCTGCATCCAGCAGCTTTTGCAACTCTTCTTTGACTATATCTTTGAGAGTTGGATTCATTCTCCTTTGGGGTTGTCAGACTGGTTTGCAACCTTCCTTGATGTAAATGTGGTGAGTACACATCGAGGGGTGCACTCCCTTCATTTCTTTGTAATTCCAAGCAAAGGCATCCAAATTCTCTCTTAGCATATTACATAACTCTTCTTCTTGGTGTACAGAGAGAGGGGTTGATTTTCAATGCTCTTTTAGGGCCGAATTCTATTGTCTTGACATGAGTAGGGTTTGAGTCAGCTAAGCATAGATCAATTTGATGGTTGTCCTTGGTTTCCTTCACTACTTCCTCCAAAGACATGGTGTTGGGAGTTTGATTTTGGAGGATGTGTTCAATCAAATCATCTTCATCAGGTTTTCCTCCTCCTATGGTAGTTTCTAGGGTATATATTTGGGAGGAGTAGACTTCATCTTCTTCCTCCTCTTCTAGCCATAAAGGTAAGTCATGTTCTAGAGATGGCTGAGAAGGAGGGTACAAGACCAACTTCTTGGATAGATGCCCATTTTTGGTGGTCATATTTCTAGCCTTGCAGCTTATGTAGGCATCGGCAGTGGCTAACCAAGGCCTCCCAAGGATGAGAGGATAACCATTAAATTTGGTCTTAGGTTGGAGAACTAAGAAGTCTGCAGGGTATTCCCAAGAATCAATGGAGACCATCACATCCTCAACAATCCCCTCAAGGGCTACTATGGATCGGTCTACAAGCTACAAGACTATCATGGTCTTTCTTAATGATCCCTGGAGATTCAACTTGAGCATAGTGTCCTTAATTATCACATTGATGGCACCGCCAAGATCAATCAAGGTATGGGGGACAATGGTGCCAGCTATGTCTACATCTATTATAGGGCTCCCAGGGTCTAAATACTTCGAGCAAATTATTGGCCCCAACATTAAGTCAGACAGTTTTCCAATGACATTAATGGTAGGGGTGTCTCTTTTTCACCTTCCTGGATGTTTGAAACACTTCTCTTTAATCATCTTGTTGTAAATGGGTACATATTTAATAGCTTGGAGAAGTGGGATTTTGACACATAGATTTTAGGAAAGGGTGGTGGATTTACTCTAGGAATACTTTCCTCTCTTTCCTCCTCACTCTCCCTAGGTGGAGATGGAGGTTGATTTTTTTGGAGCACTCTCCCAGACCTAAGGTTAATTTCATGAATTTTCACAGCATAAGTAGGGTAGGATGTCTCTCAACTATAAACCTATTGTGCCTATATGTTGTTCGGGTTTGGATTTGGTTGTGCAGGCATCTGAGGTTGTTTAGGTGGAGCAAAGTGTAAAATTTGTGGCTAAGATGGAGGTGAAGGCAATAAAGTTAGAGCATTGTCGTATGGGGGCCTCCACCCCTAGGGTGGTGCATTCCACTGAGGTTGTGGAGGAGTATATGGATGACATGGTTGGTTGGCTGACTGGGAATGGTATTGAGGTGGAAAAGACTAGGGAGAAGGTGTATAATAGGAGGGATGAGTAGGGGGGAACCAAGAGGGAATGGATGTGTTTTGATTAGGGTTGTAATATGAATAGAATGACCCTTGCATTCCCTGCTGGTATGGTCGAGGCCCATGAGGCTGTTGGTTGCTTTAATTGTTTTCACAATTCAAGCTCCACATAAATTTTCAACCCGAGAAGGTCTTTTTATTTCAAAGATAATCGCGCACTGGATATGCTCAATTTCAAAAGCAGAATCAATGTTGTAGTAAAAGAAAGATACACACCTGTTAAATTCATCAATCTACTAATTCACACTCTACTTAATCAAAGCTGAAGTCAATTAAATTATAGTAGAAATGATTTCTTTGTTACAACAAAGGAAAATCAATCTACAAAGAAAGAAATCATTCAATCATATCAGGAACAGGACCCTATTCCTTGGTGAGGAACTTCAGCACCTGCTGCCTGGCACTTAATCACACTGTAAGAAAAGTAACTTCAAGAGATCAAGACCCTATTCCCAGGAACAGGAACCTTCAGCACTTGTCCTCTTGTTTCTAATCACACTGCAGGCAAAGGAAAGCAATCAATGGGAGCAAGACCCTATTCCTTTATGTAGGAATCTTCAGCACATGCTCTCAACACCATTCATTCGTGCATTCGATACGTGTAGCGCTAAGAAACAGAGTATTACAAAACTATGTAACTAGTGTTTCAACAACAGAATTAAGGGAAGTGCAAACACATAAAGAAATAAACAAACTACAGGAACCAAAAGGGTGAATCTTGTGAGGAAGGCGGGCCCTTTCCTTCTCACAAGATTCCCCAGGAGAAAGAATTAAATTGAAACGCTCAAAAGAAGATTTTATTCATCTGTCAAAGTAACTGATACATTACAGAAGGAGGCTAGCTCCAGTTCTCACACAGTACTCTTCGGTAACTTACAATTCAACCCCCCTCTAATGATGATGTCTCCTCTTTTTAAAGAGGAGACATCTTTTACAATTTACATGAGAGCGAATCTACATTATCTCGATTCTGTTCTCTTTCCCAAAACAGGACTATTCTGTTCTTTCAAAAAGAATGTTGTTACAACCGGGACAATAAAAGTACTATCTTCAAGATGATCCAGGTAACTGTATCTTCGTGCTGCTGCTACTATTCCGCAAAAAGATCTTCCAGAATCGCAAATTACGCATAACGGGATTTGCGTGCTTGATGGTTGTTTCAGCAACTGAGTCAGCTGTTTCAGCAACGGAGTCAGCTGTTTCAGCAACGGAGTCAGCTGTTTCAGCAACGGAGTCAGTTGTCTCAGCAACGGCCACTCGTTCCCAACAAGGCATATAACTTATCTGCGATCTTTGACTTGTGTTAGCAACAATGCACTTCAATTAATGATAAAATATAAGAGTATTGCGGAATTAAATGTAAGACAGATTAATCATATAATAAAGAAGAGGTTTCTATATACCTTGGGATAAAGTAGATGAAAAAGACAGTGAAGTTCAAGGTTATAAGAGTAGAATGGTGTCAAAATATATAGCAAAAATGATACATAGTGGAGTCCTAACATCCCCCCCAGCTAAAAATGTTGCATGTCCTCAGGCAACCCCTAGTCTGAATCAGAGTCTGAGTACTAGGACTGAGCATGCAAATTACTCAAGCAGTAGCTGGAGAAGGTGGCATCTGTAGGAGCTCGGAATCCGCTGTTGGTCTGCAAATGTTGCCATGCCAAGGCTTCCTCTCTGTCAGTCAACTGGTAATGACATTGATATTCGTCTGAAGGCAGCCATAAAATTGGAAAACGGAAATGATACCCGATCCAGTTTACTCCACAATGTTGAATGCAATCAATGTACTTAGGGACCCTGGATAATGCAGCTTGGAGATTGAGAGGGTTAAAAGGATGATAATCCTGTCTTTCCTTACATGACTGCTGCCAAAAGATATCATTGGCCTTCAATGCAGCAGTATCATGACTACTGTTGACACTTAAAAAGTATTGAAGCCTGTAATTGCTGCATGTACTCGTTCATTCCTGGCTTCTGCAAGAATTCATAATATTGTGCTATAAACGTGGCTGGGCCTACAGGCTCTGGTCTAATCCACAGGAGTTTATTCTCCTCATTATGATTGCTTGCAGTGAACGCAGTCTGCCAAGTGAGCTGGTTAGACAAAAACGAGGCAAATGCTCTGATTTGTATATCTCCTGCAATTGGAATAAGATTAACTCTCCTATCTTCAGGAATGGCCTCATTATGAAGGTAGAGTTCGCACAGCAGATGTTGGTCACTTTTAGGGGCCTCCTTAAAGGTCTC
Source organism: Pinus tabuliformis (assembly GCA_031772625.1). Taxonomy (NCBI): domain Eukaryota; kingdom Viridiplantae; phylum Streptophyta; class Pinopsida; order Pinales; family Pinaceae; genus Pinus; species Pinus tabuliformis. Next base: position 373,002,090 of record CM062808.1, on the reverse strand, counting down.
AACAAATTTCTCTGAAGTCATTAATTCATATGGTCTGCCATTTGCTATTGCTTTTAATTGGAAATAAACTAATCGTTCAGAAAGAAAGAGAGAGTAGTTTACAGAGGGTTTGCGCGTAACCATCAATTTCCGCACTAATGAAAACATCAAGGCTATCTTTGCCTTAGACTCTCTGGCTTCCTTTTTATACTCCCTGTGCTCTTGCATTATTTGGTCCCAGCTATCCCAGTTGGCATATACATGGTTCTGCCATTGTAACTTATGCTGTCGTAATATTATATCTTGTTCTTCAGCATATTGCTTTTTCCATTTGTTCATCTGTTCCAATTGATTCCATGGCAGAGTCTGTGTCTTGGCATTAGAAGTAGTGGGTTGGGACGTTGTTTCCTCTGTCTGGATGGCTACATTAACCTGAAAAGGACGGGATATCTGAGGTTTGATTTCTTTTTCTTGCTTTATAGAGAGTCCTACTGGTTCTTGTGGAGCAGTAGGGCATCCCTCTCTTGTTCCAGCTGATGTAGATGCCTCAGATAATTGAATTTTAACTAGTTTGTAGCCTGCATTCTGGTAAATGTTGCCACACTCCTGGCACATGTATTCTTTACATGGCTCCTTATTTTGCATTGAGGCTACGTGTGCTAATGTATGGAGATTCAGTTCTCTTTCAAAAGCCTCTCGAGCCATGATTAGTTCAGTTTTGTAAGCTTCTAATTCAGACTTCAGGAACTCATTTTCCTCCAGTAGAGATGTCATAGTATGTGAACCCTGTGTGCTTATTGGCTCTGTTGGAATATTTTGTTGATGCACAGTCGTAGCTGGTTCTTGTACCATAGTGGGTGGTTCTTGTGTTTCATCCACTGGGCGAGAAATGGGTTTTTGTGCTCCAGTGGCTGGTTCTTGTGTTTCAGTCGCTGGTGATTTCCCACTATCGTCCTGCTTGGTGTATTTTTGTGCCTCAGTGACTGGTTCTTGTGTTTCAGTCACTGGGCAAGTGACTGGTTCTTGTGGAGCAGTCACTTCTTGGCCCATAAACAATGTCATATTATCCCGGGACACTGGTTCTTGTGTGGCAGTGCCTTCGGACGAGACTGGTTGGGAAGTTTGGGGTGGAGATAAAGGTTTTAGTAGAATAGTGGCAATGTCAGGGAAAATGGAGGTGGATTCTGTCTCAACAGTCGTTTTTATTTTTCTTTTTGGTAGGAAGGCAGCAAAATCACTGCCTTTCCTTTTCTTTGCAGGGGAGGGTTTCTTTCTGGGGATAGGGTTTTCCGGAGGGGTAAGAATTTGAGATGTAGACCTTGTCCGTGGTTTGGAGCCTGCGACTGTTGAGGTTTTCTCCTTTTTCTTAACGGGTGAGGAAGGGGGTGTTAGAGAGTCGTCACTAGGGACCGAAATAGTGGAGGCAGTTGGCTTTGCTAAATGAGGCGAGCTCGGGGTTGGGTCAACTGGGGAATGCGGAATTTCTTCCTGTTGTTCTTCATGAGGAATTTCTGGAATGTCATGAGGACTTTCAGATGGTTGGGCTGTTTGGTCCTGCTGAGGAATTTCCGGAATGTCCTGAGAATTTTCGGGTGGTTGGGATGTTGGGGCTTGTTGAGGAATTTCGGGCGGCTGGGGAATTTCAGGTGCGGCGTGCAGAGGGAGATTTTGCTGAGCAAAACCCCTCTGTATCAGCAACTGGCATAAACGGTGATGGGTAAGGGATGACATTGGAGATTTAGCTCGTTTACAATAATAAGACATGTTTTTAATACAACCAAGCAGATAATAGGGGATATTAATCAGTCGTACATTCCTCAAGTGATTCATCAAAACAAAATCATGATTGTACACTACCTGATAACGCCCCTCACATGTTAAGTAGTGTTTGATGAACTCTGCCACTGATGGCCATGGTTGAGGGAGTGAATGCAGACTAACCCCGCGGCCTCTGGGTTCCACTTGTTCATCCGGGTGCAGAAATTGTTGCTGCGCGTTAAGAACGACCTGCTTCCTGCTAAACCAGCGAGTACCCTCAGCTGGCAACCCTGATACCTGAGCTATGTCATCCTCTGTCACTGAAATGCGAACCCCTTGGACCACTGAAAAATTGTCTTCAAGGTTTTGTGCAAATTCTAAGACTTGTTCCTGGTTAAATTCCCCCAACCTTTCGAAATATACTGTCCATCCCGCTTGTTGGAAGATCTGATAGACTTCAGGAAACAATTGAAGAAGACTTATGGAGCCAGGTTCATGTCTGACGGCCGTTCCTCCCATGGCTGTAGCGTTGAGTTATACGCAGAGGCACAGACACAGTAAACACAGACTCTGATCGCGCTAGTTGTTGCAACAGAAGCGGCATGGTCTAAATGGCGGCGGAAATAGATATGACAAGGGACGGCAGCTTGGTTAATGCAAAATGATTGTTCAATTTTTGGGATTCCCCCCCCCCCTACGTATGGTGTAATAATGATTGGGCGTGTGAAGATATGTAATCATTACAAATGAAATCCTCTCTTTAATATGATTTAACCGAATTACATTAAAACCTTATACCTTACATTTTACCTTTGATTTAATAATTCGAAGTGTCGGTTGCTTCAAAATAGCTTTAATGTACATGGAAGAATCTGTAGATTTTTTTGAACGGGAGTGTAATTGAATCTGGTACGTGCTGAATAATTTTCACCAAAAGGATCTGAAGTATAATCGTGGAGAACCAGAAAGCTCATATAACATCAAAGAGGAATACTGTTTTGATGATAACAAGTTGTTGAAACTGGTGTTTGAGCAACGGAAAATTGAACGATACGTCGCTGAAACAGGTGTTTCAGCAACGGGAAAAATCAATGGTACATTGCTGAAACAGGTGTTTCAGCAACGGGAAAAATCAATGATACGTTGCTGAAACAGGTGTTTCAGCAACGGGAAAAATCAGAGAAATGGGATAAATGACTTGGGTCTGTAAATGGAGAAATATTTGATAGGGGATAATTTCAGCAGTAAGGGGTGGGAAATACTGACTGAAGGAGAATATTGCAGGGATGGTGGAAGTGGGAATAATGGAAATAATGTGGATATGGAGGGATATTGCTTAGAAAAAAGGGTAAAATGATGGGAAGAAGCTTCTTGATTTAAAGCTTCAGATCTTCTCATGATGAATCTGTCCTCCTTATTGCTTTTTCCAGAATCTGCAAAATTCAATTGTAATATGCCAATCCTTGACAGGGATTATTAGTGCTAAATTTAATCTAATACTAAAAATATAGTGCAGAAGATTAAGTGTTGTGAGGAGCAGAAGACTCCCCTAGAAAAAGATAATGAATATCAGTCATGCAAGCAGTCTTGAAATCCTCTTTAGAAACAGGGCGCTTATATAGACGGAGCCTATGGCCATTGACTAGTAGAGGTGTTTTAGCATCATCAATTGTTACAAGTCTTACCGTTCCGTTTGGAAAGACATCATCTACTTCATATGGTCCAAGCCAACGTTTACGTAGCTTTCCCTGAAAATTTTCAAACCGAGAGTCATACAACAAGGCCCAATTACCTTTTTGGAACTGCTTGTGTTTGATAATTTTGTCATGCCACTTCATCCTTTGTTGCTGTATCATGTTTGTTTGATGAATGGCATCTAATCTCTTTTCATCCAACTCCAAAAGCTGCTGTAATCTAGCTGTCTGCACATCATTCAAATCAAGATTAACAGCTAAAGCAGTCCTTAAAGTTTTAATTTCAAATTCCACAGGAAAAACAGCATTTTTACCATAAACCAATTCATAGGGAGAAAACCTGTAGTGTTTCTCCAAGTAGTCCTGTAAGCCCATAATGCCTCAGGGAGCCTTTGGGACCAATCCTTTCGGTTGTCCTTCACTGTTTTAGTTAGAATGGCCTCTAAAACTTTGTTTGTGCTTTCCACCTGTCCATTTGCCTGGGGGTGGTATGGTGTAGTCATTCTATGTTGAATATGATATTTGTGAAGGGTAGATTTAAAACCATGAGAATTGAATGGAGGTCCTCCATCAGTAACTAGCTCTCTAGGAATTCCAAATCTAGTGAAAATCTCTTCAAATAAGAAAGCTAGGACAGCCTCCTCATTGGCTCTAATAAGTGCTTTGGCCTCCACCCACTTAGTCATATAGTCTGTACAGACTAATATATAGGTTCTTTGATTGGATGGAGGGTTAATGGGTCCTATGAAGTCCAAGGCCCATCTTTCAAATGGTTCAGAAACTACCTGGGGGTTTAATGGCATTTGGTCTCTATGATTGGGTTGACCCATTCTCTGGCAGCTGTCACAAGCCCTTACATACTTCTTTGCATCCTTGAATAATGAGGGCCAATAGTAACCCATCCTCAGAATTTTATGTGCTGTTCTTTTATCAGCAAAATGGCCTCCACAAGGGCCATCATGACAAGCTTTCAATATGTCGTGCACTTCATCTTCTCTAATGCATCTTCGGATCTCCTGATCAAGCCCAGTATAGAAGAGACACCCGCTTATCCAACTGTACCTGGCACTTTGTTGAACAATTCTTCTCTTTTCTCTATATGACAGGTGTGCTGGTAGTTTTCCTGCAACCAAATAATTAGCAATATCTGCATACCATGGAGAGTGAGCAGAAACTGCAAACAAATATTCGTCAGGAAAACTATCATCTACTGGAATATCATTGTCAGTTTTTAACCGTGAAAGAAAATCAGCCACCACATTTTCTTTACCAGGCCGATCTACAATTGTAATATCAAATTCCTGCAATAATAATAGCCATCTGGTAACTCTAGCATTTGTGACAGATTTGTTCATTAAGTATTTAATAGCTGAATGATCAGTGTGCACAAAAGTAGGATAACCAGTGATATAGTGTCGGAATTTATTAATGGCATAGATTACTGCAAGGAACTCTTTCTCGGTAACTGTATAGTTAAGCTCAGCAAGGGTCATATTCTTACTGATAAAGTATATAGCATAAGGAAGATGATTTTCCTCTTGTCCCAAAACCGCTCCAATAGCAATGTCTGAAGCATCAGAAGATATGTGAAACGGAAGATTCCAGTCAGGCCCCCTCAAAATAGGAGCAGTAGACAACTGATGCTTCAGCTCTTCAAAAGCTTTCTGACAAGAATTAGTCCACTTGAATTCAGCATTTTTCATAAGCAATACAAATAATGGAGAAGCTATTTTAGAGAAATCTTTAATGAATCTCCTATAATAACCCACATGTCCCAGAAAACTTCTCACATCAGTTTGAGTTTTAGGAACAGAAAGATTCTGAATGACCAATATTTTAGATGGATCTACCTAAATACCTTGAGATGAAATAAAATGTCCAAGCACTATTCCCTCACTCATCATCATATGGCACTTTTCGGTACTTAAGGAGAGGTGAGCTTGTATACATCTTTTAAGTACTTTCTCAAGGTTTTGTAATGCCTCTTCGAAAGACACACCATAAGGGGTGAAATCATCCATAAATATTTCCATACAATCATTCAGCATATCGGAAAAAATTCCTATAACAACTCTTTGAAAAGTTGCTGGTGCATTGCACAACCCAAATGGAAGAACTCTATAGGCGAAAGTTCCCCAGGGGCTGGTAAAAGTGGTCTTGTCTTGGTCTTGGGGTGCAATTCTTATCTGATTATACCCACTGAATCCATCTAGAAAAGAAAAGAATTTCTTCCCTGCAAGGCTGTCCAACACCTGATCAATGAAAGGTAAGGGAAAGTGATCCTTTTGAGTAGCTTTGTTTAAAGCTCTATAGTCGACGCATACCCTCCATTTTCCATTTTTCTTAGGAACAATTACTAACGGGGAAACCCATTCACTGTCAGATATGGGGTATATAAATCCTGTGTTAAGCAATTTTTGAAGTTCTTCTTTAACAATTTCTCGTAAATTAGGATTCATTCGTCTTTGGGGTTGACAAACAGGTCGGCATCCCTCTTTAATGTAAATTCGGTGAGTACATAATTCAGAAGAAATACCTTTCATGTCCGTGTAATCCCAGGCAAATGCCTCCTTATATTCGTGCAATAACTTCATTAGTTGCTGTGTTTCAGCATCTGTTAGATCAGGATTTATGTTTAATGTCTTGCCGGGTTCAATTTCAACTGTTATGCTTTTAGATGAGATCGTGGTTAAAGTTTGGGATGAATCTTCAGGTTCAATCTTTTCTTGTGCATCAGTTTCAAAAATTGTAGTTAATTGATTGTGTGTTTCAGCAATGACAGAAGAAGGTTCACAAATAAAATTATTGATTATCTCATCCTCTGTATTGTCTTTAAGAGCTAAAGCTTGTCCTATGGTTAGAATAGGCTGAACAGCATTATCATCATAATCCATCCATATAGAATCTTCATTATTGACTACTGGCGTAGCGTGAGGATAAAGAGTTAATTGTTTTGTTTCATAACCATTAGAAATTGTCATTGAACCAGATCTGCAACTAATAAATGCATCAGCTGTGGCCAACCATGGCCTTCCCAGAATTAAGGGATGTCCCCCCAGCTTTGTTTTAGTCTGCAATACAACAAAATCAGCTGGATATTTCCAGGATTCGACTGAAATGAGTAGGTCTTCAACAATTCCTTCTGGTTTAATTGTGGAACGGTCAGCTAACTCTAAGATGGTGGGTGTATCTCTGATTGTGTTATTCAGCTGTAACAATTGTGAAGTTTCCAGAGTCATTATATTAATTGCTGCACCTAAGTCTACCAGAACTCGGGGAATCATTGTTTTACCAATCTGAACTGTGACAGTAGGATGGCCAGGATCACCATATTTTACAGGAGGGGTTTTTCCGGTCATTAATGCAGACAAGTCTCCCATCACATGCACTGTAAGGGGATCCTTGGTTTTCCTACCCGGTTTCTTAACACAAATATCCCTTAATGTTCTGGCATAAATTGGTACATCTCTTAATGCTTGTAAAAGTGGAATTTTAATATACAAATTTTGCAATTCCCCCATAAAATTAAAAGCAGGTGTTTCAGTTGTTTTGGTTAAAACCAAACGCTCAGGGAATGGTGGTTCTGTTATTTCAACATTTTTGTTAGGAGGTGGTTGAGCTTCCTTTTGTTTCTCGGTTTCATTTTTATCTGAATCAGTTATGTCATCAATAATAGGCTCTACTATTCTTCCATATCTCAAATGAATATCATTACATTGCATAGTAGGAAATATAGACTGATTCTGAATATCAATGACTTGCACAACTTTATTGTTGGGGTTAGGATTTGGTTGCACAGGTAGTTGGGGTCTCATTTGGTTGTTTGGCGGAGCATTTGATGGCAGAGGGAGTGATTGTTGGAATTGAGGCAATTGATTTGGGTACGGGAGTGATTGACTATTCCAATTTGGGTTCCAAGGATTAAAAGGTGGCTGCTGTGGAGGCCAAGGAGTCCACATTGAAGGGTCAACAAAGGGAGGGTTTTGCATTTGCATGGGTGGGAAATTCATTTGATTGAAAAGTGGGTATTGCATTTGGTTGAAGGGGGGGTAACTTGTTTGGCCAAAAGCAGAATAATTGTTCCAACGATTAAATGGCATACCAGAGTTCGTACCTTGCCCTTTTGGTTGCCATTGTCTTCTTTGAGTTAGCAGGTAAACTGCTTCAGCTTCTTCTTCCGTTGGCTGCAACGCTGCTTTTATTCCTGGTAGAGATGGACACTGTTCTGTCTCATGATCTTTCTCACAAAGGGTGCAAATTGGTATTTTATCTCTTGGGCATTCCCTTAGTGGATGTTTGTCTCTACATTTCGGGCAAAAGACAGCCAGAGTTGCTTCTGCTTCAGCCTGCTTCTTCTTAACCTGCAAAGTGTCAATCTGCGAAGCAAAAGAACTTAACATTTCGGTTTTAAATTCTTCAAGTAAATTACCTATCTCTGCTCTTGTTGCTCCTCCATTGGTTGATTTCTGCACCCTTGAATAGGTGGAATCTCTTATTCTGTTTCTTGCAGCTCCCCTAGAGCACCTTTTAGCAAGTTCACAAATCTCATCATATGATTCTTTAGATATATCTCCCTTAGCAAGCATATTTAACATATTTAGACAATCATCCCTTAAACCTCTAAGTAATATTGTTTTACGAATTTCCTTACTTATATCCGGATGATCGGACCTCTGTATGTTGTACTGCAGCCTTTCTATGTAGTCCTCCAGACTTTCATCCGACTTTTGTGCCATATTGAACAGTTCATCCTTCTTCTCTCTCGTCCGGCAGTAGTCTTGATATTTAAGCAGAAATTTTTGTTTCATCTGCTCCCATGTTGTGATTACCTGACTTCCAAGGCTCATGAACCATCTTAAAGCATTCCCTTTTAAGGTGGCTGGAAACAGCTTCAACTTTTGAGCATTAGTAACATAATCATAACTTCTGCATAATATATCAAATTCAAAAAGAAATTCGTCAGGATCTTCAGTGGATAAACCATGAAAGTTAGGTAGAGCAGACAATGGAATATTTTTCATTGTTCCTGCAGGGAGATCACTGATGGGAAATCCCAAGGTAGAGAGGGAATTTTCATCCTTTCTTTCTTCTTCAGGACCTGTACGTCCTCCTCCAAATAGGAAGGCATCATTGTTATCTTCCATTGTTGGTCCTCCTACTGCACTTTCTCGATCGTCAGAATCCTCTATCGGTTCTTCAATGTTCTCTACCGGTCGTCCAACGCTTTCTACTATTTCCTCAATGTGTTCTACTGATCTGCTAATACTTTCCTCTGACTCTTTAGCACTGACTGCTGGTTCTTCTGTATTTTCAGGACCCACAACTTCCTCTGTTCTGTAATCTGACTGAGGGGAACGCTGGAATTTTGATTTCCGAGAACTTAATCTTTGTGATGATTCAGCCTTCGATACAATCTCGTCAATAAAAGTTTTTCGTCCTCCCCATCCCTTGCCACCTGTGCGGTTATTTTTCTTCTGGTTTCCTCGTCCTCTCATACAATCTGCACATTAAAAAGAAAAGATGAATGCTTTTGAAATCTATAATTACCTTCCCCGGCAACGGCGCCAAAATGTTGGTCGCTTTAATTGTTTTCACAATTCAAGCTCCACATAAATTGTCAACCCGAGAAGGTCTTTTTATTTCAAAGATAATCGCGCACTGGATATGCTCAATTTCAAAAGCAGAATCAATGTTGTAGTAAAAGAAAGATACACACCTGTTAAATTCATCAATCTACTAATTCACACTCTACTTAATCAAAGCTGAAGTCAATTAAATTATAGTAGAAACGATTTCTTTGTTACAGCAAAGGAAAATCAATCTACAAAGAAAGAAATCATTCAATCATATCAGGAATAGGACCCTATTCCTTGGTGAGGAACTTCAGCACCTGCTGCCTGGCACTTAATCACACTGTAAGAAAAGTAACTTCAAGAGATCAAGACCCTATTCCCAGGAACAGGAACCTTCAGCACTTGTCCTCTTGTTTCTAATCACACTGCAGGCAAAGGAAAGCAATCAATGGGAGCAAGACCCTATTCCTTTATGCAGGAATCTTCAGCACATGCTCTCAACACCATTCATTCGTGCATTCGATACGTGTAGCGCTAAGAAACAGAGTATTACAAAACTGTGTAACTAGTGTTTCAACAACAGAATTAAGGGAAGTGCAAACACATAAAGAAATAAACAAACTACAGGAACCAAAAGGGTGAATCTTGTGAGGAAGGCGGGCCCTTTCCTTCTCACAAGATTCCCCAGGAGAAAGAATTAAATTGAAACGCTCAAAAGAATATTTTATTCATCTTTCAAAGTAACTGATACATTACAGAAGGAGGCTAGCTCCAGTTCTCACACAGTACTCTTCGGTAACTTACAATTCAACCCCCCTCTAATGATGATGTCTCCTCTTTTTAAAGAGGAGACATCTTTTACAATTTACATGAGAGCGAATCTACATTATCTCGATTCTGTTCTCTTTCCCAAAACAGGACTATTCTGTTCTTTCAAAAAGAATGCTGTTACAACCGAGACAATAAAAGTACTATCTTCAGGATGATCCAGGTAACTGTATCTTCGTGCTGCTGCTACTATTCCGCAAAAAGTTCTTCCAGAATCGCAAATTACGCATAACGGGATTTGCGTGCTTGACGGCTGTTTCAGCAACTGAGTCAGCTGTTTCAGCAACAGAGTCAGCTGTTTCAGCAACGGAGTCAACTGTCTCAGCAACGGCCGCTCGTTCCCAACAAGGCATATAACTTATCTGCGATCTTTGACTTGTGTTAGCAACAATGCACTTCAATTAATGATAAAATATAAGAGTATTGCGGAATTAAATGTAAGACAGATTAATCATATAATAAAGAAGAGGTTTCTATATACCTTGGGATAAAGTAGATGAAAAAGACAGTGAAGTTCAAGGTTATAAGAGTAGAATGGTGTCAAAATATATAGCAAAAATGATACATAGTGGAGTCCTAACAGAGGCCTCCTTTGATTTATGTAGCAGAGTTGATTAGTCACCCCTTCAGTTCCTTGATACATAAATTTTAGTCCAAGAAGAGAAGGGCACTTGTCTGTAGAGTGGTTTTCCTCATAGACCGAGCAGATTTCTATAAGTTTCAATGGACATTCATTCCTGGGGTGCCTCCTTATGCATCTAGGGAAGAATATGGCTAATTCTCTCTCTGCTTCCTCTTGATTTTCATATTGTCCATCTGGAGGATAAGGGTTTGCAACATTTCACTCTTAAAATCTTCCAACATCTTCCCAATTTCACATTTTATAGATGTGTTGGAAGAGGATGATTTAGCCACTGTTTGAATAACCCTGCCCCTTTTTCTAGCTACCCTAGAATGATTCTTGAAAATTGTATTGATATCATCATATGGTAGTTGGTAGATGTCCCCTCTTGATAGCAAGTTTAGGGTTTCTAGGAGATATTCCCTGATCCCCCTGAGAAGGGCTAACTTAAGTGACTCAAGATCAAGTGAGCACCTGGCCCTTTTATAGCTGAGCTAGAATATTTCCTCGTAATCCTCTAAGGACTCATCATGTGTCAAGTTCATTATAAAAATTTCCTCTTTGGTATCTTCGACCTACAGTAGTCCCTATATTTATTGTTGAAATCTTGCTGCATCTGAGCCCAGGTGGTCATATTATCCCCAGGTAAATCCATGAACCAGTGTAGGGATGCAAGCTTGAGAGTGGATGGGAATAATTTCAAATTTTGATCATCAGAGGTGTAATCATAAGTTCTGCATATGACAACAAATTCGAGCAAAAAAGTATTTGGATCTTCTGAGGTTAGGCCATGGAAGTGAGGAAGAGTAGAAGGGCATATGTTTTTCATCTTGGCATCCCCATTAGTTTCTTTGATGGGAAAATCACCCTCAATTATTTCTCTATCTCCCTTTCATTTTTTTTTCAACCATTATGTCAGTTGGAATGGTTTCTTCTTCTTCACCTATAGGCTCTTCAAAAATCTCAAGTTGTTTACCTAAGGGGTCCTCTAATTCATAACCACCAAAGTAGAGGGAAGGTTGGCTGTTTGAAGTGGTGGGGTATTTGCTAGAAATTTTCCTAAGTTATCCCTATTCCTACGAGGCAGGAAAGGAGTGATTTTGTTTTGTTTTTCAAGCTTTAAGACTGATTGCAAAATTGAAAACACAAATTGAATTGAAACTAATTGTTGAATGGAATCAATTGCAAAATGGAAAGGAAAGCAAACCAACTTACAACTACTTTGCAGAATGGAACTAATAGAAAAATTAAAGAGATAAGAAATGGAAGAAAGAAAGAAAAAATTACATCTACTCAGACACCTCCTTGGTAACGATGCCAAAAAGTGATAAGCACTAGTATTGCAGCAAGGATGCTACAAGCCCTGGGCTACCAACTTTACTTCATCAACTCGAGGTTCGTACAAACTTGGAGGTGACAATTTTGTATAAACAAATATATGTAATGGGTCCACTCTTTTTCACTATTGAGCTAGGGTGATAGACCACTAGGGTTTCTCAAACTAGCCTTCTATTGATTAGAAGAAGTCTGATTACCGCTTTAGAGAGGAGAATTTTTACCCTAATTGAGAGAATTGAAATGCCACTCACTGCAGTAATGAAAGACTGAAATAAATGCCTACAAAACACATAACTCATCTAGCTATTTGTTAACATAACTTGCTTCCAAAAGAACTCTAATTTAACACATGTGAATTCTTAACTAGTCTCAACATGAAATCTGATCTAAATAAGCACTTAATTGTGGTGTGCATGAATAAATATAAATACTTTTTTGTCTTTATCTTTTTGTAAAATGTAAATGCTAATATTTCTTGGTTGCATGGCAGGTGACATAGGTGTGGAGGGAGATGAATGCAATGGTTCAGATGGCTTGTAATGCAAGTAGGGGTCCACTCCTAGCTTTAGGGATGCTTTTTCCACAATTCGGGCTCAAAACGGGCCACTATAGGTTTTCCTATAGGATGTCTAGAGGATGTCCTAGTTTACCTATAGGATCCCCAGTTTTCCTACAGGAATAGGCCAAAAGCATAGGGAGTGGTTTGAAAGGTGGGATGGAGCTTGGAGAAGATTAGTAAGGAGTAAATAGGCAAGGGAGTTGTAGGCACTCACTTAGAACTCAAACAAAAGGTTTACGATGGTTGGATATGCTCAATAAGCATGGCAAGTTTTCCTTGCAAAATGATAATTCAAATTGAGAACTTAGTGGCTTTTGGCAATCATGGGTGGATATGATTTGGCTGAGGCTGATGATATGAGGTATTCCTACAATGTAGAAGCTCTTGCAACATATACATAATTGTTGGCACTTATTCATAGATTCATCTCAAAATAAGAAGGGTTTACTAAAATATAAGAAAACATAATTTTCATCATTTATTTGCCAAATTCATGCATGGGAATGCCTAAAACCATTATGAAAGCAACATGAAATTAATACAATACCTAAGATATCATAAATTTCAATTGCAAGCTATCTTCTAAAAGTAAAAGATGATGACCTAATTAGCAGAAAAACGCTAAATTTCATAAGAAGCCAAAATTTTGTCTTTTTGGGCTGAATGGGAATTATTCCTCAAGCCATGGTCCCTGGAAGGGAGGAATGAGGTAAGATCTACTTGTTGTTATCCTTTTTTAATATTCTCTTATCTCTATAATGCTATTGTTAGATTTATTCACAAATGGAAGCAAACTAATCAAATCTACCAATACTTGTAAATTAACAACACCAAAACCAATTTAACAACTAACTATGAGATAACCTAAGCATACACATATAGTAAGAGGAACCTCTGCTACTAGGGTTGGGCCCTAACCCAAGAGCTTCTGCCCTTTGAGTCAACTTAGTGTTGGATCAAGGGAATGTTGCTCATTTTCATTAACATATCAAAAATACATAAAAGTCTTTCGTCACAATCCTTCAACATGAAAATTGCTTAGCTATCTTGCACAAAAAATCTGAATCCTAATGAGGAATCCTTAAATCTAGGGAATCTTGGCTCCCAATCTTGATATTAACTGGTTCTTAACTATCCTTGGCTTGGCTTCCAATGATCATCATGACTTGGTTACTTGCAAATCTGATTTGGTGTTATTTGATTAAGAGATATTCGAGTGAGTGAGGAGTTAAGGAGGGAGATCCTATCTCCTATAATCTCTCCCTCTTGTCTCATTTGAGTTCTTGCACCCTAATTAGCCATAATTTTCTCCCAAAACCTGCAACCAATGCACATTAGACCACTAGACATGACATCTTACTTTTACTCATCTCATTAAGAAAAATATAATTAAACATGTAAAGAATTATGAGAAGAGTTGATTTTAGTAAGCTGGAGGTGCATTAAGGTCCATATATTTTACCCATTGATGAGCCTCATCATCACCCCCTACTGAAAGTGTTGCTGATCCTCTGAGAAAATCAATCTATGTCCATGTATTTCATTGCTTTGGTGGCTTCCCTCACATTCCATGCTTCTGTTGTAGTCTCCTCCTCCTGTGAATAAAACCTTGTATTCTTCTCTATCTCCACCCATTCCTTTCTTTCTTCTTCTTCTTTTCTTCCTTCCAACATACCTAAAAGCAATGGTGGACTGAAATTCAAGCCAACACAATTGACTTTGACTCTTTGTAATTCTTTCTCATATATCAGGGTTCTATTTAGTGCATCCCTCATTCTATCAGGAGAATGATATTCTATTATTTTTAGGTTGTAAGGTAAGGTGTTCCATCTCCTTTCGCAGGCTTGTTGGTTGTCATCTCCTAGAAATATTAGCATGTATTCGAAATGAGTGACTACCTATTTTTGTACAACAAGGTATCTTGGTACAAGATTGGGTTCATTTGCAATGAGGTTGTGAGTGTTGATGAAAACCATTGGGTTAGACTGTTCTGCTCTGATCATAAGGGGTTCTGCTTCTTCTTTTGCCAATACCTTTTTCATTTCTATAGCTCTGAACTCCTCATGATTCATCCAAGATGCCAAGGCCATTAATTGTAAGTCACCTAGCTTTGGATTTGGGTCCCACACATTTAAATCTGTCAAAGCTAAATTGTGTAGGTTGAACTTAGATATCTTTGCTCTATCCTCTGGGGTGCTTTGATCACATAGGTCAATGAATTGTCTATAGTCTTGGAAAGGCATAGTTCCTCTTTGTGCTAAGGTCTTTATCTGGAATTGTAGCCATTGTTCCTTGAGGTATAAGGCATATGACTTTGCTGGCATCTTGCATTGTATTTCCTCCATTGATAAATTGGCCATAGTTGTCAATTGGCCTTCCTTTTCTTATAGCTATTTCCTTAGCCATGTGTTCTCAGTCTCTAACTGAGATTTCATTATTTCTTCTCCGTCTCTTATGCTACTTAGTTCTCTGCCCATTCTTTTCAATTTTTATTCCATGTGGCCTACATCCTCTACCCCTTTTAAGTTAGTAATTTGCATCCACTTATGTGTCCTTGCCCTCTATTTTTCAAGTTCAAAGAATAGAGGAATGGAAAACCTTTTTGGTATCACCCTACCTCCTTCAATGAATCTGTAGTAGGAGCTGAGGTTTGGCTATGGGCTAGGTTCCTTCAGTTCCTGGGCCTCTTCCTCTATTTCTTCTTAAGTAATTCCTTCCTGGCATCTTTCCTATGTTTCTTGTAGGTTTGACAGGGTTCCCTGTAGGATTGTCTCTGCTTCCTGTAGGTATGACTGTGTCTCCTGTAGGATACCTTTTCATTTTGTTGAGGTTGACCCAGTGAGAGGCCTCCTAACATATGTGATTGGAGACTTGGGAGAAGCTTGTTTTTATGTTCCTTCCCCTTCCTTTTTCCCTAGAGGGACTGCCTTCTCTTGTTTTTCTGCTGAGTCCTCTATGACAATTGGAGTTTTGGTAAGGGTTTGAGGTCTCCCTTGTCTAATCCTGGTGCTCTTTCTTGTCCTGAAGTAAAGTGGAGTTTGTCTTTGTCTCTTTCCCTTTGATTTTACAAGTGTACTTAGGGCCGTTAGAGCAATTGTTGCCTCTTTCTCTGTAGGCTCTGGAGACACACTTGGTGATTCTTCTTCTTCCCTTCTTTGAGTTGCATACTTTTGTTCATCCTTCTATCCTTCATCCTCTTTTCCACTTCCTTTTTCATCCTCTTCTTTGTCTCCTTTTTCTTCTTCTTTCTCTTCCTCTGTTTCTTCATTCTTCTCATCTATTTCTTCTTTTGTTTCCTCCTTTGTTTCTTCTTTATTTTCCTCCTCCGTTGCTTCTTCCTTGTCATCCTACTTTTCTTCGTCTCCCTCACTGGCAGGAGGGATTCTGCCATACTCAATGGCTTGAATTTCTCCTTCTTCCTGCATGTCTGCAAATGTTGTCCATGCAATAGGGATTCTTAAGTTGTGTAGAACATCTTCAAGGATGAGTTTTATCAACCCATGATGGGCTAGCTACTGATGTTTTCCTTCTTTTACCTTGATGCTCATGTCTATCATGGATTGTAACAGAAAATAGGGTATACTGAGTCTGTTATGAGGAGGTGTGTTCTCTCCAAATCTCAATTCTTGGAGGAGTCTAAAGTGGTATCCATATACTACACGGTATCTACCTTCACACAAAATATATTTGATGATGTAGTAACTGACATCATTCCAACGGTATGTAATTCTCTCCATTCTAACCCCATTTTTGTCATCAATTGGTTCTTCTCCTTCCAAAAAGAAGCTTTTCTTTGCAAGGGTGATGTTAGTCTTGTCCTCTTTTCTCCATTGCAACCCTAGGGGGAGTGTATTTACCCTACTTATAACCTCAGGGGTAATTGCTACTGACAAACCCTTCACTATAGTAGTGGCACTAGCTCTAGTGAGGGGTATGAGAGACATGGAAAATTATCTGGCCACATCATCATTGTATCCTCTCATCTTCTCAAAGAACCCCATCCATTGATGCCTTGTAAAAATTTCCACCACAGGAAGATGCTGGTGGATTCTTGCTATGTTGGTAGGTTCTCTTTTATTGAAACCTCCTGTCATATTTCCCAGGTAATTCTTGAGGTTTGGGTGGATAGAGTTCAAGACTTCTGGTAGGTGAGGAATTTTTGGAGTTTAACCTTTATTGAAATGCAAAGAAATCTTTCTATCCTTATATGCACTACAAATTCTTAATTGAATTGAGTATTTCTTCTTTTTAAATGGAAAACATGGAAGGTATGGCACCTACCTCCCTTTGCTATGTTATGGTGATGATAACCCTTTACTCGATTGCCTTTAGTGTCCACTGATAGCTCTATATGATAATCTCCCTATATCCTATAGGTTTCCTGCTTGCTGTAGGTGCTAAATGTTTCTTGTAGGTGTTATTTCAAGAAAGTCAAGAGTAACCTCTTCTTTTGATGACTCCTCAAAGTTGCCTCTGCCTTCTTCATATGCGAGTCAGTGTTTATTTCTATTTATGGTTGGTTTTGTTGGGTGATGTGTTGGCTGGCCGATTACAAGTACCTTATTTTGGACCATTGGTCCCACTACCAGTTCATCATATCACCTTACCTCGCAATTATCTCCCACTCTTATTCTTCGTAACTTAACCATTTTTGGATTCATTCCCATTTTTCCTTTGATTTGACCTTGCCACGTGCATAGTGGCCTAACCCTTTTCTTCTCATTATTTGGCCGAGGGTGGCCAATTTAACTGACCACCTTCACTTATAAAAACAACTCATGCATTATTCCTACATTTTAATCATATCATACTTATGAGGGAGTATTGGTAAAATGACATACCTTTGGGTCCTTTCCCTCGTTGATGATGCATGCTAGAGAGTGGTGCCAATTTGCTGTTCTTTTTGAGTTGCATATTTTCAACTGTATATTTCCTCTTCTGATGACTTATTCCTTTGATGATGTATAGGTTCTAAACCTTGTTGCTTTTGATCTTCTTGTTGTGGGTGAGCTCTAGAGGAGCTTTCTCATCCTTGTAGTCCCTGTGCTGAAGATGGCTGCAGTTTCTATGGTCTCTTTTGTGGGATAGGTTGCTATAGGATTTCCTACAAGATGTCTTGTAGCTTCCTTTCCCTTAAACTCTCGCAATTTTCCTTAGCTTGAAGTAGAAGGGGTGTTGAAATGAGTGGAGAATGGGGTTATGGAATGTCAGGTGAGGTATGCTACTTTTTGTATGCCTCCTCTTCCCTTTTTTTCCTCTTTGAACTTGATTTCTTTGATGGATACAGGGGCAACATGGTTATGAAAGGTATTGTCTAAGGTGAGGTAAATGGTTTTTTTACAGTCAAAAAAAGGCTTGGGTCACCACCTTGCCATGGGACTGCTCTTCTTATGGTTTTCAATACCTGTTGTAATTCCTACAGGAAACTCCTGTAGTATTACAGGGAATCCTGTAAAAAACATAGGACTGCTTGAAATTATTTGGAGTGGAGTATAGATGGAAGGCTAGGGGGATAATGGAAGATATGGGATGGGTAAAGTAAAACATAGTTTTTGTAGGGCCTGTTGTCCTCTATATGTTGTGCTTATCTTCCCCTTGTAGACCAGCAAAACAAAATTGTCAATTTTGTATCTTTTTCTCTTTTCTCTTTTTTTTTTTTGAAGAACAACTAGTCTGCCTCTAAGGAGGTTTTCATCCTAGTTTCCTGCCCTAGGTGCCTCAAAAGAGGTTTTCACCCAGAGATATTTTATTATTATTATTTTTTTTTCTCTTTGAACTTGATTTCTTTGATGGATACAGGGGTGACATGGTTATGAAAGGTATTGGCTGAGGTGAGTTAAATGGTTTTTTTATAGTCAAACACAAGATTGTGTCACCACCTTTCCATTGGACTGCTCTTCTTGTGGTTTTCAAGACCTCCTATAATTCCTACAGGAAACTCTTGTACTATTACAGGGAATCCTGTAGAAAACATAGAACTGCTTGAAATGATCTGGAGTGGAGTATAGATGGAAGGCTAGGGGTATAATGGAAGATATGATATGGGTGAAGTAAAACATAGTTTTTGTAGGGCCTGTTGTCCTCTATATGTTGTGCTTATCTTCCCCTTGCAGACCTGCAAAACAAAATTGTCAATTTTTTATCTTTTTCTCTTTTCTCTCTTTTTTTTTTTCGAAGAACAACTAGTCTCCCTCCAAGGAGGTTTTCATCCTAGTTGTCTGCCCTAGGTGCCTCAAAAGAGGTTTTCATCCATAGGTATTTTATTATTATTAATTTTTTTTCTCTTTGAACTATTTTTCTTTAATGGATACAAGGGCAACATGGTTATGAAAGGTATTGGTTGAGGTGAGGTAAATGGTTTTTTTACAGTCAAACACAGGCTTGTGTCAACACCTTTCCATTTAACTAATATTCTTGTGGTTTTTCAAGACCTCCTGTAATTCCTACAGGAAACTCCTGTAGTATTACAGGGAATCCTGTAGAAAACATAGAACTGCTTGAAATGATCTGGAGTGGAGTATAGATGGAAAACTAGGGGGATAATGGAGGATATGAGATGGGTGAAGTAAAACATAGTTATTGTAGGGCCTGTTGTCCTCTATATGTTGTGCTTATCTTCCTCTTGCAAACCTGCAAAACAAAATTGTCAATTTTGTATCTTTTTCTCTTTTCTCTTTTTTTTTTTTGAAAAACAACTAGTCTACCTCCAAGGAGGTTTTCATCGTAGTTTCCTGCCCTAGGTGCCTCAAAAGAGGTTTTCACCTAGAGATATTTTATTATTATTATTATTATTATGAACACTCCTAGGCTGCTGTTGGGCAATTTAATTGCTTTCATTAAATTATCAACCAGGGAAACTCGTAAGCTTGTGATGGTGCCAGCAATATATATGCATGAGTAGGCAACTAACTCTATGTCTAGCTAAATTATTTATGATTCAATATAATATGCAAGGGAAGAGGCTCCTAATGAAGGAGGTCTTGGTTGTCCTTCCCTACAGTATCATAGAGAAATCATTGATTACATAAAACCAGAAACTTGAAATGAAGACAAGAGAATGAACTTTAATTGTTGTTTAGATTCAAAGAGCGAGAAAGACTAACTTAGTCTCTTGATTGTCCCCTCATATACTAATCCAAACTAAACTAAGATTCATTCATAAAATGAAATGACTTGAAACATAAAAGCAAAAGAATGAATTTCAATTATCATACAAATCAAATGGAGAGAGAGCCTAACTTAGACCCTTGGTTGTCCTCTCATATGCTGATAAGATTCTAATTTTAAACTCATTCATCAATCATAAACAAATCCTCAAACATCTAAGCAATTCAATGAAATAAGATCTAATATGAAATAACATGTTCCTTTGATCCTTCTAGAGTGAGCTCAATTCTCCTAAGAACAAAGTGACAAGCTATTCCATATACTACATTAAGGCAAATTATATCTAAAACTAAATAATGGAAATATATGTAAAATGAAGCTTTATTCTATTCCATCATAAGTTGGATACATGCTCCAAGAGTCCTCCCTTTGGAATGGAGGAGGTACTCCTATTTGTACAATAGGATGAGATAACAAACTCATAATGATGATCCACTAATCTCTCTTTAGTTCCATACATTTCTCAACCATCTAGACACATAACCCTATCCTCCATGATCTTCTCCATGAGGCCATGATCTTTTCCATGAGGCTTATCTTATCAAACTCGAATTTGATCATTCAAGGCCACATAAAGATGCCTTGGAAGCTTCCCTTGTACCTACACATGTCAACAAACTCATTCTAATTGTTAGGTATAAGTATAAGCATATTAGTTTCTAAAGTTTAGCCATAAATCCACTTAAAAATGTTAAGAATTAATAAACTTTGGAAAAGCATAGTTATAACCCAATAATGAGGTAAATGTAATGATGTGGAGGTGGAATGGAGGTGACATGAAGGTAAAATTTGAAGATATTGGTGAATAGTGGAGTGAAAATAGGGACTATTTTGAGGCCCAAAAGCTACCTCAAGAGGTTTTCAACCCAACAGTTGTACTCAGGTGCCTCATGGAGGTTTTTTCCTTAGTCTCTTTTTTTTCTCTTTTTTTTACAAGGAGTTGGTGGGGTAGAAGTTGAGACTTTCTCGGCCACCATCACTGTCTTGGTGCTGCTATTGATGAATTCCTACTTATATAAGGGATTTTTGTAGATTTTTAATCAGCACTCATTGACAAGCAAAGGGATAGCCTCTGCATCAATGGTTCTTATTTGAACAGCACCATTGTCATGACACTTTTCTATTACATAAGGCCATAGCCATATAGTCCTTAACTTTCCTTTGAAATATTTGTACCGGGAAGCATATAGTAAGGCCCAAACACCTTCTTGAAATTGTCCATCTTTATTCTTGTCATGCCAGATTTTCCTGTGTACTTGAGTCACTTCTCTGTGTACAAGGGTCTACATCCTGAATTCATCTAACCCATTCAACTGGAGAAATCTTTCCTTTGTGCCCTTGTGATATCAGGACCTAGTTGTGCTTCCATCCTTAAGGTGTTGTATTCAAATTCAATGGAAAACATGGCTTTCTTCTTATAGGCCAGCTCACGAGGAGTGAAGCCATTGGTGGTCTTCCAGGTGGTATTGTAGGCCTAGGTGGCCTAAACTTATTTGTCTGCCCAATCCTTTCTGCTATTGCTAATCACCTTGGTCAGAATGTCTTCCAATGCTCGGTTGGTTACTTCTGCTTGCCAATTAGCTTGTGGGTGGTAAGGGGTGGATTTTTTGTGCTTGATCTTGTGTTAGATTAATAGATTTTCAATCATGTGAGATGTAAATTGACTTCCTTGATTAGTGACCAACTCTCTAGGGTACCAAAAATTATAAAACACGTTCTCCCTTATGAATTCAACCAATTTTTCTTATGTTGCTACTTTGATGGCTTTGGCTTCAGCCCATTTTGTTAAGTAGTCAGTGCACACAATAATGTATTTTTTCTGTCTAGATGGAGGGTCAATGGACCTGATGAAATCCATGCCCCGCTTCTCAAATGGCTCAAAAGTCACTTGAGGTTGTAGAGGCATTTCATCCCTAGGGGTAGGTTTCTTCATCCTTTGGCACCGATCACATTGGCTGGTATACCTCCTTACATCTTAGTGAAGAGTGGGCCAATAATAACCATCTTGTAGTACCTTCAATGTTGTTCTTTTGGTTGCAAAGTGACCTCCACAAGGCCCATCATGACAGGCCAAAAGGATTTCAAAGACTTCCTCCTCCCTGACACATCTTCTCAGAATTTGATCCAGACCTTGCTTGAAGAGATTTTCCCCAATCCAAGTGAATGAGGAACTTTTTCTTATGATTTTTCTCTTTTCCTTAGAGGAAAATTTTGGAGGGAACTGTGTAGACACCAAGTAGTTTTTTATGTCAACAAACCACGGAGAGAGAACTGAAATGGCAAATAAATTTTCATCTGGTAGATGATCATGAAATATGAAATATTTCTTAGAGGCATGTTGACTATGTTGGACTCGCCAACATTTAGTGGATCTCCCCACTATGAAGTCCAAAATAGACCTCACATTATTTGGAGTAAGAGTCCCAGCAGTGGCTGGTAGTGTTATGCCTTGACCACAGAAATGCACAGAGGGAAGTATGATAACTTTGGGTGAGAGAAAGTGTGTGACCTTGTGGAGAGTCAAGTACGATGCATGAAGGTTCCATGGCACGAAGGGAAAAGGAAGTGTGCCCCTTGGAAGCTTGTAATAGCATGCAGCTTGAAAGGAACACACGAGCGAAATGGCATCACAAGCTAAGATGCAGAATAGTCCACAAGTTAAAGTGATGAATTAATACAACAACACACATCCAACAAGCTTCATACAAATTCAAACAAAATAGTTCATAAGCATATCCATAAGTTAAATAACATACATTACCAATACAACAAGAATATTCCTACTATATTAGCAACATATGCATTAAAGTGTGTTAGCTCTGATTTTATTATTATAAGTGAAAGTTCCATCCATGCATACACCATTGATGACCACTAGCCCCAATAGTGGAACATTACAGTCAAGAACTCCTACTCCTCCAAATAAGTATGCTCGCTCTACACTATAGAGAAGGCAAGGCTCTTCACACTACTCCCAGGCCCTTTCTAAGCCTAAGCCTAGCCAAAAGCTTGGCTCCCAAAATCCAGTTACATGAGTTATGAGGTCCTATTTATAACAAGGAGGTGAGGCTCTTCAACTCCCATTTATGAACTTTGGACTACCCTCATGACTCTTAACTTTTCACAAAATAACAAATTACATTACATGATAACTTTTCATATTCCAATATTGACACTTGGAATTTCATTTACAACATAAAAACAAATAATATTACTTTTTACACTTGTACCCATATAACACAAAATAGGGTAGAGACAAATTGAATGCCTAACAAGACATAATACTATGATGTTGGAGTTTGCGAGAAGTCTAGCTTAGGAACCTCCACCTATTGCTTCTTTGTCACATATTGGTGTCAAGCTTGGTACTGTGTGATGCTGTCCCTAAGGTGCTTAACGATGTCTTGCTGGAAGTGAATTCTAGCCTCCATGGCATCCAAGTACACTATCTTGGAACATGTGTCCAACTCGTTCTGAAGCATGAGCAACATTTTTTTGTCTTTGACAGGACCACTAATGAAAGTATGCATGTTCTATGCGTTCAGCTCCAAGTCCTCCCTGGTGGCATTCTATTTGAGCTTCTCTAAGTATTCTTCGACCTCCTGCCAGACTTGATTCTTAGGTTTAGCTTTGGTGAGGTAACTGATTGATGGGATCTAGTGCATTCTCACTAAGACATCCAAACTACTATACAATCACACATATGAGGCATGTATGCTGCTAATGAATGAGGTGAGCTTCTTGTTGTTATGAATCAACATTCGAACCTTTGCTTTCTCTAGCTTTGCATGTGGCTTCATTTTCTTCACTAAGTCAAGTGGGGCCCCCTTGAACCGCATTGTCCATTCTTGCACACAAGTGATGGCAGCTTGTATGTTTTTCAGAGACTTAACAAACTCTTTGCTTTGTTTTTGTAGGCCATGCTAACGTAAAACTGCTTTATGTACAGTAACAAACCCATCATAGAGCTTTCGCATGGTTTATCCAAGTGTTGATACTTCAGCAAGTATTGTTACTCTCATCTCCCCCAATGCAGAAACTACATTCTGCATTGCTGCTCTGAGTTGCTTTGCGTCTTGCCTCGCAGCCTACAAGTTCTTTTCCATTTGCTCATTTTCAGCTGTCAAATACTAAACATTTGATCTTGTTGCTCTTGCATAGGCCAAGTTGACATCAGTAATGGAATTTGGATGCTTCATGGTGTTTGACACTATCACCCTTTCTTTAATGAATGTAGGTGATGTGTGATCATCTGAAAATTGCTTCTTCCATGCTTCTACAATCCTCTTTTGGAACTCATCGAATTATAGATTGTACACATCCATGACCGGATCATCATCAAGGAGTACAACATCTCCTTGCTCACTCGAGGCTAGCTCTTCTATTGGAGGTGGTGGAGACTGAGGGATGACTTATGCTTCTCTCAAAATCATATCAACATCTTCAAGTTGTGGCCCATGTTCCAACTCCATTTCTGTCATTTCGATCAGTTGCTCGATCTGTTGAACAAGCTCCAGATCCTGCATCTATTCACCATCATCCTCGGCTCCTCGTTTTTCTTGTTTTTGTTCTTCAACCTGTATTAGCGTTGTTTTCTTTGTCATAGCACCTTTCCTTTGTTCTTCTTCCTACTTATTATTCTCTTCTCATTCTCTCCTCCTCAACTATTGTTCTTCCTTCAGCTTCTTCTCTATCTCCTATAGTTTTAGTTCTACTTCCTGCAACCTTTGTTTTTCTCTTTTCCTCCACTTTTATCTCTACATCCTTTTCTTCCTCTTTGCTTATGCTACCAAAGCTTCATTCTCGATAAGAGGATCTTCTTTATTTTTGCATCATTTTTCTCCTTCTAGACTATTAGCAATATTCCTATTTCCCTTGTCCTACGTGGTATTGTTTCCTTCTGCTTATGTTGCTTTTGAATTTGCCATTGCTTATGTAGCAGCCTATGAAGTGCCTCCTAAACTGACTGACTCATTGAGTCTAATTGTAGTAGTACCTCCAAAGATCCTGCTCTAGCTAATAAAATGCCCCGTCGATCCATGGAAAGTAGACTCTCGTACAATGGTCCTTACAAATACCGTGGGGTTCGTATGGATTAAAGTCCTTAGTGTCGAACTCAAATATCACTATCTCCTAAGCCTCATCATATATGAATTTCAAGCTCTTTATCTCATATAATCCGATCTGCAAAGGAAGAGTGGGCCATGGTGCTTTCTTCTTCTTGTGCAGTGGTGCTAACAACCCTGTAGCGAGATGGTATGATACTTCTTGCATGATCAATTTATCATTGGAATACCTTGGTAAGACATTTAGAGGCTTCTCTACACTAAACACACTAATGAAGATGCCACTAGGTGAGGCATACCAATCTGTAATTTTTACTATTGCCTCCATTGCTTCTCATGACATGCAAGGTGTATTATGTTAAAATATAAGCTTGTACAGCGGGATGATAAAGTGGTTAGTTAGTCGTTCCATAACTCCTCGATAACTGCAGTCTAAAATCCACTTGCAATAGATGTTCATGAAAATCTCTCATGGTGTTTGTCTCCAATTCATGCGATGGAACTATTGTTTCAAACATATTGCATCCAGTAAGTATGTAGACATATAAAACCTTGTTCACGCACCCTTGGGTGGATTCCGAGCCTGTGCTACATGGGCCTTCAATTATTGAGGTAACAGATCCGACCAGTTGAACAACCTCCCATCATTCACCAATTGGTCAAATAAGACTTCCCACCCTTCAGGAAATTTTTTAGTGCCCTCTTCACCATAGGTTCTGCAGACAAAGGTAATCAAGAGCTAGTAAGCCTTCCTGAGGGGCTTTGTCTTATAGACATGGGTGGGTGTTTTTAAAAACTTTGATATCTCTTTCACCCAGTGTTTGACAATGTCTCTTTTGTTGACATAGATATGGGTGCCATAGAAGAGTGAGTCCACCCTCTTTACTGGCTCAGGAAATTGATACATCTATTGAAAATCTTATGCCCAGAAGGTGGAAAGCTTTTTCTCAATGTCATGGTCTTCTCATCCATATGCGAGATAATCCAGCTGATGATGCCCACACACGAGAAGGTGGGATACTTGAATGAAACCTTGTATAACCCTGACTATTGAATGCTGAGATAAACCTGTCGGTCCTCTATGTTTGCCTAAAAGTCCTTTGCAAAAGTGTCTTTAATCTGTTTCCATGTCAGTGATGATCCATTCTCTATAAACAACTGAGTATCCACATATACTGGAAAAGAAAGTTGATGTTTGCTAAACTATTTCCCCAATACTTCTCTTAGTTGTTTCCTTTCATGCAAGTCTCTTATATGTCATGGTAACAGTAACTACTGGAGAGATGCTCAACAAATTCTGTACCTATGGGATAGAAAGGACACTCATGGCAAACAAATGTCAATTTTAAGCAAAAAACTTACAAGGCAAGTTCAAGCAGCAAACCAGACACTAGATGGGAAGGATTCTACAAATTTTATTAACAGGTGGGATTGACTATTTGTGGGAACTGCACACTACGTAGTACCAACAACCAAGGTGGAAGCGTGCAGGTTGAAACTGTGCAATGTGAATTTTAACCTGGGCAAAGGCCTAGGAGAGACTACGCATTGTGCAGTCCCAATGGACAAGTTAAGAGGCTAGCTCCTGGAACTGAGTAGTTCATAGCTAGAGCCAACTTGAACTACGTACTACACAATTCCAGAGGCCAAGCTTATGGCTTGAGCCTCCATATTACGTAGTGCCAGCTATGAAAAGTGAAATTCTGCCAAGAGAAACCCATATCTGCCCAAGCGAAGTGTGAAAAATAAGTAGATTTGAGAGATAGTGTGAAGCTGAGTGTAGATATAACTAAGTATAGATAAATTCATGTGAATCAAGTGCAACAATTGATCAAATAGAAGGAAAGGGAAGTAAGTGAGGAGAGTCGTCGCAAAGGCAACTATTGGTGAAAAAATAAGAAAACTAATGCAACACTTGGAAAAGGCAATCTAAAACTTAGAAAAACACTCCTAAAAGTTAAAACAAGTCAAAAAGCCAGCAACCATGAAGAGAAATAGGTGAAACAACAATCGCACAAGAAAAATGATATAAAGCAACAGAAAAATGAAAAAAGACAACAAAAGGAAAAATTACCCGAAAAACGACGATGATCACACCGAAGGTTCCTTGATCTTTTAGAGAACGCTAGAGATCCAATATCGAGTGTGAAAATGAGCTCTAGAAGAATCGATTAAATATATTTGGACAAATTAGGGTTTATGATGTGCATGCCTAAAATCAAGGAAAAACTGACAATTGGCAGAAGTTTCTAAAAATAGTGCAAATGCCTCCTTCGGGATAGTAAAAATAGATCCCTATTTTTAGGGATGATTTTTTGGATTTTTTCTTTTTTCTTTTTCCTAGAAACTTTCCATGCACACTGCCAGGAAAGACTACGTAATTATGGGAACTGGGCAACCTTCCAGCTCAGTGCACTGTGCATTTTCTGAGGTCAGTGAGCGTTGCACAATTTCTGGGTTCAGTATTGGGCTACTTCCCATGACTTCATAGTTTTTGGGCTCAACGATCACTGGAAGTGAGGACTGTGAAATTCCAATCATCAAGGTTTCTTTCCCTCAAGGATTGTACAGTTTCCGGAGGCAAGCCCAGAACTACTGTAAGACAGAGTTGGGAGATCAACTTGTGACTTAGAACAATTAGCAAAGGTAACAAACACAAGTGGAGAATAAAATATGTCTCAGTCAAAGCATGAAATACCTAGATTAGTGCGAGATGAGCTACTATGGATAGTAAGGAAGGATTCCAAATCAAATCATAGGCAAAATTTTGGAGGGTGGTTGTAGTTGTTAACACATTGGTGACACACTGGTAGAACTCCAGCTCTCTGTATGGACCTTGTCTCATGCAAAGTGAGTCTAAATCTTCTAGAAGTATTGTTCAGTTCTTTGATCATCATATCTCCTTCACTTAGCTTGATTTAAAGATGTAGTCTCTACCATTCTCTTCATTAGTATCACACATACCAAGCCAAGTCAGACTGAGTTATTTTGATTGGGGATGAGGGGTATATAGATGCACAAGTAAAATAGATTGACATAGTTTTAGTTTCAATCATGGTGTTGCTACGTTGCCAGCAGGCCTAGACAGTACCGCGACTGAGTCACTTCAGGAACACAAGCATTACTTCGTTGTTAGCAAGCCTGGATAGTACACCGGTGGAGTTACTTGCTTCACCTCTCTGTGCAGGAATCCTTTTTCTTCTTTCACCCTTTATTTCACTTTTCAGTTTTTTTCATTTGTTCAAAGAACTATGCATAGGCACTTATTTATTTCACGAGGAGGAAGAGGGATCCCAACTTATTGAGAGTAGAAGAGGTTTTTCCTTCAGAGAAGGATATTTATATATACCTATGACATACTTGTTAAGGTTCTCCCCCTCTCCTTACTCTACTTGACTTAGGTTACAAGGATTAACTGAAAATAGAAAACCAACTAGAGTAGGCAGTACTAGTTAAGAGTGCAAGCATCGTGATTCACCATGATGCTCTCTGAAAGGAACATATTTTCCATTTGGGTATCATAAACTAAAATAAATGCAAGATTCACTTAAAGAGAGGGAATAGATAGATAACCAAGTGTTGATAGTAGTACAAGTTTCTCTTGAACTTCACCCTACTTTTCTAAGAATCCAAACATGGTTCCATGTGAACAGTAACCTACAACTGTAAAAGAAAACAAAATAAAGGAAAGAAGTGAGGTAAATCAATGAAGTAAAGAAAATATAAGAGAAAAAAAAGACAAGAAAACATTTGCTCCTACTCCTAACCTAGGGAGAACATAGGCCAACTTACATAAAGTGATACTTCTAATGAAGCCATCAACGCATCGGCTGGCCCATGTAGGCGAGAGCATGTATGTCAAAAATGATATACAAGAAAACAAAAAAACAAGAAATATAAGAAAATACAAACCAGAACATCTGAAGCTTGAATAAACCCACAGAAAATTAAAAACAGAAAGTGCATGAAAGGAACTATGCGGATGTACCATGGTGTCCAAACACATTGCGAGTTGAAGACAAACAAGTACATACCTTTGAACTTTAAAAATGAAAAAACATGAAGAAAGAAGAAAATTTCCATTTTATAATAGCGCTTTCTACATACGACTCCTCCAATGATTGAGTGATAGGATCATGTGATCGAGATGGAGGATGTGAAGATTGTAAGATAGATTGGTTTTCAACATGAATAACAGAGTGATGAGGAGCCTTGAAAGATTCAACACATTTATGATCAGAAGTGGAATTGACCTCAAGGCTATGAGAACCTCACATTACCATCAACTCGAGCTGAAGTGCCTTGTTAGCTTGTGGAGGTTCCAATTCATTAGAATATGGATCATCAAATACTGGTGGCTTAGAAATATCAATGGTGGAAGAATCAGAATCATGATTGGATGAATGAATGGAAAGATAACGATAACCACGATGAGAAAGTTTGGGATCACGAATAGAGGAATCCTCATGATCTGATGAATCATAAAGAGGGGATGATGGAAAACAAGAAATTTCACCCTTTATGTTCCTAGAAAGATAATATTAGATATTGGGAGGATCATGGAAAATAGATTTTTTCTCTTTGCATTAAGATTAAAAACTAACATTCCACATTTTCTGCGAATGATCAAGAGGTGTGGATAGAAGGAGGTCATCCTTCACCATATATACTTTTTCAAAATCCCACACATACTCATCAAAAATGATATCGCAGGTTGGTTGTTCAACACAAACTCCATCCAGAACTTGATCCTTGTGAACATCACAAGAGAGATTTGAAATTGGTGAACGCAACACATCAAAATATGGAGGATTAGAGTGACCAAAGGATGGAGGATGAGGAGATAACACTTGATCACAACCATCAGAGTTTCAGTCCAACTCTGTGTTGAAATTCTGACTAAGTGGGATAGGAGGAGATGGTGGTATATCAACAGATGTATTCTCAACTTCTCCCACCTCCACCTGCAGAGCAAGAGTTGTTTAATGAGAAGGGGATGAAGGGTCACTTGGAAAAGCAACCTTTTCCATATCAGATTTAGAATCTCTAACACTAAGGTATGTTGGGAGAGGTTCTAAAGATTCTAAATCTTGTGTATTTTCATAAATGTGAATAAGATATTGAAATCCTCCAATCAAGAACTCCTAATCAACTTCATTTTCAAGAAATTCAAAGCAGGAATGAATAAAATGATCATGAAATTTCTAAATAGATTAATTGGGAATTTTTTGCAATTTTAATTTTTTCTTATTAAGGGATTTACGATCATATAGATCGAAAGCACGACATGATTCTACAAAAAATTGTTCGAAATAATGTATGGAGGCTTTAGGCAATGTGTAACACCATTGTTTCACACGCCCTTCAAAAATGAGAGCAAACAACCTATAGGTATCATCCTTAAATTGGATGTCATGTCTATCATAGAAACTAGGAAAATTAATTGCGTGCTTGAGTAAGTTTGTTTCACCCTTTCCATTGAACTTGAATTTTGACAACTCATTTAAAATGCTCACCGACACTTTTATATTTTCAGAGTTAGAAAAACATGTTGGGGTTATGTTTTGCTGAGAAGTCATCAAGTATGTGCAGAAATTCAAAACAGACTTCAAGGGTTCAGCTTGTCATCTAGCCCTCCTTCTAGCGCCATAAATGTTGACGGTGCTAGACCCGCCAACATTTAGGAGATCTCCCCAATATGAAGTCCCAATTAGACCTCACACCATTTGGAGTAGGAGTCTCAGCAGTGGGTGGTAGTGTTATGACTTCTTATAGAAATGTGTAGAGGGAAGTATGATAAATTTGGGTGAGAGCAAGTGTGTGACTCTACAGAGAGTCAAGTGTGATGCATGAAGGTTCCAACACACGAAGGGAAAAGGAAGTGCGCCCCTTGGAAGCTTGTAATATTACACAGCTTGAAAGGAGCACACGAACAAAATGGCATCACAAGCTAAGATGGAGAATAGTCCACAAGTTAAAGTGATGAATTAATACAACAACACACATCCAACAAGATTCATACAAATGAAAATGAAATAGTTCATAATCATATGTATAAGTTAAATAACATACATTACCAATAAACAAGAATAGTACTACTATATTAGCAACATATGCATGAAAACGGGTTGGCTCTGATTTTATTATTATAAGTGAAAGTTCCATCCATACATACACCATTGATGACCACTAGCCCCAATAGTCGAAAATTACAGTCAAGAACACATGCTCCTCCAAAGAAGTATATTCGCACTACACTATGGAGAAGCCAATGCTCTTCACAATACTCCCAATCTCTTTCTAAGCCTATGCCTACCAAAATCTTGGCTCCCAAAAGATTGTTACATTAGTTATGAGATTATATTTATAACAAGAGGGGGTGATTCTTCAACTCCCCTTTGTGACCTTTGGACTACCCTCATGACTCTTAAACTTATTCACAAAATAGCACATTATATTACATGATGACTTTTCATATTACAATATTGACACTTGGAATTTCACTTACAACATAATTACAAATAATATTACATTTTATACTTGCACCCATATAAGACAAAATAGGGTGGATACAACTTGAAAGCCTAACAAGACACAACACTATGATGTTGGAGTTTGGGAGAAGTCTAACTTAGCAACCTCCACTTGTTGCTTCTCGATGACATATTGGTGCCAAGATTGGTACTGTGTGATGGTGTCCCCAAACTAATTAACAATGTCTTGTTGGAAGCGGACTCTAGCCTCCATGGAATCTAGGTACACTATCTTGGAACTTGTGTCCAACTCATTCTAAAGCATGAGCAACATTGTTTTGACTTTGACAGCACCACCAATGAAATTATGCATGTTCTGTATTTTTTTTCAGAGTCTTAACAAACTCTTTTCTCTACTGCTGCAGGTCATGCAAATGGACAACTGCTTTATTTACGGTGACAAACCCATCATCTAGATTCTGCATGGTTTCGCCAAGTGTTGATACTTCAACAAGTATCACTTCTCTCATCTCCCCCGATGTGGAAACTTCATTCTGCACTACTGGTCAGATTTGTTTTGTCTCTTTCCTGCAAAACTACAAGTTCTATACCAATTTCTCATTCTCAATCGTCAGATACTGAACATTTGATCTTGTTTGTTCTGCATAGTCCAAGTTGGCTTCAACAATGGCATTTGGATGCTTCCTGGTGACTGACACTATCACCTTTTCTTTAATGAATGTAGGTGATGCATGATCATCCAAAATTTCTTCCTTCGTGCTTGTGCAATGATCTTTTGGAACTCATCAAATGATATATTGTACATATCCATGACTAGATCGTCATCAAGGAGAACAACATCTCCTTTCTCACTCTTGGTTGGCTATGTTGCTAAAGGTGGTGGAGACTGAGGGATGACATATGGTGCTCTCAACATCATATCAATATCTTCATGTTGTAGCTTCTGTTCCAACTCCATGTTTGTCACTTTGATTAGTTCCTCAATATGCTAAGAAAGATCCCAATCTTGCATATGTTCACCATCCTCCTTGACTAATGGTTATTCATGTTCTTGTTCTTCAACTTGTATCGGCGTTGTTTCCTTTGTCATCATGCCTTGCCTTTTTTCTTATTTCTTCTTCTGCTTCTCTTCTCGTTCTCTCCTCCTCAACTCATGTTCTTCCTTCAGCTTCTTATTTGTCTCCTGCATCTTTAGTTATATTTCCTACAACCTCTTCTTTTCTCTCTTCCTCCACTCTGCTCTCTGCTTCCTTTGCTTCCTCTCTTCTTCTGCTACCAAAGTTTCTTTCTCGATAAGAAGATTTGCTTTCATTTTGCATCTTTTTTCTCCCTCTAGACTATCAACGATCTTCCTCTTTCCCTTTTCCAGCATGGGATTGCTTCCTTTCGTTGTTGTTTCTTCTGGATCTGTCGCTGTCTGTGGAGAGGCTTGTGAAGTTCTTGCTAAATTGACCAACTCATTGAGTCTATAGGTATTGTAGCAGTACCTCCAAGGATCCTCCTCTAGCTAATGAAATGCCTCACTGATCCACAGAAAATAGACTCTCATACAGTGGTCCTTGCAAATACCATGGGGATCATAGGGATTAATTTTTTAGTGTTGAAGTAAATCTCACTATCTCCTTAGCCTCGACATCTATGACTTTCAATCTCTTTATCACGTATAATCTGATTTGCAAAGGAAGAGTGGGCCATGGTGCTTTCTTCTTCCTATGCAGTGCTACTAACAACCTTGTAGTGAGATGGTATGGTACTTCTTGCATGATCAGTTTATCAGTGGCATACCTTGGTAAGACATGCAAAGGCCTCTCTCCACCAAACACTCTAATGGAGGTGCCACCTGGTGAGGCATACCAATCTGAATTGTCTACTATCACCTCCATTTCTTCTCATGGCATGCAAGGTGGATCTTGTTCAAATATAATCCTGTATAGTGGGATGATGAATTTGTCAGTTAGTCATTCCACTACTAGATAACTGCAGTATGAAAGCAACTTGCAATAGATGTTCACGATAGTCTCTCATGGTGCCCATGTCCAATTCATGTCAGGGAACTACTGTTGCATACAGATTGGATCGAGTAAGTATGTAGACATATAGAACCTTTCTCACTCACCCTTGGGATGATTTTAAGTTTGTGTTACATGGGCCTTCAATTGTGGATCCAACAAATCCGACCAATTGAACAAACTCTCATCATTCACCAATTGGTCAAATAAGATGGAAGGTTTCAGTCCTCTCTTGACCATAGATTTTGCAGGCAAAGATAATCAAGAGCTGGTAAACTTTCTTAAGGGAACTTGTCTTATAGACATGGGTGGGTGTTTGTCGAAAATTTGATGGCTCTTTGGCCTAGAGTTTAACAATGTATCTTGTGTTCACATAGTTATTGGTGGCATAAAAGAGAATGAGTCCATTTGCTTTACTGGCTCGGGCAAGTGATACATTTGCTGAAAATCTTCTGCCTGGAAGGTGGCAAGCTTCTGCCCACTGGAATTTCTCAATTTCATGGCCTTCTCATCCATATTTGAGACAATCTAGTTGATGATGTCCACACACGGGGAGGCGAGATACCTGCACGCAACTTTGTATAACCCTGACTTCCAGATGCTGAGATAAACATGTCGGTCCTCTAAGTCTGCCTCAAAGTCCTTTGCAAAAGTGTCTTTAATCTATTGCCATGTCAGTGATGATCCCTTCTATATAAATAATTGATTATTTGCATACACTAGAAAATCAATTGATGTTTGCTCAACTGCTTCCCCAGTACTGCTCTCATTGGTTTCCTTTGATGTATCTCTCTTAGATGCCATAGTAATAGTGACTTCTGGAGAGGTGCTCAACAATTGTTATACCTATGGGACAAAAAGGACACTCATGGCAAGCAAATGTTAGTTTTAAGCAAAGAAACTTACAAGGCAAGTTCAAGTAGCAAAATGGGCATTATATGGGATGGATTGCACAATTTTTCTTCATAGAGGGGACTGGCTACCTATGGGAATTGCCCAATCCCAGTAGCCAAGGTGGAAGCCTACCAGTTGAAATTGTGCAATGTGTAGTTCAACCTGGGCAGAGGCCTGGGAGAGACAGTGCATTGTGTAGTATAAATGGCCAAGCTAAGAGGCTAGCCCCTAGAACTGCACAGTGGCAGTTGGAGATAGCTTGAACTGTGCACTGCACAATTCCAAAGGCCAAGCTTGTGCCTCTAGCCTCTAGATTGCGCAATGCCAGCTATGAAAATGAAATATGGCCAAGGGAAACCCAGATTTTTCCAAGAGAAGTGTGAAAAACAAGAAAATCTAAGATGTATTGTGAAAATGAGCACATAAATGACTAAGTGTAGATAAATTCATGTGAATCAAGTGCATAATTTGATCGAATGTAAGGAAAACGAGGTAAGTGAGGAGAGTCTCCGCAACTGCGATTATTGGTGCAAAAATAAGAAAGCTAATGTGACACTTGGGAAAGGAAATCAAAAACTTAAAAAATCACTTCTACAAGTTAAAACAAGTCAAAACCCTAGCAACCATGAAGAGAAACAAGTGAAACAACACTCACACAAGACAAACGACAAGAAGCGACAGAAAAACTGACAAAAGATGACAAAAGCAAAACTCACTCGGAAAAGTGATGATGATCGCATCGAAGGTTCCTTGGTATCCTTAGGAATGTTAAATCTCCAAGATCAAGTGTGAAAATGAGATCTAAAGGGATCGATTAAATAGATTTGGACAAATTAGGGTGTATGATGCGCATGCCTAAAATCAAGGAAAAAGCGACACTTAGCAAAAGTTTTTAAAAATAGTGCAAATGCGTCCTTCGGGATCCTAAAAATATATCCCTATTTTTTATAGATTATTTTTTACTTTTATTTTTTATTTTTTCTTTTTTAGGGAAACTTTCCATACACGTTGCTAGGAAAGACTGCATAGTTCTCGGAACTAGGCAACCTTCCGGCTCAGTGCACTGCAGTTTCTAAGCTCAGTGAGGGTTGTGCAATTTCTGGGCTCACTTTTGGGTTGCCTCCCATGACTGCACAATTTCTAAGCTCAAGGATCAGTGGTAGTTAGGACTGTATAATTCCCATCATCAAGGTTGCTTGCCCTCAAGTATTGTGTAGTTTTTGGGGGCAAGCCCAAAATTGTTGTAAGAACAAGTTGGGAGATCAACTTGTGACTTAAAATAATTAGTTAAGTTAACAAACACAAGTGAAAAAAGAAAAGATAATTCTTAGTCCAGGAATGAAATACCTGGATTAGTGCGAGATGAGCTACCATGGATAATAAAGAAGGCTCCAAAATCAAAGCATAGGGAAAATTTTGGAGGGTGGTTGTAGCTGCTACAATAAGGCCCGAAAAAGACAGTTTCAAAACCAGGACAAATTTATACTCATTTTTCTCATTTTTTCGCAAGGAAAATGATGGTGGGATCAGATTTTTCATCTGAGAAACCAAATTTCAGTCAGCATATAGAAGAGAATATTTGAGGAATCTTTGAGATTCCCAAGGAGCCCAAATTTGTCCAAGTTAGAAGAGGGTCGAGTTTAAAGTCATATTTCACAGTTTTTCGCTAGGAATTCAACTGTATTGTCCATTTATTAAACAGAGTTGTGCATTTTTAGGCCACCCCCAAAGGTGGAGATAGAATATGCATTGAGGCCATGTCTTATTTTGATTTTTTCTAAGATGATGATTTGTTTTTTAGATCCTCTTTTTCCACTTTTTTGGAGGATCCTTTTATGCCACTTCATGTGAGAGTTTGATATTCTTTCATGTTGAAGGAGATATTTTATGAGTGAGAGTTCTTATAGAATATCATCTCGTGGAGAGACATGCCACTCTAGTTTAGGGTTTTCTTCCTTATATTGACAAAGAACACATCATATATTCATCATCTCGCAACAACTAATGAAGAGGCCTCTCCATTCTTGACATCAGGCCCGGAGACATAACCTACACTAGGTGAACTTCATTATCAAGTTGTGTGTGTTCTTTGATTTGATGATTTCCTTTATGTTTCCTCTCCCTTAAAATATGCACATGTGGTTTTTCATATTCTTTCACATGCAATTCTACTGACATCACATAAGTAAAAGATCTTGGTTAATTTCGATAGCTGAGAGAATCTAGATCAAGTTTGGTACCAGAGCGGTCTTCTTGCTTATGCAAATTGTGAGTGTGAATACAAGAGATTGACAATGCAACGAGAAAGAAAATAGAGGATCACAGATAAATCTATGAGGAATTCTACAGGATGGCAAGAATAGTAGATATAATGTATACATATTATGAGGAGAAAATGGCAAAAGAGGAACTTGAGAAAGAGAGAGCAGAGGATGATGCTCCATCTCCATCTTTGGGTGAATATAATTCTTCTTCATCTTATTCTCACCATTCAAGTGAGGAGATCAACCAAATCATTCAAGCGAAGAATGTTGAATTGAGGGGACTTCTACAAGAAGAAGAAGAGGAGAAGTAAAGATTACAACTTCAGCTACGAGCCATAGAAGAGGCCTTGGAAAGGTTTAAATGCAATGAGGGCTTAGCGAATCCATCATCATCTGCTTAAAAGGTAAACAATTTCGGTAATTCTTCAATTTCATTTTCACATCATAATGATGATTTGGATGCTTTTGAAAGGCACACTACAGGCATTGGTTCAATATTACTAAAGAATATGGGATATAATGTCAAGGGCCTAGATGCTAATAGCCAAGGCATTGTGAATCCCATTTAAGTGGTGGAATTACCATAACATGCAAGATTGGGCTATGTCAAAAAGGAAGAGACAAGAGAATCTCTAGATGACAAGTCAGAGACAATGAAGGATGCTGAGATTACATCACAATCCTCCAGTAATCATGATTGCAAGTCATTTCCAAATGGAAGTGAGAATTCCAAACAGAGGGCTAAAGCAAGGTATAAAAAATCTTGGTATTCTAAAGTTCATTTTGATGACAACCAAATTGGTAATAGTAAACAAGACTTGTGGCATATAAAAACATGTAGTTTTTGTGGCTTGTATAACCATGTGGTTTCCAAGCATTGGAAGAGAATGACAACAAGGAAAAAGACAAGACATGTAAACCCTTCTCCACAACAGGGTAGGAGGAAGGTCAATCAGGTTTGTAGGAAGAATCATTTTTTCAAGCATTGTACCAAGCATAGACATCATAGAACCACATGTTGGGAGCTCCATCTAGAGCAACGACCGAAGGAGGACCAAAAGAAACTTGAAAAGGAACATGTCAGTGAAGCAAATCAACGAGAAAGCCAGCTATAGAAAGAGAGCCCATCGACCTAGTTGGGTAAGATATGGGTAGCATTTTAAAGTAGTTGAACATGGCTACCTTTTTGTAAATTGCATGTTGCAAAATTATTGTAAAAGTGATGATGTGTTTTCCATCAATTATTAAAGAAACATGATGATGTTTTCGACCTTTTGTTGATAACCTGGGTATCAAATTTTGTTGTGATTCTAGTGTAAACTTGACTAAAGAGTATCTTATAAACTCTGAGAAAGTATAGGGTGCTTGGGTCATGATAGGTCATGTAATTGAACATGCATTTTGCAAGCAGTACCACAGGTTTGCATAGAGAGCAGCTGTCGGTTCATCACTTATGGCTCCGAAGAACAAAGGTGAAGGAGAAGTAAGTGTGACCTATTAGGGCACTTGTGGTGTAGATTGCAGATAGTGTTCACAATTTTGGAGGACAAAAATATCCTTAATGGGGAGGAATGATCTAGGTGGCTCCAGAAAGGCTCAATTTTTGAAGTTCTCAAATATCAACAATAATGATAACAGAGCATAGTGTTCGGCATTACGAACCCAAAAACATAGGCGACACCTCATTCAGAGTTCGTATGACCATTCTATCACTGTTATAACTTTTCAAGTTGTGTGGGACTCACTTTGCTTATGTGGCGACTGATTGACCAATAAGCCATTAACACATGGCACTCTAGCATTGGCCTCCTAATCTTTCATAAAAGGACAAAAACTAAAAAAATATTAAAAAATATTATAATAACCAAAAATAAAATTATATAATAATAACAAAAAAAAATCATTATATTAAAATGGTTATTATAATAACTAACGATTATAATATAACCATATAAACCAAATAAACTTCGGTGGTTATAATACAATACATAACCATAAATTTTGGTGGGACAAATTGTTATTGAATTAAATATTATGGTCAACATAAAACAATGGTTTTGGGTTATTTATATTAAACCATTTCAAATGGCACATGGGATTAACAACATATGACATATTAAAAAGTTGTTATAGCATATCGTCTTTACCAACCATGTGATAGTTATAAAAAAAGGGGCATATTAAACGATATGTTAGCAACATGGATTGCAAAGAAGAACTATGGGATATTGTTTTCATGGTAGTTGGTTATTATATAGATAAAAATAATAACGATAGGTATAGGGAGCCTAGAATATATTAGCAAATAGAAAACAAAATTCTTATGCATAAAGAAGGAAGCAATTTCTTAGCCCCAGAGATAGGGAAAGGAAACCAAGTAATGAAGGTGAAAAAACATGATGGGAATCATGTTTGTGCTGGGTGTGGAGCTTGATTATATTCCTGATTTTTTAGATGTTTTTTGTTTCAGATGCATTGGATCCCTATTCCTAGCAGGGAGGCAATGCTGCCTGTATGATTGTCGTTGCCCACCCCTCCCTGGTGGGGGTTCGGGGGTGCTGCCCCCCGAACCTAAAAACAAATGAAAATTTTCATTGTAAAATATTGTAATTTTGTAGTCAATTTGAGTCGTTCATTAGGTAGATGATCTGACTGTAGAAGTTATGTTAATTTAGGGTTTTCTTCCCTAGAAGGAAACCCTCAGTTTATATGAAGGAATTTAATTGCGGTTGTGTATTATTATTCTGAGCTAGAAAGAGAGAGGAGATTGTGTGAGAGCGAAGAGGAAATTACAGTAGATCTATTGTAGGTTGTATCTCTTCATTTTGTTGGATAATATAAAAATAAGGACTGGTTATTTCTCCGTGGACGTAGCCCAAATTGGGCGAACCACGTATATATGTGTCTCTCTTGTTGTATGCATTTCTTCATTTGTGTTTTATGTGTTTATGTATTTCTATCAACTGGTATTAGAGCCAAAGTTCTATTTGGCTAATAAACTCTATTGGGTCCTTCATTTTTAGAGAAGGGAAGAAAATTGTTTCACAGAACAGTTGCAAAGGACAAATGGATAAATTTATCGGAACTAGGTCACCAGAAACCTGAATGCGGCGAAAAACTAACTATTGGGATGTGCGCAGCTGAACAAACAAGAAAGTGCACCCGCAGAAACATGAAATTTGGGTTAATTTTGAAAGAATAAATGGGAAAAAGGGAAAATTCACATGGATTTTGTCAAAAATGGACCAAATCAAAGGCGGGATCAAGTAACCTCTACAAGGACGAGATCAAGTGATCGAGCCTGTAAAATAAGATATAGAGGGACAAATTGGATGTACTCTAGACATAAAACCTCTGATGATCCAGGTGGATGTTGGTGGCCACCCACCTATCCCATTTGGACCCCCACAACTGTCTCTTTCAGTTTTTCAGTTTCCTTAATTATAGCGCAGTTTACTATTTTTAGCAGTTTTTCGGGTCCTAAACTTCCGGAGCCGTTTTGAGGCCCTAAACGACGTTTTTTGGGAAATATACTCCGCTATTTTTTAGGTAAAAATTTGTCTTTTCCGTCGTAGTCCTCGGAGAGATCTTTCCAATGGGCTATCATGCGCATCAAACGGAGATCGTATGCCAAAGTTACGACCCCGGGAAGTTGATGTACCAATTTACCCAAATGGGGCCCATAGTTTGGTGTTTCATCTTCTAGGGTTAGGTTTTGGAATGTTAAGGGTTTTCCATTGTTTCTCAATAATAAATAGGCCTTCGAGCCACATTGTAAAGACAGTTTGAAATAGTTCAGAGGCATGTAGCCGACACATCTCTTCTCAAAGATAAGCTACCATCGCCCTAGCTGGGTTATTTCTATTTGTAATCATATTTCAGTATTCTCCATCAATGAAATGAAGTATTATTTCCGCTGCATCTCTGTTTTTATGGTTATCGCATCTCTGTATTTATGGTTATCTCTATAATCTATTGCATTCCTGCTTAAATCCGGATCAGTGGTATCAGAGCGGTCTGCTTTTTCTCTGTTTTTCTTTGCATGTCCCCAACGAGGTCGAGATATAAGAGTTAGGGCTTGAAGTGGTCGAACCTTTGCAAGACCAGCCTCGCAAATCTCGACGACCTTCCATGGCGGATGAGAAGAAAGAAGAGGGGGCAGGAGATCCTATCAGAATCTTGCTCGAAGAAGCCCTCGAGCGGCAAAGGAACGCGATGATGGATAGCT
Source organism: Pinus tabuliformis (assembly GCA_031772625.1). Taxonomy (NCBI): domain Eukaryota; kingdom Viridiplantae; phylum Streptophyta; class Pinopsida; order Pinales; family Pinaceae; genus Pinus; species Pinus tabuliformis. The sequence goes on along the minus strand of CM062808.1, from coordinate 372,961,617 downwards.
TTGCGCAGATCCTTCAGCGGCTACCCAGAGGCGACGCATCGGCTTCCAACAGCTACTCTGGAAACGCCACACCGTTTAAGGTACAAGTTAATTTTGAAATCCCAATCTTCGAGGGTCAAATAGACGCAGATGCTGTAGACAAATGGTTAAATCTGCTAGATGGGTATTTTTCTGTTCATGAATTTTAAAGTCGGGAAAAGATTGTTTTCGCTCTTCTCAAAGCAACCCCCCACGTCAAGGACTGGTGGGAAACATACTGTGAGCAGAAGGATGAAAGTACAGGCTCACTGTTTTCAGCCGCCCCCACTTGGAATGACTTCTGGGATGCCATCAAGGAGCAGTAGTACCCTGTCAAAAGCTATGAGGACAAATACATCAAATGGACCACACTGCGGCAGGGACGAGACCAAGATGTACCAGAGTTCACAAATATTTTTCATACCCTTCGCACACAGTTGGGTATCAAAGATTCTGAGCTGCATCTGGTACTCAAATACCATGGCTACCTACACAGATACATCTAGGAAGAGATGGATTTCTTGAACATCTCCTCACTCGGCACAGCATACCAATACGCTGTCAAAATCGAGCAAAAGTTCAAACAGAAGAAGCGAGACTTTGGATCTGCAAATCCGAAGCCCAAAGGACAAAGCCAAGGCGGGGTGACCCAAGACAACCCCTCTAAGCTGCAAGAAAAGAACAACACCACGAAGCCGAAGAAGGACATAGGAAAGTGGTGTGAGTTCCACAAGAGTCCCACTCATAACACAAGTGAGTGTCGGACCAAGCAGTCGCTGGTGGCCGAGTTGAAGGCTTCCGAATCAGATGCATGTTCTGACTCTGAGCCGGAACCCGACAAGGGGGATGGAAAAGGGAAGCAAATCATTGATGCGGATCCTAGTGCCACTGTTGCCACTGCCAAGATCCAGAAGAATGAGCCCAAAGAGCTAGAGGAGGGGGAACGTCTTTTCCACTCACAGATGTGGGTGAAGGGTTCGCCGTCTGAATTCATTGTCGATAGTGGCAGCCAAAAGAACCTCATTTCAGCAGAGGTCGTGAAGCGGTTGGGCCTACCAACTACGCCACACCCACAACCGTACAATATCGGGTGGCTTCACGAAGGACGAGATCTCAAAGTTCACCAGTAGTGCCGCCTTCCCTACAGCATCAAGCCCTTCACAGATGAGGTATTGTGTGATGTTACACCTCTGGATGTTTGTGATGTACTATTAGGCCAGCCATACTTGTGGAGGCGACATGCTGTGTATGAGTCAAGGCCTCGCGCTGTCATTATTTCTTTGGATAATTCATTATACAGGATACCAGAGGTAGCTCCACCTACCACCACCTCTTTGATCACTGCTAAGAAAGGCAGCAAGCTCATCTCACAGACTAGGAAATTTATTTTCTGTCTAGTTCACTCCCAAAGTAAGGGGAAGATCGTTGCTACATCCATGACCCCCGCAAAGGGTTCCTCCACACAGCAGCAGCAACATAGGGATACAGTCATGACAGAACACAGGAACAACTTCTCCTTACCCAGAGGGGTACCACACAAGTTTCAGGTGGGCGAAAAAGTTTGGTTACATCTGCAGAGAGAACACCTTACCAGACAGAAACTCAGACTGCTTCGACATGGTCCTTACACCAATAACAAGGCTGTGGGCAACAATGCTTTGAAGCACAACATTCCTCCATTCCTTCGCTTGCACCGATTGTTCAATGTGGACCATCGCCGACCATGCTTCCCACCATTTCTGGACACATCAGAGATTGCAGAACAACTCACTGGAGACCCAGCTCAGCAGAAGCTTCCTCATCTCAAGGAGGAACTCAACGCAATGGGGACCATTGCTTCCTAAGGGGGGAGGAATGATCCAGGTGGATGTTGGTGGCAACCCACCTATCCCATTTGGACCCCCACAACTGTCTCTTTCAGTTTTTCAGTTTCCTTAATTATAGCGCAGTTTACTATTTTTAGCAGTTTTTTGGGTCCTAAACTTCCGGAGCCGTTTTGAGGCCCTAAACGACATTTTTTTGGAAATCTACCTCCGCGATATTTTAGGTAAAAAGTCGTCTTTTCCGTCTTAGTCCTCGGAGAGATATTTCCAACGGGCGATCATGCGCGTCAAACGGAGATCGTATGCCAAAGTTACGACCCCGGGAAGATGTACCAATTTACCCAAAAGGGGCCCATAGTTTGGCGTTTCATCTTCTAAGGTTAGGTTTTGGAATGTTAAGGGTTTTCCATTGTTTCTCAATAATAAATAGGCCTTCGAGCCTCATTGTAAAGACAATTCGAAACAGTTCAGAGGCATGTAGCTGACACATCTCTTCTCAGAGATAAGCTACCATCACCCTAGCTGGGTTATTTCTATTTGTAAGCATATTTCAGTATTCTCCATTAATGAAATGAAGTATTATTTCCGCTGCATCTCTGTTTTTATGGTTATCGCATCTTTGTATTTATGGTTATCTCTGTAATCTATTGCGTTCCTGCTTAAATCCGGATCATCTGATTCATATGTTCTCCATTACTATTGATAACTTCCTGTAGGATTCTGCATCTTCATAGAAGTTTTGATTCATATATTGTAAGGTCCAAAGTAGTATTTGATTTGAGAAGGTCACGCAGATCTGTTTGATCCTTGATGTACTGAATAACAATATTAATAAATAAAGGAGTTCTGGGAAACTTTTTGTTTCTTGATTCAATGTTCGTATGGCCCCTTTTTAATATTTCTTGTCTCTTTGATGATGTATTTGTGTATCTTTTATGAATGCATGTCTCTATTGTTATGTAGTTGTGTAGAATAATTGGATGGTTAATGATGTAAAAGATATCATAATCATGGTTTTCCAATGCTGATTTAGATCCCTTATCTCTTCTAATGTTTCTGGCTCGCCTCAGGTGATATGCTCCTTTGCATAAAGGGAGTGAAAATGCCAACAAAAAGCTAGACTACAATGGCATTCTTTGTTGGAAAACTTAGGCTGAACCCTGGGTCCTCATTACTATAAAAAATTCACCAACAAATGGTTTTTTTGTTACGACCATAAGCTTTAAAAAGGGTTCTAGACCATGCGATCTATAATTTTTGGCCGAGGTATTTAGAATTGGTGGCATGAGAAAGTTGATCATTTTATTTTACAACAATATCAACTAAGGTAGAAGAACCTGTACTGGGTTAAACAAGAAATTTTATACGTTTAACCTGCTTTTGACCAATACAAAATCTTCAGGTGTGAGTTCCCTAAGAAGTTACAAGGCTGGTTAAGACAGTTTCAAGTCAAAGCAGGGGTTGGAATTCAACATGGGCTTCATAGAGATTGGTTGAGAACTGATTTGGCTAAACTCCACTTATTAGACATGTAAATAACAAGGGTTGTTTATTTTTGGGTAAATGTGACAATAGAAGGCTAGATTATTGAGTTTGCAGTTGAAGATCATCAGTCCCTTTCTAGAGCGGACAAATTATGCAAGTTTTGATTGTGTAGAATATTGTTGAAAGATATCCCTCTCTAGATCAAAGTCTTCATGGTTGAAGAAAATATGCTACCATTCCAAGAAGACCGAATGGATGCTTAAAACCCTTAGTGTTGGGGGATGGATTTAGGGGGAGGAATGGTCTTCCATTATAGAAAATTATAGCCTTTTGAAGTGGACCAAGAAGAGTTGCATAACGCACGAGATTTTAGAGCATTGCAGAAGGCGAGAATAGCTTACGAGTGGAGACAAATGAAGTTGCAAGAAATTAGGTGGATAAGAAGAGAGTTACAGAGGATAGGAGAAGTGGTGACAAGTTCAGCATCGTGTAAGAATAACATGGATAATCTTGAGTTGCGGGGAAAAGGAGAGAATGAGGGATCTCATTTTGGCGAAATAGGAGATTTCAATGGAAGTGTTGCTAGAATTTTGGATGGGACTAGTAGACCCCACTTAGAATTGGGATGATTTCATACACTCGAGCCACCTGTATAGTTGAATATGATGTCCAGTGAGCATACTCCATTAGATGATGACATGCATTTATTGATGAGGTGACTATTCTTTGAAATTGATTTTTTTCGTGCTCATGGAAGCCCACAACGTAGTAGTACAAATCTTCATCTCCCTAACTGATCCAAATTTAAACAGGAATGAAACAAATTACAGATATAAGCATCAATCGAAAGATGAAATAGAAATAAAACTTCTTTTCATTAATATCAAATACTGAAATATGCTTACAAACAGAATGGAAATAAGACTAGCTCGGGCGATGGTAGCTTATCTCTGAGAATAGATGTGGTGGCTACATGCCCTTGAAATGTGTTAAAATGAGGTTCAAGGGCCTATTTATTATTTAAAAACATGAGAAAACCCTAAACAACCAAAACCCTAACTCTAGGAGATGTAATGCCAAGAGTTTTTGGGCCCCGTTGGGGTTAGTTGGGAAGAGAACTTCCCGGGGTCATAACTTGGTCATCTTATCTCTGTTTGGCACGTACGATACCTTGTTGGAAATGTACGATACCGATTACTATAGGTTTTTCCGCAAGCCCTGGCCTATGGCTACAAGCCTGTAGCGCACTTCAAAAAATGTTGTTTAGGGGGTTAGAACTGCTCTGAAAGTTTAGGACCTGAAAAATGCTAAAAATAGTAAATGTTGAAATAAACAAAGAAACAAAAGAAATTGTTTGGATATCTAGGTGGGATATGTGGGTGTCCACCAATATCCACCTACATCATTCATCCTCCCTTATGAAGCAATGGTCCCCATTCCATGCAGAGCCTACATGATGTGAGGAAACTTATGTTGAACCTGGTCGCTAGTGAGCCACTTGCCTTGGTGCAAGAGTTGGCCAGCTTTGACAACCCGATATAGTTGGATATTTTGTTGGTGAGTGTTCTTGACCACTGTGATCATAATTCGATCATTTGTGGTGTGTTCCATGTAGTCTGGGTTTAAATTTATTGGTGTGATTTGTTCTGCAATGTCTGATGTGTACAACAATGGTGGGAAGTATGGTCAAAGGTGGTCCACATTGATCACTGGTTGCAAGCCAGGGAATGAGGGAATCTTGAGCTCAAAAGCATTCTCTCCCACAACCTTGGTAATGGTGTAAGGACCATATCAAAGTGGTCTGAGCTTCTGATGGGCTCCGGTAAGGTGTTATTTCTACAAATGAAACTATAATATATCGCCCACCTAAAACTGTGTGGCACCCAATGTTGATCATGTCGTTGTTTGTACTTGGCATTTGACTTCTCCAAGATGTTTTGAACTTGGTGGAGGATGTGTTGGATGCATTCAATAAATCTAGTCACTTTATCAGCCTCAGAAAATACATGTGTGTAATTTGTTTGTGTAGCCGCATGAGGCATGACAACATCGATCAGACATAATGGTTGAAATCCTAGACCCACTTGAAAGGGACTACGATCAGTTTATCTATGGAGAGCTCTAGTATAATTGTGTTGCACATATGGAAGACTCCAGGTTTTAGGATTGTTGGAGTTGTACATGAGGAGTATGTGCACTATCATCCTATTGATGACCTCCATCCAGCCATCCATCTGGGGATGGAAGGCATTTAATTTAGTGAGCTTGGTGTGCAATAATGTCTAGAGGCTTGACCAGAATGTGCTCAGGAACCTGCTATCCCGATATGATATAATGGCCTGCGGGATCCCAAAATGTACCCATACTCATTCAAATAAGAGTTTGGCAGTGTCCTCTACTGTGATACTCTTCTTGTAAGCTGCCAATATAGCCATCTTATAAAATTTGTCCATGACCATAAATACACAATCATTACCATGCTTGGTATAAGGAAGGCCAGACATATAATCCATGGAGATGGATTCCCATGGTTGGTTGGGAGTAGGCAGAGGAGTATACATGCCTTGCTTTTTGATGGTTGGCTTGGAAATGGAACAAGCAATGCAAGATCTAATATATTTCCCATTATCTAGTTGGAGTTTGGGCCAATAAAAGTACTTTTTTAGTACAACATAGTTTTCTCCACACTAAAGTTTCTTGCTACTTGAATGTAGTGCGCCTCCCAAATAATCTCAGCACACTTGTTTGAAGGAACACAAAGGTGACCCAGGTAGCATAATAATGTGTCCTGGAGGTGTAAATCGTGAACTTTCTTTCCAGCTACTAGCATCTAGTATGTCGAGGAAAAATTTGGATCATTTTAGTATAGTTGTGTCTATCCAGAGGTCTCATGACCACAAGAGTTGAGAACAGTAGTCATTGTTGCAACTGGGGGCTGGCTAAGGTAGCCTGCAACATGATTGGTGCTACCCTTTTTATATTTAATGTTCAAGTGGAATTGTTGCAGATATGTAGACCACTTTTGATGGCAATCTTTCTCTAACTTCCCATGTGTCTGTATAAATTGAAGAGGTTAGTGATTGGTGTGGATGACCATCTCCTTCCCTGGAATATATTACTTCCATTGTCAACAAGCCATGCATGATGGAATACATCTCTTTATCATAGGTGGGGTACTTTTGAATTGTATCGGAAAGTGTCTCACTATGATAGGCCACTGGATGCCCATGTTGGGTGAGGACTGCACCAATAGCATATTCTGAGGTGTTTGTATTGATTTTAAATGGTTGTTACAGGTCTAGAAGTGTGTATTAGTGCAGAGCAGAGGTGGTGCTTTAACTAAACGAATGCCTTTTGTTGGTACTCGAACCAGGAAAAATTTTCTTTCGCCCCACCCTTAGTAATCTGACTCAAACTCCAAGTGATATTGGAGAATCCCAACACAAACCTCTGATAGAAATTTGCAAGGCCCAAAAAGTTGTGAAGTTTCGTTAGATTGGCCGGGGCTAGACAATCCTGAATGACTTGAATCTTGGCCAAGTCCACATGCACGCCATGCTCATCTATGATGTAACCCAATTATTAGACCTGGCTTATGCCAAAGGTGCATTTCTCCAAGTTGGAACAGAGGTTGTGCCGCCGAAGGTTTTGAAGGACCTACCGAATGTGTTGCAAGTGTTCTTCCCAACTCTTGCTGAAGATGAGGATGTCGTCAAGATAAACCACCACAAACGAGTTGGTGAAGGGCCACAAGATGTCATCCATTAGCCTCATAAAAGTAGTTGGGGCATTTGTTAACCCAAAGGGCATAACCAATCATTGAAAAAGGCCTTCCTTTGATTTAAAGGTGGTCTTCCATACATCTGTGGGCTCTATTAGAACTTGGTGATAACCAAACTTCATATTGATCTTGCTAAAATACTTGGCCCCCTTGAATTGGTTTAGTAGGTCATCAATCCTTGGGATTGGATACCTGTTCCTAACAAAGAATTTTTTTGAGTGTTGAGTAATCAATGCAGAGCCTCCAGGTCCCATCCTTCTTCTGTACAAGTACAATCAGGCTCCCACAATGCGAGAAACTTGGTCGAATGTGCCCTTTCTACAACAACTCCTGGATTTTCTACTTGATCTCTTAATTTTCTAGAATGGAGTAGTGATATATCATCCCATTAGGTAGAGGTTCTCTGGGACTCAGATCAATTGAATCCTTGACCTGACAATGCAAGGGTACCATTGTGGGTGAGGAGAAGATGTCCCTGTATTCTTCTACGACCATATCCACTTGCTTATGTTGCTTGGAGAAACCCTTCCCAGGGGCCATGGTTGTGGCTATGACCTTCTCCTTACTTTGAGACTGAATCATAAGGAAAACAAATTTCCCATTCTGGGAGATGACCTTACTGCATTGCTTAGCAGAGATCAAAGAGATGGTGGTAGGTGGGGCTACCTCTGGTATCCTGTATAACTTAGTACCCAAAGAAATAATAATAGAGCGAGGTCTAGACTCATATACAACATTTCACTTCCATAATTATGGTTTTCCTAATAATACATCACAAACTTCAAGAGGAGCAACATCACACAATACCTCATCCGTGAAGGGCTTGATGTTGTAGGGAAGGTGACACTGTTGACTAATGCAGAGATCTCATCCTTGGTGAAGCCACCTGAAGGTATACGAATATGGATGTGTTGTAGTTGGTAGGCCCAACTGCTTCATGACTTCTACTGAGATGAGGTTATTTTGGCTCCCACTGTCGATAATGAACTATAGCGAAGAATCCTTCACCCACATCTGTGAGCGGAATATGCACTCCCCCTCTTTTGGATCTTCATGATCAATCTTCTGGATCTTGGTGGTGGCCACAGTGGCACTAGGCTTTGTTCAATGATCTACTTCCCTTTGTCATTCCCCTTGTCAGTTTCTGACTTAGAGTCAAAACATGCATCAGACTCATAAGCCTTTAGCTCAGCCACTAGTGACTGCTCGGCCCGACACTCACTTGTGTTGTGAGTGGCGCTCCTATGGAACTCACACCATTTTCCTATGTCCTTATTTATCTTTGTGGTGTTTTTCTTTGCTTGCGGCTTTAGCGGGTTATCCTGGATCAACCCACCTTCAATTTTCCCATTTCTCTATATTTTCGGGGCGCCTTTCCCTTGCTTCAGATTCGCAGATCCAAAGTCTCGCTTTTTATATTTAAGCTTCTGCTCGATCTTGACAGTGTATCAGTATGTTGTATGAGGATCTTGCAAATGTTTCCCTTTTGACTTGATGTATGAAGAGCCTTGTCCTGGATGACTTCTTACTTTCCTTTAATATCCAATGAGGTTCCCAAGAGCTATATCCTTCATGTTCGACTGCCATGGATTTTTACTTTCATGATTCCCATGGTGATATCATGAGCTCTTGTTTCTAATGCTTCCATGATGCCATGATGCATATTATTATCGTGGTCATATTTGCAAAATATTTTGGAGCTTATGATAGGACCCTTTTGTGAGGGACACCATCTCACTCATAGTAGAGTCTATTACTCCCTCTTTCCTTGGCCTTTTTCTTCAACTTCCTCCATATTTCTGGCGATATGAGCTTCTTTCCATAATCTTCCCATAGCATTGAATCTTAACTATTATGTCTTGTTTGAGGACCACACTTCGCTTTCCTTTCTGCACATGTTTAAGTCCTTTAACCTTCAACACTTTTGTTCACAACTTGTCCTTTTTCTATCTTGCATAGATACTATAAGTTGTTAAATGAGGAAACCTCCTTGTCCTAAGGACACTTTCCATCTTTCTTATTAAGAACATAGATGATTATCTTCTTATCATCTTTCTCAGATCTCTCAATTGAGATCTCATGAAGATATTTCTTCATTCTTTGATACCTTCAATCAGGTCTAAGTGATATGACCTTCTTCACTACATTTTAGAGAGTATATCTTCTAGAATTTCATATATCTCTTTTATGTATCCTCTCTTGCTACATAGGAATGAGAGGACCTTAGGATTTCCCTCTTAAGAATTCAAAGGGAACCTTGATATGTTCACAAACTTCTCTACTCCATAAGGATTATGATAATCCTTCTTATTCCATGCAAGGACCTTTGATGACCCATCTAACCTATAGATATTCTTGCAATCATGAAGTCATTGAACCAAACTTGATTATAGAATGAAAAGATACTTACTTGATTGTGAAGATGAAGTCTTCACCTTGATTGCTTTGATGATGGTTGAAGAAGATGTATTAGTACTTCTTCTTGAATGACCTTCTTTTGAATGAGAGAGTCTTTCCTCAATAGAAAAGGTTGTTCCTTTTGATGAGGATGATTTTCTGCTTCCTCGGATGATCTTCTTCTAGGGCTAGGAGATGATCCTTTGAAGATGTCGATGCCTTATTACCTTCAATTGTAGTTTAGATCAAGACTGCTTCTAGGACTTCAACCTTCTTCGAGATGATGTAGTCTTCAATTTTGAGGTCCTTGGAGCTTCATTGCTTTGTAGACATCTTGATGAGAGTCTTGGTGCCCTTTTGATGATGACTATGGAGATCTTGATGTTGTAGATTGTCTCCTTGATTTCATAGACAGCAACCCTTGCTATTGCATACTGTTGTTGTAGACTAACCCTTTGAACTAGGGTTTCATCAAGATCATTCTTTAATGTAGATCTTGATATCCTTCAGCTTTCTTTGATGCTCTGCTTGAAATTTGATCCTTGAATGTCTCCTTTCTGCCCTTCCTTTGACTTCTGAACCTTTGCTCTGATACCATGTTGAAGAATCTAGGGCAATCATAATTAATGAGATTCTTCTTAGCATGATAACAATTTGTGAAGTAATTTTTCAATTTTATCTTAGCTTGATCTTCTTCTTATTAGTTTGTGTGTTTGCTTCATCAAACTACTATAAAAAACAAAGAGACAAGAACACAAGATATTTGGCTTTCTGCCAGGGCCAAAACCTCTCCCTCTTGGAGAGAAAAACCTACACAAAATCATTCTTATAGAGATTCCAATTGACAAATACCAAGACCATGACCCTTGATCTCCTAGGCCACTCCAAGACCAAGACATCAATCCTCTTCTTCATCATTGTTGAGATCATCATCACTTCCATTGAAGTCTGAGGTCATTACTGTTGCAACATTGAGGCCTTCACTACAGTACCACTGACATCATTTACCATTGCATCTTTGTTGCACCTTGTTGTGCCAAGATCATTGCTACACCACCAAGACAATGAGATATCTACACTGAGATATGAGAGTTATACCGGGATCAAGATCATGACCTTATAACTACCATGATTACATCTATGCCAGGATCAAGACTGCGTCTAGAATGTATGCCGAGAACGTATCACAGAGATCCTCTTCATCACAAGTGTATCAAGACTATGATTGTGGTTAATATGTTGATACAGTGATCACCAAGTATGTGACTGCGTCTAGAATGAATGCTGAGATAGTATGCTTTTGTGAGATCACTGAGATACATATATGTCGAGGCTACTAGGAGACAAGTCTAAATCCTTTTCACTGTGATATCCACCGAGACTTTACTTGTCACAATTATGTAGAGACTGTACCTCTGTGGTACCATCCAAAAGAGAAGAGATCTCAAGGATTTGTGAAGTCTTAAGACTGTGGTTACCTACTGTAATCACCACCGTTATGCCGAGACTGTTCTGCCCTCCTTTAATACGGATCTCAAACCTTGTACCCATTCGAAAAATTCAGAGAAATGAGAGTTCTTATTCTTACTTTGTGCGCTGACCCTGAATGGGTATTTATAGTGGTTTGTCCATGTATGCAAGTCGACTTGAAAGTGTGAAACGATATGCCTATTTATTGAGCTAATGTGGCTGACCTTTAATTATTTAATTTAATTGGAGGTCGACATGACTGCATTCTTCAACATTTTGATTGCTTCCTTCTTCAAGAGGATTGTGCTTGTCTTTGGAGGGCTTCTACACATTTTTGTAGACTTGTATACATTACACATAGGCTTAAGAAGAGCTACTTCATACATGACTTGACTCTTTGAAATTATGACAAATCCTAAAGACATCAAGAAGAAGTCTTTGACCTATGAATGACACTTCTTGCTCATGAAACCCATGCAACAAGGCATACAAAATAAACATATTCTCTTTTGTTAGATCTAAGACTTTTGTGATCCATAATGTTGATATCAGTCTTTTGGATTAATCACATCATTAGGATTTGGTCAACATTTCGAACCAGCTAATGTGGTTCATCCTCAGGACAAGGTGCGAAATCAGTAGATCTGAGGGAATAAATAGCAAGGATGCATCACTACTCAGAGTTAGCCATTGGAAACTAGTCGTTAGGTAATTCATTAAATTGTTTAATAATTTAGTTGTTATGTAATAAGTAAATATTATGTTTCGATATTATAAATCAATAATATTAAATTTAGCTGGAAAATAGTTGTTGTGTGATAAATAAATATTATATCTCGATATTATAAATGGAATAGTAATTTTAATATTATATTAAATATTGTAATAATATTCTTAGTTAGGGTTTGACCCATAATATTAGAAACTAGCTGTTATGAAGAAATCATAAGTTAAATCATCTATAACTAATTGATGAAATAATGTAATTTATTAATAATTTAATATTATTAGTTCCTGTAATAATATTAGATCTTATCAATAATGTGTTTTGATGGTATTCTTATTATTATTATAATTATAGAGATTCATAATATTAAAATTATTAGTTTAGAACTATTATTATAATATTTTAAGTCAATATATTATTTTCTATAATAATAAAATATAATAATTTTAATCTATTATTTTAATATCTATAAGGATAAAAAGACTATAATTGGAATCTGATAATTTGTTAAATAATTTATTCATAGTATTCATATTAAAATTATTAATTTAGAATTATTATTATAATATTTTGTATTCAATTATAATTCAATATATTAATAAAGTATAATAATTATAATCTATTAGTTTAATATCTATAAAGATAAAAAGACTATAATTGGAATATGGTATTCTTATTATTTTAAATTCAATATATTAATTATTTTGATATTTATAAAAATAAAAACTATATATGGAAGGAGGAAAACTAATCGCATTGAAAAAAAAAAAAACTCCACCACCAAACAAAGAAAAATAATATTGGATCAAGGGGATAAAGCCTGAAGGCGAGAAGGGAGATCTTCTTGAAGTTTTTCAAAATAATGGGTACAGCAAGACCGAGTGCCTCAAGGCATTTCACAAAGCCAACAAAGTGCCTAGAGTAAAATCCACCCATGTTGATCCTATTGCCAAGGTTCATCTCCCATATATCCAAGGGACCACGGATAGGATTGCCCATATCCTTAAAAAGATGAATGTCTCTTCTTCTTTCAAACCTCTCCAAACCATTAAAATTTCCCTTAGATCCGTTAAAGACCCTATTGACCCTAAAGACACGAAAGGGGTCTACTTTATTCCCTGCCCTGTGGTATCCCCTACATTGGAGATACAGATATGTCTATTAAACAGAGAATCGGTAAGCATGCAGCTGACATTAGACACAATCACTCTCACACATCAGCCCTTGCTGAGCATTCTATGAAATCGAAACACCATGTCTTCATTGAAGAATCCAAATTCATCACTAGGGTTGACCATTTCCACCACAGGAAACTCAGAGAAGCAATTGAAATAGAGAGGCATGCCAAAAACCTCAATAGGGATGATGGCTGGAAATTAAGTAAAAGTTGGATTCCAGCTCTCTCCTCTTGACCCTTCTTCCCTTCCCTCCCTTCTCGCCTTCAGGTTTTCTCCCCCTTGATCCAGTGTTATTTTTCTTTGTTTGGTGGTGGAGTTTTTCTTTTTTCCTTTTTTCTTTTTCTTCTTCTAATGTTCAATTATCATCAATTATCATCAGCCTTCCTCCACCTTTTATTTTTTAATGCGATTAGTTTTCCTCCTTCCATATATAGTTTTTATTTTTATAAATATCAAAATAATTATTATATTGAATTTAAAATAATAAGAATACCATATTCCAATTATAGTCTTTTTATCTTTATAGATATTAAAATAATAGATTATAATTATTATACTTTATTAATATATTGAATTATAATTGAATACAAAATATTATAATAATAATTTTTATATGAATACCATCACTACATTATTTAACAAATTACCAAATTCCAATTATAGTCTTTTTATCCTTATAGGTATTAAAATAATAGATTAAAATTATTATATTTTATTATTATAGAAATTAATATATTGATTTAAAATATTATAATAATAGTTCTAAACTAATAATTTTAATATTATGAATCTCTATAATTATAATAATAATAAGAATACCCTCAACACGTTATTGATAAAATTTAATATTATTACAAGAACTAATAATATTAAATTATTAATAAATTACATTATTTCATCAATTAGTTATAGATGATTTAACTTATGATTTCTTCATAGCAGCTAGTTTCTAATATTATGGGTCAAACCCTAACTAACAATATTATTACAATATTTAATATAATATTAAAATTATTATTCCATTTATAATATCGAGATATAATATTTATTTATCACACAACAGCTATTTTCCAGCTAAATTTAATATTATCAATTTATAATATCAAAACATAATATTTATTTATTACATAACAACTAAATTATTAAACAATTTAACAAATTACCTAACGGCTAATTTCCAATGGCTAACTCTGAGCAGTGATGCATCCTTGCTATTTATTCCCTCAAATCTACTAATTTCTCACCTTGTCCTGAGGATGAACCACATTAGCTGGTTCGAAACGTTGACCAAATCCTAACGATGTGATTAATCCGAAAGATTGATATCAATATTCTCTTTTATTACATTATTTACAAAGATCATGTAATTATGAAGATTGAACCTAGTTACACTTTCTTCAACACCCAGGAGATGTAACACCAAGAGTTTGTGGGCCCCGTTGGGGTTAGTTGGGCAACCAAATTCTCTAGGTCATAACTTGATCATATTATCTCCATTTGGCATGTATGATACCTTGTTGGAAAGGTCTCTCAGAGTACTACAGGTTTTACCTCAAGCCCCAACTTATGGCCATAGGCCTATAGTGGACCTCAAAAAAATGTCGTTTAGGGGGTTAAAATTGCTCTGGAGGTTCACGAACCGAAAAACTGCTAAAAGTAGTAAATGATGAAATAAACAAGGAAACAAAAGAAACTAAATTGAGATCTAGGTGGGATAGTGGGTGGCCACCAATATCCACCTAGATCACTAACCTTCCCCTGGTCATATATCAAAGCATTGATCAATTCTTTTATAAACTAAGTAAGATTATAAAATTTTAGCAAGTATATTCTAAATATAGCATTGGTAATTATAGTGGAGGAAGTAGTTCCAGTAGTGGTGTTCAGTCAAGTTCATTTAATAAATTTTAGATGGGTTCCAAGGGATTTATAAATTTTTAGCCTAGACATTCAATCATGGATGGAAATATGGTTGGACCACCTACCTGATACCCAAAATTTTCAGGACGAGGTGGTGAAGATGTTGAACAACATTGGCTCAATAGTCTCCTGATGCCACCAAACTTATTTAGTTCCAAACTACTCAAAGAGATAGGGAGATTCTATGGTTTATTAAGTGGATTAATGCAAATCGTAATGCTACCATGGATATAGTTAAATGAGAATTTCTTCAAGAATTATAGTTAGCTCAGTCTAATCAGCAAGGTCTTGTGGAATATCAGGAGGGAGAATTTTCCTAGCAGTGTATGCAAAGATTCAAATATGTTATTAATAATTTATCCTATCCCATTGATCCCCATCATCAGAGGGACTTCTTTATTAATTCTTTGCTACCAATCACTAGGACTATGTTGTCACAACAGAATATCGACACACTATAGGATGCTTTGGAACAAACGATGCAGATTGAAGAAATGGCAGGATATCCTCAAGAATATACACTAGGTGCTCCTTCTGCTAACCCTACTATTATGGGACTTCAGAATCAAATTTCCACTCTTACTAATAAATTGAAGGATCTTACTCCTACGTGACCCGTGAGACCTGTTAACACCCAGGTTGCTCCCTTTGACTCCCAAGGGAATACGGCCGGGGTAACCACTAACCAAGCTTTGGATTACAGTTTCTAGCCAAACTGTAATCAGAGAGGGCTCTCTCTTTAAGATTTATCTCTGTTTTGTGAGGATTTTAGGCTAGTTATGAGTTCAGTTTTGTTTAATGTTTTGGTTGAGTGATGTCTTTCAGTACCTAAGGTGGAAATCTTCAGACAGTTTTTAGTCCATTGGGAAATGGAGTCTGTGGCTACAGGTTGTTTGAAATGTTGAGTGAGATTGTTGAAACTGCAGGGCCATTCAAATATTTCATGAAACAAACTTGAAATTGTGATGGTGAAGTATGTTTAACCAGTGGAAGGCAATTAAGAATTTTCCACTAAGCTGGGGGTGTGAGAAAGAGATATATTGCACAGGAGCAGATTTGAATTCCTGAACAATAACCACTGTGAAAGATATAGTCTGGAGGTGCAGCAATTAAGAATTACACCCTTATAACTATAACTGAAGTAAACATTTATAACAGCATAGATTGAGGGCAGGGTATTCTATGAATAAATCCTGAACTATTCTTTTTCTTTTCCATTAACTGTGAAACATAGAACATGAATGGGCTATGAAGAAATAATAAAAACACATAACGAAGAGTTTAAAGGAAACTTATTGTGCCATGAAATACGCAGGAATCCTGTAGCATTCAGCAAACACACACGCCTTAGACAACCCAGAACTTTGGAAATTCCATCAGCCTTTGTATTAATACTCTGAACATTTACAGCATAAGATCTCTAGAAGAGAAAATCAACAACAACCCCTGCTACTTCGGTGAGGGGGAATATATACAATCGGTGATACAAAATATCTGAACCGCTGAGTCACTTGAGACATAAATACACTCACTAAATTTACAGAATAGTAGATAAGGAAGTTATTACTGCTCTAAATACAAAATGAATGCTCTTTAATTCTGTCAGAAGTCTTTTTGACCTTTGGAGGCCACTGAGTCGGCTGAGCGTTCTGTTTTAATGTTGAATGATGTGTCTTTATGGCTTTGTCATGTTGTAGCTTTTTTTGGCCCTGTCATCTATAACTGTCAGTGCTGCTTTAGTGGCCGGAATGGTTTGCTGAGTTGGCTCAGTCTATTCTTCTCCAAAAAATACTGAATGCATCAAATTTTCCTGTACATGATGACTTATGTTTTTTGATTAAAAAAATTGATGAAAGGCTCTTGATTACAGTATCAACTGTATCATTTTGGTCCACCATTCCTGAGTGGGCAATTGATGTCTCAAAATTGCATCTAGGGTCTCATCTGCCTCTATATATTTGTAGAAGTTTGGAGGCACTTCAAACAAATGTTTGATCTCATTCATAATGAAAAATAAGTTCTCTATTCTGTCATAGAGACTTTGCCCAGATGCTAGCCCTGTTTCTTCTAAGGTACTTGGTCTTACAGTGATCTGATTGGTAGCAAATGTATTGACCCTTTTTGCATAGTTCTCATGTGAAAGTAGCCTCCCTGCGCTGTTCAGTAAGCCAGGAAGACCTCTGCCTTGTAATGCTGCAAACTTGTCCATAAACTTGTTTACTTCTGTCTGCATGTCCTGGCTTCTTCTTTCCAGTGTTTGTACCAGGCTTCTCAATGTAAGGACCCTCTTTATCAGCAGGATAGTTTCAGTTCTGTTGGGGATTCGTATTGCTACCAGCTGAGGACCTGTACGGTTATTAAGCACGTTAATCATTCTGTTGGCTATCTCAGGGATATTGCCTAGAGATGCCCTTGCTCTCTGGACTTCCCTGTGTGCTTTGCCTATGAGCTCCATTTGCTCATGAATGGTCTCTATATACTGCCATTGATCTGTGATTGATTGGCCAATGTTGGCCCATAAGACTGTCTTGACCTCAGCCACCACTTTATCAAGGGTGAGCTCTTTCTCCAGCTCCTTTATCTTCTCCTTAAGGGCCTTTATTTCCCTTCCTTTTTCTGCTACACTTTGCTTGGATTTGTCATACTTTTCATTCAGCTTAGCTAAATTCTCTCTGGCTTGATTTAGCTCTGCCATTTGGGCTTCTAAGGCCTGGATTTCATTCTTCAGCTTCTGCATGTCAAGGCTTGGAGCCTGCTCTGATGTTGGTGTTGGTGCTAATGTAGATGGCGATGTTTGAGCTGTCTGCTCTGTAGGAGGAGCACTAGTTTGAGGGGGTTCCTCAAGGTTGATTATTTGTGGAGGTGGCTGAGATGTTTGGCCTCCTTCCTTTTGTTGTAGGGATGCCTGCAGTGCAGCCTCTGATTCTCCCAATTTCTCTTCTGTCTGGATCAGCTATTTGTATAATGATATCAGCATGCTTGCTGCATCTTGGTCATGCCTCAGCTGGGCAACCTCTTCTATTTGTGGGTGAAGAGTTGCTGGGATCTTAACCATTTTTCTTAGTGCTACCATATCTGCATCTCTTAGTTTCAGCAGCGCTTGTATAGCTTTGGTGTCCTTGGGATCATGCCCAAGTTCTATAATGATATCCTCCAATGCTTTGATTCGGTTGTCCTTTGCCTGGGAGGATGCTTTCTCCAACTCAAGTTGGGCAGCTGTATTGTTTAGGCTATTTTCCAGCCTATAATTCACCAATGTTTTGTCTGCAAGAGTGGCATATACCATTGTAGAGCCTCTAACTTGCACCTCATCATCCATTATTACCTACAGTTTTTCCTCACTTATCTCTCTCTTTTGCCTTATTTTCCTTGTAAACCTACCCAGATCATTACATTAGATGTCTTTAAGCATGATCAAGTGAACTTTGCTAATGTGTGACTGTTTTTTTTAGATTTTGACATATTTACAGAGATTCCGCAGCTGTCTGGCAATTTCGCAGCCATCTGGTGATCCCGCAGCCTTTTTGTTAATCTCAAGGTTCCACGTGTCATTTTGCAAAACGAACCACATGGGCACGTGGGAATAAAGGTGCTCAAGGTTCCTGTGCTATTGGTTCGGTCAGCCACATCATCTACACCTCCGGTCAACGAGGGTCAAGCCACGGTCAACAAAGGTAGCTTAAACGGTGTTGCGTAAGCTGTTGGGTCACGTCAATGCAAATGGTGATTTGTCCATGTTACGCAGGTTGTGGGAGATATAATCCAACTCTGGATTCAATTCCCATGACGACCAAAACCTCCAGCTCATCCACGAGGCTCATTACGTGTTGCTGAACCTTTAATACGCATGACAGATTAGTTAAATTTCTGTTTTTAGCTTTACGCATTAGGTAATCTTTCAGATGCCTATAAAAACTAGCGTCTGCGTACGCTTAATGTTACTTTTTAGTTGTTGTGTTTTATGTACTCGTTATAATTTTAGTGCATTTCAAAACTCTGTTTTAATAGTGTTGTTCTAGCACTCTTGACTGTAATTTTCTGCATATGGAGTAATAGAAGACAGTGCTGTTCTGACGTTTTCAAATCCTTGAGTCTTCTTTGGGTTTTATGGATGGAGGGCCCCCGTTCATGACAGCCCTTGTATAGTATTTTATGTTCATAATCTTGCTATTTCCTTATTTTCCATTCAGCACTTTCCTTTTATTTGAAACATGTACAGCTTGATTTACCTTCATTATCATTTCATTTGCAGCCTTTACTTTGACTGATCAGATTTGTTTTTCTGCAGGTTTTTAACCCGGGATTGTGTGTGTGTTTGTGTATTTGCTTTATATCTAGTGGTAGTTTCAGTTGTCATATTCATAGTGCTGCCTTTTACTCTGTTTTCTAGTTTAGCTTTTAGTTTAGTTTCTCAAGTTGTATGCTAACTGATTAATGGTCTCTTTATCATAAACTGTTTATCTTTAAGAGAGCAGAATACTAATGAATTACAGCTTGTTTTGAAGTAGTCTTGGCTTATATCACTAACTCTTTTTCCACTTGTTACACATAACAATGTATGTTGGAAGCAGAATGATGGAGAAAGGCACAGTGGTGTTATAATTTGTCATTTAGAGCTTTATCATTTCTCAGACTTATCTTTAGCTACTTCCTAATCGTGTTTTACACAGTACTATGTGTTAGAAGCAGAGAGTTAGGAAGAGATAAACATTATCATTGGTCTTTGAAGTGATTTTCTTATCTTTTTATTTGCAGCAACATGAGTAGTGACTAATGCCATTAGAAAGTGGTTCTTTGCTTTCAGTTTTGTTTCAAGTTATTTCTTTCAATCTCTTTCTTTGCAAAGTTTACAAGGTAGTTAGAAACCACCAACAACACACACTCACTCACTTAGAAATCACCTTACACACACTATCACTCATCTGTTTATAAAATCATCACTCCATCTTAGGAAGTTAAATTGACCACAAACAACACCCCCAAACGACAAAAAGATCTAAGAGGTTGCTTAAGTACATATAGTACACCTTCACTTCATCAGCTTACGAGCTCCTGGTTGACAATTTATGATAGCAATTTAGATAACACTAAATTGACTAAACATTTTGGCGCCGTTGCCGGGGAAGTGAAATTAAGTAGCCATATTCTTAGAGAAAAAAAAAAACATAAAATTTCAAGGAAAGAAGTTGATAACCTATCAAAGTATGCTCTCCTCTTGCACTTCAAAGTGATCTGGAGGATCAGAAAAGAGAAAGTTATTGATTTAGTAGTTTCTTGAGTATGCTCTCTTCTTGCACCTAGAGTGACCTGGAAGATCAGAAAAAGAACTATTAACTTGACTTGAAGATAAATAATAATAAAAAAAAATGACATGCATAGAGCTAGAGATTCTAGGGGAAGGTTTTTAGCTAGAGCTCGAAGTTCAATCTTTACAAGTCCATCTGCTTCAAGGGATAGACAAGAGACACCTCCCTTATCTCCAACCGAAACTCCTAGTCCTAGAATTCCTGGAATTCAAGAGCCAAGAATTGACTCTCCTACACCTTCTATTGAATTTGAACCAGGAAGAGACTCTTCTCTTTCTCCTACAGAAAGACCAATTGTAATTGAGGAAGTAGAATCACCTGAAGAAGAAGGAGAAATCTCTTCTCATTCACCCTTTGTAGAGGAACCAGAAGATTTTGAAATCCCTAGGAGAACCATCATGGCAGAGGAAGAAGGAGGTGGTAGAGGTAGAGGTAGAGGAGGAGGAGGAAATAACAATAATAATGGAGGAGGTAGAGGTCCCCTTGGAGGAGGAAATAGAGATGGGGATAATTCATTTGGGTTTCCCATTGTTTTTGAGGATTCCCGAGCCACTATGAAAAACATATCACCATCTGTCCTCCCAAACTTCCATGGGTTAAGAACTGAGGACCCTGAAACATTTTTATTTGAATTTGAAGTTGTGTGTCGAACTTATGACTATCTGGATGATACTCAGAAACTCAAATTGTTCCCCTCAACATTAAAAGATCAAGCTTTGAAATGGTTCATGGGGTTACTCACTCAATCCATTAGGTCTTGGGATGAAATGAAACAAACCTTTTTGGATAGGTATTTGGACTATTGTATGCCTACTAATCACAAGGACGAGGTATTTAAAATGATACAAAGAGAAGATGAGAGCTTAGAAGATTTACTTGAAAGATTTCAATATAACTTGAAAAGAGCAAAAATGAGTAGCTTGGATGAAGAGACCTTAAAAGCCCTCTTATTAAAAGCCATTAGGGATGAATGGATAGATATCTTAAACATGATGGGGAAAGGAGATATTTCTCAACTTTCACTCAATGATATAGCAGAACTCTGTATCCATCTCTCAAGGGGCAAATCGAAAACTCAAAAAGGGCCTAGAGATCCTTCTCTCCTTAGAGCAAATAAATCTGCAACAGGATCAGTAAGTAGGGCTGAAATCGGCAATATGCTTGATGAATTCAAAACTGACATCTTAGGGAGTCTTAGTGAACAACTAGATACCCTTAAGATTCACAATAAACAAAAAGCAGAAGCTGAGGCTTTGGCCATCTTTTGCCCGAAATGTAGAAAGAAACATGCTTTAAGGGAATGTCCCTTGGATGCACACGTTGTAGAAACATGCGTAATTTGCTCAGAAACTCATGAGACCAAGGATTGTCCTTCAATTCCTGGCCTCAAAGCAGTCTTTCAAGAGGATCCAAACACACTTGAATCTCTTTGTTTTGTTGCAAGGAGACCTTGGCAAGGGCAACAGAATCAAGGGTTTAACAACTCTATGAATTTTCAATCCCAACCAAATTGGAATCCTTGGCAACAACCTTGGCCTCAACCTCAAAATGCTTTTCAAGCATGGATGCAAAGCATGCAAAATCCTTATGGGAGACTTGCTCAATTCTATCAATATCCTCCATCATTTCAGAATCAGCAAGCTCCACAACTTCCAAATCAAGGTCAACAACTATCATTGCCATACCCTCAACAACAACAACCTCCTCCACAAAATCAAAATTCTCAACTCTCGCTTCAATCCCAGCAGAAGTAAAATCAACTTCCCTCTCAGCCATTACCAAATCCAAATAATAGGAACCCTCAAAATGCTTACATGATGGAAGGTCAACCATTCCCTACCTATATGGTTGTTCCTCTCAATGAAGTACAACTCAGATCAGGTAGAATCCTAGATCAACCTTCTACAAGTGTTCAACAACCAAGCATTTCTGAGGAAGAATCTCTCAAAGTCAATAAAGGTTCTGAAGTATCACTTCAAAACCAAAATATCCAAAAAGAAAAAGAAAAAGAATCAACCTCTACAACTCCCATAGTTGAGCAACCTACATCTTTAGCTACACCTCCTTTTCCTGAAAGATTACAAATTGACAAAGGAGTGGAAAAGCAAATTTGGTTGCCTGACTATAGTTTTCTAGATGAATTGAAGAATGTCTGTATCAAGATTCCCTTGTTACAAGCCATTAAAGAAATTCCCATTCTAGCAAAGACAATAAAGGAGTTGAGTTTGAAGAAAACAGTAAAAAGAACCAGAGATACCAAAAGGATACATCTAGTTGGAAAAATTGCAGACATTATGATGGGTAAAATTACCATGCAAAAGTATGTGGATCCCGGTAGTCCTATTGTCAAAACTCATATTAATGGGGTTGAAATCCCAAATACTTTGATTGACTTAGGAGCCGCTATCAACATCATGAGTAGACAGACCATGGATCAGTTAAAGCTTCCTAACCTTCTCTTTACACCTACTTTGCTGCAACTTGCAAATAGATCAATCATTAAACCTGATGGTGTATTGGAAGACATTCCAGCCTCTCTAGATTCTTGGGAATATCCAGTTGATTTTATGATTTTAACTCCCAAGAACAATCTAGGAGGACATCCTCTTATCTTAGGAAGACCTTGGCTAGCAACAGCTGATGCTTTCATCAGTTGTAGGTCTAGGGATATGTATATATCAGATGGTAATTCCACCAAGAAATTCAACTTGTATCCCCCAGCAAGAGCTATAACAGAAATAGGAGAAGATGAGTGGGTAGATGATGAAGATACTATACAACCTGTTCTAACCATCTCTGAGATTAGTGAAGACAGTCAAATTCTAAATACATTAGAAAATTTTGAAGTATCTTTAGAATATGACTCTACACATTTTCAGATAGATGCAGACATTGAATATCTCTCCTCTAGACAGATGTCTCTCTTCTCAATGGAAGAGTTTGGTAGTTCTACAGTTGAAATCCTTCCAGGAAAAACTTTGAACATTAACAGAAACTTGGAAAGACCACAACAAGAAGAGTTAACCAAACTTTTGCAAAAGCATTCTACAGCATTTGCATGGGAATACACTGACATGAAAGGAATCGATCCTAAGACTTGTATTCATCACATCTATATTGAAGAAAACAGCAGACCTATTAGGCAACCACAAAGAAGGATGAATCCAAACCTTAGGGAAATCGTGAAAGAAGAACTTCAGAAATTGCTCAAGGTAAACTTCATTTACTCCATTTCAGATAGCCAATGGGTTTCTCCCTTGGTTATAGTGCCCAAAAAGAATGGTAAATGGAGAGTTTTCATTGATTATCGAGAATTGAACAAGGCAACCTTAAAGGATCATTTCCCTCTACCTTTTATTGATCAGGTACTAGACACTTTAGCAGGTAAAAAGTATTTCTCATTCTTGGATGATTTTAGTGGGTATAATCAGATTCAGGTAGCACCTGAAGATCAAGACAAAACCACATTTACTTGTCCTTGGGGAACTTTTGCCTACCGAGTACTCCCTTTTGGATTGTGCAATGCACCCGCTACATTTCAAAGGGCTGTACTAGGAATATTTTTAGATCTAATTCATGATTGTGTAGAGGTTTACATGGACGATTTCACAGTTTATGGTAATACATTTGAAGAAGCTTTGGAAAATTTGGAAAAAGTACTGGTAAGATGTAAGGAAACAAATCTTTCTTTAAGTCATGAAAAGTGTTTTATGATGTTTACTGAAGGGATTGTTTTAGGACATCATATTTCAGGAGATGGGATTAAGGTTGATAGATCCAAAGTTGAAGTCATCTCTAAGTTACCTGTTCCAAATTGCCAGAAAGATGTTAGAAGTTTTCTTGGGTTCACTGGATATTACAGAAGATTTATTGAAAACTTCACTAAGATAGCATCTCCTCTTTTCAAATTGCTTACCAAAGACTGTGAGTTCAAGTGGGATCCTGAGTGTCAATCTGCCTTTGAAGCTTTAAAAACTAGAATATCTGAAGCACCCATCTTAAGGGGGCCAAATTGGAAACTCCCTTTCCACATTTCTACTGATGCTTCAGATACAGCTCTAGGAGCTGTTTTGGGACAAAAGGATTTGATCCCTTATGCCATTTATTACACCAGTAAAAATTTGACTCCCACTGAGTTAAATTATACTGTTACAGAAAAAGAGTTCTTCGCTGTGGTACATGCGATCAATAAGTTTAGACACTACATAACCGGCTATGAAACCTTTGTCCATACTGATCACTCTGCCATAAGATATTTAATGAACAAACCTGTTACTAATGGTAGAGTTACAAGATGGCTTTTACTTTTACAAGAATTCAACATTACTGTGTTAGATAGACCTGGAAAGCAAAACACAGTAGCTGATTTCTTGTCTAGAATCCAAAACACTAATGAAGATTCTCCAGTAGAAGATAAGTTTCCAGATGAATACTTGTTTGCAGTAACTACCAAGACTCCTTGGTATGCAGATATGGCTAATTATCTAGTTACAGGGAAGCTACCTCTACACTTATTTCCTAATGAGAAAAGGAAAATCATTCAGGAGAGTTCACATTATTCTTGGATTTCTAATGAATTGTTCAAAACAGGGCCAGATTGTATAATCAGAAGGTGCGTTCGGGAAGATGAAATGCCTGACATCCTTAAGGCATGTCATGATGAACCATGCGGCAGGCACTTTGCTGACAAGAGGACAGCCTATAAAATCCTTTCTCTAGGATATTATTGGCCTTCTCTCTTTAAAGATGCAAAGCAGTATGTTAGAAGGTGTGACAGCTGCCAAAGAGTTGGGAAACCAACTCCTTCAAATGAAATGCCACTACAGCCTCAGGTATGCATCGAACCCTTTGAGAAATGGGCTCTAGATTTCGTTGGACCAATTAATCCTCCATCAAAGCAAAAGAAGTATATACTGGTTTGTACTGATTATGTTACTAAGTGGGTAGAAGCGAAAGCATTGCCTTCTGCCACTGAAAATTCAGTTGTTCAATTTCTTTTTGAGGATATTTTCACTCGTTTTGGTGTCCCAAGGGAAATTGTGACAGATCAGGGCAGCCAATTTACATCTAAATTGATGGAGAAGCTGATGGAGGAATATAAGATCAAGCACAGAACATCTACTCCATACCATCCACAATCAAATGGCCAAGTGGAATCTACCAATAAAGTTCTTGAAGGCATTATCACCAAGACTGTTCATCTTCATAGAAGAGATTGGGCGGAAAGGCTTCCTGAAGCCTTATGGGCCTATAGAACTACATGGAAGAACACAACAGGACATTCTCCCTATGAACTTGTTTATGGGAAGGAAGTCCTGCTCCCCATTGAGTTCCAAATCAAGACCTTCAAGATGGCAGTCCAATTGGGAATGAGCCTCTCAGAAGCCCAAAAACACAGAATGGACCAGCTAAATGAGCTAGATGAAATAAGACAAGATGCAATTCTAAGGACCGATCTAGTTCAGCACCAAAGATCTAAATGGCATGATCGTCATATCAAAGAAAGAAAGTTTCAGAAAGGAGATTGGGCTCTATTGTTTGATTCAAAGTTCAAAGACTTCAAAGGAAAGTTTCAAACTCATTGGCTTGGGCCATATGAGATTGATGAAGTCTTTAGCAATGGAGCAGTTCGAGTGAAAACTATTGATGAATTTCATACTCCTCTTATTGTGAATGGCCATCGCTTGAAGATCTACGAAAAGCCATTCTCAAAAGAAGAGTTTGTCAAGTTGTTTAAAGAAGATTCTGCAATCAGGTTGGTGGAGAAGGATTCTTCTCCTCCATCAGCCTAAGCTTTGGTTTTTGAAAAAAAAATAAAATAAAAAAATAAAATAAAAAAAAATAAAAAAATGTATAGGCCTAAAAACCAGTCTCTGATTGGCAGTCCTATACAAAAAATCTGAGGTGAAAATCAGGGCCACCTGACACCCCATATTTTCTAAAAAAAAAAAAAATCTCTCTTTTCCCTCCTTATTCCATCTCATTTCATCATTACAGCCACTTCATTCACCATCTCATTCATTTAATCACACTCACTCCACCTCATTTCTTTCCATCCATCCATTCATTACATTTCATTCCACCAATAAAGTCATTTTTTTTAGATAGCTAAAGTTGTTTTGTGCAGCCAGAGAGTACCACTGCAGTTTCCGCAGCTGTCTGGCAATTCTGCAGCCATTCAGCAATTCCGCAGCTCTCTGCACCTGCAAACAAAAAAAAAACACAGTCTGTTTGAAAAATTTACAGTTCAGAAGTCATCAACAATAAGTGGAAAAGAGTCATGCAACAGCAATAAACCAATGAAGGGTTAGTGGAAAATGATCAAAAGCAATCCAAGCGCGGATATGAGGTATGATCTAAATCTTAAACCTACGGTTATCTCATTTTGCAAAGTTTCCGGGTTATGTTTTTTGCCATTTAATGTAATGATTACCAGTCTTTCCCATCATGCGACCAAAAATCCACGTATCCCCCAAACTTACCGGTCCTTGTTCATCACGATTTTGAAACTCAATTGCGGCTGCTCCTCCATTAAGGTTTTTGTACCTAAGTGACGTAGACTACTGTACTACGTCTCTCTACGTCATAATCCCGCAGCCAAGTGTAAACGTATGACCGATGCCTAAGGACCTAACTGTTTCTACCCATCATTTCATAACCCTCCTACGCTCGTATCATTCCATTCACGCTATTTCATTTCCACAGTTCCCTTATTCCGCTGTGCTCACTACGTTGCTACCTTAGCCATACTCTGTTTTACTCCTTCCTCTCTGCTAATTTTGATTACCAGTGAAAGTATGTTACGGCTGTTACATTAGAGCCGTAAATCTACTGTGTTAAGGCCACTGTTGAAGCCGTGTAACCTTCTTTTCCAAAAGTTCTAGAACAGAGCCGTAAATCTACTGTGTTAAGGCCACTGTTGAAGCCGTGTAACCTTTTTTCCAAAAGTTTTAGAACAGAGCCGTAGAGCCAATGGGTAAACTCTTAAGGGCAGAACCAGAGGGTTCAAAATTTCTGGAGGGATATCCTCAAGTTAAAGAAGCATTACAGAAAGCAAACTGGCTCCAATGCATCCAGAAATTCAGAGGTTACCACAAAGAGGTTACGAAGGCCTTTGCACGGTCTTTTAGAGACAAAGACAATCAAGTGGAGGTAGGGGATCTAAAGTTTACAGTCACTGAGAGCAGCATAGCACAAGCCACTTCACTCCCACAAACTGGAGAAAGATGGTTTAAAAACCGGTCAGTTCAAGATCAACAGTGGAAGCAAATTTTAAAGAATCCAGGTATGGATACCAGCATTTTTACAAAAGGGATTCCTGTTACTTATGTCAAGGAAGAATGGACAACTTTACTTTTATTAGTGCAAAAATTCTTTACTTGTGAGGGAAGGTTTGGAGTTTTATATGTTTACCATGCCAAAGTCATGATGCATTTCTTAGGAGATGATATTAACCTTCCATATTTTCTACTCTCAAGTCTTAGAAAAATGTGTTCAATTGTCCAAAGGAACCCAAGAAACATTGAGCCACATCTGTATCATCATGGTCTTGTTAAGATGCTAGTTGAAGAACAGTTGAAAGCAAAAAGAGATACATGGGAGAGATTTCTTATAAGAAATCATTTCCAAGAGATAGGGGAAGCCTCTGGTGGTTCACCTCAAGTGCCTAAAAAGAGTAGAAGGAAAAGAGGAGAGGAAATTACCCCAGAAATTGTTGCCCAAGTAGAAACTACTGTCCCTAAAACTGCTGTCCTTGAAATTGTCCTTGAAACTGTCCAAGAACAGATTGAAGAAGAAACTGATGCACATCATTCTGAACAAGAAATTGACCCTGGGCTTACTGAAGTTATTGACCAAACAGCCCAAGGAATCATTACAGAAACCCTTTCAGAACTTGTCCAAGAAGCTGCTCAAAAGAGAAAGGAGAATAGGAAGAGACAAAAGAAAGATAAAGGCAAAGCTATAGCTCAAGAAATCTACCTTACTCCTGAAAATTCCAGTGAAGAGGACACTCAGCCATTAGCACATAGATTGGCCCAACTCCATGAGGCTGCCCTTTCCAAGAAGATGCAAAAACAAAAGCAAAAACCACAAAAGGAAAAACAGAGCATCACCACCGTGAGAAGGAGCAGAAGGCTACAAGACAAAGTGGGGACCACAAAGGGTAAGGAGTCACTCATTATTGACTTGAGCACACCTGAAAAGGTTGCTACAAGACTTGACTTTGAGAAAAGCCCTCCACATGTTAAGTATGTTGAGACTAGTCCTCCACGTGAGGAAAGTCCTTTTGAGCATGAACCTGAATCTGAACATGGATCCGAATTTGAGCATGAGCCTAGTCCAAAGAAGTCACCAGAGATTGACCCAGATCAGCAAAAAGTTTATAATTACCTGGAGACGTTAGAACAAGTTGCTACTGGTCCAAGCACTGTTCTACCTTTGGAGCAGCAAGTTCATTCACTCAAACAGGAAATTTTTGAGCTTGAAGTTTTAAATCGCCATATCATACAAGAAAATGAAAAATTGAAAGAGCAAGATAAAGTGGATAAGATGGTTCACGATAATACCATGTTACATTTGGGCCTGTGGCAAAGGAATAATAAAAAGCTAAGGAAGAAATGCAGAAAGCTAAGTAGAGCCTTGATCAATCTAAAGTTCAGATGCTTGGTAAAGAAACCGAGAGTCAATGTGGCCACACAGAGAAAGAAGAGAAGACTAGATGTCTTAGCAGAGGCATCTCAGCAGGTGGATTAAACAGTGTTTTTGATTGCATGAGGACATGCAATGCCCTCGTAGTGGGGGTATGTAGAGCCTCTAACTTGCACCTCATCATCCATTATTACCTACATTTTTTCCTCACTTATCTCTCTCTTTTGCCTTATTTTCCTTGTAAACCTACCCAGATCATTACATTAGATGTCTTTAAGCACGATCAAGTGAACTTTGCTAATGTGTGACTGTTTTGTTTAGATTTTGACATATTTACAGAGATTCCGCAGCTGTCTGGCAATTCCGCAGCCATTCAGCGATTCCGCAGCCATCTGGTGAACCCGCAGCCTTTTTGTTAATCTCAAGGTTCCACGTGTCATTTTGCAAAACGAACCACATGGGCACGTGGGAATAAAGGTGCTCAAGGTTCCTGTGCTATTGGTTCGGTCAGCCACATCATCTACACCTCCGGTCAACGAGGGTCAAGCCACGGTCAACAAAGGCAGCTTAAACGGTGTTGTGTAAGCTGTTGGGTCACGTCAATGCAAATGGTGATTTGTCCGTGTTACGCAGGTTGTGGGAGACATAATCCAACTCTAGATTCAATTCCCATGACGACCAAAACCTCCAGCTCATCCACGAGGCTCATTACGTGTTGCTGAACCTTTAATACGCATGACAGATTAGTTAAATTTCTGTTTTTAGCTTTACGCATTAGGTAATCTTTCAGATGCCTATAAAAACTAGCGTCTGCGTACGCTTAATGTTACTTTTTAGTTGCTGTGTTTTATGTACTCGTTATAATTTTAGTGCATTTCAAAACTCTGTTTTAATAGTGCTGTTCTAGCACTCTTGACTGTAATTTTCTGCATATGGAGTAATAGAAGACAGTGCTGTTCTGACGTTTTCAAATCCTTGAGTCTTCTTTGGGTTTTATGGATGGAGGGCCCCCGTTCATAACAGCCCTTGTATAGTATTTTATGTTCATAATCTTGCTATTTCCTTATTTTCCATTCAGCACTTTCCTTTTATTTGAAACATGTACAGCTTGATTTACCTTCATTATCATTTCATTTGAAGCCTTTACTTTGACTGATCAGATTTGTTTTTCTGCAGGTTTTTAACCCGGGATTGTGTGTGTGTTTGTGTATTTGCTTTATATCTAGTGGTAGTTTCAGTTGTCATATTCATAGTGCTGCCTTTTACTCTGTTTTCTAGTTTAGCTTTTAGTTTAGTTTCTCAAGTTGTATGCTAACTGATTAATGGTCTCTTTATCATAAACTGTTTATCTTTAAGAGAGCAGAATACTAATGAATTACAACTTGTTTTAAAGTAGTCTTGGCTTATATCACTAACTCTTTTTCCACTTGTTACACATAACAATGTATGTTGGAAGCAGAATGATGGAGAAAGGCACAGTGGTGTTATAATTTGTCATTTAGAGCTTTATCATTTCTTAGACTTATCTTTAGCTACTTCCTAATCGTGTTTTACACAGTACTATGTGTTAGAAGTAGAGAGTTAGGAAGAGATCAACATTATCATTGGTCTTTGAAGTGATTTTCTTATCTTTTTATTTGCAGCAACATGAGTAGTGACTAATGCCATTAGAAAGTGGTTCTTTGCTTTCAGTTTCGTTTCAAGTTATTTCTTTCAATCTCTTTCTTTGCAAAGTTTACAAGGTAGTTAGAAACCACCAACAACACACACTCACTCACTTAGAAATCACCTTACACACACTATCACTCATCTGTTGATAAAATCATCACTCTATCTTAGGAAGTTAAATTGACCACAAACAACACCCCCACACGACAAAAAGATCTAAGAGGTTGCTTAAGTACATATAGTACACCTTCACTTCATCAGCTTACGAGCTCCTGGTTGACAATTTATGATAGCAATTTAGATAACACTAAATTGACTAAACAACCATCTCACCCGTTTGTTTGTGCAATTCAATCTGATCCATAGGGTGGATGTCTTTTGCAAGGACCTCAAGGTTGGTCCTTATATAGTCTGCAGCTGACTGTGGCTGCAGCATGGTTGGCATGAAATGACTCATTATCATTTTGCCCTCTTCTACATCATATGCAGACATCAACCTCTGCTGGTTTGTAGGAGCCATTTTCAATAGGTGATTGTACAGTTGTATCCTAAGTGGCTCATTCTTCTTTTTGATATCAATAAATTGTTGTTTGATGCCTGTTTCAGCTTTGCGTTGCTGGCTTGAGGAGCTGACTTCTCCTCCAACTGTTCTTTCTTGTTCCTACTGAAAGGAACTTGCAGATGCCTCCATACTCGGTGGGCCCATGCCCAAAGATTGTCCAATAGGCATTTCTTCCTCGGAGAGGGGATTCATTCTCTGCCTTTTCTCCCCTTGATTTATGGATGTGGTGAGGGGAGTCTCCTGCTCTCTATCCCTCTTCTTTCCCTTTTCTTCTTTCTGTGGAGTTTGTAGTACTGAGGCCTCCACTGTCTTTTCTTGCCTAGGAGGCACATTCTCTTGAGCCTGTTGCTCAGTGGATATTGGGGCTTCAGCTATTTTTTCTTGCTGTATTGGCTGCCCCTCTTTTTGCCCTTCTTCTTGCTATTCTACCTGCTTTTCTGCTTGCTGTTCTGCCATAGGAGGTGGCTGTTCCTGCTCCATCTACTTCTCTTTGCCTTTGCTGGAAGCCTGATAAGTAGCCTTGGCTGCTTGCTGATGTGCTATCGAAGATGAGGCAGCTGCTCCAAGTTGCCTTTGATATGAAGAGGAAACCTGCCCACAAGTTTCCAAGTCAGCCTCTTTCTCAATATTTTTTGCCTCTCTTTGTAGCATTTGCTCTCTAGTTATTGGCTCTTCTAGTGTGCCCTCTTCCCAACTTAATAAATTGGCATATTTCTCAATGTGAGGCAATCTGATGTGAGCATAGCCACCCAATTTATATTTTACCCTCCTTAGAGAAATGAAATGATTAGGGTCATAAGGTATCCAGCGGAAACTAGTTTCTAATTGGAGGCCCTCTAGGATCCTATCTGCTTCCTTCCATCCCTCCTCCCTTTGGTTGTACAGAAATGGGCCTAGCTAGCTCCTGACCTTCAGTTGCACCTTCTTGTTTTTGCAGTGGAAATGGACCTGGTCTGCATTTCCAAACTGTCTGAAATATTCCAAGGCAAATAGTCTCATCGGGACATATCTTGGCAGCCTATAAGGGTTCAACTCACAGCCATATATTCTGATTATTGTATGGTGTTGGTAAAAGTACCAATCACCAATGCTGTAGGCCTTTGAGAGGTGAAGTATTCTTTGCATCTCATCAGTCAATCTTGGAGGAGGGACACCAAATAACAAAGTCATAGCTGGATGAATGAATAGGTCTATGAATTCACAGTATGTGTATGGTGAACGGGAGGTGCAATGAAAAACTGAGGTCCAAAATACTACAGACCTTGGATTTCCCTGGGCATCAAGTTTCTTGAGAGGAATAGGGAAACTGTCTGGTTGATAAAATAGGAACAGATGATAGATGTATGAGGTGTATCTGAACACCTTTTCCCTTTCTAGATTCATCAGTTGCTCATGAATCTTGTTTGCAATATACTCAGCATAGTCATAGTGCACAGCAGGAGGCTTTCCAGGAGAAAATATGGACAGCATGGCCATTATGGTGTCATCAACATCCTCAACTCCCTTGTACCCCAGGACATAGCTGATCAAATCCACCAGCATCCTCCCTAAGTCATTGAGATATGGATGTCCAATAGGAGGTGTTCTCAGAGCTTCAGAGCTTGGCTGAATAAATAACTGATTAATCTTGATGACCTAGGCACTTGACAGCCTGCCCCCCTTCTTTAGTAAGTCCATCATGGAGAGAGGAGTCAATGGTCTTGCAGAATGAAAGTTGAGCATTTGATTTATGGCCTCAGGGGTGATATGGAACAAGACTGCACCTGATGTATTGAGGACAGCTCTCTGACAGGGATCATAGTTCTCACAGCATCTATGGATCAGGTCTGGAAGGACATTGACTTGAGGGAGGTTGTAAATGGGCAAGTTGGAGTCCCAAATCCCTAAAATATCAGCTCCACTGAGGTGTTGAGCTTTTAATTCATTTAGCATATGAATATTAAATTTAGAATTCATTGAGAACAAGTCTATCATCTGATAATCTTTATCTCCTAGGGCCTTCCATTCTAACTCTCTTTGTGGGGCATTCAGAGGTTGAATATTTAATGCTACTGGTGCTTCCATGGTTAAGTAGTACTAAGACTTGTACTAGAACTGGTTTCAGTGGGCAGAACAATACAGAGGGATACTTTTGCAACAGTAAGGCAAATTGCAAGGGAAAATGGGGTAAACTGTTAGTGTCAGCAATTGAAATACTGCACAGAGGACTGATAGAGCAAATGCCAGGCCTAGTGAAACTATATTCACGGTGAATTAGCGGAGCTCGGGTCTTAAGTTCACGAATGCGCGAACTGTCTGTGAATTTAGGAAAATTTGGCTAAATGCGGGTTATGCAGAGGAATTCCGACCCAACAATTGAAAATAGACATTGGTTACTGGAGGTTTGCTGGTAGTTACAGTGTTCTTCACTCTTTTTAAGCTATCTTTGGAGAATTATGGACAAAACCAGGCGCGGAGGGAACGATTTGGATAAATACCTTATGAATTGCCGGCAATGGTTACAAATGCAGGTGTAATGGACGCGCCCATGGTCTTTGTATTGGTTTCTGCAGGTTGGCGGCTAACGGTCGTAGTATGCATGCAGAGCAGAACAGTTTTTGTTTTGCAAAAAGTGAGAAAAACCGCGATTTTCGGAAAAAATATGGACTTTTGGGTCATTGGCGCTTTTTTTGGATGACGTCAGCATGACGTCATCAGGTGGGGTCAGGGTCGGGTGACGTCAGCATGACGTCATCGAGTGACGTGGCGATCTGTGAGTGGTCCACGGGGATTGCATAGGTGGCGGACATGTCGGAGCGCTGGCGGGCGGGGGCGCTGATGCGGCGGTGAGGTGGCGTGACATAGCAATGACGTGGGCATGGCCGTAAAGCACAAGCGGTAAATGGTTTTTCTCAGACTGCTCTGGATACGGTCATGGAATTGTCAGAGGGCGGCCCGAGAAGATATGGGGGTGACGCGTGGCAGAGGCCTGACGTCACCCTCTGACAGTTTCTCGGGAGGTAACTTATGGTCATCGGTGCCGACCCGATATGGACGTGGGTCGTTGGATGAAAAGACCTAGATCCGACGGTTGACGGATCAATAAGGCGCTAGGACAATACGGCAACAGGCGGGGCAATAAAATAATATTATTTGTGAAATCTGCGCCCGGTGAAACATTAGAAAAGTGGGTTTTTGACTGTGTTACGGGCAAAGTGGATTATGCGCGGGCTTATTTACAAAACTGGGATTAAGGTTATTAATCCAAGCTGATCTTGGATTAATCCCAGGATTAATTTATAGTGCTCTGTGGGTCGCACTCTAATGTTTAGCGCTCAAAACATTTGAAACCAATCATAGAGCTATAATGCTCGGGGAAGGGGATATGTAATTTTTTGGGTTTTTTCTATGATTTACATAGTAATAGGGGGAACAAGGGGTATAGGGAGTTAAATAGTAAGAACTTAGGGGTTAATATGAGTGGAAGATGGGGATGAGGGGGTAAAAACACTAAGTCTTATATGAAATCAACTTAGTTTAGGAAGTAGATCAAAATGAAAAGAATTTTAGACAAGAAATGTGGCTCTTAAAGAAATAAGAACCAACATAAGACCTTGGTTTCCTTCATGAACATAGCTGGTAATGGGATGTTAGCAATGAATGTGAAGGGGGGAAATTAGGAAGTTAGACATGCTCCATTGAGTTGCTACAAAGTGATGGAGAAGAGGACCTTCCCTATCCATTGATGTTTCCTTTATGTTAGACCAGCAAAATGAAAGGAATGACATTTCTGCAACCCCATCTACCTACCCATCTACTTGCCTAGCATTTTTTGTTTCTTCATGGAGGGTGCACTTAGACTTGCAGACCCTCATGTGCCTTTTCTTTTCCTTTGGCTTTTTCTTTTTTTTTTTCTATCTAAAACTACCCTTATTGCTTCCAAGGCCCCAGATTAAGCAGTTGGGAACCTTATTTCTCTACCTAACTATTGGTCTGCCAAGATTAAACAGTTTGGACAGACTTCTTTCTCTATTCTAAAACAAAAATTGAAACATGGCCTGATCCAGATTAGGCTGTTGGACCATCCATCCAAAATTCAGTCAACATCAAGCTATGTACACATATTGCCTTCTCCTAGAAATATGGGATCTTTGCATCACCAAAGCAGAGCATATTTGGAACTTCTTTTGCCAATCATGAAATATGAAACCTATTGGTATAGGTATCTAATAGTGGCTCCACATGGGGATGGTTTTTCTTTTTGAAAGACCAAGAACAGCAGGTCAGAATGCCTTGGCCCTTTGACTTCTTTTTACCAAAACTTGGAGTTTTCCTCCTTGAAATCTCAAAATTGGAATCTGTCATACTTGTGGAACTTGCTGAACTAAAGCCTTTTCCTGATTCTGCAAGACCTTTCAAACTGAGTTGTTCACATGCTGAAAGAAAACATTATATACAGTAAATTATGTACAGGGGAACAGCCATGCTATATACATGGAGAGTAGTCAAAATAGTGCTTCAACATCCTGCCATTCACAGGACCTTCATCCAAATCAGTTTCATCAAGACTTTTAAGAAAGTAAGTATTGTTTCCTTGCACTGCTTGAATAACAAATGGTCCTCTCCAAAGGGAATCAAATTTTCCATGTTTTCCTTTATCTTCCCTTCTTGAATCCCACTTTAGGACCTTGTCACCAATGTTGAAGTCTTCAGCCTTAGTCCTTCTATCAAAAGCTTTTTTTAACTTTTCTTGTAAAACTTGAACTCTGCTATAGACTTGGTCTCTAGTTTGCTGCAAGCATATCATTTGATTGATCCTTCTTTGTATGTCATTAGGCTCAGCTTGACTTTCTTGAAGTAGTTTCATAACAGGAACCCCTAGTGATGAAGGAAATTTGGCTTCTAATCCATAGACTAACTCATATGGGCTGACCCCAATAGATCTCTTGGTTGTTAGTTTGTCTACCCATAAGGCATTGACAAGCTTCTTATGCCAATTCTTCTTATTTTCTTCCAACATCTTCTTTATAATGTTTACAAGGCTTTTATTTGATGATTCAGCTAGGCCATTTCCTTGAGGGTAGTATGCAGTAGAATGGCCCAAAGTAATGTGGAATTTGTGACAAAAATTCACCATCTTCTTGGATCTAAAAGCAGCAGCATTGTCTGTTATGATCTTGTCAGGACAACCAAACCTAGAAAGAATATTGGTCTCAAGGAACTGAATGATAGTGGAATCATTGGCTTGTCTACATGGGACAGCTTCAATCCATTTAGTAAAGTAGTCTGTAGCTGTTAGAATCCATCTATGTTGGCCTGAACATGAGGGGTGAATTTCCCCAATGAAATCCAAACCCCATTGTTGAAAAGGTCTCTCTGTTGCAATAGGCCTCAATGGAAGTGGCAGTAACTTTCTCTTTCCCTCAAACACTTGGCATTTATGACATGAAGTGGTAAATTTTTTGACATCAGGGAAAACAGTGGGCCAATAGTAACCTGCCCTCAATATCTTATCCGTAGTGGACTTCCAGTACAAGTGTCCACCACAGTCACCTGCATGAAATTCTTTCATGACATTGTTAGTCTCATTCTCAATCAAGCAGTTTAACAATATACCCTCATGGTTTTTCCAAAGCAAATTGCCATCCATGACACAAATTCTTGAAGCTTTCATTTTTAGGAACCTACATTTAGTTCTGGACAATCCTGGGGGAGCACACAGGTTTTGTAACACATAACATATATCAGAATACCAAGGTGATTGTTCAAAGGCTACATTGATCTTTGGAGTCGCCAGCTCCGGTTCATTGTCCAGCTGGTTAATGTCTAAGGCTTGGAAGTTTGCTTCTGTCATTAATTTGGCCAAACCTTGCCCTTTTATTAGTTTTGTAGGTTTTATTTCAATATCAAATTCCAAGATGTTGGCAATCCATTTGCCTCTTCTGCCCTCCAAGTTTTCTTGAGTGAGTATGTCTTTCACAATGGGACTTGGCACATAAGCTATAACATGGGAGTATAGGATGTAAATCCTAAAGTCTTTAATGGCCTTGACCAAAGCATAATCTTGCTTCTCCATGATCTAATATTTCAGGGGTGCATCTCTAAGAGCTCTACTAAAGAAAGCAATGGTTTTTTCATTTCCTTGGTCATCTTTCTGTAATAAGACAGCAGCAATGGTATGCTAGGAGGCAAAAGAGAAAATGATAAATTCTCTGTCAAATTGAGGATTTGTTAAGACTGGTGTTTGGGTAAGGGCCAATTTTATGCCTTCAAAAGCTTGACTTGCTTCTACTGTCCATTTCACTTTTGAATCCTTCTTTAGCATGTTATTTAGTAATCTGATCAATTCTGCTAAATTTGGGATAAACCTCCTTAAGAAGTTGATCTTTCCCAAGAAGGCTTGTAATTCTTTGATGTTTCTTGGGTGGGGCATTTGTAAGATAGCTTGTATCCTGTCTGGGTCAATTCTAATGCCATCCTTTGAAATGATATGACCTAACAGCTTACCTTCTTCCAAACCAAATAGAGACTTCTTAGGATTTAAGGAAATCCCATATTTCCTACATGTTAAGAATATCTGTCTCAAGTGCTTCAAGTGTTCTTGGTCAGATTTTGAGAAAGGTGTGAGGTCATCTAAATAAATAACAAGAAAGTCATGAATCTCTTTGGCAAAAGCAATATCCATTGCTCTTTGAAATGTAGCCCCTGCATTTTTCAATCCAAAAGGCATTTTTACATATTTGAAAGTTCCCCATGGGGTTGTGAATGCAGTTTTATCTTGATCATCAGGGTGGACTAGGATCTGATTGAAGCCTGAGAATCCATCAAGTAATGATATTCTTGAAGCCCCTACCACTCTTTGGAGAATGTGATCCATCTTAGGTAAGGGATAATTATCCTTGAGGGATACTTGGTTCAAATTCCTTAGGTCAACACAAAGTCTTATCTCACCAGTTTTCTTTCTTGTGGGCACCAAATTTGAAATCTAG
The DNA here is from genome assembly GCA_031772625.1 of Pinus tabuliformis. NCBI lineage: Eukaryota > Viridiplantae > Streptophyta > Pinopsida > Pinales > Pinaceae > Pinus > Pinus tabuliformis. The sequence goes on along the minus strand of CM062808.1, from coordinate 372,923,665 downwards.
TCTGAAAACCTGATAGGTGCTATGATACCAACTTTAAACATTTTTTGTACCTCTTTCTCAATTGAAGGGAGAAGCATAGGATTGATCCTTCTCAATTTTTTCTTGAATGGCTTTTGATTAGGCTTGAGAGGGATGGTGTGTTGGATAACAGAGGTGTCATAGGATTTTAAATCCTCATAACTCCATGCAAAGACATCTTGAAACTCTTTGAAGAGGTCAATGTATTTAGGCTTCTGATCAAGAGGTAAGGATGCAGACAATTTTATTATCTTGGGCTTTTCAACAGTTCCAATGTTGCATTCTTCAATGGCAGCATTAAGGGGCTGCATTTTTGGTTTTCTAGGGACATCATTTGAGTCAAAAATATCCTCCAATGGAGTTAGGCATGTTGGAAGAAAATTGTCTTTCAATTCTATGACTTCAGCTTCAGCATTAGCTACTTCCTCACAACTGATTTGTTGAATTTCTTGTATGTTGTCTTTGTTAAAAATTGTTGGATGTAGCATTTGGTTAGCTGTTTTGGGTGATACTGTTGTTTGGTCCTGTTCACACATTGTTTGTGACTCACTTACAGCCTCTGCATCAATGTTTAGTCCTGAAAATTCTTGCTGCAAAGTCAAGAAATTGTTTATTTGTGTATCATCCTCCAATACTTGCCAATCCTTGACATTGTTTGGGACAGAGGGTCTGTGTCTTATCTCAGCTGTGAAGTAATGCTTGGGTTCAAAAGGTAGTTTACATGTGCTTGCAAATGTGGCCAAACTATGAGCATGGAGATTATGGGTTCTAGAAATTTTGGTAATTTGAAATTCAGTGAGGGAATTTAGTATTTCAGCAGCAGCAGACCTATAAGATCTCAGTATTTTGTCATTAGTGACAAAATTCCCCTTCACTTGTTGGATGATAAGGTCTGAATCTCCCATAATCGAAAGTTTTGTGGCCTTCAATGATTTTACCAGTTTGAGGCCTAGTAAAAGAGCTTCATATTCTGCCATATTGTTGGTGCATCTGAAATTTAGTCTATAGGCTCGACCTTCTGCATGACTGTTTTGTTTGTTATGTATCCAAACCCCTGCTCCTGCCCCTAATTTGTTGACTGACCCATCAAATTCAAGGAACCATAGGATTTCTTGGTCAAGGGAAGAATTGTTAACCACTATGGGGCTTGGCATCAACAACCTAAGATCTTGGCTTACACTTGGTTTTTCTTTTTGAACAGTTTTTCTTTTTGAACAGTTTTGTTTATTGATTGGTCAAGCATTATTTCCAGAGCAGCAGCTTGTTCATTTATATCCTGATCTTGTTTGAGTGTCTTAGTTTCATCATCATTTGTAGAACCTGTATTATCATTGAAGAGAATATAGGAGTCTATGTCAGAATGGACAGCATATATGGGAAAGTTTTGAGGTTTTTCTTCACTGCTGACCATGTATTTCATGAGTGTTTCTCTGTATAGTCTCTTTGATTGCCCAAAGACAGATATGGTGGCATAGGACATGTCTAATTGAAGAGAACCTTGAAGTTTAGCCCCCCATGATCTTGATAACAACATTCCATACTTAGGTGGGATATCAGCAACTACAACATCCATCAAGATTGTCTTATTGGGGTATTGGATAAGTGACACGCAGAGATCCTTTATGAGACCTAAACACTTAACTTGGCTGGAGTCAAATGAAAATAGGTCCTTATATGGTCTTGTAATATCTAGATTTAATCTTTCCATGACTGATTTGGGCATCAGGTTGTGAGAGGCACCTGAGTCAAACATTGCATTGTGTAATATCTTATCATGAACATGCAAGCTGACATAAAAAGGTAAGATTCCTGTAACTACTGTCTTTCCATCAACCTCTGGGCCGAAAAGTAGTTCTGGAGTATCATCCAACACATTAACATCATCCTTGTTATGAGTAAGTTGAAGGGATCTCTTGATTTGTTGTTTATAGATGTTATGTTTTGCCAACTCTGAGAGAGGAATGGCTACTTTCAATTTTCCAATTTCAGCTTCCAAGTCAAAAGGTTTTTCAGATTGGGTTTTAGTGTTCTGGTTAACCACCTTTTCCCTTTCAATGGACTCCTTAGAGCTTTCTTGTTGATTCTCATTTTGATCTTGGGGTGTGTCCTTTTTACTCACCTTTTGAGAAATATTGCTTGGATTATGCTGCAAGGGTGTTATAGCCACTGGTTGTTGATTTGAGGGAGATGCTTCAGTTATTTCTTCAACTGTTATTTCATTTGTGATTGAATCAGTTTTGTCAATTGGCTCTATGACAATAGCCTTCTTAGGTTGTGGGGTGTCCTTTGTTTTGTTAGGCTGTGTCACATTTATTGTTCTACTTCTCAATTTATATTGCTTATGAACTTCAAAAACAGCTGTACCATAGCCTTGTTTAAAATCAAATGACTCACCTGATTTGGTTTGGAACTGCTTGATATCATCATCCTTATGATCTTCTTGTGTTAAAAAGACTTGATTCCCACTGTCCAAACCCATTAGGTTGATGTGAGGATCATCATTGGGATCACTGGATGTGGAAGCGTCAGCATAATTCTCTTGGAAAGGGGGTCTGACATGTTGGTCAGGATCAGTTCTTCCAGCATTGGGATTTTGATTCTTTCTAAAGTTTTGGTTTCTTATATTGCTTGATTGCCCTTCCCATGATGCCTTTCTTTCTATGGTTTCCACTCTGTCCCCAAGTCTATGCATACCTTTGATGATTGCATCTAACTTCTGCTCAAATGCTGAAGGTTCTTCCTTAAAGGTAGTTCTTCTTTCAGTTCTGGCCCTATTCCTCTTGGCAATCAAGTTTGCCTCTACACTTACTGCTATGTCTTGCATGTCTGCCAAAGTTGCAGGGGCTCTTTCTCTTAATTGATATGCCATATCAGCATCAAACCCATCAGGGAACTTAATTAATGCTAAATCAGGTGGAGGCCTAAGGTTTTGAGGAATGGCACTATAGATAGAATTGAATCTAGTGCAATAGTCCGAGACAGTTTCTTGTGGACCTCTCTTTATGGTGTCATATTCAGATAAAATGTGTAGAGGGTCTTTTTTCTTTTCCCATCTGTTTAGAAAGGACTGGTAAAGAGCACCCGAATTAGCTATAGAGTTTGCAGCCAGTGCCCTGAACCAAGTTCTTACTTCATCTATCAGACTTTGTACAAAAATTTTCATTCTCACATCATCATCATCTATCTCATAGTTTTCGAAGTAATCTTGCATTTTCTTTGTATGCTGTAAAGCAGTGTATGTACTGGTTCCATCAAAATAAGTGATTTTGCCTTGGTAATCCTGAGGCATGGCCCCAAGATTGTTTGGCAGCTGGAGGGGTGCATAACGATTAGCCATATTTGGTGGGATAAGTGGGACAACTGGAACAACAGGGACAACAATAGCAGTTTGGGTGTTAGGTGTTGACAATATATTTTGTGAAGTGGATGATGATGAGGGGGAGGAATGAGGTGTATGGAGGTGAAAAGTTGGCTTAGAAGGGGTGGGAATAAAAGTGTGCTGAACTGCCTCAGGGCTAGATTCAGGAGATTGCTTTGGTTCCTTTTGGCTCTTATGAGTTTTGTGGATAAAATTTGGATTTTCGAAAACAGGAGGAGGATTTGGGTCAGGATTTGACCTGGTGTGCCTAGTTTTCCTTTTAGGAGCCAGCTTCTGAACTTCTTTTTGGTATTTTTTAGGATATTTTTAGAACTATTTCAAGGGACTGCTCAAGCTGTTTTAGAACCACTGTCTAGAGACAGACAGCAGTTGAAAAATATGCTTGTTTCCCCAGTGGAGTCACCAATTATGTTAACACCCAGGTTGTTCCCTTTGACTCCCAAGGGAATACGGCCGGGGTAACCACTAACCAAGCTTTGGATTACAGTTTCTAGCCAAACTGTAATCAGAGAGGGCTCTCTCTTTAAGATTTATCTCTATTTTGTGAGGATTTTAGGCTAGTTATGAGTTCAGTTTTGTTTAATGTTTTGGTTGAGTGATGTCTTTCAGTACCTAAGGTGGAAATCTTCAGACAGTTTTTAGTCCATTGGGCAATGGAGTCTGTGGCTACAGGTTGTTTGAAATGTTGAGTGAGATTGTTGAAACTGCAGGGCCATTCAAATATTTCATGAAACAAACTTGAAATTGTGATGGTGAAGTATGTTTAACCAGTGGAAGGCAATTAAGAATTTTCCACTAAGCTGGGGGTGTGAGAAAGAGATATATTGCACAGGAGCAGATTTGAATTCCTGAACAATAACCACTGTGAAAGATATAGTCTGGAGGTGCAGCAATTAAGAATTACACCCTTATAACTATAACTGAAGTAAACATTTATAACAGCATAGATTGAGGGCAGGGTATTCTATGAATAAATCCTGAACTATTCTTTTTCTTTGCCATTAACTGTGAAGCATAGAACATGAATGGGCTATGAAGAAATAATAAAAACACATAACGAAGAGTTTAAAGGAAACTTATTGTGCCATGAAATACGCAGGAATCCTGTAGCATTCAGCAAACACACACAACGCCTCAGACAACCCAGAACTTTGGAAATTCCATCAGCCTTTGTATTAATACTCTGAACATTTACAGCATAAGATCTCTAGAAGAGAAAATCAACAACAACCCCTGCTACTTCGGCGAGGGGGAATATATACAATCGGTGATACAAAATATCTGAACCGCTGAGTCACTTGAGACATAAATACGCTCACCAACTTTACAGAATAGCAGATAAGGAAGTTATTACTGCTCTAAATACAAAATGAATGCTCTTTAATTCTGTCAGAAGTCTTTTTGACCTTTGGAGGCCACTGAGTAGACTGAGCGTTCTGTTTTAATGCTAAATGATGTGTCTTTATGGCTTTGTCATGTTGTAGCTTTTTTTGGCCCTGTCATCTGTAACTGTCAGTGCTGCTTTAGTGGCCGGATTGGTTTGCTAAGTTGGGTCAGTCTATTCTTCTCCAAAAAATACTGAATGCATCAAATTTTCCTGTACATGATGACTTATGTTTTTTGATTAAAAAAATTGATGAAAGGCTCTTGATTACAGTATCAACTGTATCATTTTGGTCCACCATTCCTGAGTGGGCAATTGATGTCTCAAAATTGCATCTAGGGTCTCATCTGCCTCTATATATTTGTAGAAGTTTGGAGGCACTTCAAACAAATGTTTGATCTCATTCATAATGAAAAATAAGTTCTCTATTCTGTCATAGAGACTTTGCCCAGATGCTGGCCCTGTTTCTTCTGAGGTACTTGGTCTTACAGTGATCTGATTGGTAGCAAATGTATTGACCCTTTTTGCATAGTTCTCATGTGAAAGTAGCCTCCCTGCGCTGTTCAGTAAGCCAGGAAGACCTCTGCCTTGTAATGTTGCAAACTTGTCCATAAACTTGTTTACTTCTGTCTGCATGTCCTGGCTTCTTCTTTCCAGTGTTTGTACCAGGCTTCTCAATGTAAGGACCCTCTTTATCAGCAGGATAGTTTCAGTTCTGTTGGGGATTCCTATTGCTGCCAGCTGAGGACCTGTACGGTTATTAAGCACGTTAATCATTCTGTTGGCTATCTCAGGCATATTGCCTAGAGATGCCCTTGCTCTCTAGACTTCCCTATGTGCTTTGCCTATGAGCTCCATTTACTCATGAATGGTCTCTATATACTGCCATTGATCTGTGATTGATTGGCCAATGTTGGCCCATAAGACTGTCTTGACCTCAGCCACCACTTTATCAAGGGTGAGCTCTTTCTCCAGCTCCTTTATCTTCTCCTTAAGGGCCTTTATTTCCCTTCCTTTTTCTGCTACACTTTGCTTGGATTTGTCATACTTTTCATTCAGCTTAGCTAAATTCTCTCTGGCTTGATTTAGCTCTGCCATTTGGGCTTCTAAGGCCTGGATTTCATTCTTCAGCTTCTGCATGTCAAGGCTTGGAGCCTGCTCTGATGTTGGTGCTGGTGCTGATGTAGATGGCGTTGTTTGAGCTGTCTGCTCTGTAGGAGGAGCACTAGTTTGAGGGGGTTCCTCAAGGTTGATTATTTGTGGAGGTGGCTGAGATGTTTGGCCTCCTTCCTTTTGTTGTAGGGTTGCCTGCAGTGCAGCCTCTGATTCTCCCAATTTCTCTTCTGTCTGGATCAGCTGTTTGTATAATGATATCAGCATGCTTGCTGCATCTTGGTCATGCCTCAGCTGGGCAACCTCTTCTGTTTGTGGGTGAAGAGTTGCTGGGATCTTAACCATTTTTCTTAGTGCTGCGATATCTGCATCTCTTAGTTTCAGCAGCGCTTGTATAGCTTTGGTGTCCTTGGGATCATGCCCAAGTTCTATAATGATATCCTCCAATGCTTTGATTCGGTTGTCCTTTGCCTGGGAGGATGCTTTTTCCAACTCAAGTTGGGCAGCTGTATTGTTTAGGCTATTTTCCAGCCTATAATTCACCAATGTTTTGTCTGCAAGAGTGGCATATACCATCTCACCCGTTTGCTTGTGCAATTCAATCTGATCCATAGGGTGGATGTCTTTTGCAAGGATCTCAAGGTTGGTCCTTATATAGTCTGCAGCTGACTGTGGCTGCAGCATGGTTGGCATGAAATGACTCATTATCATTTTGCCCTCTTCTACATCATTTGCAGACATCAACCTCTGCTGGTTTGTAGGAGCCATTTTCAATAGGTGATTGTATAGCTGTATCCTAAGTGGCTCATTCTTCTTTTTGATATCAATAAATTGTTGTTGGGTGCCTGTTTCAGCTTTGCGTTGCTGGCTTGAGGAGCTGACTTCTCCTCCAACTGTTCTTTCTTGTTCCTGCTGAAAGGAACTTGCAGATGCCTCCATACTCGGTGGGCCCATGCCCAAAGATTGTCCAATAGGCATTTCTTCCTCGGAGAGGGGATTCATTCTCTGCCTTTTCTCCCCTTGATTTATGGATGTGGTGAGGGGAGTCTCCTGCTCTCTATCCCTCTTCTTTCCCTTTTCTTCTTTCTGTGGAGTTTGTAGTACTGAGGCCTCCACTTTCTTTTCTTGCCTAGGAGGCACATTCTCTTGAGCCTGTTGCTCAGTGGATATTGGGGCTTCAGCTGTTTGTTCTTGCTGTATTGGCTGCCCCTCTTTTTGCCCTTCTTCTTGCTGTTCTACCTGCTTTTCTGCTTGTTGTTCTGCCATAGGAGGTGGCTGTTCCTGCTCCATCTGCTTCTCTTTGCCTTTGCTGGAAGCCTGATAAGTAGCCTTGGCTGCTTGCTGATGTGCTGTCGAAGATTGGGCAGCTGCTCCAAGTTGCCTTTGATATGAAGAGGAAACCTGCCCACAAGTTTCCAAGTCAGCCTCTTTCTCAATATTTTTTGCCTCTCTTTGTAGCATTTGCTCTCTAGTTATTGGCTCTTCTAGTGTGCCCTCTTCCCAACTTAATAAATTGGCATATTTCTCAATGTGAGGCAATCTGATGTGAGCATAGCCACCCAATTTATATTTTACCCTCCTTAGAGAAATGAAATGATTAGGGTCATAAGGTATCCAGCGGAAACTAGTTTCTAATTGGAGGCCCTCTAGGATCCTATCTGCTTCCTTCCATCCCTCCTCCCTTTGGTTGTACAGAAATGGGCCTAGCTGGCTCCTGACCTTCAGTTGCACCTTCTTGTTTTTGCTATGGAAATGGACCTGGTCTGCATTTCCAAACTGTCTGAAATATTCCAAGGCAAATAGTCTCATCGGGACATATCTTGGCAGCCTATAAGGGTTCAACTCACAGCCATATATTCTGATTATTGTATGGTGTTGGTAAAAGTACCAATCACCAATGCTGTAGGCCTTTGAGAGGTGAAGTATTCTTTGCATCTCATCAGTCAATCTTGGAGGAGGGACACCAAATAACAAAGTCATAGCTGGATGAATGAATAGGTCTATGAATTCACAGTATGTGTATGGTGAACGGGAGGTGCAATGAAAAACTGAGGTCCAAAATACGACAGACCTTGGATTTCCCTGGGCATCAAGTTTCTTGAGAGGAATAGGGAAACTGTCTGGTTGATAAAATAGGAATAGATGATAGATGTATGAGGTGTATCTGAACACCTTTTCCCTTTCTAGATTCATCAGTTGCTCATGAATCTTGTTTGCAATATACTCAGCATAGTCATAGTGCACAGCAGGAGGCTTTCCAGGAGAAAATATGGACAGCATGGCCATTATGGTGTCATCAACATCCTCAACTCCCTTGTACCCCAGGACATAGCTAATCAAATCCACCAGCATCCTCCCCAAGTCATTGAGATATGGATGTCCAATAGGAGGTGTTCTCAGAGCTTCAGAGCTTGGCTGAATAAATAACTGATTAATCTTGATGACCTGGGCACTGGACAGCCTGCCCCCCTTCTTTAATAAGTCCATCATGGAGAGAGGAGTCAATGGTCTTGCAGAATGAAAGTTGAGCATTTGATTTATGGCCTCAGGGGTGATATGGAACAAGACTGCACCTGATGTATTGAGGACAGCTCTCTGACAGGGATCATAGTTCTCACAGCATCTATGGATCAGGTCTGGAAGGACATTGACTTGAGGGAGGTTGTAAATGGGCAAGTTGGAGTCCCAAATCCCTAAAATATCAGCTCCACTGAGGTGTTGAGCTTTTAATTCATTTAGCATATGAATATTAAATTTAGAATTCATTGAGAACAAGTCTATCATCTGATAATCTTTATCTCCTAGGGCCTTCCATTCTAACTCTCTTTGTGGGGCATTCAGAGGTTGAATGTTTAATGCTACTGGTGCTTCCATGGTTAAGTAGTACTAAGACTTGTACTAGAACTGGTTTCAGTGGGCAGAACAATACAGAGGGATACTTTTGCAACAGTAAGGAAAATTGCAAGGAAAAATGGGGTAAACTGTTAGTGTCAGCAATTGAAATACTGCATAGAGGACTGATAGAGCAAATGCTAGGCCTAGTGAAACTGTATTCACGGTGAATTAGCGGAGCTCGGGTCTTAAGTTCACGAATGCGCGAACTGTCTATGAATTTAGGAAAATTTGGCTAAATGCGGGTTATGCAGAGGAATTCCGACCCAACAATTGAAAATAGACACTGGTTACTGGAGGTTTGCTGGTAGTTACAGTGTTCTTCACTCTTTTTAAGCTATCTTTGGAGAATTATGGACAAAACCAGGCGCGGAGGGAACGATTTGGATAAATACCTTATGAATTGTCGGCAATGGTTGCAAATGCAAGTGTAATGGACGCGCCCACGGTCTTTGTATTGGTTTTTGCAGGTTGGCGGCTAACGGTCGTAGTATGCATGCAGAGCAGAACAGTTTTTGTTTTGCAAAAAGTGAGAAAAACCGCGATTTTCGGCAAAAATATGGACTTTTGGGTCATTGGCGCTTTTTTTGGATGATGTCAGCATGATGTCATCAGGTGGGGTCAGGGTCGGGTGACATCAGCATGACGTCATCGAGTGACGTGGCGATCTGTGAGTGGTCCACGGGGATTGCATAGGTGGCGGACATGTCGGAGCGCTGGCGGGCGGGGGCGCTGATGCGGCGGTGAGGTGGCGTGACATAGCAATGACGTGGGCATGGCGGTAAAGCACAAGCGGTAAATGGTTTTTCTCGGACCGCTCTGGATACGGTCATGGAATTGTCAGAGGGTGGCCCGAGAAGATATGGGGGTGACGCGTGGCAGAGGCCTGACGTCACCCTCTGACAGTTTCTCGGGAGGTAACTTACAGTCATCGGTGCCGACCTGATATGGACGTGGGCCGTCGGATGAAAAGACCCAGATCCGACGGTTGACGGATCGATAAGGCGCCAGGACAATACGGCAACAGGCGGGGCAATAAAATAATATTATTTGTGAAATCTGTGCCCGGTGAAACATTAGAAAAGTGGGTTTTTTTACTGTGTTACGGGCAAAGTGGATTATGCGCGGGCTTATTTACAAAACCGGGAGTAAGGTTATTAATCCAAGCTGATCTTGGATTAGTCCCAGGATTAATTTATAGCGCTCTGTGGGTCGCGCTCTAATGTTTAGCGCTCAAAACATTTGAAACCATTCATAGAGCTATAATGCTCGGGGAAGGGGATATGTAATTTTTTTGGTTTTTTGTATGATTTACATAGTAATAGGGGGAACAAGGGGTATAGGGAGTTAAATAGTAAGAACTTAGGGGTTAATATGAGTGGAAGATGGGGATGAGGGGGTAAAAACACTAAGTCTTATATGAAATCAACTTAGTTTAGGAAGTAGATCAAAATGAAAAGAATTTTAGACAAGAAATGTGGCTCTTAAAGAAATAAGAACCAACATAAGACCTTGGTTTCTTTCATGAACATAGCTGGTAATGGGATGTTAGCAACGAATGTGAAGGGGGGAAATTAGGAAGTTAGACATGCTCCATGGAGTTGCTGCAAAGTGATGGAGAAGAGGACCTTCCCTATCCATTGATGTTTCCTTTATGTTAGACCAGCAAAATGAAAGGAATGACATTTCTGCAACCCCATCTACCTACCCATCTACTTGCCTAGCATTTTTTGTTTCTTCATGGAGGGTGCACTTAGACTTGCAGACCCTCATGTGCCTTTTCTTTTCCTTTGGCTTTTTCTTTTGTTTTTCTATCTAAAACTACCCTTATTGCTTCCAAGGCCCCAGATTAAGCAGTTGGGAACCTTATTTCTCTACCTAACTATTGGTCTGCCAAGATTAAACAGTTTGGACAGACTTCTTTCTCTATTTTAAAACAAAAATTGAAACATGGCCTGATCCAGATTAGGCTGTTGGACCATCCATCCAAAATTCAGTCAACATCAAGCTATGTACACATATTGCCTTCTCCTGGAAATATGGGATCTTTGCATCACCAAAGCAGAGCATATTTGGAACTTCTTTTGCCAATCATGAAATATGAAACATATTGGTATAGGTATCTAACAAGACCTCAGGTCTAGTGCACGCACTACCAAGTCGAAGGGAATCATGTCAAAGAATGCCCGTTGCTCAAGGGTCAAGGATCATCTTGTATTATTATGGTACCTCCTCTGCCACCACCACATAATCTAGGAGTTTCAAAAATCTCTTTAGCAATGCCATACCAAGGTCCAACTCAATATCAGGCATCCTCCCCCACATCAAGGTATGTCTATGAATGATTTTTGTGAAATTTGTAGGTATTTTGATCATTCACCTTGATTATGCCCCATTCTACAAAAGTATTCTAATGTGCCAAAAAATATATTTTGTGAATTTTATGGATCACCCACACACCATATAGACCAATGTCAGTCCTTAGATGTGTTGGCTAATTGTGTAGATCATACAGCTTTCCAAGTTAATGATTCTCCTCGAGGTTGAGGAGGAGGAGCCTCTAGGGGAGGGAGAACATGAGGAAGATGTCCAACTAGATGCTATAAATGTGACTAGGAAGTTCATGTCATAAGGGAATTCCCAATTCCAAGAAGACCATGGTGTTCACATTGTCGGGTCACTACACATGCTACATAATATTTTCCAGATCTTATTTCTCACTGGGAAGAGCACAACCATATGAAGGGAGCCAATATGATTAATGACGAACCATGAGAATCAAAATCAGTTGTGCAGCCAAATATTAACATTATGACCATAGGAGGAAAATAATTGGGCCTGATGTTGGAATTTCTAAGAAACCAACTATCATAAGGCCAGTGTCACCAAAAATATCCTATAATCCTAATCAATAGAAAGAATATTATCGAGATGCAGTTGACTTATTACAACAATTAGTTTCATCTCAATGTTCCTGAGTTGAACAGCACAAGAGATATCCTAGACCAACACAAGAGATATCTCGACCAATCTTAGAATGGCTTAGATTATTTCTATAGATTATGAATGATGAGAAACTTACTAGTTAGCTGCATAATAAATTAAAAGTTATTGTGAAGGACGACCCATTCTCAGAAGAAACTATTTCTGCCAATCTTCTTGAAAGGAATTACGGGCAGGTTCGGGGAAATAAGAAGAGAACAAGAAGAGAATTTTGTGTTGATGCTTAGATTGTTGACTATCAGATCAAGGATTCCATGTTGGATCTTGGCTTAGGTATCAACATTCTACCAAGAAAAATGTGGGAAGCAACTAAAAAACCTGTTGAAATATGGCAACAAGAATAATCCAATTTAATTTGTCCTTGAATTAAATTGTGAATTAAAATCGAATTTATTCTTAACAGCTACAAGGAAATAATTAATTAATTTATTTTAAATTAATTAGTTGGAGAAATTCAAGTTAGAAGTCTTTCTGAAGTCGTGCAAGAGTTATCCGTTAAATTAAGGAGATAAGATTGAGTTATATTTGAGTTGTAATTAGTTAACTTAGTTTACTGACTTAAGTCCAGTTAAATTAGTTCCAAACTGTTTGAGGAACTAATAGTGAGTTAATAGTCAGTTGATGCATGCATGCACTCAACTAGTGCTACTCTAGTTAATTCAAGATTCCCTCATCAGAAACTCATGCATGTCTATTCTGAGAAAGACCCAGTTGAGATTAAAGTCAAGGAGTGTACTATCAGTTGCATGTGTTTTCTCAAAGAGAAAACTCATGCATGCAGTCAAGGATTTATCCTTGAGGATTGCACAGTTTTGGAGGATAAGTTTTCCACTTGGTAAGAGAGAATCATCCACAAGGAACAGCGCAAGGAAATAGGAGCTTGGAAGGCAGAGAGGAAGGCAGGAGAGAAGCCAAGATTGCTTGTGAGCATCTGTGAGGATGGTACTGAGAGCTGGCTAGCCGTGAGAGCTAAGGATTTGTATAATTCCTATGTATTTCCACCTATATGATAATACAATAGTGTGGGATTTTTGGCTGAGGCTTTCCGCAAATTATTTTCATGTGTATTGTGCCATTGATTCTTCTTCTTTTGGTTATATTGTTCAACTCGATCTTTAACCTTCCGCAAATTGATAGTAGAAGTAGGTTATAGTATTCTGCTTTGATTTATATTGCATTATCGGGTTAACCTACACAGATTTTCTACAAAACCCAAATTAGTCTCTTCACCAATTCAATAGTGTATGGAAAACCAATACCGTATTCTACCTATTGGGATATTAGAGGACATTGAGGTTCATATTGTAGGTGTTAAGACTTATGCAGATTTCGAAGTAATAAACATCATAGGGGACAAAGAACCATATCCCGCTTTATTAGGAATTGACTGGGCATTTGAAAATTATACAGTTATTGATCTCAAATGGGAAACCGTGACCTTTGACGTCACTAGATTTTATGTCATACAACCTTTGGATCCATATCAAGGCCCAAGATTTACCAAACTTGTAGATGATGTGGAGGAATCCAATTTGTTAGACCATCTATATCAACACATTGTTGGGAAAAGGGAAGATTACATTAACCCGACAACTATTGGATCTATCAGCTGGAGAAGTGTTCAAAGTACAGAGGTAGGGTCAGATGTTGTGATGGACAAGTGACAGCAGGGAGGTCACGAGCTTCATTCACGACATTGTGCAAATATGAGATGCCTCCTCTAGATTAGTACTGAGGTATGAAATTATCTTGTTTCTAATGGTACTGAATTTGTTCTGAACTTTATCCAAGAAGTTGATTCCAAAATAGAATATGGTAAAATATCTCTCTGATGAATGTTTCCTTGTAAGCAACTCCTGCAAGATAGTGGGCATCCCATCGTGGCTAGTTTCATGATTGGGATATTGTAAACACTGCTATGATACATAGATTCTTGACTCCAGGGAATACTTTCAATAAGATTCCTATTTATGAGGGGCATACTACCCTATAAAAGAATGTACAAAATTTCTGTTCCATTTGGACAACTGAGGATTTACCAATTGTGATGTGGACACATATTTTATTCATACATTGGGAATTATTTTGTGATACTAGTACTTGAAGGAGGATTTGAAGAGACAAACAATGGATTGGAATATAATGACTGACCAATTTTGTAAAGATTTTTCTTTTTGCAATACTGATGCAAGGATAGACGAAGCTTTAAAATCTACTAAAAGGGTGTTATTCCCATTCAAAAATTCTCTTGAAGAATGCAGTAGATATGGAGATTTTGCACATCAATATGATTTGGGCTTCCATGAAGATGTAGTTTGCGAGAAAAATAATAAACAACCTAATGATGATTTAGAAGAATTAAGGCACTTGTCTTTTAAAGAATCTGAAGGGGAGAGAGGGATAAAGGAAGACCCTGTTATAGATGCACCACATTTACAACTGTTAAAACTAAAAAATATAAATATTAGGATTGAAGAGAAACCCAAACTTGCTTCCATTAGTGACTATTGGGATGAGAAAACTACCAAAGAATATTTTTATCTGCTCAAGGAATACAGAGATTTATTCCCTGCTTTAGTTTCCAAATTAAAAGGAATTAAAGGAGATATGGGGGAGATGAAGATAGCTTTGAAGCTGGATGAAAAACCAGTCAAGCATCGACCTTACAAATTAAATCCAAGGGTCAAAGAAAAGGTAAAAAATGAGATTGACAAGATGTTGGCTGCAAGACTTATATTCTCGATTGATGAGGTTGAATTGATAAGTCCAATTGTGATCCAAGGTAAGAAATATTCCCAGGAAATTAGGGTGTGTGTTGATTATAGAATCCTTAACAATGCTTTTGTACATGATTAGTTCCCCACTCCTTTCAGTGATGAAGTTTTAGACAATGTTGCAGGTAATGAGGCTTTTTCTTGCACTAATGGATTTTCTGGTTACCACCAAGTCAAGATTGCAGAAGAAGACAAGAACAAAAATGCATTCACCATCGAATAGCGTTCTTATGCATACAATGTCATGCCATTTAGATTGAAGAATTCTCCTGTTGTCTTCTCACGAATTGTGATAGCTTCCTTTCATGAGTATATTCACAAGTTTCTTGAAGTTTACATGGATGACTGGAAAATTTATAGTTTGCTAAAGAAGCATTATATTTTGTTAAGAGTTATGTTTGATAGATGTAGGCAGCTTCAAATCTCTCTAAATTTGAAGAAATGCATTTTTGTTGTCCCCTTTGGAACTTTATTGGGTCACATAGTGTGCAAAGAAGGAGTATGTGTGGACCCTGCCAAAGCTACAGTAATACTAAATATGCAGCCACCGACTAATGGGAAGTAGTTGCGGTCAGATTTAGGACACACCAGATATTATCATAGATTCATACAGAATTATGCGTTAATCACTGCACCTTTGGAGAAGATTTTAAAGAAATCTGAAAGGTTTGTTTGGTATGTTGAATGTGATTCTGCATTTGACACTCTCAAAGAGAAACTTGCAAGTGCACCCATTTTGGTTTATCCTGATTGGAATAAAGAATTCCATGTCCATATAGATGCATCTAGGATTGCATTAGGGGTTATTTTGACACAACCAAGAGAATGCAACTTGGATCATCCCATTTATTTTGCTAGTAGAAAAATTTCTACTGCGAAAAAGAATTACACGACTACAGAAAGGGAAGCTCTTGTTATGGTGTACTCATTCCAGAAATTCTACCACTATATGTTGGGAGACCAATTAAAATTTTCACAGGTCATTCAGCTTTGAAGTATTTAGTTAATAAACATGTGCTCGAAGGGATAATATGTCATTGGCTTCTGATATTCCAAGAATTTATCTTTGAAGCCATTGTCAAGTTGGGAAGACCGAATGTGGGTCCAGATCATCTATCTCATCTTGAATCAGGAGAAGTGGGAGGTTTATTTTATGATAAGTTTCCTGATGCACACCTATTTCAAATTGAAGTAGTTCCTGATTACCTAGAAGGTATTTCATTATTTCTCACAATATTTCAGCATTGTGATGACTACACTTCCACTCAGAAGTGACATATGGTTGTTTTCACTTCTAACTATCAGTTGATCTGGGACGGTTATACAAAATGGGGCTTGATCATATTCTCAGAAGATGTGTATTAGATCATGAGAGGGACAACGTTATCTGGGAATGTCATGTAAGTGTTGCGAGAGGCCATGTTGGAGGAAAAGATACTGCTAAGAAGGTCTTAAAAGTTGGATTATGGTGGTCGACCTTATTCAAAGATGTTAAGGAATATGCAGAGCAATATGATGTTTTCTAGCAGGTTGGTCAACCCTCTCAATGGGATGAACTACCTCTGCATCCACTCCGAGCACTTGAGGCATTTGAAAAGTGGGCGGTTGATTTTGTTGGACCTATCAACCTACTTTCTTGTCATTCCCATGCAATATATATCATTACCACAACATATTTTTTGACGCATTGGGTAGAAGAAACTCATGTTAAATATTGTACCACTGATAAAACTGCACGATTCATCTTTGAGAACATCATCACCAGGTTTGGCTATCCTAGAAGCCTTACTAGTGATTAAGGTTCTCAATTCATGAATGTTCAGGCACTATTACAGAATTTCATGATCCAGCATCACAAGAGTAGCCCTTATCACCTGCAAGTAAATGGAGTTGTTGAGGCTTTTAATAACATCTTAGAGAAGGGTCCTACTAAAATTTTTTCTACAAATAGGGATGATTAGGATGAAAGGATTCTAGAAATGTTATGGGTTTATTGCACTAACACTAAGTGGTTGTGTAAGTATACACCCTTTCAATTGCTTTATGGAAGAGAAGCAGTAGTTCCATCATAATTCATAGTTCCTAATCCTTTTATCGCTCATGCTACCAAGGTTTCAGATGATGAATCCATCCTTGAGAGATTGCAGGAGTTGTCACAACTGGATGAACATCGCTTCCTTGTAAATTTCCATCAAACTGTCAAAAAAGTGAGACAAAAGGCTTGGCATGACCGACATATTAAGAAGTAATTTTTTGTTGGGGATCAGGTGTTACTCTACGACAACAAATATCGAAGGCATACTAGTAAGCTACATAAACATTGGCTTGGCCCATTTTATGTCGCAAAGATTCAAAATTTTGGAGTTGTCAAACTTTCTCAGTTGGATGGTATCCTTTTTCCTAGATGGGTGGACGACGTACCCCTGAAGGCCTACTTTGGCTCATAAGCATTTTTTTTAAGGAACTCTTTGAAAGGGGAGTATTAGTTAGGTTACTATGATAGTTGCATTGTTATTTTTAGTTAGAGTCTGTTTCTTTTGTCAATTGTGTCAACCTTAGTTCGGGTTGGTCTCCTTTTTTATTGTGTCAATAAAACCTTTTAGTTGTGATCCAATGCAAGCAATTGTGTCCAGGGAGGTCTTGTCATGTTTTGTCATTATAATTACCTGTCTTTTTAGCCATTATTTATAGCCATGTCATAGTCAACTTACAATCCAATTTTCTCATATTTATATAATATTTTCATTTAATTTTGGTTTTGGTTTTCAATCATTTAAGTCTTTAGGTTAAGTTGAAGGCTTTTTTCATAATTATGTGGGATTTTGAGTCCGTAGAATTTTTTTGGGATAACAGTTAAGTCATTTGAAACCTTTTTCGTGCATTTCTATATAACCCTCACTATTTGTCCATTGCATATCATTCCACCGATGAATTTCTTGAGTTTTCCATCCTAGCTTTCACGTCGATCTCCTCTGAGTCTCCACATTATTGTCGCTCCCCTTGAAAATATCAACAAGAAATGTTAAAAATAGCATCAAGAAAAATCCTAATTTAATTTGTCCTTGAATTAAATTGGGAATAAAATTGGAAATCCACATCTCATGATAACTTGTAATGGTTAACTAAGTTAATTTGACTTAGTTAGCTTAGTTAATTTGAGTTGAGGGTCTAACTAGAGTCATGAAGATTGTCTCCTACAATTAGGAGAACTAGTTAAGTTTATTTTGAGTTGTAATTATTTAATTCAATCCAACTGAGTTAAAGTCAATTAAACTAGTTCAAACTGATGGAGGAATTAGTGGGAAATCTAGTAGTGAGGTGTAACCTATAGTAGTGGGGTGTAACCTGTAGCAGTGGAGTGTAACTTACTGTAGTGGGATGTGACCTACAGTAGTGGGGTGTAACTTACTATAGTGGGGTGTAAGTTGTGGTAGTGGGGTGTAACCTATAGTACTAAAGTGTAACCTACAATGATCAACCAATAAACTAAAGATTCACTCATAATTAACTCATGCATGTCAAATCAGAAAAAAAACCCATTTAAGATTGGAATTCAAGGAAAGTGTACTATCATTTGTAAATCATCTAAATTAAATAGATGATGCAGTCAGAAGAAGTCCTAAAATAAATCATTCCTTAATTACAAATCTCACTAATTTTAACCATTCGAATTGCCTTTAAAAGGAGGAATGAAGGCACAAGTTTAATCATTATTTTGGTGAGCATGATTTGGTGAAACCAACCAATAGGAAGCACAATTTTGTGCGTGGATCTACTGAGGGCAAGGAATTAGGAGCTTGGAGGCTTCGAAATTTGGCTAAGTATTGGCTAAAGGAAGTCAGTCAGGCATAGGATAGGAAATACTTGTGCAAGTTGAGCTCAAGGTTGAGCATAACATATTGTATGCATCCAAGGCTTGTTGGGAAGTAGTGAGATAGATAGAGATAGTGCAGAGGTTTCTCAAGCTTGAGAAAAGAATTATAATCTTCTCATATTTTCTGATTATACAGATAGGAGGGGTTTTTAGATGTGGCTTTCCTTGAAAAATCATTTTGTTATGTGTGATTGAATTCTTTCTCTGATATGCTTCGTGATTTCATCAATCGTTTATTATTTCCACTGATAAGTAGAGTAGATTCAAGTCAATTGTTTTAGCATATTGCAATTTGTAGTTTGAATCTACAAGGAATTTCTACGTGCTATCAGAGCTAGATTTGTAAAAAATTCTACATGGTATTAGAGCTAGATTTGTAGAAATTTATACATGGTATCAGAGCTATATTTGAAGAAATTTCTACAATCATCACTAGGTTTGGCTATCCTAGAAGCCTTATTAGCAATCAAGGTTCTCACTTCATGAATGAGACAATTCTAACACTATTACAGAATTTCATGATCCAACATCACAAGAGTAGCCCTTATCACCCACAAGTAAATGGAACTGTTGAGGCTTTTAATAACATATTATAAAAGGGTATTACTAAAATTTGTTCACAAAATAGGGATGATTGGGATGAAAAGATTCCAACAACGTTATGGGATTATTGCACTACCACTAAGTGGTTGTGTAAGTATACACCCTTTCAATTGGTTTATGGAAGAGAAGTAGTAGTTCCAGTAGAATTCATAGTTCCTAATCTTTTTATCGCTCATGCTACCAAGATTTCAGACGATGAATCTATCTTGTAGAGATTGTAGGAGTTGTGGCAACTAGATGAACATTGCTTCCTTTCAAATTTCCATCAAACTATCGAAAAAGAGAGACAAAAGGCTTGGCATAATTGACATATTAAGAAGAAGTCATTCTCTATTGGGGATCAAGTGTTAATCTACGACATAAAATATTCCAAGCATCCTAGTAAGCTACATATGCATTAGCTTGGACTATTTTATGTCATGGGGATTCTAAATTTTGGAGTTATCAAACTTGCTCAGTTGGATGGTATCCTTTTTCCTGGATGGGTGAACGGTGCATGCATGAAGCCCTAATTTGGCTCATAAGATTATTTTTCTTAAGGCACTCTCTGAAAATGGAGTATTAGTTAGGTTACTATGGCTGTTGCATATATTTTTTTTTAGTTAGAGTCTGTTTTTTTTACCAATTGCATTAACCTTAATCTAAGTCGGTCTCATTTTTTTATTATGTCAATAAAACCTTTTAGTTTCGATCCACTGTAAGCAATTGTGGTCAGGGAGGTCTTGTTGCGGCTTGAAATTATAATTAACTACCTTTTTAGACATTAATTCTGGTATTTTCGTAGTTGGTTTACAATCCAATTTTCTTGTATTTCTACAAGATTTTAGGTTAATTTTGAATTTTTTTTTGCACTCATTCAAGTATTTAGGTTAATTTGAAGGGAATTTTCATAATTATGAGGGAATTTGGGTTCATAGAAAATTTTTGGGGTAACGACTAAGTCATTTGAAACTTTTGTCATTCATTTCTATATAACCCTTGCTATTTGTCCATTGCATATCATTCCACCTAAGAATTTTTTGAGTTTTCCATCCTAGCTTCCATGTCAACCTCCTCTAAGTCTCCACCTTGTTGTCACCCCCTGTTCACTTTGTTTACATTCATCACTTTGTTTCCATGGGTCATCCATCTAAAATTATTGTTTCTCTCTTTCCTATAAACTCTCATATTCACACCACTGATGATATCCTTGGGAAGTAAATAAAGATACCTTGGTCGATAATCACCTATCATACCATGTTCTCTTCCCTTCGCTCTACAGAAACGGTACTCAATACCAAATTTTATCTGTTAAAGCAATCATCCTTGTTGATTTTGTACAAATTTCTTGTTTTTGGTACCACAAGAGAGGTCATACGATGCACTAAGTTCTTAATCAGTTGGCTTCATGGAGGTTAATTGTGCTTAGATCAGGAATACAAAATACATGTCCATGATATCCACATGCTCATAGGATTGTCCACATATGGCTCCGATGTTACTACAGAATTCTAGAAGGTTTTGAAGCGAGGCAATAAATCTAGCACAAATAACCTCTCTACCAAGTATGGAATTCAAAGAAAGAGTCGAGGAGAAGCCACTGATTTAATAAATAATAAACCTGTCAATCTCATCTATCATATTATCGCCAGCAAGTTCATGTGTCACTATACAAGAGGGGAATTCTCACTCGACACCATCTCTGTTGCACAGGCTTGTGTGAGAGGAGAACAACCTGATTGGTCTAGCTATTTGCTTAACAAACTATTTCAAGTTGTCGAACATGTTCATGTTCGGGTGAATTATTTTAATTTAGGGTATTTTCTTATTCACCTCACTATGTTTAAATGGTGCCTCCCTGAAGGAAGAGATCTAGCACTTGTTGTTGATAATGAGTCGTTCACTTATGCTTATGCCCCTTAGCATAGTACTGAGGATTCCAAAAATAAACACTTTAATGAGATTTCCTTTGAGAACTGGTATAAAAAATGAACATCACCACCCGTAATGTATCTAGGGTGCCCTTTCTGCTATTGGATCGCTATGATCATCAAATTTGGTTTGGAATTAGTCACAACAACTCTTATGTTTGACTGCTCACCATCAATCCTACGACCTTCTCAATGTGGAAATTACCATTCTATCTTAATGAGAATTCCTTCCATAATGAGGTCCTTTCGTGGCCCAGGATAATCGTTATATGGTAGGATGATGAAGATTTTTATTCATTTGATGTTATGCGCCTGAAGGATTATGCTAAGGATGCCTCGTCTTCATCTCGAAAATGATATTTTGATACTAATGAAGGTCTCCAGCTGCTACTGAAGAAGGCCCAAGAATGTATCTCTTTGGCACATATGACTTAGATGGAGCTAGGTTCCCTAGCTTGACAAGCTACTACTGTTCATGCTATTACACCTATGTCTATTTCCCCACCATCCATTTCTTCTACTCTTCCTCCATGTACCAACCTTGTCCCACTTTCCCCTCGCCAACCCTATAAAAATCCCAAACCAACTATGTATGGTGTGATTGATCTCATAGAGGAGGGTATTGCAGCTACCACTGAGCCATTGTTCCTGTCACTGAAGAGAGAACCCCTTCATCGCTTTCTTCCCCTAATGAATCATTGAAAACCTCTAAGGAAACCATTTCTGACCGCCCTAATTTTGATACTGGCTTTGATGAAACTACTGAAATGGACACTGAACTAGTTGTTGTCACTCCTGCCAAGTTTTGAGTCATCTTCCCCCATGTCATTCATACCCTCGTCACCACTCAGTTCAATCCTCTATGCTGAGTAGGCGGATACCTTCGTTAGTGACCCTGAGCACTGTCAGAAATTCCTTTCCCTCTTTGCGTAGTAGCATGACATCATTCCTCTTCTGCCACCACCCATTATGTTAAAGCTTCACTAAAATATCTATAAGGACCATGACCAGGAGTGGTAATCTTCTCCCCAAGGATAGTTAGAAAAATTGGTTGTCAGTGGAAAACCATTGCATGCTAGGTTTCCATTATTGAATACCTTCATGCCTGATGAGCTTCATACATGGTCTGGCTAGTAGCTCTTTTGATTCATCCACACCTCTGCTACATAACTTCAAGACCACCTAGTTCACATGGAATCTTGATGTAAAGATCTTTCTACCACCTGTGATCAACATCAGTAGTAGCTTGCCCTGGTTACAAGCAAGTGTGAACCATTGCAGGCAGATAAATCTCAGTTGGAGCATCAAATTTTAGATATCAGTGCCAAATTTCAATCTATGTGGCCAACCCATACCAAGTTTGTTGTTGAAAAACCAGAAGACTTTTCTGCCTGTTCTCCTCTTGAACACTGTGACTTTGTTGAAGTGACTTGTTCGAAGTTAGTTGTTTAGAATTGTAGAAATTTTGAATAATATAACACTTATTCACAGAGATTATCCTGATTATACACTATTTGCGGAATGCATGCATAATACATAACCTCCTCTACCATTGATCATCATTTTGCGAAATTAAAAACAATCGCATGCGCACATTGAAACATCAATCACACATATCAACACAGTATGTAATGGGGAAAGCATGCAGCTGAAAACCCCCAACTATCTGTATATTATAATGATAGAGAACATGTAACAATACATAGTACAATACTCCTCACAAGTACTCAGTACTATCTCCACCTGCTACACACAAACTAGCTCAGATCTGAACAAGTCACGGGTTCAAATCTCCTCCACTGTTTGCGTACCTCTACTGCGCGATCCAAGTTGAGAATAGATCTGATCCAAGCTTGAATTCCCTTGGCATGTACTGCGCAATCCTCATTGGAAATCTCAATCAATGATTTTGCAAATCTCATGCGCAGCTATAGTCACAACTGATAGTAGTCTCACCCTTTCACCCACCTCTAACACTTGTCTCCACTGAACTGTCCATGCACTGAGTTAACTGGTGTATTCTTTAGTTTATTTATGAGTTAATAATTAGTGAATTAATTAATAATTAATTCACATCACTCACCACTAGTGTATTTGGCAGTTATACTAAATACAACTACTTCAACTAACTCAAACTGAACACAACTCCATCAACTCCTCAATCAACTCCACCAAACTCAAACACTTGAGTTCTAACTGAAGTCCATCATGCAATAGCTCAACTAACCCATAGGAAAAGCGTATTTCCTTCTGGAAGTTGCATGTGCCACATCCATAGCTCGAACTGAAGTGCTGCAAGAGGATAAGATAATGTTTATAGACCAAATATTATTAAGAGCTAATAATATTCGACTGTTCTATTTTTAGACTGGTAGTCTAAAAATAGACTCCGCCCATATGTCTAAAAATAAAGGTCCATCTATTTTTACCAACATGACCAATCATCCACAAATAGCATCCTGCAACTCATAGACCATGATCCATATGTCTAAAAATAGACTTTGTGCCAAAAATAGCTTGTGGGCCCACATAGTGAAGGCGACTTCTTTTCACTAAGCTCCATCATCTTGTTGCATTTTCAACACTCTTTCTCAACAAGATATGGATTATCTGCAACCCCTATCCTGCCTCTGTGGTATTCGAATTTTCTCCTGGTGAGCGCCTTCGTCAAGATATTAGCATCTTGATCCTCCATGGGAATGTATGAAAGTAACATGATTCTCCGCTGCACACAATCTCTGATATGATGGTACCTGATGTCGATGTGCTTGGATCTATCATGAAATACTGGAGTAGTCGAGAGTTTAATGCAACTCTGGTTATCACAATAAATCACAGTAGGCTCCAAGTGTGACCCGAACAACCTGACTAGGATCTTCCTCATCCATATAGCCTCACATGCAGCCAAACTTGCTGCCATATACTTGGCCTCTGTTGAAATGAGTGCCATGAATCTCTGCTTCCTGTTGTACCAAGAAATTGTTGTTGACCTGATACTGAAGATCCCTCCAGATGTGCTCTTTCTTTCCATTGGGCTCCCTGCCCAATCTGCATTCGTGAAGCCACATAGCTTCACCTCATCCTCTTGTCTGTACCACAATCCATATCCCAATGTGCCTCTGAGATAACGCAATAAATGCTTGCCTGCTTTCCAGAAGAGCTTGGTTGGCTTAACCATAGCTTGTGAAAGCTGGTTAACAGCATAGCATATATCGGGTTGTGTATTGACCAGATACATAAGCGACCCCACCAACTGTCGATAAACAGTGGCATCCACTACCTCCACTGAAGTAGCATCCTCCTTCCTCCAACCTCCAAGAAGAGGAGTATCAATAGGATTGTAGCCATGCATGTTGAACTTCTCCAATATCTCCCGGGCATACTTACCCTATGAAACAAATAGTCCTTCACTGCGCTGCCAAATTTCCAATCCCAAGAAATAATGAAGGAGGCCCAAGTCCTTCATCTCAAACTCTCTAGCAAGATCCTCCTTGCATGAAAGTATCAACAGCTCATCTCTCGTCAAAATCAAATCATCTACATCAGCAACTTACCCTCCACCACAATCTGGTATAGGTTAGGATCCGCCTCACTCTTGGAGAATCCAAGTCCGGTGAAATAACTGTCTATTCGTGTGTACCAAGCATGAGGTGCTTGTTTCAACCCATACAGTGCTCTCTTGAGCCTGCACACATGTGACTCGCTGCTAAATATCTCGAAACCTTCGGGCTGCTCTATGTACACCTCCTCCTCAATGACTCTATTGAGGAACGCAGTCTTCACATCCATCTGATGGATGTGCCACCCCATCTGCGCTGAGAGAACAAGAATCTTCCGTATGGAAGAATACCTTGCGACAGGTGCAAAGGTCTCCTCATAATCGATCCCCTCTATCTGTGAGAAGCCTCAGGCAACAAATCTTTACTTTTACTTCTCCACACTCCTGTCAGCTGCCTACTTCACTTTGTAGATCCATCTCGAACCCACCACTGATTTCCCCTCCGGTCTTGGGACAATCTCCCATGCATTCTTTCTGACAATCGAATCATACTCTTCCACCATGGCATCTACCCATGCGGGATCCTCCACAGCTTCCTCGAATGAGGATGGCTCAGTCACGACACATTTTCTCACAAGAGCCATGTATCCAGTATACTGATCAGGTGACTGTCTCTATCTGCGTTGTGCTGTAGGTGGTCCTACAACCTTCTCTGCATCTTGAGCCAGTCGCTCAGCTTCTATAGTGCACTTTCACCCTCTGATGGTTGGCGCTGCATGAGTGGTCTCTTCCACTCCATGAACTTCATCTTGTGGCTGATCCACATCTTGAAGCTCATCCTTAGGAACTAATAGCTCCTTATCTGCATGCAAGTGTGGCTCCCTCTCAAGAGAACACTTCATGGCTTTCTCCTCCTGAAATTTGATATCCCATCACGCGATAGTCTTGCGACTGTCTAGCAAATACACACAATAGTTGTGGGGCATATCAGTGTACCCCACAAATATCCCAACCTCTGCGGTCAGCTCCAGCTTCTTCCTGGCATCCTTCGTCACATGCATGTAAACAGGAGAACCAAAAATCCTCAAATGGGAAATATCAAGCCTCTTACCAGAATAAGCCTCCTCAGGTGTACTCACGCCAAGTATATTGTGAGGACAACGGTTCTGCACATATACTGCAGTGTTGCATGCCTCTGCCCACAAGTGAAAGGGTATGCCCTGATCATGCAACATCGCTCGTGCAGCAGCCACGATTGTTCGGTTCCTCCGCTCAACAACCTCGTTCTGTTGTGGGTTATGGGGAGCTATGAGCTCTCTTCGAATCCCTTCTACATTGTAGAAGTCCTTGAACTCGCCAGAGATGAATTCACCACCATTGTCGCTCCTAAGAGCCTTCACCTTCTTCCCTGATTCCTTCTCGACCAGTGCTTTGAACTCACAGAACTTTGAGTATGTCTCGCTCTTCTTCTGCATGAAGAAGATCCAGCACTTTCGATAGAAATCATCAACAAATATCACATAGTACTTGTGCTTTGCTATCGAAGCTACTGAGAAAGGTCCACACACGTCTGTGTGAATTCTTTTAAGGATCATCGTGGTGCGACTATCCTTCTCGTGAAAGGTGGCTTTCACAAATTTTCCCAAAGTACACCCCTTGCACTGATCTGACTGCGCGAGAGTACCTTTAGGAAGCCCTGTAGAAATCTGTTGCAGTATCTTCAAGGCTCCATGGTGTAGGTGGCCCAATCTCCAGTGCCACAGCTCGCCATCATCTCGGCTCACCAATCCTTCTGCCTTGCATTCCATTGCTGCGTAGCCATCTACATGCAATTGATAAAGGTTCTTGACTCGAACCCCTATCTTCCGGGTTTCTCCAGTTGTCTTACTGAGCAGGAAAGCCTTTCCCTCACTGAAGACAACATCATATCCCTTGTATTATAACATCGCCACAGAGATAAGATTCTTCTTCAATCCTGGAACATGCATCACTTCCTTCAATATGAAGGGTTTACCAGACTCCCTTTCAAAGGAAATGGTACCGATACTAGTCGCACTGTATCTACCATCATCACCCATCTCGATGTGCACTCCAAGATCTTTCAGATCAGAAAACAAATCTCGATCTCCTGTCATGTGAAAAGACACACCACTATCCAAGAACCAAACCGATGCCATCACACTTGATACCAAGCATGCGATCAGCGAAAAATCCAGTTCAAACTACGAGGCTAAGGCCTCTCCCGCTACAGATCCAGCAGCTTGCTTATTTTTCTTCTTTTGTGGACAATTTGTGGCATAATGTCCGTGCTGGTGACAGTGAAAGCAATTCACCTTGGACATGTCCTGCTTCTTGCCTTTTGCACCAGAATGAGAATCTTTCTTGTTCTTCCCCTTCTTTGATTTGGCATCCAAAGCGTAATTTTCTTCATCAAATGCCTTTGATGAAGATCTGTCCCTGGTATTCCGCCTGATCTCCTCTTGCACAAGATCAGACCAAAGTCTCTCCCATCCTGGCAATTTCTTCTGACCATTGACAGAGTCCTGATAGGAATTCCAACTCTTTGGAAGACCAAGGAGAGCCAAGCTCACCAAGTCCTCATCATCGACAGTCACCCCCACACTTTCCAGCTCACCCCGGAATTGGGTGAACTTCGTGAGATACTTGGGTATATTGTCTCCTTTCTCACACTTAATGTTTCTGAGTTTATCCTTGAGCACCAACTTCCTCTGGTTGCTCTTGCTTTGGAATAAATCTATCAATGCTTTCCACATCAATTATGGAGAAGCCTTTCCATGCAGGATGGATACAATGTGATCCTTCACGCCCTCCAACAAAATCCTTCGACACTTTGTTGTCTTCTTTTGCCAAGCCTCAACGTGAGCAGCATCAGTAGGCTTTGGGACCTCAACCTCTATGAACTCCTTCAACCCATTGTCATCTAACACCGCCTCCATCCTGTCCTTCCATGCAATATAATTCGAGCTGCCTTCAAGGGCATACTCCAATCGCAATCCGTTGAAAGACATTTCAACTTCGACACCAAGAAAACACTGCTGCAAATTCAAATTCCACCATCTCAAAACTCAACCGCTTTTGATCTAAAATTCGTGTGAACAAAGTATTTCTTGTACAAATATTGACTGTATGGGCATTTACTGGATATCTCACCTTCCAAAAGAAGGATGAATCCAGAGGCTACCTGGCCCGACTACATACTCTACCTAAAGAAATAAAATGTAATCACTTTCTGAATAATAGATCTGATGATCAACTTCGCTCTGATACCATGTAGAAATTTTGAATAATATAATGCTTATTCACAGAGATTATCCTAATTATACACTATTTTCGGAATGCATGCATAATACATAACCTCCTCTACCATTGATCATCAATTTGCGGAATTAAAAACAATCGCATGCACACATTGAAACATCAATCACATATATCGACATAGTATGTAATGGGGAAAGCATGTAGCTGAAAACCCCCAACTACATGTATATTATAATGATAGAGAACATGTAACAATACATAGTACAATACTCCTCACAAGTACTCAGTATTATCTCCACCTGCTACACACAAACTAGCTCAGATTTGAACAAGTCACGGGTTCAAATCTCCTCCATTGTTTTCCTGCCTCTACTGCGCAATCCAAGTTGAGAATAGATCTGATCCAAGCTCGAATTCCCTTGGCATGTACTGTGCAATACTCATTGGCAATCTCAATCAATGATTGTGCAAATCTCATGCATAGCTATAGTCACAACTGATAGTAGTCTCACCCTTTCACCCACCTCTAACACTTGTCTCCACTGAACTGTCCATGCACTGAGTTAACTAATGTATTCTTTAGTTGATTTATGAGTTAATAATTAGTGAATTAATTCATAATTAATTCACATCACTCATCACTAGTGTATTTGGCAGTTGGACTAAATACAACTAGTTCAACTAAGTCAAATTGAACACAACTCCATCAAGTCCTCAATCAACTCCACCAAACTCAATCATTTGATTTCTAACTGAAGTCCATCATGTAATAGTTCAAATAACCCATAGGAAAAGCGTATTTCCTTCTGGCAGTTGCATGTGCCACATCCGTAGCTCGAACTGAAGTGCTGCAAGAGGATAAGATAATGTTTATAGTCCAAATATTATTAAGAGCTAATAATATTCGATTGTTCTATTTTTAGACTGGCAGTCTAAAAATAGACTCCACCCATATGTCTAAAAATAGAGGTCCATCTATTTTTACCAACATGACCAATCATCCACAAATAGTATCCTGCAACTCATAGACCATGGTCCATATGTCTAAAAATAGACTTTGCGCCAAAAATAGCCTGCGGGCCCACTTAGTGAAGGCAATTTTTTTTCACTAAGCTCCATCATCTTGTTGCATTTTCAACAAGAATCAGGAGTTACAGGATACTATCAGTATAATTTCCCAAGCACTCCTAGACCCATCCACCCAGTACTGTGAGTAGATTGCTCAAGGTATTGTTGTAGCATCAACAATCAAAGAGACCTTGCCATAATTTATGAATGACTCTTAGGACATTTTCAGTCAAGTCTCTGACTGGAGCGGTGTTCTTCCCAGGAAGAGTCATCCTATATATCTACTCTGGAAGAATGTCAAACAACATTCTTCTCAGGCTATGAGCACCTCTGATTTGGAGAAACAGAAAGAACTTTTGGCGCAAGGAGATGTGTTGGATGCTTAGATCAAACAGATAGAAGATGCCTAACAATTACCAAGCGACTGCTCCATGACCTTCATCCTATTGTGCAGTGCCACTTTGTCACCTTGAGGGATCTCACTGCCAATGGTAAGGACCAATTTCAAGAAATGATTCAGTCCCAACCCACTTAGCCTAATGTCGAGACCACTACACAGTTTTTGGGACACCTCTTTTATATATTAGAACATGGAATGCTATTGTTTTTGCTTATACCAGTTTTAAAGATGATGTGTTAAAGATGGTACCAAAGTTGGGTCCTTCATTTGAAGGAGAAATAGTTGCAAGCAATGAAGTGAAACCAAATCAAAGACCAAATGCACTAGCAGAACATTAACTCGAGGGCAATTCAATAGATTTTGGTCAAGGCCTGTTGGGTCCTTCATTTTTTTAGAAATGGAGAAAACAAGATCGTAGTTGCGGAGGATAAATGGATAATGCTACTGGAAACCTAAATACAACAGAAAACTAAATATTGGGATGTACGCAGCCGAAAAAATAGGAAAGTGTGTCCGTAGAAATAGGAAAGTTTGGATAATTTTGAAAGAATAAATGGGAAAAGGGGAAAAGGCACCTGGATTTTGTCAAAAAGGAACCAAATCAAAGGTAGGATCAAGTAACCTTCACAAGGACCAGATCAAGCGAGAAAGCCTATAAAACAAGATATAGAGGGACAAATCAGGCATCTTCTAGTCATAGAACCTCTGATTCATATGTTCTCCATTATTGTTGATAACTTCCTGTTGGCTCCTGCATCTACACAGAAGTTTTGATTCATGTATTGTAAGGTCCAAAGTAGTATTTGATCTGAGAAGGTCATGCAGATCTATTTGATCCTTGATGTAATGGCTAGCAATATTAATAAAGAAAGGAGTTCTGGGAAATTTTGTGTTTCTTGATTCAATGATCGTATGGCCCCTTTTAAAAATTTATTGTCTCTTTTATGATGTCTTTGTGTATCTTTTATGAATTCATGTCTTGGTTTTTATGTAGTTGCATAGAATAATCAGAGGGTTAATGGTGTAAAAGATATCATAATTGTGGTTTTCCAATATTGATTTATATCCCTTATCTATTCTAATGGTTCTGGCTTACCTTGGGTGAGACGATCCTTTGCACAAAGGGAGTGAAAATGCCGGTGAAAAGCTAGACCACAACAACATTCTTCGTTGGCAAACTCAGGTCAAACCGTCGGTTCTGATTGCTATAAATTTTTCACCGACAAACTCATAGGAGAGAAGGGTTCCTGGTTCAAGTGGGAGCAATGGTAGAAGATGGTAGATTTAGGGTTGAGAAATTTAACGGCCAAAACTATCAGTTGTGGAAGATGCATATGGAATATTATATGTATCAGAAATAGTTGTACCTACCATTGAGCATAAAATCAAAGAATTCAACGAGTTGATGGATGAAGAATGGGATCTTCTTGACAAAAAGGCACTAGGAACAATACGATTGTGTTTGGTAGTGTCGGTGGCATTTAACATTTCAAAGGAAAAGATATCAGAAGGTTTAAGGATGGCATTGGCCAAACTTTATATTAAAGAAAGAAAAATTCAGTCTGGTGATTAGGCATTGCTTTTTGATTCAAAATTTAAATATTTTCAAGGAAAATTTCAAACTCATTGGTTTGGACCTTATGAGATTGAAATTGTCTTTCATAGTGGAGCAGTCAGAATTAGAACCATTGATGAAGATAAAGTAACCTTCCTTGTAAATGGTCATAGATTACAAATACATCATAAGCCATTAAAAAGGGAAGAATTCATAAGAAATCTGTAAGATAATCTTGATTTGAAGTTGGTCAAGGAAGATTCTTGTTCCTCTCCAACTTAGCCTTCTACTTTCTTTTTCAAAAAAAAAAAATGAATAAAAAAATTGTATAAACATAAAAACCAACATTGTTGCCATGTTTACACATAAAATCCAGGTTGAAAATAAAGAGTCCTTGGCAGCTTAGATTTTCTTTTCCCTATTTTAGTCCCATTTTATTTTTAACCCTCTTTTCTCTTTTGAAAAATAAAGCAACTAGAGAATTGTCAACCATATTCAACTCTAACAGAATTCTACAGCCAACTTGATCATTGCCCTGTCTCACAAATTATGTTGCAGGAGGAGGACCGATTCCTCTGAGGCTGGAAGCTCAAGCAGGGCCAAGTACAGGGCCCACGCTGTGGTGTGCTATCTATCAGGTAGTTGGAAAACATGTGACAGATAATTGCCACTTATTGCAGAAATCTTTACAGATATTGCAACAACTCTTCTACAACTTCTGCAAATCAATAGGTCACGAGGAGCGCAATTGCCTTAGTTACAAGTTAATGATGGAAAGAACACCCATGTATCGAATGCAGACAAAAAATCAGCCTTTGGATCAAGACGTTGGGGGAGCGCGTAGAGGATATCAGGGGCGCAGACGAGGTCGAGGCAGAGGAGGACCTGTGAGAGGTTGGGGGAAAGTTATTTGCTACAATTGTGGAGGTACAAGACACTACGCGCAAGAATTCACGAACCCGATGTGCCTGTCATGCCGATATTGTACTCATTTTGACCACGTGATAGAAAAATGCCCTATATTAATAGCTAAGATAAGCAAAAAGGGGACGCAGCCTTAATAGCATACACAAAACCTGCAGATGATGAGGGTCGAACCCCACGAAGAGGATCCCAATGTGAATATTGTGCTGCGAAGTGGAACAATGACTGGTGAAGATAAGGGAAAGTAGCCTGAAGAAGGTGAATGGGTCTTCAAAACTCCAGCAAAGGAGGTTGGATTTGATTTGGAGTGCGCGAAGGAAACCTTCATGGAAGCAAAGAAAAGCTTTGTTGAAGCTTCTACCTCAGGAAGTCAGGATAAGCAGTCTGAAGAAATGGACCCATCCATGCTTACTACCTTTTTGGAGACCTATATGAAGCTGCTACATGATAGAAAGGCCATAAAGGGATTACAGGAGTTGATCAATAAATGTGTTGGTAATGCTCCTGAGGGACCGCGCGTGGTCAGGAAAATTGGTAAGCATAAGGCAAGAACAGGGCGTGAGATGAGGCTCACCGCGCAAATAGGAGAGTATGAAATGGACCAAGTTATTCTGGATCTTGGGTCAGATGCAAATGTTTTTCCAAAATAGACATGGGAGAGAATGGGGAGACCTACGCTGCAGTGGTCTCCTATTCAATTGAGGATGGCGAATCAACAAAATATTATCCCCATGGGAAGATTGCAGGGAGTGACAGTCGATATTGAAGGCGCAAGCACATTGGCAAATTTCGAAGTAATAGAGATTGTCGATGATAGCAATCCCTACCCCGTGCTCCTTGGGATCGACTAGGCTATCGACATGAACAGGGTGATCAATTTGAAGAAGCGGACGATGTCATTTGAAATAAAATTGCTCCGCATAGTAGTACCTTTGGACCCTGCAGAAGGACCGTGCTATACTGAACTGGTCCGCGATTATGAAAGTGACGATGATTTGGACCAAATTTATAAGATAACGACGTGAGATCAAGATTGGGTGAATCTGACAGCTGATGGACATATTGCATGGGACCGTGAAAGCTCTTACACATCATATTCAGATGAGGAATTGGAACACTGGCAGAATCGATTGCACGAAGTATCTACGCTACGATGTAACATGATGACCAAATCGCTACGTTGTGTATCATCAGAGGTAAGAAGTCTACTTTATTATGATGGTTTAACTAATGTTGATAAATTTTTGGATGCATTTGAAAGGGAAGTGCCAGAGAAGCATCGCTTACAAGCCTTGGACTTGGTGTTGCGCGCTATGCCCGCAAGATGGTGGGGTATGCATAAAGACAATTTCGTTGGCGCTAATATAAAAGAATGATGAGGGCGTGGTTTGGTCACCCAAAGTTACGATTGACAAAGAAATACAATGGAAGGAGTGATCCGTGCGACCACTTGACAAAATGGACTGATGCTTATGGAGCAGAACCACAACTGGAGTGGGTGCATTTGTTTTGTCACACTTTAGACATGATACCAATGAACTGGTACTTGGAAACAGAGCTCTGCCATGGTGTTATCACCCCAAGAAACTCTCCTAGGTTGTATCTCAAAGATGCTCGGGAACATATAATCTTTAGTGTTGTTCTCTGAACTATTGGAATAAATGATGGTTTGGATCAATCCAGATAACCCTTTCAACTACTTTTTAGCCAATACATGCATGAACACCCCCAATAACACAAGGCTTTAGACTGCAAATGCTCAATAGTTTGTAGATTTAATGGATAGATGGAGAATACTGACCATACCAACAAATTGCATATATGAACACCTATGAATGGCTAGTTATAGGCAAAAAAGAAGCTTGCAAATATACTATATCAAAGCAGAGATAAGATGACAGTTATCTGGCCTTAAACACAGAAGAAACATGAACAACCTGTTCAAGTGCAAGCTTGGAACAGAAGAGAAAATGGACATTGAACATATAACAACAAAAGAAGCTTGTATTACTAAAAATGAAGATGAGAAGCTTGAGTAGCAAAGTCCCATGAGTCTCTAGAAGTTGAACCCATATTACCTCATACTAATAGCTATTTATAGCCTGTCTATAATGCTCCTAAGCTCTCTAGAAGCCTCAGAGTCTTAATCTTCCTGACCTATTCTCTAACTATTTGATTCCCTCTATCGACAAGAATTGCTCAGTGGTTTTCCTTTTCTAACAAAGGAATAACCGCATCCAGATATTTTGGGTAGTGTCTATGCTGTCTGGGAGCTCTACCATGCCAAAGACGTCCCAAAATCATTCAGTTTGCTCGCTGAACTGTGCTGTTGATGCCCAGGATTGCTTCTCAGCCTCTGTCTCCTGGAGGTTATTTCTCGGCCTCTAATTATGTGATAGAATGGTTACAGTATGAAAACAATGGAGGATGCATGGGCGGGACGGGAATGAACCATAGTCGTCAGATCCTACAGATGAACGGTGGAGAATGGATTGACAAGAGCTATCGGAGAAAACGGACGGAGGCAGATGTGGGACGTTGGATCGTGGCGGGGACGATCGGACGGCTATCGGGAGTGGGAGCTGCGCGAACATTAACAAGCGGGGGGTCGTATGAGGGAGAGTGGTAAGTGGTTTCCCCGCACCGCTCACAGGAGGCTGACAGTTTTCATACGCGGGGGCGCGATGCAATTAGATTGTGACACGTGGCTGGAGGGTCCGGCGGGAAACTGCTTTCCCTGTGGGCTATTGGTACTGAAGTTTACGGGAGTGGGGGTAGCGTATGACGTTGGATCACAAAGCGAAGGATCGGACGGTGGTGGATAATCATGCATGTGCTTTTTAAACTGATGTGATGTGAAAAGACTTGTGAAAGGCGCTCGGTGGGATTATCGAGGTTAAATGATTTTGTGAAGAAATTTAGAGGAAAGCAGAGTTATCAGGAGTTATAGGGGTATAAGCGGAATGATGAGGTAAGGGCAGGTTATTATGCGCGGCTATAAAGGGTTAAGACCTTAGCACCAAGGGTTATATGACCATAGTCTCATGGGTTAAATTTGTGCCCGGGACCCGAGGGAAAAGGACTTATACGGGGTTTATGAAGGATTATAGAGGAAATATAAATAACGGGGTTAAGGGAGAATAAGAAGCATGAAGGGGAAGGAGGAAATGGAGGTAGCGGGGCTATAGGATTATAAAAGAAAAATGAAGGAAGGAAGGAAAACCAACTACTGTGACCCCCTTTTTGATCATCAATAACCCAATCAGGCCTGCATTTGTCCTTAAAAGGTTGAAAGTAATAGAAGAACTAACACTGGCTCCTTCTGGGGATGAGATCCTCCCTGTGAGGTCTCAAGAACCTGCAGATCAATGCCTTTCCAGTTGAAAACAAATAAACCAAAAATTCCTAGTGTTCCATTGGGCATGGAGTCTACTTTGCTTATACTAAACTGATAAAAAAAAATATTTACAACCTTTAAGGCCAAAAGAGCTTAAATCACATAAATCTTTAGAAAACTCCCATTGACTGGGCCATCAAAAACTGCTTCTCCTCCCATACTTTTCAGTATGAAGGTGATGTTCCCTTGCATCTGTGAAATAATAAAAGGGCCTGCCCAGAGAGCATCAAACTTCCCATGATTGCCTTTCTTTTCTTTCAATGCATCCCACTTCAAAACCAAGTCACCAACCTGAAAATCATTTGTTTTTGCCTTCTTGTCAATGGCTTCCTTGATCTTTCTCTGATGTGCTACAACCTTTTCAACCAGTTGTTCTCTAATATTATGTACCTCTACTAAATCAGTGATCCTATTTTCCATTTCTTCTTCCTCATTCTGCTCCTCTTGAAGGAATTTTGCCACAAGGAGAGTTAACTAAATTGGGAATACAGCTTCAGTGCCATATACCAGCTTGAAAGGAGAATTCCATGTGGATTTTTTAATGGTCACTCTGTCAGCCCACAGTGCATACTTGAGCTTTGAATCCCAATTCTTTTTATTGTCCTCTAACAACTTCTTAATTATCCTTATCAGCCTTTTATTAGAGGATTCTACTAGACCATTTCCTTGTGGATAATCAGAGGTGGAATGAACCAATTTAATACCCATTGAATCACACATTTCCACCAATTCCTTTGCCCTGAAGGTTGTTGCATTGTCTGTGACTAATTTATGTGGACAACCAAATTTGTTGAAGATACTCTGTCAAAAACTTCATTACCACATTATGATCAGCCTTTCTAGTAGGAACTGCTTCAATCCACTTAGTGAAATAATCAGTGGCTACTAATATCCACCTGTGCTGGCCACTGGAATGTGGATTGATTTCTCCAATGAAATCCAAGCCCCACTACTGAAAAGGTCCTTTTGCATGTATTGGTTTTAAGGGCAGGGACTTCAACTGCTGCTTTCCTTCAAATCTTTGGCACCTGTCACAAGATTTAACAAATGAAAACACATCAGAAAATAAGGTGGGCCAATAGTATCCAGCTCTGAGAATTTTATGGGCAGTGGTTTTCCAATAATGGTGTCCTCCACACATGCTGGAATGAAACTGTTGCATAACCTCCATTGATTGTTCTTTGTCCAGACACCTCAATAGAATTCCAGATAGATCCCTCCAATAGAGCAGATTTTCATGGATGCAATATTTTGCTGCCCTGAGTTTAACAGTTTTGGCCTGATTTTGAGTAAGGCCTGGAGGGATTTCTAGCTTCAGCAAGAAATTAGCTATTGCAGAATACCAATCACAAGAAGCTAGATTCTCTGTCAATGACTGCTTTTCTCCTGGTTCAGCTGCTTCCTCTTCTTCTGTCTGACCATTTTCTACAATTGTGCTCAGGAAATCGATATCCAATGATCTGCAATTTTCTTCAGCTAATAACTTGGCAAGACCCTGACCTCTGACCAACTTGGTGGGCTTTAATTCTATATTAAATTGTATCATTTTTTCAATCCATTTGGCCCTTCTTCCATCAGCATCAGGTTGTGTTAAGACATCTTTTATTGCAGCAGAGGGTACATATGCAACTATTTTGGAATGCAGAATATAAACTCTGAAAGATTTCAAAGACTTGATAAGAGCGTATGCTTGTTTCTCAATAATATCATACCTCAACTCGGCATCCCTTAAGGTTTTACTGAAAAATGCCACCGGATGCTCTGAGCCTTCTTCATCTGCTTGCAATAAAACTGCTGCAAGGGTGTCAATAGAGGCAAAAGAAAATATATGGAACTCCTTGCTGTAATCTGGACTGATTAAAGTGGGGGCCTCCATAATAGCTTGTTTAATGGACTCAAATGATTTTCTTGCTACACCATTCCATTTGATCTTTGACCCCTTCTTCAACATAAAGGTAATATGCTTCACAAGTTCTGCAAAATTTGGGATAAACCTCCTTACAAAATTAATCTTGCCCAGAAAGGATCCGATGTCCTTCTTCGATCTCGGGACAGACAAGGTCTATATCACTTCTACTCTTTCTGGTTCAATTCAGACACCTACAGTAGAAATAATATGTCCCAACAACTTGCCTTCTTCTAAAGTAAACTGTGACTTCTTAGGATTTACTGAAATCCCAAACCTTTTGCACTTCAATAACACTTTATTCAAATGTTGCACATGGTCTTGATGGCTGCTGGAGTATATTGTTATATCATCAAGGTAGATAAGGACAAATTTATCCTTCTGTCCCACAGATTCTATATCCATAGCTCTCTGAAAGGTGGCTCCAGCATTCATCAACCCAAAAGGCATCTTGTAATACATAAAAGTGCCCCAAGGAGTGGTGAATTCAGTGTTCTCTTGATCATATGGATGCACAGCAACATGATTATACCCAGAAAAGACATCAATTTGGGTCCTGAGACTTTCTGCAGTAAATGCTCCATCTTGGGTAGAGGATAATTGTCTTTCTTGGAGCATTTATTTAAGTTTCTGAAATCAACACAAAGTCTAATTTGTCCACTTTTTTTCCTCACCACTACTAGGTTGGCTACCCACTTGGAATATCTGAGAGGGACTATGATTTTGGCAGCCAACAACTTTTGTATTTCCTTTTCAATCATAGGGAGGAGCATAGGATTTATTGGTCTCAGCTTCTGTTTGAAGGGTATGGTGCCTTTCTCCAAAGGGATTTTATGCTGGATGATATTCTTATCATATGTTTTCAGGTCACTATTTTCCCAGGTGAAGACATCAGCAAATTGCTTCATTAATTTGCAGTATTCAGAACTTTGGTCAGTATATAGATGAGAAGACAGATTTATGTATCTAGGCTGACCTGGACTCCCTATATCATGCTGACAAACTGTAGATGGATCTTCTTTTTGGGCAGCCTTATAAGGTACATCGTTTTGGTCAAACAGTCTTTCTAGAGGAATTAGACCCTTGGGAATATGATTGCTGGGAAGTTGGACAATGCTATCTTTGCCAATTTTATTTCTAAGCTGGGATTGGGGGGTCTCTTGCAAGGCTTCATTTTCTTGGTCAATTTGTATTTCAGAAAATTCATCAATGACTTGCAGAAACCTATTTATCTCATCATCATCATCAAAAACTTTCCAATGCTGGACATTATCAGGAAAGGATGGTCTATATTTCATTTGAACTTCATAAGCTAGTCTGGGAGGCATGGGGGGGATAAATAGACTAGCAGACATGGCAAGGGAATTAGCAAGCTGATTTTGGGCTCTAGGAATATATGAAACACAGAAATAATCAAAAGAATCTTTGATCCTCCATACCTCATCTCTGTATGCTTTCAGCCTTGGGTGCTTTGCTTGAAATGTTCTGTTTACTTGCTGAATGATCAGATCAGCATCTCCAAACGCCTTTATGTTTCTAATTCCTCTGTCTTTAGCTACATTAAGGCCCAGTATTAGAGATTCATACTCTGCTATATTATTGGTGACTTGGAAGGCCAGCTTAAAATACAGCTGTGTGCTTTCATATTTTGGAGATATCAGCACCACCCCTGCTCCTGCAGTCTCCCTGGAACATGCTCCATCAAAGAACATCTCCCAAACCTGATCTCCTTTCTCCCCCTCTTCCTGAACAATTGGTTTCTTGAGCTGCAATGAGGCCTTCTGAGATTCTTCAATTTGGAGGATACATGCTCCAAAATCAGTGTCCACCGCATAAATGGGATGATTAGAAGGATTCTTCTCATCACTGATGATATATGCCAGCTGTGCTTCTTTATACAATCTCCTGCTTTCTCCTACAAAAACTAGGACAGCGGGATAAGATAGGTCATTCTGCAATGTCCCACCTAATCTCTTAATCCACCATCTGAACAATAGCATGCCAAACTTAGGAGGGACATCTATCACCACAATATCCATCATTATGCTCTTCATGGGCAGCTGGGTTAGGGTAATGGCTAAATATTTAATTAATCCTAGACATTTCACCTTTCTTGAATCAAATGAGAATAGGTCATGATATGGTCTGGTGATGTCAAGGCCTAACTCTTCCATGACAGTTTTAGGCATCAGATTGTGACTGGCACCTGTATCTAGCAGGCAGTTGTGGAGAATTTTGTCATGAATGGTCAAGGAGACATAAAAAGATGGAGAATTATCATTGGCAGGTTCAGTCATTGGGCTTAGCACAACTGCAGGCCTATCGTCTTGCAAATTGACAGAGTCAGTGGAGGTTTGTGTGGTTTTCAGCTCAAGAGCTTCAAGGATAGGCTTTCTAAACACTTCACTCTTCACCAGTTCTATCAGAGGCACAAATATTTTTAACTTCTGAACTTCTGATTCAAAGCTGAAAGAGAGAGGTAACTTGTCAGAACCTCTTACCTCTTGAACTAGTGCTTTGAGGATGACTGGATCAACTGCTGGTCTTCTCTGCTTGCTATTCTGTGTCTCTGTTTGGACGGTAGCTCTTTGGGTAGGATTCTCCTTGACATTATTTGCCTTTGACCTCAGATTATATCTTTGCTGCTCCTCAGTTTGTAGAACAGCCTCCCTATCCCACCTTTGACCGTCTTGCTCTTGCAGCAAAGACTCTTCGTATGCAGCCAATGTCAAAAAGGCAGTACTGCCCTTATCTTCCATACAGTGAATTTCATCCTCATCTTCAATCTGTTCCTCCTCCATGACTACATTTTGGAAAGGAGCTTTAACTCTTCGATCCTTGTTAGTTTCCTTACCCTTCCAAATGATCTTCATTTGCTCATTTGTTCTTCTGAATGGATTTGAATTTCTTGGAGCAAATGTATTTGGGAGCCTTGCCTTCCCAGAGTTCTGCTCAACCTCCAGCTTAGATATTTTAGCAGCCAATGATTCGATCATCCTAGTCATTTTATCAAGTTTGGTATCTGAAGATGAAGCAGAGGGAGAAGAAGCCTCACCTCTCTGCCTCCTTCTATCAGCGTGAATTTTGAGCTTTTCTACAGCCATAATGTTAGATTCTACCTCTAGTGTTGCATCCTGCATTTCAGCTAGGGTAGCGCATCTTCTTTCTCTCAGCAGCAAACAGAAATCAGAGTCAAAGGCACTGGCATAGGCAAGTTTGGCAGAGGTGGGGGTAGGCTTTACCTCAGCTGGTATCTTACTATACATACGATTGAATCTTTTATTAAAATCAGGCAAGGATTCCCCATTTTCCCTCTTCAGGTTCCCAAACTCCGTATGATAGTATAGCAGGTCCTTTTTATCTCCCCAATGTTTTAGGAATGTATCATCTAAAGCTTCGATATCCACTATAGATCTTGGGGCTTGTTCTCTGAACCATTTCCTAGCCTCCCCATCTAGGCTTTGGACAAAGACTCTCATCCACACATCATCTTCACTAATATCCAGATTATCAGCATAGCTATAAAATGACTCAAGGTGTTCTTCAGCAGTGACACCTTCAGTCCTAGTGAACTTAGGCATATACTTCTAATATTCTCCAGTGGGCATAGCATTCAAAGGAGTGGGCAGTATCAGAGGTCCATACCTAGCAGCTATGATTCTTTCCATTTTGGTGGGTGCTTGTGGACCTGCCATAACTGCGGTGACTAAAAGAGTGCTAGAAGTCTGAATGACAGAAGACAGAGGAGTGATTGATGAGACCAAAGGAGTATGGTGAATAGGGGGTGAGGTTCCCTTTGGGCTAACAACAAAAGGAGAAACTAAAGAATAAGGAGCTTTATGGATTTCTAAGAGCTTTTCTTCACCACTAGCATTAGAATCTATACTCTCAACATGTATTTGTTCTATTGCAGGATCTTCTTGAAGAGATATAGAATATTGTTTAGGTTTACCTGAACCCGATGCTCCTTTGTGCAATACTTTCTTCCCCTTGATGGAATTTTCCGGGTCAGGTACTGGGTCAGCTCGCGATTTCTGAGGATTTCTCCGAGTATGCCTTACGAACTGAGCCATAATTATGGAGTGGAGTCGCCGGGAGGTTTGGCCTCCAGTAGAGTCGCCAGATAGATGATTACAACCAAAAATGTGCCCAGACTTTGTCTATCATCAAATTTGGGTCTGTTTCATTTCCCAGGGAAGTTGAGCTTTAGTTTCCTCTCCTCGGCAACGGCGCCAATTAATGTTATCACCCCAAGAAAATCTCCTAGGTTGCATCTCGGAGATGCTCGGGAACATATAATATTTAGTGTTGTTCTCTGAACTATTGGAATAAATGATGGTTTGGATCAAGCCAGATAACCCTTTTAACTACTTTTTACCCAAGACATGCATGAACACCCCCAATAACACAAGGCTTTAGACTGCAAATGCTCAATAGTTTGTAGATTTAATGGATAGATGGAGAATACTGACCATACCAACAAATTGCATATATGAACACCTATGAATGGCTAGTTATAGGCAACAAAGAAGCTTGCAAATCTACTATATCAAAGCTGAGATAAGATGATAGTTATCTGGCCTTAAACATAGAAGAAACATGAACAACCTATTCAAGTGCAAGCTTGGAACAGAAGAGAAAATGGACATTGAACATATAACAGCAAAAGAAGCTTGTATTACTAAAAATGAAGATGAGAAGCTTGAGTAGCAAAGTCTCATGAGTCTCCAGAAGTTGAACCCCTATTACCTCATACTAACAACTATTTATAGCTTGTCTACAATGCTCCTGAGCTCTCTAGAAGCCTTGGAGTCTTAATCCTCCTAACCTGTTCTCTAACTGTTTGATTCCCTCTACCCGCAAGCATGGCTCGGTGGTTTTCCTTTTCTGACAAAGGAATAACCGCATCCAGATATTTTGGGTAGTGGCTCCGCTGTCTGGGAGCTCTACCATGCCAAAGACGTCCCATAATCATTCGGTTTGTTTGTTGAACTATGCTGTTGATGCCCAGGATTGCTTCTCGGCCTCTGTCTCCTGGAGGTTATTTCCCAGCCTCTGATTATGTGATAGAATGGTTACAGTATGAAAACAATGGAGGATTCATGGGCGGGAAGGGAATGAACCACAGCCATCAGATCCTACAGATGAACGACGGAGAATGGATCGGCAGGAGCTATCGGGGAAAACGGGCGGAGGCAGATGTGGGCCGTTGGATCGTGGCGGGGACAATCGGACGACTGTCGGGAGTGGGAGCTGCACGAACATTAACAAGTGGGGTTCATACGAGGGAGAGCGCTAAGCAATTTCCCTGCACCGCTCACTGGAGGCCGGCAGTTTTTGTATGCGGGGGTGCAATGCAGTTAGATTGTGACACGTGGCTGGAGGGTCCGGCGGGAAACCACTTTCCCCGTGGGCTATCGGTCGTGCAGTTTGCAGGAGCGGGGGTAGCGTATAACGTTGGATCACAAAGCAGAGGATCGGATGGTGGTAGATAATCATGCACGTGCTTTTTAAACTGATGTGACATGAAAAGACTTGCGAAAGGCGCTCGGTCAGATTATCGGGGTTAAATGAGTTTGTGAAGAAATTTAGAGGAAAACAGAGTTATCGGGAGTTATAAGGGTATAAGCGGAATGATGAGGTAAGGGCGGGTTATTATGCGTGGCTATAAAGGGTTAAGACCTTAGCGCCAGGGGTTATATGACCACAGTCTCATGGGTTAACTTTGCGCTTGGGACCCGAGGGAAAAGGACTTATACGGGGTTTATGAAGGATTATAGAGGAAATAGAAATAACAGGGTTAAGGGAGAATAAGGAGCATGAAGGGGAAGGAGGAAATGGAGGTAGTGGGGCTATAGGATTATAAAAGAAAAATGAAGGAAGGAAGGAAAACCAACTGCTGTGACCCCCCTTTTGATCATCAATAACCCAATCAGGCCTGCATTTGTCCTTAAAAGGTTGAAAGAATAGCAGAGCTAACACATGGCATGAACGAATGGGATATTTTGAGACAGGGATTCTTGATGACATTCAGCTTTGATGATGGATTAGAGTGCATTGATGAAGCATTGCAGGAGGTTAAAGCAGGGATCTTTAGAATCTCATAGCATACCTTGGATTTGATTCAACCAGATTGGACCACCCAGTTGTGCCATGCGCTGGAGTGCTACAGTGTGACTACTAAAGAAGAAGATGAGGTCCAAGGAACATTAATATCCCAGAGACAGAAGGTCACCTGAAGTTGAGGGGTCGCAATTAGAGATTCTCGATATCACCATGTCGCTGAAAATGAGACAAATGAACATTGGGATAGAGGCGGAGCCGAAGTTTGTCAAGATAGGGAACAACTGGGATGATGCTATGGTGGATAAGGTTGTTGAGTTGCTCCGTGAGTACCAGGATTTGTTCCCTACAAAATTTTCAGACCTGAAAGGGATAATAGGCGATTTAGGGGTGATGAGGATAACATTGAAACCAAACGTGAAGCCTGTGAAACAGAGGCCATATCGCCTCAATCCTAAGTAAAAAGAAAGGGTCTGATTAGAATTAGACAATGTTAGCAGCGGGAATCATTGAACCAGTAGAGGAGTCTGATTTGGTCATTCCTATGGTAGTCTAGGAAAAGAAGCAGAAGGATGAAATAAGGATATGTGTAGATCTCAGGAAGTTGAACGATGCTTGCGTGCATGACCCCTTTCCAACTCTGTTCACTAATGAAGTGTTGGATAATGTTGGCGGACATGAAACATATTCATTCACTGATGGTTTCTCTGGGTACCATCAGATCAAGATTGCACCAGAAGACAAGAGTAAGACGAACTTCAAAACTGAATGGGGATGCTTTCAATATACAATAATGCCTTTTGGACTAAAGAATGCATCATCGATATTTTCGTGCGTAGTCATCATGACATTCAAGGACTTTATTCACAAGTTTTTGGAGGTATACTTTGATGATTGGAC
Organism: Pinus tabuliformis; assembly: GCA_031772625.1. Classification (NCBI taxonomy): domain Eukaryota; kingdom Viridiplantae; phylum Streptophyta; class Pinopsida; order Pinales; family Pinaceae; genus Pinus; species Pinus tabuliformis. Next base: position 372,879,724 of record CM062808.1, on the reverse strand, counting down.
AGTGTTTGGGTTGGTAAAATGCCATGTAGCTAGTTTACACTTGAGGTTGGATACATGCCAGAGGTATCAGATCGCACTAAACTTGAAGAAGTGTTTATTTTGCATCCCTTTCGGGATCTTGCTGGGTCATGTAGTATGTAGACAAGGATTAATGGTGGATCCAACTAAGATCGTAGTTATAATCAATTTGGAGGCACCAAGAAGTGTTAAACAGTTGTGTACAACGCTGCGACATACTGGTTATTACTGAAAGTTCATCAAGAGTTATGCCTATATTACTACGCTGATGGAAAAACTATTGAAGAAGTATGCTACATTCTGTTGGAATGAAGAATGTCAGTGGAGCCTGGATGTGTTAAAGGAGAAGATGGTCACCGTGCCGATCCTAGTCTTCCCGGATTGGAAGAAGGAATTTCATGTGCATGTGGATGCGTCATGTATTGCACTGGGAGAAGTACTGACACAGGCTAGTGAGGGAGAGTTGTATGACCCTATCGCATTTGCAAGTAGGAATTTATCTAAGGCTGAGAAGAATTATTCGATGATAGAACATGAGGGTTTGGCTATGGTGTACGTGCTCCAAAAGTTTCGACACTACTTGCTAGGCGGACTCTTTAAGATGTATACAAACTATTCTGCATTAAAGTACCTGGTCAACAAGCCTATGTTAGGGGGAGGAATATGCAGATGGCTGCTGTTGTTTTAGGAATATGATTTCGAAGTCATTATGAAGAAAGGGTGATTGAATGCAGGACCGGATCATTTGTCACGCATTGAAACAGGGGAGGAACCTACCAATTTAGAGGAGGGGTTGCCTGATGTGCAGCTTTTTGTAGTGCATGTAGACAACAATCATTTTGGATACATCATACATTTTCTGACTATAGGAATGACTCCAGAAGGGTACACCAGCCAACAAAAGAAGGAATTGGTGGTGCGCACGACAAATTTTTCTCTTATTGTAGGTCACTTGTATAAGATGGGAGTGATGAGATATTGTGACGTTATGTGCCTGAGTTTGAACGAAGCAGCATCCTAGCTGAAGCTCATGGAGGGGTTGCAGGAGGCCCTTATGCAGGAAAAGCGATAGCATAGAAGATTTTACATGTTGAGTTGTGGTGGTCGACACTGCATAAGGATTCCAAATCTTATTGTAGGGCATGCGATGTATGTCAGAGGATGGGCAGGCCATCACGGAGGGATGAGCTGCCTTTGAATCCACAAGTGTTGTTGCAACCATTTGAGAAATGGACAATTGATTTTGTAGGACCGATTCGGCCTCCAGGAAAGAAGACGGGTGCATTGTATATCATCACTGCACCTGATTATTTGACCATATGGGCGGAGGCGCAGCCTATAAAGGATTGTACAGGGGCAATAACAGTGAAGTTCTTGTTTGAATATGTGTTGACCAAGTTCGGTTTCCCGAAGGTGTTGATGAGTGATCGCATTATGCACTTCCTTAATGAAATGATCAACATGCTAACGGAAGAGTTCCAAGTTTATCATCGGAAGAGCACACCATATCACCCTCAAGATAACGGGATGGTGGAAGAATTTAATAAGATATTGGAGAATGCGCTAACAAAGGTTTGCAATGTGCAGAGGAATGATTGGTACGTGCATGTACCAGTGGTGTTATGGGCTTATAGAACTACTTGTAAGAAGCTGATTAGACAGACACCTTTTCGAATGGTCTATGACATAGAAGTTGTGATGCTGATGGAGTACATCATGCCTAGTCTATGGATAGTAGCGTTCACAGGAATGGAAAACCATGGAGCCTTAGAAGAAAGGCTCGCGTAGTTGATAGAGCTGGAGGAAGATAGATTCTTGGCTGGATTCCATCAACAAGTTTAGAAGGAGCACGAAAAGGCATGGCACGATTGGCACATCAAACTGCGCACCTTCAAGGTAAACGATTTAGTTTTATTATATGACAGCAAGTTTGATAAATTTCTAGGAAAATTTCAGATGCATTGGTTGGGGCCGTATGTGATTAAGGAGATTACCGATGGTGGAGCAATTCAGCTTGTGAAATTGAATGGAGATCCATTTCCCGGAAAGGTAAATGGCAGCCGATTGAATCCATACACCGGGGATCCGTCCATATGACTATATAATGGTAGCACAGTCTTAGCGCTCTAGAAAACTGCAAGGAGGCGTGGGACTATAAAATACACTGCCTGGTTTGTAGAGCTACATGATGAGGGTCCTGCATGGAATAGACAGGTGTCACAGTGTCAGCAAATGCGCAAAGGGAGCTGTGCTACAGAATGAGAGACCGTGCATCATAGCCAGAAAGTGACCATTACTATCACTGTTCATGATTTGACAGTGAGAAAATGGCTAAGAGGAGCGGGGGGGCAGCATTTAAGGCTGAATTTAAGAGCGAGATCTTTGAAAATCTACTGCCAATCTAGAATTTATGAGCAGATTTTGGGGGGAATAGTTGAATTTGAATTCGAATTTTCCTATAAATTACAGATGGCTGACCAGCGAGAAACACTTTGCATTCTGAGAGTTTATGTTTTGTGTTGTCTAGTGTGCATGAACCATGAGTTCTTCAAGGACTTGGTGGCTAGTTTTATGTTTGACAGGTTACCTGAGGAAACCCAACAACTCATTAACAGCTTCATGTCTGCACCCATGGAAACTACAAGTGCTGGAGGGTCTATTGCCTCTAAGGGAGCTACCCTTGAGGTCATAAGTATGGAGGTTCCAGCAGCAGTGCCAAAGTCACCAAGGTCGCCTAGGCCGAAGCCTACACTGGAAAGAGAGGCCCCTAAGCCAAAGAAGGATAAAGAGAAGAAGACAATTCTGGTGATCGAGTCACCAAGGAAACATTAGAGAAACGAAAATCCCACCGCGCAGGAGAAAGGAAAAGTAGTAGACCTGGAGGCCAAGGAGGGTGCAGAGGACATTGATATTGAGGGGGTAGACCTAATTTCAAAGCTGCCAGAGTACATCCCTCTGTGCCAGGGCAAGGTGAAGGTCCCAAAGGACCCAGATGAGGGAAAGTTTCTCCTTAACACACCCTACTGCCAGAAAACATAACATTTGAAGGTTTGTGCTTGGCGCGTGTCCCACATCTGAAACTTGAATATTGGGACTTGGGGGACACTGAGCAGTTTCCCCACCTAGCTACCAATAATTTCATGAAGTGAGTATTCTACAAGGAGTCTGGTGTCACCATGTTGGAGTCAGTGGAACTGCTTCATGGGGTAAATAAAGAAAGATTTTTGAACCTGCTATGGCTGCCCCATTACCATCACGCTCCCATAAATTTGATTATTAGCAAATAGTTGTTGTGTGTGGTACACGACAGGTGCCTGTGGTTGGAAGAGACGATACCAATCACGGATATGCTGATCCATCAGATCACCTTGCTACCACATTCAGGACTAAATCCGGCCAAGGCATTTGGCGGAAAGATGGGCGAGCACGACCTCGCCGAGAGGATGAAGGACAAGTTCAAACTTGTCAAGAAAGCATGCAGGTATTCCATCTCTAGCATTACCGACCCCGCAGTGAAGGTGGCCACCCAAACTTTGGCTGGCAAGATAATGCAAAAGTGCCACTCAGATGAGGTGTCAGCACTAGTGGTTTCGTTAGCGGCTCAGTGCGTGGAGGGCATACAGTTCAACTAGGCACGCTACATATGCAGCGAGTTCCTCGCGAACTACAGGGAGGCACAAGACTAGAGCAAGATGTTTCATTATTCATGGCTTTTACTATCAATTGTGTTGGTCACATGGAAGTTGTCGGAGGACAACCAATTTCCTCCTATTGAAACAGATTTGCCAGAAGTGGAAAAATTTGCATCATTTTGGGCTACCAAGGATGTTGAGCGGGTCTGGGAGAGAAAAGTGTTTTGGGTATTGATGGAAATGAGCATTAATATGGCCATCAACTGGAAGCCACGGTTGTCACCAACTATCTTTGAGAAGTTGTCTGGGTATGCGGAGTTCAAACCGGACTTCCACTGTATTTCCATTCAGGCACGAAAGATTCCAGAACATAAGTGGTATGATTTTCCATATCTAGTGACAGATGATGCCATTACAACAATCCTCGAGTGGTGGCTAGCAGACTGGCACACAGCATCATATTTGTCCACTGGGACTAGTAAGTCTGCGGAAAAGCAGAAAAAAGAAGCGACCCAATTGAAATTTTAGCAGTTGGCTGAAAAGAGAAAGGAGAATGAGGAGAAGGCAAGTGTAGAAGTGGAGCGTGCTACCAAGGAATAAGCAGAATAGTAAGAGTGCAACTCTAATAGGAGCCAAAAATTCCCTTCACCACAGACAGAGGAAGAAGAGAAATCAGAACAGGGCAGTGGAGATCTGGAAAGCACTCCCTTCCGGGTGAAGTGGAACAGGGAACATGAAAAAGAAGGACCGCGAAAGAAGACCAAGGCCTCTAAGTCATCACTCGACCCAATCACCTTGACAGAAGGTGACTTAGATGACATTGGTGACAAGGTAAGGGATACGACTGCAAAACTGCTACAATAATTCAAGTAGCAGTAGAAGAAGGAATTAAGTGCAATATAGACGGGTCTGCGTGAGCTACAGATCCAAACAACCAGACTGTAGGTAGGTGCAGGATAGAGTAGTGCGACATCAACTAGTTTAGCGTCGGGGACCACTCAATCCGTAGAGTTGGTTTGATATTTAGATCTCTAGGAAGTCACGCTACCAGATGGAGCTCTGATCGCGGATGCGAAAGCTGACAAGGGTACTATCAACGTGCTAAGGAATGTTGGCCTCAACTGGGCCACTCTCCCCAGTGAATTCCTTCACACACTACAAGCAGGTGTGATTGAAGAGCTTAAGGCTCGAGAGCAGTGCCCACTGAGCATGATCAGTGAGCATAAAATAAAAAACAAATAGATATTCATTGAGAAGATAGCTGCGCTATAAGCCTGGAAGAAGGTTCAGGAGAAGAATGAGCACACTGCAGCAGTAGCAGTTGAAGCATGCAAAACCATTTCGGAACTGCATATCCCAGAAGAAGCATCGGTGGAAGCCAAGATTCAGAAGTTAGCTGTAGGTGTGTCCAACACAAAGACAAGATGGCTAAGGTTCAGTTTGAGCTGAACTTGAAAATTACAAAGCTTGAGTTGAAGGAAAAATCTTCAACTCCACCAGAGGTCAAAGAACAGCGTGAAGCTGCTATGAGGGATGGAGTCACTTCAGTAGATGTCGCGGTGGTGGAATGCACTGCACTCTTCGAGAAGTCTATGGAGCTAATGATGAGTCTACAGGAAGATCCTAACCTAAATAGGTTGAACACAGAGGCCCGGGAACCATAGCAATAGTATGATGAAGCAAAGGTGACGGCGCGCACCATCACTGTCATGCAAGGATTGGAAAGGCTACAGGAGGCAAAGCAACTACAAGAACAGGTGGAAGCAGCACAATGGAAAGAGGCAGTCCTCAAGGCCAGATTGGGGCCTTGGTTAGAGGAGGCCTATGTGATCTCTACCACCATTGGGGAGAATTTAGCCAAACTGCAGAGATCACAACAGAAGATCCAAGAAGATAGCGTAGGACCAGCAACTGAGCAAGTAATGGAGCAGGTCAAGCAGGCAGCTACACAATACACAATTGAGTTTTTAGTGACGCAAGTGGACCTGGGAGGTCTTTGCAGTAAGATCTTTGTGCCAGTAGAGTGACTCGAGGGTGAGTCACGATATTTGTGTTGGGGGCCTATTGGGACAGGGTCCCCTAAGGTCAATTTTGGGGCAAAAGCCAAAGTTTTGGGGCTAAAAGCCCAATTTTTTGTATCTAAAGTGTAAATTCTCTGCAAGCTATGGTTGTAAAGCATGTAGATGTAAAGTGTCATAAAGGTTTTTTACCCCTCTTTTATGTAAGATGTGTCAGCTTTAAAATATCTACCCATGGTCCAAGGACCATGGGATTGTATAAAAAGGAAAGTCATAGAAGAGTCTAAGGCAGAGAGAGTGAAGTTCATAGTTGATGTAATGGGTCAGTAGCAATGATGAGCAAAGAGTCTTAGAGTAGAAGAGAGGCTCTGCAGCTATGTGCGCAAAGGCCTAGAGTAGAATCCGCAGCTAAGTGCGCAAGGTAGTTTGAGTCTGTAAGAAGATTTGAAGCATTAATAAAGAGATTATTCCATAAATATATGTGCTTTGTCCTTTTACTTATGTTATGAATGAATGTGTTTATGTTATGATGAATATTGGGTTTATGATTTAATATTGTATTGATGTGTGATTCTTCATGGTTTACATTGTTATATGAATGCAATTAATAATATCTATCTACGTGAAGAATACCTTAATGCAAGTTAAATATTTTAGACACTTAAGCTAATCTAGGTAATAACAGACTTAGGAGTGATTATAGAGGCGCGTAAGTGGTAGATTCACCTATTTAGGGTTTGCGAAAGACAATCGTAGACCTTCGTGAAGGCCTATAGGCCAGTAAGAGGGAGTTATATTGATAATCCTCAAGGGCTTATCGATCTACCCGGAAGGAGGTTTAGGGCATAAAACGAAATTACACTAATCTCTAGGTGCGGAAACTTGGTTCCAGCATCCCCCCATACTACTTTGGGTGAGACTTCAATCCACGCCCCGTGAATTGATGTCGAAAGCGCCAGTAGTGTAGGGATTTGTTTGGCTAACTTAACGTTGAACCTGGGTCAGGACCCCCTAAGCCAACACCCAGGGGACTATTATATCTCCCTCTATCCAAGTAACTTTATCACATCCTCTATGGTCCAATTACCACATATAGGTTCACAATATGCCTGCACACGATGGGTTCATGGCTCACACTCAGCCACTCTCTAGTTAGTAATCTAAAATAATCACTTCTATCTAGTCTCTCAATCACTATGATGGCAATACTTCCCTCGCAAGCACTACCTCCTCGTATGAGAGTTTTGAGCTCTCTCCTCGGGCTATATAGTCAACTAAGACTTTTTCATATGGTAAATGGCCCAAAGTTGGGGGAAATATGCTACTTACTTCCTCATCTCTCTTATAACTACTTAGAATTTAACTAGATAAAGTATAACATCAAGGGTTGGAATCATTAGTTTCAAGAACGATAGGAAACTTCTCAATCCCCCTTATAGGCTTCCTCAAGCAAGATATTATTTCATACATTAGGATGCCTGTAGGTTGGTCCTCTTCATCTTCAATCATTTATAATTTAATTAATAAGATATTTACATTAGATAGGTTTGGTAAGATATCCATGTTTTCCTTTCAACATTACCATCATTTACTTACATTAACAAAACTCAGGGATTAGAAAAGGGATACTACAATCCCCACCTCCTTAGAGGAACATTGTCCTTAGTGTTCTACTATTTGTAGAACTAACTCTACACAGGGAACAAAAATGGGTATGTCTTTTTCATCTCATCCTCTAGTTCCCATGTTGCTTCATCTTCTCCAAAGTGCTTCCATTTCACCTTGACCTATGTGATGACTCGAATCTAGAGCATGGTCTCCCTTCTACCGATTATGCACCAAGGTTATGGTTAGAATTCTCCTTCTGGTTCCACCCATATCAAATCCCAATCAATAATATGATTAATATCATACATATAACTTTTAAGCAAGGATATATGAAACATGCCATGCACCTCCAATGTGGGAGGCAAGGCAATTTGGCATGTTATTGGCCCTACTCTCTCCAAGATTTCCAAAGGAACAACATTATCTTGGTGATAACTTGGCACACATAATCAATTTTAAGGAACTTCTCTTTGGTTTGATTAAGAGATATATATGCTCTCCCACTCGAAATTCCTTATCAATTATATTTTCATTTGCATAACTTTTCTGTCAATCTTGAGCTACCTTCAATTTCTTCTTTATTTTGATTACTTCCTATTCCATTTATTTTAACATATCTAGCCCTGGTGTCTTTATCCACTTGATTATCCCAGTTTTTTGGGATATTGCATTTCCTACCACAAAAGGATTCATAAGGGCTCATCGTTAATGACTTCTCATAGTCATTATTGTAAGAAAATTCTACCAAAGGAAGAAAATATTCCCACCTCCTTGGATAGTGCATAACATAAATATTGAACATGTCTTCCAATATTATGTTTTCCCTTTTTGTTTTTCCATCTATTTGAAGGTGATAGCTTTTGTTAAATGCTAATTGGGTTCCAAAAACTATAAATAAAGCCTTCCAAAATTCAAGTTAAAATTTGCATCATGATTATATATGATCATCTTGGGCATGCCATGCAATATGAAAATATCCTTCATGAAAATATGGGAAATATCAATTACTTTATAAGTATACTTCCCATGTGTAAAGTGAGCTACCTTTCTTAGCTTATTCGCTGCCACCATGTCAATGTCATATTGCTTGGGGGTTATTGGTAAACTAACAATGAAGTCCATTGATATGACTTACCACTTCCATTCTAGAATTGGTATTGGTTGCAACAACCATGTTTGATTATTTCCCTCTATTGAGAAATATAATGGGCAACAAGTGTAGGTAATTTATCTTATTATGATAATTTCTCCTAAAGACTTTTTGTTTTTATTAATTAGGTTATTCTTTAGCTTGATTAATGTTGTGTTATCTTCATTAAACAACTACCAAAACCATAGGAAATAATGAGACAAACAACACAAGATATAAGAAATTAGCTAGGGCCAAAACCTCTCTGATCTTGAGAGGAAATCCCACATAATTCTTCTTCTTATAGAATCTTCAATTGATGAATTCCAAGACCTAGACCCTTGACTAAGAACCTCTCCAAGACAAACTCACAATACTTCATTGAACAACTCTTCTTTATTCTAAGTAACCGTTGGTTAAATGACTGCTACACCACTAATTTCGACTTTTTTTTTAGGCTTGCAATTTTTGGTCACTTCAGAACCCCTAGTTGCAATATGTGTGGGAGAAAGACAAAGATTTTTCCCTTCTTTTTTCTTCGATTGGATAGAGGCTTCTTCTTTTGCAAATCGCCTTGTAAGGTGGGTTGACTTTCTCTTTATTTAAGCCTTCTTAGATGACTTTAATACCTCAAATACTGTAGCAACAGATAGCACCCAATATTTTTTTCACGGGTGAGAGACTCTGACCCTAAATCAAACTTCCAACTTCGTATTATTATTTTGGAGATTATATCTTCCTTCGGTAGCCTCTTAGGTCACTTCCCCTTTCTTAGATTGAACGTGATGATGCTTGATGAATGCCTCCTTAAGTGACGATGAGTATTGCTTTATATAAGCTTTTCAGCCATGCAATTAGGTCGAATTGACATCATCTATAGGCCAAATTTTCCTTTTGAAAGGCACCACCGAATGCTTCTATTTTAAGGTCGATTAGTTGTAGCACCTGTGATGAGGTCTTGGAGGGTCTTTAGACTCTAGCATTGACTCATATTTTTCTTTACAAAATGTAACATGCCCAAATGGGTCATTCCTACATGAAAATGACTCATAAGCCCTAGAATCTCACAATGGGAGCTTGAACAAAAATTAATTCCTTGAGCATGAAACCCATGCCTCAAGATCAACAATAATAAATGTATTTTTCTCGTTACATCAAATACATAAAATCCTGATTACATATGTCATTATGAATACCAAACCTAGTTACATATTTAAACACTCCCTCTTAATTATTGAGGTATTCATAATCCATTAAAGGTACTTGGACATTCTCAATCTGAAGAATTATCATAAGAAAAGTCGAATTGGTAGCCGATCGTTTTAGCGTCATATCATCCAACATTGTCACATAGAGGACTTGACTAACAACTATATTTCTCCATAATATCAAAGCACAATGCTGGCGATACCAATGATTTATAGACACCATCATCATTGTCTCTCAAGGACAAACCCCACATGGGTGTTCATAGCATATGTCCTTCTAGGACTATTCTTATCTTGGATTCCCAATCCTCAAAGAATATCAGTCCTCTATGACTACTCTCATCTTGGATTCCATACCACATCCTCAAAGAGGATTAGATTCCAAATTCTTACTCAATCCTCCATTGTTTCTTCCCAAGTGAAGACAAGAATGATGTGCCTATCTCTCCCTCTCAACTAGGGAGGGTATACCCATTCCTATGAAAGAATGTACCCATTCCCATGAAATGAATGTACCCATTCCAATAAAAGGAATTTACCCAATCTCCCTCTCAACCAGGGAATTATCCAAGTTCCCTCTTAGCTAGGGAATTACTTCCAAGTTCCTTCTTAACCAGAAACTTGCTTCCAAGCTCCCTCTTACCTAGGGACCTGTTTCTAGCAACAACTATCTTTTATTTGGTGGCGATCATGGGACCTTCAGCTTCTTATATAGCTCCTCCATTTGATGTCATAAATTTAATATTCATCTTTATGGAGCCTTCATCTTGTAGGACTTGGCCATCCATCACTTTCCTCAAGTTATTCATGTCATCCTCCCTTTTGTCTGAAAGTTATCTTCTAGTCCACATCTAGATTTCCTTCACACATCTACCTTTTCCATGTCATGCTTCCTTCAGGATCTTCCATCCAATCACATGAATATTATTTGTAGATAACATATATATCTTTATCCCATTAGCCCAGTGTCAACCTATCCATATTTAGTTCAAAAATCAAAAGTGAACATCAAATCAAAATTACCTTTTATGATGGTCCTTCATGACATTTTCTTGTTACAATATCAACATCCTACATACATATTGACACATCTCCAAGATATATAATTTCAAGGGTCTCCTTATTTTTAAGACTGCATCAAATTCTTCATACCTTTTCCGTGGAGATGTCATGGTAATTTATTCTAATCATCATATGTTGATTTCCTTTGTGATCATAGTTGCATCTCTTCAATCTCTTCTTCATTTCTTTGCATATTTCTTCCAAGGAACTTATATTCATCATTCCTTTATCTTTTTCAACCACCTCATGTCCCATATGAGGAAATATTATGTCTATCTCATCTAGTCAGTATGTGAGCCATGCCTTCATGCATCTTTTCAATGGAATCGATCCCTTTCCTTTGATCATACTCATGCGGTGGAGTATTCATTCATGTTATCTGCAACTATATGATGATCACATGACTTAATTCATTAAAAATATACATGCATACCTCTTTTCCTCTTTTGGTCATCTATGCGTCCTTCAGTAGCTTCATTTCCTTGATTGAGAGTACTCCAACCATCTTTGCCATGATGCATTCGTTTGTCATTATACCATCCTTCCTTTTAAACAATGAATCCCATAAAAGGTTGAATTCTTAGCAACACACTTGCTTCTTTCAATAGGTGAATCTTCTAATGAATATTCCAATGACGGATCTTGATCATCCTTATCTTTCAAATGCTCTTTTTTGATGTTGTATGATGATATCTACACTAGATGATTTTCTTTTGCCCATAAGTATTATTTATGCTTCTAGAGAGGTTACCAAGAGCTACATCCTTTTAATGATGACTTCTATAGACTTCTAATTCACCTATCTTTCAATATTATTATGATGATATCATGACCTCTTGCTTTAATTTTATGCTCTTTGATGCCATCTCCTAAAATGATGCATCTTATCATGCCTCTAATTATTCCTACCATGATAGCTATCATTTATCAAATTTTTGAAACAAAGACTTGAAAATAACTAGGTGGAGAATATTGTCTCAATCATAGTAGAGATATTTTATTTCCACCTCCTTTGATTTGTCTTTTCAGCTTCTTCCACTCCTTCAGTGATATGAACTTCTTCCCTTCCTATTTTTTTTTGTCCTTTTTGAGTTTGGGACAATTTCTTTGGTAGTTCCCATATTCTTGACAACCATAGCATTGGACCTTGGTCATCTTCTTCTTCCTTTTCTAAGGACCAAACTTCCAAAAATTCCATTTTCTCTTAGCCATGGTAGCGAATACTTGTGTTTGCTTGTTTGATCCTACATCACTTTTTTCCGTTAGCCTATTTTCTTCAATTTTTCACAATGAACAAATTTCATTGAATGGGGTAGCCTCCTTCTTTCCATGGATATTTGATGTAAAGTTGCCCCATTCCTCTGGTAGTGCATTGAGCACTGTAGTTGTCATTTCCTTATCAGATATTCTTTCTCCCAACTCTTGTAGTTGGTCTCTAATTTCTGACATACTCATAAAGTATGAAGTTATCTTTCTTCTTTTGATATCTTAATCTTGTAGAGTTCTTGTCTTAATGAGATCAATTCTCCTGCAGTGTTTATGGAGAACAATTCTAATTTTTTTTTTGCATAACTCTTTTGACATCTCCAATTTTGATACATATGGTATTAGGGGATATTTAATGGATTCTAGGAGAATCTTCTGAGCCCTTAATTCCTCTTTTTGTTACTTTTAAAGAGATTGAGCTTCTTCCTTTGAAGGTTTAGTGATTGAGCCCTTAACAAGTTCCACAACTTCATTTTCTCTGCGGATCAAATATGTCCTCTTCTTTCATGCAAGAAAGTTGATGACCCAACCAACTTGTTGCTTTCCTTGCAAAAATACATTTTGATAGATTTATATGTGGGCATAAAGATACTTACTTGTGAAGATACTCCTTAATGACAATATATTCAACCTACTACTTTCTTGATTTAGATGATGATATTGATAGTGGAAGATGTCTTCTTGATGATTTATAGATGGCGAGACCAATTATTTATAGACACCATTATCATTGTCTCTCAAGGACATACCCTACCTAGGTGTTCACAGCGTATGTCCTTCTAGGACTATTCTTATCTTGGATTCCCAATCCTCAAACAATATCAGTCCTCTATGGCTACTCTCATCTTGGATTCCTTACCACATCCTCAAAGAGTATTAGATTCCAAATTCTTACCCAATCCTTCATTCTTTCTTCTCAAGTGAAGACAAGAATGATGTGCCTATCTCTCCCTCTCAACTAGGGAGGGCATACCCATTCCTATGAAGGAATGTACCCATTCCCATGAAATGAATGTACCCATTCCAATAAAAGGAATTTACCCAATATCCCTCTCAACTAGGGACTTATCCAAGCTCCCTCTTAGCTAGGGAATTACTTCCAAGTTCATTCTTAACCAAAAACTTGCTTCCAATCTCCCTCTTACCAAGCGATCATGGGACCTTCAGCTTCTTATATATCTCCTCCATTCGATATCATAAATTTAATATTCATCTTTATGAGCCTTCATCTTGTAGGACTTGGCCATCCATCACTTTCCTCAAGTTATTCATGTCATCCTCCCTTTTGTCTGAAAGTGATCTTCTAGACCACATCTAGATTTCCTTCACACATCTACCTTTTCCATGTCATGCTTCCTTCAAGATCTTCCATCCAATCACATGAATGATATTTGTAGATAACATATATATCTTTATCCCATTAGCCAGGTGTAAACCTATCCATATTTAGTTCAAAAATCAAAAGTGAAAATCAAATCAAAATTACCTTTTATGATGGCACTTCATGACATTTTCTTGTTACAATATCAACATCCTGCATACATATTGACACATCTCCAAGACATATAATGTCAAGGGTCTCCTTATTTTTAAGACTGCATCAGATTCTTCATACCTTTTCAGTGGAGATTTCATGGTAATTTGTTCTATTCATCATATGTTGATTTCCTTTGTGATCATAGTTGCATCTCTACGATCTCTTATTCATTTCTTCACATATTTCTTCCCATGAACTTCTATTCATCGTTCCTTTATCTTTGTCAACCACCTTATGTCCCATATGAGGAAATATTATGTTTATTTCATCTAGTCAATATGTGAGCCATGCCTTCATGCATCTTTTCAATGGAATAGATCTCTTTCCTTTGATCATACTCATGCGGTGGAGTATTCATTCATGTTATTTGCAACTATATGATGATCACATGACTTAATTCATTAAACATATACATACATACCTCTTTTCCTCTTTTGGTCATCTATGCTTCCTTTAGCAGCTTCATTTCCTTGATTAAGAGCACTCCAACCATCGTTGACATGATGCATTCATTTGTCATTATACCATCCTTCCTTTTAAACAATGAATCCCATAAAAGGTGGAATTCTTAGCGACGCACTTGCTTCTTTCAATAGGTAAATCTTCTAATGAATATTCCAATGAAGGATCTTGATCATCCTTATCTTTCAAATTATCTTTTTGAATGTTGTATGATGATATATACACTAGATGATTTTCTTCTACTCGTAAGTATCATTTATGCTTCTAGAGAGGTTACCAAGAGCTACATCCTTCTAATGATGACTTCTGTAGACTTGTAATTCACCTATCTTTCAAGATTCTTATGATGATATCATGAGCTCTTACTTTAATCGTATGCTCTTTGATGCCATCTCCTAAAATGTTGCATTGTATCATGCCTCTAATGATTCCTACCATGATAGTTATCATTTATCAAAAATTTGAAGCAAAGACTTGAAAATAACTAGGTGGAGAATATTGTCTCAATCATAGTAGAGATATTTTATTTCCTCCTCCTTTGATTTTGTCTTTTCATCTTCTTCCACTCCTTCAGTGATATGAGCTTATTCCCTTCCTATTTTTTTGTTGTCCTTTTTGAGTGTGGGACAATTTATTTGGTAGGTCCCATGTTCTTGACAACCATAGCATTGGACCTTGGCCATCTTCTTCTTCCTTTTCTAAGGACCAAACTTCCCAAAATTCCATTTTCTCTTAGCCATGGCAGCGAATACTTGTGTTTGCTTGTTTAATCCTACATCACTTTTTTCCTTTAGCCTAGTTTCTTCAATTTTTCGCAATGAAAAAATTTCATTTAACGGGGTAGCCTCCTTCTTTCCCTAGATACTTGATATAAAGTTGCCCCATTCCTCTGGTAGTGCATTGAGCAGTATAGTTGTCATTTCCTTATCAGACATTCTTTATCCCAACTCTTGTAGTTGGTCTCTAATTTCTGACATCCTCATAAAGTATGAAGTTATTATTTCTTATTTTGATATATTAATCTTGTAAAGTTGTTGTCTTAATGAGATCAATTCTCCTACAGTGCTTATGGAGAACAATTCTAATTTTTTTTTGTATAACTCTTTTGAGGTCTCCAATTTTGATACATAGGGTATGAGGGGATATTTAATGGATTCTATGAGAATCCTTTGAGCCCTTAATTCCTCTTTTTGGTACTTTGAAAGAGATTGATCTTCTTCCTTTGAAGGTTTAGTGATTGAGCCTTTAAAAAGTTCCACAACTTCATTTTCTCTATGGATCAAATATTTCCTCTTCTTTCATGCAAGAAAGTTTGATGACCCAACCAACTTGTTTCTTTCCTTGCAAAAATACATTTTGATAGATTTAGAGGTGGACATAAAGATACTTACTTGTGAAGATACTCTATGAAAATATATTCAACATACTACTTTATTGATTTAGATGATGATATTTATAGTGGAAGATGTCTTCCTTCAAAAGTGACCCTTGACTTAATGTAGAGGGAGATCACACTGAATCCTTGATGATTAGGAAACACCATTCTTCTTTCTTCCCTTGGATGAGTAGACTTCAAGATGCTCCAATTCGTAGTTATTCTCTATTTGAGTGGGGTTTTTGAGGTCTCATTCTTCGAGGTGATCATTGAAAGAGGTTCCCAAGAAAGATTCAAGTGTAGAAACTAGGGTTTTTGAGATATTCTTCTATTGACTTTATTCAATATAATGATGTAATCCTCGTTCTTTAAATACCTTGGAGATGAGTAGATATTCTTGATAATTTGATGCCGTTAATAATCTTCTATAACTTCGGTCCTTGAATGTCATTTATTGAGTTTCCCTTCCTTGAATTGTCACCTTAGCTCTGATACCATGTTGAGAAATATAAGGGGCAACAAGTGTATGTGATTTCTCTTATTATGATAACTACTTGTGAATACTTTTTGTTTTTCTTAATTATGTTCTTATCTAGCTTCATTAATATTGTGTTCTCTTCATCGAATGGCTACCAAAACCATAAAGAAAAATGAGACAAAGGACACAAGATATAGGCGATCATCCAAGGCCAAAACCTCTCCAATATGGAGAGGAAAACCCATAGAATTCTTCTTCTTATAGAATATCAATTGATGAATTCCAATACCTAGACCCTTGACTAAGAACCTCTCTAAGACCAAGTCAAAATTCATCCTTGAAAAACTCTTCTTTCTTCTACGTCAATATTGGCCAAACGGATTGCTACGCCATTGATTTCAGCTTTTCTTTAGGCTTGCAATTTTCAGTCATTTCAGAAACCCTAGTTGTAGCACATGTGGGAGAATGACAAATATTTTCCCTTATTTCTTCTTTGCTTGGATAGAGTCTTCTTCTTTTGCAACTTGTCTTGTAAGGTGGTTTGACTTTCTCTAGATTTAGGCCTTCTTAGATGACTGTTATACTTCATCTACTATAGAAATAGATAGTACCCAATCTTATTTGCAGTTGTGAGAGACTTTGACCCTAAAATAGACTTCCAACTTTAGATTCTTCTTTTGGAGATTATCTCTTCCTTTGCTAGCCTCTTAGGTCGCTTTCTCTTTCTTAGATCAAACTTGATGATGCTTGATGAATTCCTCCTTAAGTGAGGTTGATTCCTCCTTTATACAAGCTTTTCACCCATGCAATTAGGCCAACTTAACATGATATCTAGTCCGACATGAGCGTTTTATAGGCTGATTTCTCCTATGTGAAGTTTGATTGGTTTTAACACTTATGAAAAGGTCTTGGAGGGTATTTAGACTCTAACATTGACTCAAATATTTTTCTTTACAATATGTAACATGCCAAAATGGTTCATTCATACATGACAATGACTCATAAGCCCTAGAATCTCACAATGGGACCTTGACCTAAAAATAAATTTCCTTAAGCATGAAACCCATGCCTAAAGATCAACAATAACAAATTTATTTTTCTCATTAAATAAAATACATAAAATCATTATTACATATGTCATTATGAAGACAAAACCTAGTTACATATTTCAACACTCCCTCTTAACTATGTAGGTACTCATAATCCATACAAGGTACTTGGAGATTCTCAATCTGAAGAATTTTCATAAGAAGAGTCGGATTGGTAGCTCATCTGTTTAGCATCATATCATCCAGCATTTTCATATAGCAAGGATTTGAATAGCAACTCTATATCTCCACAAGATCAGAGAACAATGTCGGCGAGACCAATTATTTATAGACACCATCATCATTGTCTCTCAATGAGCATACCCCACATGGGCTATCATAGGGTATGTCCTTCTAGGACTATTCTTATCTTGGATTCCTAGTCCTCAAATCATATCGGTCCTCTGTGAATACTCTTATATTGGATTCCCTACCATATCCTCAAAGAGTATCAGATGCCAGACGTTTACCCAATCCTCCATTCTTTCTTACCAATTGAACACAAGAATGATGTGCCTATCCCTCCCTCTCAACTAGGGAGGGCATACCCATTCATATGGAGGAATGTACCCATTCCCATAAAAGGATGTACCCAAGCTCCCCCTCAACCAAGGACTTATCCAAGCTCCCTCTTAGATAGGGACTTGCTTCCAAATTCCTTCTTAACCAAAAACTTTCTTCTAGGCTCCCTCTTACCTAGGGACCTATTTCCATCATCAACTACCTTTTCTTTGGTGGAGTTCATGGGACCTTTAGCTACTTGTATATCTCCTCCATTCGATGTCATGAATTTAATATTCATATTTGTGGATCCTTCATATTGTAGGGCTTGGCCATCCATCACTTTCCTCAAGTCAGTCATGTCATCCTCCCTTTTGTCTGAAAGTGATCTTCTAGTCAACATTTGGATTTCCTTCACACAACTACCTTTTCCACATCATGTTTCCTTCAAGATATTCCATCCAATCACATGAGTGCTAGTTTTAGATAACATCTACATCTTTCATCTGTTACCCCTGTATTAACCTATCCATATTTGTTCAAAAATAAGAAATGAACATCAAATCAAAATCACCTTTTGTGATGGCCCTTCATGACATTTGCTTGTTTCAATATCAACATCCTGGAGATGTCATGGTCAATTATTTTAGTCATCATATGTTGATTTTCTTTGTGATCATAGTTGCATCTTTACGACCTCTTCTTCCTTCTTGACATAGTGCTTCCCAGGAATTTCTATCGATTGTTCCTTTATCTTTTTCAACCACCTCATATTCAATACGAGGACATATTATGTTGATTTCATCTAGTCAATATGTGAGCCATGCCTTCATGCATATTTTAAATGGAATAGATCCCTTTCCTTTGATCATACTCATGTGGTGGAGTATTCATTCATGCTATCTACAACTATATGAAGACATGAATTAATTCATTAAACATATACATACATGCCTCTTTTCTTCTTTTAGTCATTTATGCTTCCTTGAGGAGATTCATTTCCATGGTTGCGAGTACTCCAACCATATTTGACATGTTACATTCCTTTGTCATTATACAATCATTCATTTTAAACAATGAATCCCATGCAAGGTAGAATTCTCAACAAGACACTTGCTTCTTCCAATAGGTGAACCTTCTAATGAAGATTCCAATGGAGGATCTTGATCATCCTTATCCTACAAATTATCTTTTTGAATGATGTGTGATGATATTTATACTAGATGACTTTATTCTACCCATAAGTACTATTTATGCTTCTAGAGAGGTTACCAAGAGATACTTCCTTCTAATGATGATTTCCATAGACTTCTACTTCAATTATCTTTCAAGCTTTCTAAGATGATGTCATGATCTCTTGCTTAAATCGTATTATCTAATGATGTCATCTCCTAAAATGATCCATCCTATCATGCCTCTAATGATTCCTACCATGATATGTTATGTGGACTTATCCCTATTGCAGACAAGAGCAATCTCCCTAGACTTCAAAGAAACCTAGTAACAAGCAATCGGGAACTGCTACCTTTCTCTAGACTATGATTGACTAAAACAAATACTATGATAGATGCCAATTAATGTTTAAACGAAATAATTTATGAATTCCCCTTCAAAGCTTTCAGCCATTTGCTCCTCAATTCTTTAGAGACCCTCTTGTCACTCCCCACAGCTTCTCCAGAATGTCATGAAGGATATCTGCATAGGCAGAATAAACAAGAGATCAAATCATCTAGTATATAATCATAAGAGACAAATGGACTAATTGACCAATCATGTATCATAAACTGATCAATATGCAATCACAATCTATGTAGGTGATCAAGGAATCCTACAAATTATATCAACAAATATGTAATTGAGAAAGAACAATTTCTGTTATATTAATAAAATGGAGAATAGTCTTACAACCATGTAGCCTTCATGTTGTAAGTCCCTTCCCACAATCTCCAACCCTCTCCTTGAATGAATAGCCTTCTAATCTTATTCCTGCATCATAATCCTACTTCTGACAGTCCTCCTTAATTCTTAGGCCCATGTTATCTTTATAGGCCAATAGTGGGAAGTTTAGGATCCATTTTCCAAAGGATGAGATCCAATAATGGTGGGATAGAGATTCCACAAAGAGAGGGATTTGCTCCATGATGGGAGGGATCGGGATTGAATAGGAAACCATTTGAAGCTTGTTAGTTGGGATAGATGCTATGACCAATGCTTATAAACTTTACTTTTTATTCTTACATGTGTTAATTCATGTTCACATATTATAGTATAAGACAATGTGTACTTATGTGCATTTTCTAATGGTCTTCTCTGCGTATGCGCAACAATTGACTAGGGAATTGCACAGGTAGCCAAAAAAGGGTTTTGTACCATGGGATCTATGAATTCCACTTTCTTTGGGATAATTTGGACTGTAACTTTGTAGGAGAATGATTTTGGACACATTTATGGATAAAGAGAGATCCAAACTGATGGTCATTTTCCTAGTGTGACAAAATTACATGTAACAGACTGCATCCTAAAGTGAAAAGTCAAAAGAGATGCTTGATGGATGAAGTGATTTATCATGCCAAGGTCTGGGTTAGAGACTGCAGTCGGAGTCCTGAAACAATCAATAAAATGTCACAATGCAATATATAATATCATCGCTGAGGTAGGCATTCCCATACTAAAAACATAAATGTCTCAAAGAACAGTATGAAAATACATCTAAAGATCTATCAATGGATCTATGATTACAATCATGAATGTTTAATAACTCCACACAACTTGGATGGATAAAACTAGATCTAGGTTCTTGATCTCCTTCTCTATATCAGTAGCACAAATATAGCCATGCGAGTGAAGGTATCGTAGTCGAACATGGTAGAAGCCACTTGATTATTGGTCAATGATGTGAACCGTTAACAAGTGCGAGACAAACCACCAATAATGACAATGGATATCAATGTACTTCCAGTATAATCTATGAAGTTTGAATAGATGTGCTGATGTCGAACACTCATAGAATCATTTGATCGAAGGTAAATGATGAGAACCTATTGTTGAAGGCGAGAAACCTGTCATTAAGGCATGCAGGCCTCAAGGTATTGAAGGTTTCTAGATCAACTTCCTAGATAATGAGCTAAAGTCGATAGGAAGTGATCCATCGTAGGAGGGCCTACGACATGAGACTCATGTTAGATTTTGAAAAACAATAGTTTGGAGTAATCTAGGACTAACTCAGGGATGGTCGATGCAACTGAAGGCTAATGATTGGCAAAGTAATTTGACTGAGGTTGAAATTCTCTTGAACATATCAGATACATGACATGATGACTTGGCAACATTTGACTCAAAAAATAAAAACACAAACCAACTGAAGAATTTCAATGAGGTATGGTCAATTAGGAGAAAAATGGATTTCCCAACCCAGACATGAAAGTGATGGAGTTTCATGTTCAAGAGCAACATACTTCCTTTTACAAATACAAAACAAAGATTCTTTCTCACTTTCCCCCCACCATTACTTGCAAGTACCTCTTTATTTTTTAGAAGCTTGAGGACGATAGCATATGCTTGTCCTGTAAGCTCATCCTTTGGATGAGCCCTTCGAAGTATTTTTAACCAACCCTAAAAAGGAGTGGTTCAGTCTCGTTATGCTTAATAAGTCGTGATTTGTTTATACTTTATGAGTCCATTGAAGGGGTAACTTGATGTTATTTTTATATTTAAAGATTTTGAAAATACACAAAAAGAAAACTCATTTAGTTCTTTCAACGTAAATTTTAATGAGCCCGAAGAAAGTGAAGCTCAGTGTTTTTAGTTTTAGGGAGTTAGAAGAAAAACATAAGTAAACTCCACAGTATCCTTTTTCATAAATATAGTCTCTAAAGCTTGGAAAAGGGTAAAATAATGTAGCAAAGAACTCTATTGACCATGATTAGTCAACATATACCTTTTTCGTAAATAGTATAGTTATGTCCGAAAAGGGGGTAAACTTATACTGAATATATGATTGTTCATTTACTTTTATGAGTTCAAAAAATCAAGTACTCGATGATCTTTTCGTTTTTAAGGAGTCCGAAAAGGGTGTAAAGAGAACTACAGGGTTCTCTTTTTGGTAAGTTTTAATGAGTTAGAAAAAGTGATAAAAATATACTCAACACCAAAATGATTCATTTCCATAAATAACCTGTAACCTGCAAACTTAAACTTGAAATAATTATCTCTGCTAAAAAATAAAGTGAAAACATTATAAATTTGGATTTTAAAGCTTAATAGGAAAAAAATAATATTTAAATAGGCCTAAAAAAATTATATAAACCCAAAAAGTATTTTTTTTTACCATTTATGTTTTTCACTTTTTGAGAGAGATAGGGGTCATTTTTACCAGAAAATTCAAAGGCAGATTTCGGGAAAATCGTTGGGCAGAATTGCAAGCCATCATTTTCAAGTAGATTATCTCTCCGAGATATTTTCTTTCATGTCTTTTATTTATCATTTCACTGTAGTTTTTGGATTTTTTGGGGAGGATTTTAAAAATGAAATCTACCCTCAATGTGCACAGGTCACCCTTATCGAGCCTGCGCACATCGGCCGATTTTTTAACAAAATAAAATGCAAATTGTGTGGCTTCTAAGAGGATAACCGTGCACATTCACATGATCTAGTAAAGTAAGTTGTGCACAAGGCCGAGGGAAAAGAATTAATATTAAAATCACCCAAATTTCCTACTAATTTTTTCCATTGTTTTTTCTAATGACCTCTTATGTTTGTTCGCGGGGTTTTGAGCCGCAAATATGGAGTGGAGAGAGTGTGAACATGAAGAAGAATACATAGCTTATCTAAACCATCTAGAAACCATACATGCATTGACAAATTGTGGCTTGTACAAGTTTTTCACCATTCCGGGCATGAAAGCCCAATTAGATTTTCTAGAATGGATGGTGGGCAAGTGGAATGTTCAAGAAGAATGTTTCATAATTGGAGACCATAGACTTCTCATTGATGTTGATGAAATATACTTCTTGATGAGACTTCCACACTGTGGGGTGGAAATAAATCTTTTTGGGCATATGCGAGGTGGCGAAGCCAATGCCACCTATGTGATACAATGTTGTACTGATGGAGTTGCTCTCAAAGATGGGAGAATTAGCATTAAGACCATCTCATGGATTACTTTGAAAGTTATTGGGTTCATTTTTGCACATATATGTGGTAGTGTAGCTTTGCATTTACTCACAAAGGCTCGTATGCAAACCGTCGTAGAGTGTTTGCAACCTACTATATTCAATTGGAGCGAGGTTGTAGTTGCCAATTTGAAAGGGAAATTGACTAGAGTCAGAACAGGTAGACTCAAAAACTTTGGGTACGGTGCCTTTGTTATCTCATTTTCTCTAGAGAAAAACCCTCTTCTCACTCCATAGGTAGATATAGAGAAAGGGGAACCTTGAGACCCTCGCATGCTGAAATGGGTCACACTTATGGCACACCACGGAGGTGGCTAAAGACCAACGATCATATATACTCTTGACTTCTTCGATTGGTTGGAAAACCAAATCATTATGATTAAGGATTTCCCATACATAGGGATGGATTACACAGGTGATCCAGACATGCCACTGCCACTTGGGATGAAGTGGGGCAACATAGTTAAAACTTCACACTTTGGTGGATTTTTTAAAATTTTCAATTTTTTGTTATTTTTTCACATCCAAAACCAATTCTCTGAAATGATCATGCATATGTGGCCCCAGTGATACCAGCAAGATTACGTGGATATGATAGGTGTGGTGAGAAACCAGTAGCTCCCATAGAGTCGAACCCAGATGTGATGTAGGCATTGACAGAGATAGAGAACAACCTTGAGAGGTTGACCTTGGATATCCTAGATGTTGTGATAGATGACCTGCCTCTCCACTATCAGAGGCACATTGTGGGGGTTCCCAGACCTATTAGTCACTTTCTATGATGAGTAGCACGTGATATTATATGCTACCATGATCATCATCATGTGTAGTCACTAGTCTGAGGGCTATATTTTTGTTTTTTGATGGTGTACTAGCATGTTTAGAAAAATAAAGGCCACAAGGGCTCATCTCTTTG
Organism: Pinus tabuliformis; assembly: GCA_031772625.1. Lineage (NCBI taxonomy): Eukaryota > Viridiplantae > Streptophyta > Pinopsida > Pinales > Pinaceae > Pinus > Pinus tabuliformis. The sequence continues at coordinate 372,856,255 of CM062808.1, read as the reverse complement.
GATGACATTTTTTTAAAAGCCACACTTTTTATAAGCATTTATCTAAAGAAAAACGGATGAATATTACATTGATTTCTTTACAAATTCTTTACAAATGTAAATTTAACACATAAATATCTAATGCATATGTTAATGTGTTTAAATTTATCAGAAAATGGTTATACTCAATATAATGAAATTCTCTTTCCAAAAGACGAACCCAGAAAATCATCCTTAATATGGAAGCACTTCTAACTCAATAAACACCATTCAAATGTAATACTATGAGTTTTGAATCTAACCTAATGATCAATCGATGAATGCCAAATGAAATGGAATCAGATAATTGCTCAATCACTGTGCTATACTCTGCAATATTATTCATTGTTCAACCAAGGCATATCCCATCAATAGAAACTAACTTATCTATGGGCGAATAAATGACCCAGGTTATAGAAGATAAATTCTGATTACTACGACTAGTGCCATCAACGAAACCAATGTAAGCTTGAGGGAGCGTTCACATCCACAAATCAAGTGTAACACAAGATATATTTTCAAATAATAATCTAAGCATAATATATCTTTAGGTAAAGACCATTTATGGGCTTTCCCAAAGGAATTATGTCATAATCAACTATTTCATATGCCCCTTTTTCTAGTGCACGTTTTACAACATAAGGGCCATGCGACATGGGCTCGAATTTACCAACACCTAACTTATCGTGCTCTTGATCATAAACCAAGACTAAATCACCCTCTGCATATGAACGAGGTTTGACATTTTGATCATACTGTGCTTCAACCCATTTCTTTTGGGCATCACTAGCTCATGCAGCATCACGACAAGTCTCATCGAAACGTGTTAAGTACAGGAAACACTCTTCTTCATCAAAAGTGGTTGGTAATAATTCAATTTCCAGTTCTAAAGATGGTATTTCACATTCAATCAATAGAACTGATTCCATTCCGTAGACGAGCTAGAAAGGAGTAAAACCAGTCGAAGTTTTTGTTGTAGTACGGTATGCCCACAAGGTTGGATAAAGCATTAGATGCCAATCTCGTTTATGAGTCCCAATAATCTGTTTAATCATGGTGGTTAAAACCTTGTTAACGGCTTCTACTTGGCCATTTTCTTGCGAGTAATATGGAGTAGAACTATCATGACACAGGCCTAGCTTCGTGGTAAGATCGGTCATCATAAAGTTTCGAAAATGGCTACCATGGTCTGTGACGATGGCTTGTGGAACTCCAAACCAAGAAATCACATGATTGAACATGAAAATGGATGTTGTTTCACCACGATTTTTGTATGTAGGCATCGTCGCAGCCCATTTCGTAAAATAATCTACCCCAAGGATAATGTACACATGCCCCCCGATCAAGTGATGGTTAATGTAAGTAAAGTGATTCCCCATTTAGCAAAAGGATCGACAACAATGATTAGGTGAAGAGGAGTTGGGTGTGCAAGCATTTTTTGATCATATATTTGACAATTATGGAATTTTTGGACCACAGTTATACAATCTTTGAAAATAGAAGGCCAGAAATACCTTGTGTGCAAGATCTTTTGAGCAGTGGAAAACCTTGACATATGACCGCCACAAGCTCCAGAATGGTAGTCATTTAATGCCTTTTCATCTTCCCCGTGAGTTAAACATCATCTGAAGATAGAATCGGTACCATGATGATAAAGTGTATCACCAACAATATTGTACTGTTGGGATTGATATCGAATATGATGACGATCAGTTTGGCTCAATTCTGGCCAAAATGTCTAGGTATGAAGATAAGTGATGATATCAACATACCAGGGATCTAAAGTAATGATCAGAAAGAGAGATTCATCTAGAAAATAATCCTCTACCACGTTTTACGTGTCACCATGGGGAAAGTCACACAATAATTCACCCTAGCAATTGTCTGGTAAGAATGTAAACTGTGGGGTTTCAATTGGAAATCACAGTAGTTTTGCGCAACGAAAATGTTGGACAACTTGATTAGCTTTCAAGGCCAATTTCTCCACATGTGCATATTTCACTTTAGTTTTGGTCAAATTTCTACTTAAGTAATATATCACATGTTCTTAGTTTGATTCTTCTTCCCGGACTAGAACCATGCCAATAGTGGCATCAGATGCAACTAAATATAAAAGTAGTCTCGATGATAATTGGGAGGATGCAACATCGGTATATGGGTCAGCACATCTTTAAGTGCATCAAAGGCCTTTTGAGCCACTTCATCCCAAATGAATGAGATGCCCTTTTTCAACAGTCGAGTAAAACCTTTAGTCAACTTGGCATAGTTTTTTATGAATCGACGTAGAAAGTATACTTTCCCTTTCAAACTTTGGAGTTGGCAGAGATTGGAAGGAGGAGTAAAATTCATAATAGCCTCAACCTTCAGTGGATCAACATGAATGCCTTCCTTTGAAGAGACAAATCCTAGCAATCGATTGGATTGCACACAAAAAAACACATTTGTGTGGTTTCAAGCGAATATTGTAATAACGACATCTGATAAAGATTGCTCTCAAATGCATTGGATGGTCTTTCCATCTTAGTGAATGAGCATGCAAGTCATCTAAATAAGGTTGCACAATCTACTTGATATCGTGAAATTCATAAGACATAGCCTGTTGGAAAGTTGCACCGACATTCTTAAAACTAAATGGGAGTTTTTTATATAGGAAAAATTCCCCCATGGGTAGATGAATGCAATTTTGTGTTGATCAGCTGTGAGTATGTTGATTTATTTGTAGCCAGAAAAACATCTATAAATGCAATCATCTCATTTTCAGCACATTCGTCAATGATTTGATCGATATAGGGAGTAGGATAATTTTCCTTCGAACATGCCTTATTGATATCCCTGTAATCTACACATACTCTAATGGTTCCCTATTTCTTGTTAACAGGTACAATATTGGACACCCAATCAGTTAAGGGAACCAGGTAAATGAAAGCTGCTTTGAGCAGTTTCTCAACCTCAACTTTAATCGCAACAAATTTTCGTGGATGCACGGACGTAATTTTTGTCTGATAGGTTTTTCATCTAGGTAAGCCTTAATCTCATTTAGAATAATGCTTGTGTCAATTCCTGGCATTTCCTCATAGGATCAAGCAAATATGTCACGAAATTCTTGAAATAAGCCCTTATATGCTCAAATTCCTTCAAATGAGCATGAGGTTCCTATGTGAATATTTTCAATAATTCTTGTTTTGACTAAGATGTCAATGGTAATCATTGTATATATGTTTCCCAAATTCCTTTCGGATTCAACTTGAAAAACTAAAATGGGTGATTCTGGACTATCTACTATCTCAGGCGAAAACATAGTTGAAAAATCATTCTTGATTTTATCAAGTTTAGGTAGAAAATATGAACGATGATGGTAATCGTTCCATGGCATTTCATCTGAAGTCATGACCTCCATAATAATTTCGTCAGTTGGAAATGCATAGTCGAAAGAATCAGGGAGTGAAATTGGTTCTAACAAAGGTAAAGGAAAATAATCACCATTGGTCGCATTCACTCGATCAATATCAGAATATGATGGGTCAGAAAAAAAAAATTGAACTGCCTGATAAACCAATTCAAATGGGCTAAAATGCATCTTATTTCCATAGGAGGTTAATTCAGACTCTAAAGGCACAATCCATGGATCAAAAGATTCCATAGTGCTTGATGTAATCATGTTAACCTCGGCAAGATTAGAAAGAAAATTCGGTGGAGGGAGTGCAATGGTTCCCATCAATGATGAGTCTTTGAGTAAACCAACACCAATATCCTCATAAAGAGTATTCATTACTTTGACAAAAGGTATGCTACTGGTAGAGTTAGGGTCTGAAGTGTAGTAAGACAATTGGTCTACTTTAACAATTTTCCATTTGTGAGGAAATTGTATCATTCAAAAAAATGATCAGACCGTTGTTGACATAACGTAGGTCCAACTTCGACTAAGAAAAAGGTTGTAATCGAGTTGAGCACCAACAACTTCAACTTTGATCACAACTTTTTTACCCTCTAGTTCTATGGGCCATGTTACAGATCCATTTGGGCACATCAAATCCCACCATCTAGATGAGTGTTTTAGGTCTCATCAAACCCTAACTTCAGTTGCTTCATGCCCTAAACAAGTCACCCCTTTGAATTCCTCCTTCCCAGACACTTTCATGACTTGAATACATCCAGAAATAGCCTCCAGAGGGACCAGCGCAGGTAGGCCCTTATGAGGCTGCCCTGCAGAGCAGTTGAGTCCACTGCCAGGGTGCTCTGTAGAGCACTTATGCTTCCTTTCACCTATGCTGGAAGAGAATGAGCGAAATTCACATAGGGTTTTGGGAATATTCTTATCTTTTGGAGTCATCTGAAAGGTTTCCTCACTTATCAACTCCTATGAGATCGAAAATGGATGAGGAATGAGTTAAGGTGCATCCTATCCTCTCATCCCTTCCTCCATGGAACTAATCCTAAGTATGGAAGGCCATTCAATGCCACCATTAATGACAAAACCTCCTTCATCTTCCTATAAAATTGACCACTAATCTAAGTGATCAGGGGCTAGATTATGTTGAATTGTAAGGAGATAATGTTGTTATGAGATTTGGCTTTGAAGCGAGTATTGTAATGCTACGAGTTTTTCATGCTTTTGATGTGATGTGGATGGGATCCAAGCTGGAGGAATGGCTTTGAATTAGACACCAATGGTTGTAATTCCTTCTTCTGTCTAATAAAGTGTTTGAAACTTTTCCCATATGTTTGCATTGTTTCATAATGCTTATGTGTGTGAATTTCATTTGATTCCTCTCACTTATATTCAATAGATCATATGCTTTGATCAGTTCTTTTTTCTGTTGTGTTGACAGGGTACTTCTCAAGCGGATTAAGTACGAGAAGGAGCGACGGGATCAAAACAAGGGAGATGAGAGGAAAGTGGAACTACAAGTAGGTCTTCCATCTTCTGATCTTATCTATTGCTTATAGGAAAAGTCTAAAACACTTTAAACTATTGTTCTAGATACAGCTACTTATCTAGGGAATTAGTTTCTATCCATAGATACTAAATTCTCCAAAACAAATTCATGACTCCGCTGGGGAATTATCACCTTTCCTAGTAGCTTATTCACCTCCTAATACATTCTTGTAGACCCTACTTGTGTTCATTGACTGTATTTCAACTCTTTTGCATTGAATTTCAGTCAAAAATTGAGGTTAGATGACTCTTGAGTGGCCTCTTAGGAGTCAGCGCAGGCTTGGTTAGGGGATAGTGCTCTGCAGAGCACCCTTGAGTGAGAGACAATGCTCTGCAGCACATTTAGGCCCTCTTTGACCTACGCTGATCCACCTTAGGGAAAATTTTCACCTTTGGATTGAGTTTTTACCAATTTTCCTCTATTTGATTGCTTGCTGATTGATCAATGAATGTCATGTCTCAGAGAACAAGTTTCTATCTCCTTTACCAGCCCTACTTTGACTTAATTGATTAATATTTATTTAATGTTTTCTTTTTCATTATCAGTCTATAGTCAAAGTTAGAATATAGTTGATTAATCTTTGTTCGAAAGAAAGTGTCGTAAAAGTCTTCATTCTTATGAAAGATTGATTGATTGTATGTGCATTTTTCCTTTTTGTTCATCATAACATTAAGAGATTCGAAAAGAAAAACTTGCATCATTCATATTTTAGTTTGTGAATGCTTGAAAGGAATAGCTAGGGAAATTGCATTAGATGTGCTCTTTGCTCTTTGTCAAAAATCTGATTGCTCTATCCCTACTAGCTAAGGATTTTGATTTTTAAATTGAATGGAAACAATGCTTATCATATTAGTTGCATTTTACGAATTGAAAACATACATCACATGGTGAACCTTGAAAGGCAAATTATAAAGAATATCAACTTAAAGTTTATCTGAATTTACCTAATGGAGCATTGTCACCTAACGAAAAACATTTAGATGTCTAGGCTAGAGACGTGTTCCAGTGTCGTAAAACAAAGAAGTTGTTGCTAACTTGTCTACAATACATCCCGAGTGTGATACCTCATTCCACATACGTGAGTATATCGTAGCTCATCCATGTACCTTTGGGTATATAGGGTGGTGTTACAATACGTAAAGTATATGGGAATGCTCTCACTGTGTGGTTTTGCATTAAACAGCGCTTATACAGATTAGGCTTCCACGTACTTTTGGGTATATATGGGAGGAAAAAACTAGGTTGCTATCCATTCTTAGGCAACCGAGTCAGCCGCCTTGTGCACTGTGTTACACCAAACATAGCATTCAGGGAGATTTCCTGCCCATACTTCCTGGTTTGCCAAGAGGTATTCTGCAGTTCACAGTTGCTTGGTAAACCTTTTGTCTAGATTATCCCTCTTTTGTTTTGTTATGTTACTTTGATTAAAATAAAATTAATTCACAGTGGATAACATCCTCCACGCTCGCTCCTTAGTTGACCTTAGGTTGAGACATATGGCAACAAATCAGGAGTCCACCGATCAAGGAATTCCTTTTGATAGGAATCCTAGTCCTTTTCCTCCTTTCGAACATATTGGTGCTCCTTATATGGCTACATTATCCCTACCGAGATTTACCATTGACTTACTAGTATGGTTGTTTTCAACCTCCTTGGTTCAAAATGTCATTATTTCTCCGCAATTGAGTACTCCTCCAACTAGACAAAATCAACCTCCAGTTGATCCTAAAGTTGACCCTTTGCCTTCTTCCTTGGTTGTTTCATCCCCCCCTTCTTCCTCTTCGCCTAGTGAAATTATTGGTACTAGTAACCAAGTGGCTAAGAAGAAGAAGAAGAAGAAGAAGCAAATTCAGCAAAGGGGCAACCAAGCAACCATTTCTTTGAATGCAACATGTGATGAGAAACTATCGGTCAAGCCTCACAAAGTTCGATATCCATGCAAAATTTGTGTGGGAGACCATCTTCTTTGAAATTGTCCTGATATTCCTCAGATCTTAGAAGAATGGTATTCTCTTTCACATCATCCTATGTCATCAACTTCTGGAGATCATGCTGGTGACACACCATCAACTAGTCATAGTAAAGTTCATGGAAAAAAGGGTAAAATTAAGTTTCCATGTAGGTTATGTGAAGGGTATCACCCCATTTACCTTTGTCCCTATCTGGATGAAGCCAAAAAAGTGTTGGATAACCGTCCTACTTCACTGCAATGACTTCCATCTAGTTACAGGACACTATCCCTTAATCCTTCACTAGTTGATAAATTGACTGACCAGAATCAACCGTTGGTCAAACCCACTGTCTCTGAAAGTGAATCCTATGAGTCTATACCTGACCCAAATCAATAGTTCGAGGAAACAGTTGACTCAATTTCACCTTCAGTTAATCGTACCTTTCCCGAAGAGAGTGAATATGATACCACTCATTGTTGGCTTGTTGGGGCCTGACCCAGGTTCAGAAGTGAGTTAGCCAAACAAATCTAGGTACTACTGGCCCTTTCGGAAATAGTCCGTGGAGCGTGGACTGAGTTCTCACCTGAAGTAGTATGGGAGGGTGCTAGAACCAGGTTTCCGCACCCTGGAGATGTCTAATGATTTCAAGTGGTCCGCGGTTCGACCCAACACGTACGTCTCTACGCGCACTTACCCGCACCTCGCAGCCTAAGTTGTCGCCCTCGCACAGCCTTATTCAGGGGCCGAGCCGTGTTATTACCCAAGTCCCTACTCGTAGTCCGATATTAGTTGATTTGCGTAAATTATTTGTACATTTTCAGTTATACTTAACAATATTCACAATACAAGTGTGTGCCGCAAACAAACCATATAAATAACTAAACAGTATAAATACAAGTAGTATCAAACATGTAATAACTTAGAACAGATGCACAAAATTGGTAATGAAACATCTCTTTATTACTTTCTTCCTTCTATTACAGACTCGACTCTACCCTGCGCACTCAGCTGCAGGGGTCTGTGCACTTAGCTGCGGACTCTACTAGGCCTCTGCGCACTCAGTTGCAGAGCCTCTTCCTACTACTACGACCCAAAACACTTAGACTCTTTCTCTACACTTCACTAACCATCAGATTTTATTTATTTTGTCCATTCCTTCACTACTTTACAACTTAGAGCCTCACTCTATTTATACAATCCCATGGTCCGCAGACCATGGGTAGGCCGACACTACATTCAAAACTTAGGGCAGACAACACTATAACTCTAACATGCAATTTGCGCTTTGCGCCAGCACTTTGCGGATCTTTACAATAATATTATTCAAAACTTGGGCTTTGAGCCCCAAACATGTTGTGGGGGGATTCCATGCCCAACAAGCCCCCAACACAAATATCATGACTTGTTCTTGAGTAAGTCTGTCGGCACGGAAATCTTGGTGCAGAGTCCCTCCAACTAGGTCCGAACTGTCCCGATGTCCACAGCGCACTGAGCCACTGCTTGTTGAAACTGCTGCATTCTCTCTTCTGAGACCTTTGTTTCCTATGTGTTGTGCTACATTTGTGCATGCATTCCTTGAATCTACGCTAGCTTCTCTTCAATATCTGTTGTACTTCGCAACCTCTAGTAAGTCGCAGTCAATGTTCGGGAACTGGCTATCCTCCAGCAATTCTGCCGCTACCAGCAATATGGATAAGAGAAACCATGTGTAGTGGAAGGTATTACCCTGCTCTTGGGCCTCTCAACAATTTAACAAAAACTCTTTGCAGAGGAACTCAGCCCAGTTGAACTGAACCCCCTCCATGCATTGTTCAGCCAACGCAACCACCGACGTTGGTACCTCATCGACGCAGCATTTTCTCATCACTTTACTGGCCAGGAGTTGAGTTGCTACATGCACCCCCTTATCCTTGATGCTAGAGATGGCGTAGCCCTGCTTCTTTTTCTCCAGCTTATACTTTTCCTTCGTGGCTTCTGTGAGAGACAAATCACTCCCTTTTCTGGCTATAGTCGCAGGGTCCTTTCCTTTATAGGGGAGCCAAGAGATATGGTGGATGAGGTCTGTCGTGATGGGAATAGTCTCCTCCAGCCATAGATACCCATCATGCACCAGGAAGAGCATCTACTTGATGACAAAAATGGTGATGGGCGTGTGGTGGAAATGTGGTATCCGTAACAAATGCAGCAGACTGGCCTTTTCCACACCGCGCAGCCATTTTCGCGGCTCTAATGTTATCACTGCCCCCTCCATATTTTGCTTCATCAGATTTTCCATCTCTAGATGTGGGAACTTCTCGCTATCCGTGAGGTCCTAGTCTTCAAATTTCATGGTGGGCATGTCGCCTAGGTGCGAGCCCTCAAAGACGATTCCATTGGGGAGGAGCGGGGTCTAGAGTGTGCTCTTTGTTGCATCAAGATCCTTCGGTATTTTGGTTTTCCCATTCCATGAAGGGACATACATGGGAAATTTTTCTACAGAGCACAATGGTTGGATGTCTTCCTCCATGTCTTCTTCTTCTTCTACAGTGGAAATTAGGGCCTGCAGGTCTTCTACCTCCTCATTTGTCTCAATTGTAACTGCCTTCCCTTTTTCTTCAATTGATAACTTTTTGTGCTGCGGATTCCTCGGGGACATGTGCACTGGTCCCATTGTCTGCTTATCCTTCTTTGGTCATGGCATCCGTGGTGATTTAGGGATCTCTGTTACCACCCTAGTGCCGTCGAGAGCATCCTGCACCATGGTGGTCTGCGCGGCTTCACCGACAGTTCCTTCCTCAATGCCCAACCCATCCTTACTGGCTGTCATCATTTCTACACAGTTTGTTGTCTTCCGCGAACTCAGGGGCTCTATTCTCGCTCAGCTCTCAACACTCTGTGCTCTGCTCAATTGCTCAATTCTCAAATGACCAAGTGTTGTCCGCTGGCTAGCCCTTGGAGTTTTATACAATCTTTTAAATTCAAATTCGACTATTCCCCCTAATTCCGGGCCATCAATTCTCTCTTGGCGGTAGATTTTCCCAAAGATTTCCCATAAATCGCGTCTTAAATGCCCGTCACCCACTCCATCTGGCCTTAAATTGGACATCCCGTCATGAACAGTGACACCAATGGTCACTTCCCATCCAACCCACATGGCAACGTAGCCCTCCATGCGCAATCACAAAATTAGTGACATTCTGCTCCTGTGCACATCTCTCAGAGCGCGCAGCTCCCAGGCAGAATGATTTATAGTCCCGCACTCCCTTTCAGCTGCCTGGAGCACTAAGACTATTCTTCCCATGGCTAGTCAGGTGGTCACACCACCTGTGCAGACCTCCATCCCATCCTGCAGCATAGTACGTGGAAAATCCTCATATGTCATTATGGCGAGCGGCACCGCACGCTCAACCATTTGTAATTTTCTTCCCTAGTTACTACATTTGGTGATATGTGGTCCTAGCCATGGCAGCAGATGAACTAATTCCTAGCAATAGTCCTCTAATTCGTTAGTATGATAGTACGCACCTTGTCGTGTCGTCCTTGGTCTATTGATGAGAAATGCTCCCTTCATTTCATTTTCCATCCTCTTGGCCTCTGTGTCCATTAAAATGCCTTTCTTCCTTAGTCGTACCCAGTCCTTTTCAAGTTCGTGAAGTCTCAAGTTTCCCTGTCGAATTGCTTCTTGAAGCCTTATGTGTTCTGCTTCACGTAGCTGTGTGATTTCTTCGTCCCAAGCTTCGCGCACTGTCAGATCTATGGGTTATGTTACGTGCAGAATTGGCTTCATATGCTCCCCATAGATTATAGTCCCTACTTCACACCACAGCTTTGGGATTGCTTTCGCGATCAGGGTTTTGCACATGGTCCTATAGGCCCATCGAACAGCTAGTACGCGCAGGTCCCAGTCAGTGCGTTGCACATGGTGGACCCTGTTTAGCACGTCACATGCCTTGTCAAAGGCTTCCCCATGGATAATATTTGGTGCACTTTGTCTTTCATGCTTCCACTTGTTGTTCTGATTTGCGATCGTGAGAGCGGTGTACGTTCGTGTAGGTTGCATATCATATGCCTGTATCCATATGGAAAGGTGGGCACGCAAGCTATTTCGCCCCTCAAAACTGGCTCTCATCGGTGGTTGCAGTTTTTTAAAGCGTATAAGCATCATTCTTTTGCATTCATGCCAACCCTCGAAACTCTGTTGGTGCGTACCCCAGCATCTTATAGGTGTAGCGCGTAGTGCCCATTTCAGAGCATCGAACCGATGTTGTTCTGGTACTTTACTTTCAAATTTGTTCAGGAATTCCTCCACCGATGTCAATCCGTCATACATGGACAGATCCCTTGCTTCTGTTTCTATGCAATATAATGACTGTTGGGTTGTGTTATATTCTTTCCACGTAGTTAATAGGGGTTTGAAGGGCACTCGTAACCCCACTTTATGGGGTCCGGGGCAGCGCCCCAGAAAATTTTGGTTTTGGACCATATGTTAGGTTGGGCGGACCCACCTATGGTTTTGTGCATGATTTTCGCACATGTTTTTTGGACGCGATGGTTTTCGGTCCATGGTATTGGATGCTTCGGCATGTATAAATATGTATTGTAACATTGAAAGGAACATAATGAAAAATCAAGCTGGTAGTCCCAGTTTTGGGATCCAGGGAAAAATCTCTGTGCATATGTGTTTTATGGGTTATGCTCTCGCATTGTTTATTTTCTTTGTTTAAGAATTCGTATGCAGGTAATTTCTGTACAGGGTTAAAACCTACAATTACCTTATCATCATGTTGCAATTTAGCTTGGTTAGCTTGTGTAACCGGTTCTACCATCGTTCTACTTCCTCATTCGAATTCGAAGTGCAGGAGTTGTTGCGCTCCCACGAAATTCTATCGTTTTTTGTTCGATTCACCCAATCCCATTCTCACAGGGTTATCTTATAAATACAATCGAGATCGTCATCATTATCGTCGCCGTGCACTGGTTCAGTGTATCGTGCTCCTTCAACAGGATCTAGCGGTACCACTACACGTAGTGATTTTTTCTCAAAAATCATCTTACACTTCTTCGGGTTTATGACTTCGTTCATATCAATGGCCCAGTCTATGCCCAGTAGCACAAGATAGGGATTGCTATCATCGACAATTTCTATCACTTCATAATCCGCCAGCGCGCTTACGCCTTCAATATCGACCATGACTCCTTGCAGTCTCCCCACGGGTAAGATCTTCTGTTGGTTCGCCATTTTCAATTGAATAGGAGACCACTGCAACACGGGCCTACCCATGCATTCCCATGTCTGCTTTAGCAGTACATTCACGTCCAATCCTAGATCCAGAATTACTTGATCCATTTCATACTCTCCGAGTTGCACAGTCAACCTCATTTCCCTTCCTGTTCGCGATGTATGTTTTCCAAGCTTTCGTACTATGCGTGGCTCTCCTGACCTAGCGCACCTAGTGATAAGTTCCTGCAATCCTTTCATAGCCATGTTGTCACGCAGCAGCTTCATACATGTCTCCAGAAAGGTAGTGAGCATTGAAGGATCCATCTCCGGTTCTATTTGATCCTTACTACCTGAAGTGGAGGCCTTTGTGAAGCTCTTCTTAGCTTCCATGAATGTCTCCTTCACGCGTTCCAAATCAAATTCAGGTGCCTTTGTAGGAGCCTTGCGAACCCACACACTTTCTTCAAGTTGCTTACCTTTGTCATCCCCGGTTGTGATACCACTTCAAAGAATGATGTTCACATTCAGGTCCTCTTCTCGCGGCTCAGACCTCATCATTTGGAGATTCTGAGTCAGGGGAGGCTAGATTATTCCCTTATAGCGCAGCCTCGCTATCAGTGTGGGGCAATCCTCTGTCTCATGGTTGAATTGAGTGCAATATAAACATGACGCTCTTGTCTGATTTGTACAATCAAGGGCATAATGTCTAGGCCCTCCACAATTGTAACAAATCAACTGTCTACGACCTCTTCCTAGTCCCATTCCACCTCGACCTCTTTCGCGCCCCTGAAATCCAATGCACGACATTCTTGCATTTTGATCGAGGGCTCATGTTTCAGTCTGCACCCTGTAGGTTGGGGTTCGATCCATAATTAGCTCATAACTTCTGCAGGTGCGCTCGTCATGGTCTACTGACCTGCAAAAATTACATAATAATTGTTGGGATGTCTGCATATATTTTCGTAATAGGTGACAGTTTTCCGTAGCCTGTTTTCCTCCGATCTCATAGATCACACACCATAATGCAGGCACCGTGCTTGGCCCTGCTTGTGCCTCTAGTCTCAATGGCATCGGTCCTCCCACCACCAAATATTTCACGAAGACAGTACAGTGACCCTTTTCATGTCTCTGTCCCTTGCATTTGATGCACCATATCTCTTCATGCACCTCTAGGCGAGTCATCCTATCCTATTTTAAATTCTACATTTCTAGGCATAAATTTTTCAATTTCGCGTGGATTTGTTGAACTCCCATACCCAGATCTTGTATAGGGGTCTCATGCATCTCATTGCAATATCCAATGCTTCGGCCTGGGTGGATAACTTCTACTATGAGAGTGTCGTTCTCAGGTGCGGCGTTAGTGACGCTACAAACCATGCGCGATGTTGTGCATTCGTCAAGGTCATGTTGGCTTCGCGAATCATTCCCTTCAGCCTCTAATCCAGTTCCCATGGGGTCTCACCCGACAGCATCACAATCTCCTTAAACCCAATAATCGACTACGTCTCCGACTTTGGCCTGCTAAACTCCCTGTTCAGCGTGGCTTGGATTTCTGTGATTCCTGTGTTTGAATTGTCATTAGAGTGCTTAATGTACCACGTTAGTGCGTGGTCTTGAAATGCGCTTATGAGTTTTTCCTTCTTTATGTTGTCATCTATAACCCCTTGCACTTCCCATACTACCTTCACCACGAACCAAAATTGATCCGGGTCTTCATTCCCTACTCCTTTGAATACCAGTAATTTTATTGTGCTCACCATATTGAACTGTGTTGATGGCGAAGGTGGTGTGGGCAGAGATGGAGGTGATCACAGTGAGATGGGTGGTGGTGTAGGTGGGGGCGGTATCCGCAGAATTTGCTGCCTTATCAGACTGATCACGCTTCTCGGAGAGACTTTCGCGAGCTCCTCCTCGCTCTCTCGCGAGAGCGAAATCAAAGGACTAGTCTCTAATTCTTCACTACCTCTGTTTCTATAGATCTTCCCACTTCGCGTAGTCCCAAACATTAATTAATTCGCATAACCCGCTTTTTACACAGTAGCATTTTAATCTAGGTATTCAAATATTTAATGTACTTACCTCGCGGTCCTTTGAGGAAACGTCGTTCCGCCTTGCTATAGCTGACCAATGTGTCTACCGCGAAATCGGCGATGAACCCTCTAGAATCCAATCAATCCAATGGTCCACAGCACGTGTGATCTTATCTTCTGATGCTTCTAGTCTTCGTACCAATTTTGGAGTCCACACAATTGGCTTATCGAGCCTACACCTCCCTTGACTGTCTGCTTGCTTCACGATACACTTATACAACTCAGAGGGGAAGGATGCAAACAAAATCTCATGGATTTCTTTATACACATAGCGCTCTAACCACTGTTCCTTTGATACTCGCGGATTCCTGTCTTCCTGTGTCGCGAACTTGTGAATTTTTCTATCCAACCACTTTTCAATTTCTTTCTTTGTCAGATTCCAGTGACACGACATCAGACATCCCTTATGTAGATCCCAATCCTAGCAACAAAACCATTTGTTGGCTTGTTGGGGCCTGATCCAGGTTCAGAAGTGAGTTAGCCAAAGAAATCTCGGTACTACTAGCCCTTTCGGCAACAGTCCGCGAAGCGCGAACTGAGGTCTCACCCGAAGTAGTATGGGAGGGTGCTAGAACCAGGTTTCTGCACCTTGTAGATGTCTGATGATTTCAAGTGGTCTGCAGTTTGACCCAGCGCGTATGTCGCTACGTGCACTTACTCGCACCTCGGAACCTAAGATGCTGCCCTTGCGTAGCCTTATTTAGGGGCCGAGCCGTGTTATTACCCAAGTCCCTACTCGCAGTCCGATATTAGTTGATTTGCTTAACTTATTTGTATGTTTTCAGTTATACTTAACAATATTCACAATACAAGTGCACGCCGCAAACAAACCGTATAAATAACTAAACAGTATAAATACAAGTAGTATCAAACATGTAATAACTTAGAACAGATGTGCAGAATTGGTAGCGAAACTTCTCTTTATTACTTTCTTCCTTTTGTTACAGACTCGACTCTACCCTGTGCACTCAGTTGCAAGGGTTCACGCACTCAGCTGCGAACTCTACTAGGCCTCTGTGCACTCAGCTGCAGAGCCTCTTCCTACTATTACGACCCAAGACACTTAGACTCTTTCTCTACACTTCGCTAACCATCATATTTTATTCATTTTGTCCATTCCTTCGCTACTTTACAACTTAGAGCCTCGCTCTATTTATACAATCCCATGGTCCGTAGACCATGGGTAGGCTGACACTACATTCAAACCGTAGGGTGGATAGCCCCTATGACTCTAACATGCAATTTTCGCTCCGCGCCCACACTTCGCGGATATTTACAATAATATTGTTCAAAACTTGGGCTTTGAGCCCCAAAACATGCAGTGGGGGTATTCCATGAGCAACACTCACGTTCTTTTTTGATCCAGATTTAAACAGGAATGCAACAAATTACAGAGATAACCATAAACACAGAGATGTAGCAGAAATAACACTTCATTTCATTAATGTAAAATACTGAAATATGCTTACAAACAGAAATGGAAATAAACCAGCTAGGGCGATGGTAGCTTATCTCTGAGAAGAGATGTGGTGGCTACATGCCTTTGAACTTCCTTACAATGAGGCTCAAGGGCCTTTTTATTATTGAACAATAAGAGGAAACCCTAAACAATGAAAACCCTAACCCGAGGAGATATAACACCAAGACTTTATGGGCCCCGTTGGGGTGAGTTAGACAGCCAACTTCCCAGGGTCATGACTTGGTCATATTATCTCCATTTGACATGCATGATAATCCATTGGAAAGATCTCTCCGAGGACTACGACAAAAAATATGATGTTAAACAAAAAATCACTGGCGGTAGATTTCCAAAAAAACATCTTTTAGGGCCTCAAAACGGCTGCAGAAGTTTAGGACCCGAAAAACTGTTAAAAATAGTAAATTGTGCTACAATTAAGGAAACTGAAAAACTGAAAGAAGCAATGGTGGGTGTCCAAGTGGAATTTACAGGTGGCCACCAATATCCACCGGGATCATTTTTGTATCTTCATATTCAATGAGCTTGTGGGAAATCCTCCTGTTCCATCAAGACAGGAGGAAAATCCTCCCACTCTTGTAAATCAAGGGGTTAATTCTCCCGTTTCTACGGTACCCCCTCCAAGTAGTCTGGTCACTTCCTTTGATTGGAATCAACTGGTAGGATGTCATCTTCCTTCTTATGTGCCTTTCCAAATCATATTATAGGTTTGTAATATGATTGTACCTGGCACTATTATAGATGAAGGTGCATCTGTGAGTATCCTTTCCTCAACTGCTTGGCAAGCGCTTGGTTCGTCACCACTTGTGCCTGTTACCCAGAATCTGTTGGCTTTTAACAGAGGAACCAGTTAACCATTAAGGATCCTCCCTCAGTTACCTATTACTTTGGGAGGAAAAATTGTTTATCTGAATGTGATGGTAGTCCTAGGCCCTTTAGATTACAATTTACTTCTTGGGCACGACTATGTTTATGACATGGGAGCTATTGTTTCAACACTCTTTTGAGTGTTGTGTTTCCCACATGAAGGAAGAATTGTCACTATTGACAATATTTCATTTCTCGGTCCAAATATGGCTTCCAGTCAACCATCTTCCCTAAATGGTCCTTTTGTACCAATGGTATCATCCCTGCCATGGGTTAATTATGTGGCACCCTGTTCCATGCCTACATCAACTGACAATCAATTCAGTGATGTTGTACATTATGTATTGGGGGCATTGGAACCATATCTCTCCTTCTAGAACATTGTTCTCCCATTTGATGAGAACCTCTTGGAAGTCATGACATCTTATGAGTCGTGAACAAGGTCCATGAGGACAGTTCTTTTACTGTGTCAACCTCATTAAAAAATGAAACAGACCTATGAGGATAGTTCCTGGTCTTGTGTCAACCTCGTTAAAAAATTAAACTAAGGAATATGAGGATAGTTCCTTGTCTTGTGTCAACATCGTTAAAAAATGGAACCAAGGATATGAGGATAGTTCCTTGTCTTGTGTCAACCTCATCAAAAAATGAAACCAAGGATATAAGGATAGTTCTTTTACTGTGTCAACTTCATTAAAAAATGAAACAAACCCATGAGGGTAGTTCCTTGTCTTGTGCCAACGTCGTTGAAAAATGAAACCAAGGATATGAGGATAGTTCTTTTATTGTGTCAACCTCATTAAAAAATGAAACAGGTCCATGAGGATAGTTCCTGGTCTTGTTTCAACCTCGTTAAAAAAATGAAACAAAGGGTATGAGCATAGTTCCTTGTCTTGTTTCAAGCTCATTGAAACAAGGAATCTTAGTAGAGTTCCTTGTCTTGTGTCAATCTCATTAAAAATTGAAACAAGGTCCCCTGGAGTAAAGTTCCAAGTCGAGTCTTTGATTAGATCTCATAAAATCCTAGTCGAGACTTTCACTTGATCTCATAAACGAACCTTCATTCCAACCACTTGATAGCCATGAGTAGCCTACTTAGGTGAATTTAAATAAGCTTGGGGGGCATGCACCTAGTGGTAAAAGTTAAGTTTCCCTGTAGGTTATGTGAAGGGAATCACCCCATTCACCTTTGTCCCTATCTGGACGAAGCCAAAAAGTGTTGGATAATTGTCCTGCTTCACCGCAGCGACTTCCATATGATTACAGGAGACTCTCCCTTTCATCATGTTGGGGGCATGTAGACTAATCTCAAGCATAGTTCTTTTTTTCAAGCTTGTGTAAAAATGAAACTAAATTCAAGCATAGTTCTTCATTTTAAGCTTGTGTAAAAATGAAACTGAATCTAAGCATAGTTTTTCGTTTCAAGCTTGTGTAAACATGAAACTGAATCCAAGCATAGTTTGCCATGGTTCAAGCTTGTGTAAAAATGAACCCATTTACATATTTAACCCTTGTGATTCCCATTCTATCAGCCTCTTTTGTCAGATAAGCCTTGGTTTTTTTCATCCCATCGCCACCATCCCTTTGGCCAATCATAATTTTCACTTGGTTGTTTTACCCTTTTTTGAGGAACGGTTGCAGTGAGTGGTCTTATTAGCCAGCCTCTTCACATAAACCAACATGTTTTGAGAAGTTCCAACATCACCAGAACCAGTTGCTACCATAGACACCACTCGTTTCTGAAAATGGAGTCCTCTTTAAGCTCTTTTCAGACTCTCTAATCATGAAAATATTGTCAAGCACTTGTCCTTTCCAGCTCGTTAACGGATTGGAAATGATATCTCTCTTGTATTATTTTACACTCTTTCGGGCTTGAGAGATTAATTTACGAAAAACAACTTGTGGAGTTTTCTTTTTCTACCTTTTCAAACTCTCTAAACATGAAAAGGACCAATTTATATTTGTCATTAAACTCGTTAAAACATCAAATAGCGACAAACTTGTCCATCTAGACAAGATCGAGTTTCGCCTTCGCTAGACTCGTTAAAACATCAAATAGCTATGGATTCACCCGGAGGGTGAAATTATACAACAAGCACATGTTATCCTCCTCAAGTTTGATAAAAATAAAGAGGTATTCGTCAGCAATGGCTAGGGAAAATGGAAAAGGGGAAAACCACTTTATGGTAGCAGGTCACTCTTGAACATGACACTTTCACTCCATCATCATGACTATTTGGGTTGGGTTATCTGCTTGACGGTTATCATACTTATGGTCTATCACACCATCCATCGCTTTTAGTTTTGGGTCAATGCTACCAATTCATTCAGACTATTTGGGTTGGGTTATCTGCTTGATGGTTATCATACCTATGGTCTATCATGCCATCCATTACTTTTGTTTTGGGTCAATGCTGCCAATTCATTCACTATCGTCAATATGTTCAAGAGAAGTCATTCAGTTTCAATACTCATAAACCTTCATTTTCATGATCATTATTCCTGAACCTTGTGTCTTCAGTCAAATTCCATCTCTAAAATCACTACACTCGTTTTGCGTCGTTGATGTGGGATACATGAAGGCCCTCTTGCAACAAGTCGCTTCTTGTCGACATCAACTCATTATCCAGGAAGTTGACTTAGAAAAACCCATTCAGTACCTTGAGGCTTGCATGCATCAATGGCAGTTTTCTCACTTTCGGCAATAGGCATATATCAATGTCCTTCGACCGAAAGACTGTGTATGGTGTTCAACATCAAATCATCCATTCACACCATGAAAAAAGTACTGCAGTACCTTGAGGATCATTATCATCATCGGTGATTTCTCTCACATCTGTTAACAGCTTACATCATTGGCTAGTAATCAGATGGTGTCTTCCCATGTTAGACTTCAGATCAAATATTCACATGGTTAGACTCATACTTGAGTGAACAGTTGAATGAGATAGAAGACCCTGGATCTAGTTTCATCCATCCGAGCTACGATTTCAAGAGTACTAAATCATATGTACAATGGCTCTACATTGATGGTCATTCTGATCATGGGTCTATATCTATGTACGACTGTTGATGTACATGTAATGAATGTTTACAAGTTGAGCATGGGTATGCCTTCCCTTGGCAATTCATGTAAAATCAAATATCATGATATATGTATTGTAATTGATGCAGGTCACCTTCCACTTTGATACCTCCTCATCACATCGTAAAGCATTTCATTCGACATTGGCATTTTTTCGACTTCATGCTTTAGGGGGCAGCTGTTACAGATCCATTTGGTCACATCAAATCCCACCATACAGATCAGTGTTTTAGGGCTCATCAAACCCTAATTTCAGTTGCTTCATGCCCTAAACAAGTCGCCCCTTTGAATGCCTCCTTCTCAGATAGTTTCATGACTTAAAGACATCCAGAAATAGCCTCTAGAGGGACCAGTGCAGGTAAGCCCTTATGAGGGTGCATTGCAGAGGAGTTGAGTCCACTACCAGGTGCTCTGTAGAGCACTTAGGTTTCCTTTCACCTGTGCTGGGTGAGAATGAGCGAAATTCACATAAGGTTTGGGGAATATTCTTATCTTTTGGAGTCATCTAGAAGGTTCCCTCACTTATAAACTCCTATGAGCTCGAAAATGGATGAGGAATGAGTTAAGGTGCATCCTATCCTCTCATTCCTTCCTCCATGGAACTAATTCTAAGTATGGAAGGCCATTCAATGCCACCATTAATGAAAAAACCTCCTTCATCTTCCTATAAATTGACCACTCATCCAAGTGATCAGGGGCTGGATTATGTTGACTTGTAAGGAGATAATGCTACTATGAGATTTTTCTTTGAAGTGAGTATTGTAATGCTACAAGTTTTTCATGCTTTTGATGTGATGTGGATGGGATCCAAGCTAGAGGAATGGCTTTGAATCAAACACCAATGGTTATAATTCCTTCTTTTATCTAATAAAGTGTTTGAACCTTTTTCCCATATGTTTGTATTGTTTCATAATGCTTATGTGTGTGAATTGTATCTGATTCCTTTCACTTATATTCAATAGATCGTATGCTTTGATCGGTTCTTTTTCTTTTGTTGTGTTTACAAGGTACTTCTCAAGCGGATTAAGTACAAGAAGGAGTGACGGGATCGATACAAGGGAGATGAGAGGAAAGCAGAACCACAAGTAGGTCTTTTATCTTCTCATCTTATCTATTGCTTATGGGAAAAGTCTAAAACACTTTAAACTGTTGCTCTAAATACAGCTACTTATCTAGGGAATTAGTATTTATCTGTAGATACTAAATTCTCCAAAACAAGCCAATCGTTTAGGATTCCATAAGGATGAAAACCTCTTCCATCAAAGGCTTTCATAGTGGTAGGTGACTGATTGATGGTTTGAGAACCTAAATATTTCCAACAAGCAATCGACATAATACATGTAGAAGCTCCTTTATCAACAACTGTGGAATTCCAGTTGATGAGGGAGTCTCGAGATATGACTCTCAAGATAAAAGATAATTAGGTTAGAATCTTGCGGATCAATAGCTCCTATGGATGACAATAAAATATTTCATTGTGTTGGGCATGTTTGTAGCACTTTCGGAGCTGACATTGCGGAAGGAGACATAGCCAGGTCTTCAACAATGTTGTAATTTTGTGCAGCTCTAGCCTGTGGGTTGAAAGCTGATTTCTGAAGCACTCCTTTAGGAGGTCATCATATCATCATGTCAATATTTAGTTTCTTGATCTGTAATGGTTTAGAAGGAGGAGGAGGAATTGAATTGGAAGGTTGACAAGATGAACTAGCTTCATTTCCATTGTCAACAGGACCCTTAAATCTATAATCTTTTGATGTCGTAGCTATCATTACTTGTTGCAAAGACATCATCGATATCTTGTGATGTGGAAGAGGAAGATATGTTATGAGAAATCCTTTTCCTATATTGAGAATGAAATGGATCCTTCAAAACAGTGGGAGTTGGAGAACCTTTAATGAATTTGGAAACCTTTGCCCAATGTGGGCATTCCTTCGTATAATGATCCTCATCGCAAATAAGGAAAAGGTAGTGAGCTTTTCATTTCTCATCGGTAGGTTTAGTGTTAGCGGGTTTCTCTTTTGAAGAAGTATTTTGTTTCGATTTACCTTTCCCCTTCTTTTTACCTCTTGTTGACTGACTCTTGCCAGTAAATGATTCTACGACATTAATTTTGGAAATAGCTACCGAAGAAAGGTTTTTAGACAGTGAATCTTGTATAGCCTAAGTTTGAGTACTTTTAGAATTGTTCTCTTTCCCCTTACACTGTTGGCTACCAGAACCTATTGTACCATCAATGACATTAGATCCTGTAGGAGATGTAATTATTGGATCACCTGTAGGGCACGGTAAATTAGGGATTCTCTCGTACAAGGTGCCAGATTGGGTGTATATTAAATCTAAATACCGAGCACAAGAAATTACCTACTCTTCCATGACAACAACTCCCTTAGCAACATTCTCGATAATAATAGAAAGAAGTGACTTTGTAAACCATTTAGCTAAAATATTATCTGGAGTAAAAAATTTGACTAATCGACGTCTATGTCTCTATTCATGTATATTATCATAAATATGATTCAATTTTGATTATTTTAAAGAAGTCAATAGTTTGGTACCAGTATCATATCAAATCAGTAGCTCAAAATGGATTAAAAATGTTGTTGCTAGAGAGTTAAATTTATTGAAAGAAGCACAAGGTAGCTCAATGTACCATTTGGTTGTTGAACCAGTTAAATTTCATCGGAAAGGGCAAAGACAGATAGAATCATCAATTAAATAATTCGATGCACACCAAAGATGATATGTCATCACATGATTTGATGGGTCTTCTCTCGATTTACCTTCAAATTTGGGTATGTCACTCAGTAACTTGGTAGGAATCTCTAGATAATGAGGATAATAATAAATGAGATTGTTCATTTACCAGGATAAATTAGGTAAATCTAGGGTTACAATAAACGGTAATTTTCGGTTAGGGTCTTGCAATAAAATTTGATAAACTTGTGGGTTAAGACCAACC
The DNA here is from genome assembly GCA_031772625.1 of Pinus tabuliformis. NCBI lineage: Eukaryota > Viridiplantae > Streptophyta > Pinopsida > Pinales > Pinaceae > Pinus > Pinus tabuliformis. The sequence goes on along the minus strand of CM062808.1, from coordinate 372,833,670 downwards.
CCAGGAGGAGGATACCCAAGATATCCTGGAATAGCCTATGCAGTTGGAATTGGAATTCCACCAGTGTAAACAGGGTGAATCATATTAGGTTGAGGATGGATAGGGACTTGATAAGTATGACCAAGGTATGGTCAACTATGGAAAGGTTGAGCTTGACCCATTTGAACTAAGTAATATTTCCCTTGTACATGTTTTCTTGCAAAGGTTGACCTTGAACAAATTAACTTTGAAAGGGTTGACTTTGAATAAATTGACCTTGAAAATGTGGGTTTTGGAAAGTTTGACCTTGGAAAGGTGGACTTTGGAAAAATTGTCCTTGAAAAGGTAGAACCTCATAAGCTTGACCTTGAAAAGGTGTTTTCACTGTTCATATAATGGGTTGCCTGATAGGAATCTGTGGTATAAACTAGACCGTAAGAACAATTTGATAAGAAGAAACCTGATGGATTTCCTAAGTAGTTTGAGGAACAAATATTTGAGGGGTAACTAGAACAGTTGTTTGTAATACTCCTGGGATAGGTTTCTGAGGGGAACTTGGAACTGGCTGCGAAACAAGTGTTTGAGGTGAACTCTGAATAGGTCATTGAATCGGTTCCTAAACAGGTGTTGAGGAATTCCATGGATAGGTTTTTGGACAATTGTTTGTGGAATCTCCTGAATAGATTGTTGGACAGGTACGACAATGCTTGGAATAGGTATTTGAGGAATAGGTTGTCCAGTAGGCTGAACAGGTTGATAAAGTGGCACTTGTGGAGCAACTAGACCAAATTGTTGAGTAAAAGTGGGATTCCAAATAGTGTTCGTCCCAAGGTAAGGAGTACCAAGAAAAGTTTAAGTTACAGCAAGTTGATCTAGACCAGGCTGAGGTCTCTGACCATAAGTTCCAGTAAAAGGTTGACCCCCACATAGGTTGTCCTTCGGGTGGAGAATAAGGAGGTTCCCCCCCAGGCAGGTAATAAACACTAGTTGGGGTTACTTGAGTTAGTGGATACCATGTGAATTTTTTGGTTTTATGCCATAGGCGCTTTAGACATGGATGTCATACTCTGAATAGTAGATGTAGATAAACCAGATGACCAAGTGGAAGGTTGAGGAGAAGAAACAGCTCCTGAAAAAAGTCCCAATAAGTGACCAGTATCCAAGAGGAACTAATGGAGAACCATAAAATAGTGATTTCGGGGAGCTAGTAAACATAGATGACTCAATGGGTTGGCTCCCAATAGGAATTTATGACATAGTTCTTTCTGGTGATAAAAAGAAATGCGTGGTGGTGATAATTTATGACCTAAAAAGGTCAAAGTGGTAGAATACCAAGGGTCAAGTCAGAAAGGAGACAAAGGCACTCTTGGGTCAAAAGATTCACTGTCGGTAAATGGCGAATGAGTTGTTTCTGTCTCTTTGTTTCCAGTAATATCTTTAATGCTAATTAACCCAGGAGGTAATCCAGTCATAATTATCAGCCTCCTTCAAGGTGAAGGTGGCTCAGGAGTAGGAGTTATAATAGCCGAAGGTGATTTAGGTTGATAAAATCCAGACTCAGGTTCTTCTATGCCTCTATCGGTTAGTTCAGTGTCTGAAACTTCACCAGTATCAGATTCAATTTGAACTACTTCGATAATCTCTCGGTCAGAGTGAACTAAGCCTGATTCTATTTTTTACATTGGATTCACTTCAATTTCTATTGCCTCATATTGTAAAATTGTTGATGTTTCAGATTCTTCTGAGGCTTTAAATCATGTTGACTTTGACCTTTCAGTTTTATCTTTTCCAATTGACTAGATGTGTATTCAAGAGGTTTACCTTACATTCTACGTGACTGCCTTGGTGATTTAGGCAGGATGAAAATTTATCACAACATCAAACCATATTCACAATCCAATCCTAAGGTCTCTAAAAATTAAAAACAAACAATTAACACATGCTAAAAAATCTAAGGATTCAAACCATGCAAACAAGATTTTCACAGTGAGATCACTAGTTAGTGATGAAATCCAACATCGCAAAAATCAAAGTGAAAAGTGGCTATAGATAGAGTGGGTGGAACCAGTTACGCTGACAACCTGCTTAATGTACATAATCTAGTGCAAGTAAACTTCATTTATGCCATCTCTAATGAATCATACCCTCGAGAAATTTCCTAGTGAGTCTAGCCAACGTCTATTCCAGGAACATTAGATACTTCCCCTCCGTCATCACCTCAGGTAAAATCCCTGAGAATATGGTCGCTAAGTTTACAATGTAAAACAATTCAACTTGGGGGAACAGTCGCAAATCGGACGTACACGCAAGGGCAGAGTAACAAAGCTCAATACCCTTGAAAGTTCCTCAACATGGTTAATCTGAGGTTTACTTCCAAGTGACTCCCAAGTACCTTTCGGCATTGTTTTTAGTATTTGTAAATCACTTTACCTTAGCCAATGAAGTGTGATCGATCACTTCACTCGGTCCAATATGATCTCATGCCTGACTCCTTTGTAAGGGGATTCCCAGAGAAAAATTGTAGTAAATGGATTTTTCTCCCTATCACAAGATGCTAATGTTTGTTTGCAGCTTTGGAAAGTTAACTTACTTCCCTATTCCAAAGCCCTAAAACCTAATCTATTGAAGGTGGAAAAGAGTCCTAAAAATAAAACTTTCTAGATTGACTTTATTAGTGTTGATTTTAAGATTTGTTATTTACTCAAAGGTAATGGATGTGAAACTTATGAAATTATGACTTGACACAAATCCTAATTATGTTGAAAATGAAAATGTAATCTTTTCATTTCAATGAAAATCTATCTCAAGCAAGGAAATATTCTTTCACTTTTTTAACTGAAATGTAAACAAAACTCTGAACTCCACTATATCCCTTTTCCTAAAATGCAGATATCCAATATAAAATCACCCAAATATTGAAAATAATTTAAAAATTTTACTTTGCCCTGTTAGCGCTTGGAATTCACCTAGGCTGAGATAGACAAACTCTCAAGGCTACATCAAACCATTTCACCTCGTAGCTAGCCCTACGAGGTATGAGAAGGCTCTCTCGGGTCAGATTCGGTAGATGTTTCAATATGATAAGCTGACCAATTAGGAATAAAGATTTTAGGCTAGTAAATTGATAAGGGGGTTGATTTAAAGATTTTTGGGGTTTTTGGTGGCAATTGGAGGGAGTGCAATTCAGGGTGCGGGGATTGGGCTCAGTTTTTTGCAGGGGGATCTTTGGGGCAAGGTAGGAGTGAGTGCTGATGCCTTAATCTGAGATGGATGATCAGGAATGATAGAGGAGGAGCTAAAGAGGGCAAACAACAACTTTGAATCCTCTTTAGACAGTGGAAAACATAGATATTGAACAAAATTAAAAGTTGAGCATGGCATGCATGAATTCAAACTTTATCACTTCATCTGTTCAATTAGCAGCAAAGAAAGAGATGGAACACATAAACACACTTACAATAACATGTAGAGAACACACCATCAACACAACAATCCACAAGAATCCACAATGATGTCTGCAAAACCCTGGCCTTCCTTTTCCTTAAATTGCAGTAATAGATGTACAATATACAATAATGCTTCTCCCACAAGAGTCCAACCATGAAAATGAGCAAGAGAAGGCATAATATAGACCATCTAACTCCTTTCCCCACCTCTAGGGGTCGAGCTCAGCTTCCTAGGAGCAGTTTGAACTAATTCTAAACTAAGCACTAGATAATAGGAAGTCAAAACAACTTGCCTCTAAAACTTAGCTAACTCATCCATGCATTAAATATTCACTATTTACATCAAGGAAGATTCTAGAAGGGTTAAGAGAGATTAAATCTATCAATGTGCCATGAAAATTATCCATACATCCATCATTTACAGGTACAAATGATCAACCAAGGTAAAAACAGATTTTGCAGGCCTGAAAAGTCAAAACTGGCAATTTTAGCTCGAGTGGTCGCGCCCCCTGCTCGAGTGGTCGCGCCCCTTTGCAGCACTTTTTGAATGGGTTCCAGTTGTCCAAATCAAGTACAAGATGGCTCATTGGAAAGCTCTGTGTGTCTGCTTTCCATCCCAAGTGGAATTTCTGGATTTGGAGTTGATCTAACCCCTCAAAAGTCAATTCTCCCAAGGTCACTTTCTGCAACTCAAAAAGTGGGCAGAAAGTCAAAATTTTGATGTATTCTGAGCTTTTGGAGGCCCAAATCTCAAAATCAAGTTGACCCCAAGTATAGGTAATTCTAGTTTTTGCATGCCCTTTCCAAAAATGTCAACTTTTTGTGATTCTGAGCAGTCCTCCCGAGTGGTCGCGCGGGGGGTGAGACCACTCCACAGGCAAAAACCTGTAAATTTCCAAAATGCTCCAAAACTCTAAAAAAAATTTGATTTTGCTGCTGGATGAAGGCTAATGAGTACCATGGTGAGTGAGGGATGCCTCAGCCAAGATACGGAGTGGGTTTGTCCTTTTCTTCTTCTTCTGGGCCTCTGACAGCTTCCTTCGGAGAATTTTCATTTTAGCCTTGCAAACATGCAATCTTGCCCAATAGTGTGTTTTCATGTTGCGTAGCAGCTCTTTGTCATGATTTTCCTTCTCCAACAATCTCTCCAAGCGAAGATTTGCTTGGATGAGCAATGACTCCCTATCAGCGGGCAATGGGTTCCCGGGCCTCCTGCGGTTCAAGCCTCTGTTACCGCGGATTCTCCATAATTCATCCAGCTCTTTCTCCGTCTCTAGCTGTTTGTTCCGCTGCTTTAAATAAGTGATAGTCCACTGAGCCATCTCAAGCTTCCGCTGCAACACAAGGTTCTCCTCCTCTCTCTGCCTAATGAGCTCATAGAAATCTGAAGAGGAAGGAGAATGAGCATCAAGATCAATGAAATCAGGATGTGCCTCGCCAACTGCCTCATCCTCAACCATGGGCTGCTTGCCCTCTCGTACTGCCTCTGCTGCTAAAGGATGCGAGGCCCCTTCCACCTGGTGTGGAGATAACACTCACTGATCTGAAGAGGATGACGAGACCCCTTCCACCTGCTGTGGAGAAAGTACTCGTCGAGCTGCTGCAAATAAGGTCCTATGACCTCTCTGATAAGTGACCCGAGGAGAAGAAACCATATGTCTCGGAATACTAGCCTCGGGCTGATGTGATGGCCCTCCCTCCTCGTGAACTGCCTCTGGCTCTGGCTGTGGCTGTGTGAAGAACTCACGGGAGATAAAATCTGCCCAAGGAATGCCCTGCTGGCTCAGCTGATGGGAAACAACCAGCTGGATGAGACCATGATGACATAAGCTCCTGAGCTGCTGAGCTGGGGTCTGCTTCTGGAATATAGAAACCATCCTCTGAATGTCATGAAAAAGGTAAATCGGGATGTTCATCATCCTCACCCTGGTAAAGTGCATCAGCATGCGAATGTGGCAAGCAAATACTCGTGAGAACCTCCCCTCGCATGTGAAATAGTGCATAATAAGCCTCATGATAGATGCATATTCCCCTCGGAGGAACCTGATAGGAAAGTTCCCTGACAAGTTGTGTATGTATGTTGGCCTGACATATGGCTCAAAGTAAACAAAATCCAGCCACTTGCGCTTTGGCCACACCTCACCCACATTTGGTATCCCGGTAGCCTGTGAAATAGCCTCTGGAGAAAACACAAAATCCACCCCTGCAAGGGTGACCTGTCCGTCATGAAGGTGTAGAACAAATAACCGAGATAGCTCCCTATGATGCTGAATCTGTGCAAGCCTCTCACAAAACTGATAGCATGACATGTACTGAAAGCAAGTCACTACCAATGGGCAAGCCTGCAACTCTGCCAAGGATGTGGGCTCTTCTCTCTTGTGATGACCACCCTTGCCACCCTTACGAGGCCTCCGCTGTGTCTCAACCTCCGTGGATGAAGATCGGTCATCACCTTGCTCATTAGTCTCAGTGGTTGACATGATGTTATTGAGCAAGGTGGAACAAATAAGCCAAGATGACTGCTGCCCTGCCTGCAAAAATGCTGAGAAGTATGCTCACTCCAATCACGAGCCAACACGAAGAAATTTGAAGTTTTGATGCGTTTCTGGAGGGTTCTGGAGCAAGCTGGTCGAGTGGTCGCGCACCAGCCTCGAGTGGTCGCGCCCCCCTCGAGTGGTCGCGCCCGACCAAATTAACACAGGGAAATGTTGCTGGAGTGGTCGCGCACCTCCCAGGTGGTCGTGCACCCTGGTGGAGTGGTCGCGCACCCTCAAAAAGCCTGAAAACTGCTAAAACTTACCAAATTCGCCCTCTTGCCTCTCTCCTTTTGTTTTCTTGCCTTCAAATGCATAATGAGGCTCTTCAAAGAGGGAATTTGCCTTTATATGCTCACATTTGAAAAAATTAACTTGAAAAACCCACTTTATAATGTTTTCACTTTTGCATTCTCTTTAACACTGTTTTTGAGTTGATTTTGTCCTGAAATTAGCTTTTTGAGGCGTTTGACTCCGTTCTTTTTGCAGGTTGACCATCTGATGGACTGTGGCGAATGAACCAGGGTTGTTGCCGGCACTTTTGAAAACTTTTGAAAATTTCTTTATTTTTGCAAATTTCTCATGACCTTGGACTTAAAAACAGGGTTTTTAAATCCAAGGCATTAAATGACCTGTAGCTAATGAAAATAACAATGAAACATATGTACATACCTCCTTCTGGCTTGCTGGGCACTCACTGAACTTGAACTCATGACCTTGCAGTGATTTTGACTCAAAACCCTAGACCTAAGACCTGGGACCTCAAGACAAAAATAAAAACAAACATGACTCAATTTCATTGTGGTATGATCTGATCCAGCAAAGCCAAGAAGGGAACAAAGACCAGCCCTCCATTCAGTTTTATGGCATGCCTAGCGGGATGCAAAACTGACACTAATGAGACACCTACCTATGCATATGCAAAGAGCTATTGATCACCGATGGAGGGCTCAAGACCGACACTAACATGCCCAACAACCCAAAAAGTCAAGAAATCCCTCTCTTCATACAATCACTCAAGAATTCACAAAATGCAACAAGAAACCAATGTTCACTAAAAATGATATTCCCTTATTGAATGTTGTGAATTCACTTGCAGCAAAAGTACAATTCATGAACACTTCAGAAACAGAAAGAAAAATGGCTTTTCATTTCGAAACAAGCATAAGAAATATTTTTCACAAACAATACCCAATATTGTAAATCATTGATTTTGACACATAAATAAAACTTTCACAAAAGAGAAAACTGGACTCAAAACCTGATGTAATCGACAAAACAAAGATAGGAAGTCAACACAATAAGACCAACAGATCTCTCTTTTGATAGATCGACCATTCATCTGATGAGACCTTACCATAATTTGCAAAAATAAGGCAATCACAAGCAAATATTTCCATGTTGGGATGGGGTCCCCTGGGTGAAGTTTGGGGCAAAAGCCCAAATTTTGATGTAAAAAGATGTAAAGTCTCCATGAATTTTGGATGAGGAGCGCGTAGCTACTCAAGAGTCAAAAAGGGTTTTTACCCTTGTTTATGTAAACTTGAGTCGGTTTTTGAGATCTACCCATGGTCCGTAGACCACGGGATTGTATAAATAGGTGTGTCTTAGAGAGTCTACGGGAGATCTATGACTTCTATCTATGGATGCGAGCGAAGAAGTCTAGTGCGGAGAAGTAATTCTTAGAGGGGAAAAAGCTCTGCAGCTCAATGCATAGAGGCCTAGAGTAGTGTTCGCAGCTAAGTGCGGGGACCCCTACAACTGAGTGTGGAGGGAAGTTTTGAGTCTTTGAACCTATATTGAAGATCAATAAAGAAGATTGTTGCATAAATTCATGTGTTTTCTCTCTTTACTTATGTTATGTATGATTGAGGTATCTGTTGTGATGAATTAATGTCTTTATGAAATGATGATGTATTGATGCGCAAATTTACTGGATCCATCTTATTAACTGAACGCAATTAATATTAAGTAATTATGCAAAGATTATAATACTTTCGGCTATGTTTGTTGAGCACTTAGGTAGATCTGAGTAAATACTAATCTAAGGATCATATATGGTGCACGTAAGTAGCTAATTCATATGTTCAAGTCCGCAAAAGCCCGTAGTAGACCTTCGTGAAGGTCTAGAGACCATTCAAGGGGGATTGTAGTACTGAGCCCTAAGGACTTATAAATATGTGCAGAGGACAATATAGGGTATAAAAGGACATCACACTGATATCTGGATGCAAAAACTTGGTTCTAGCATCACCCCATACTGCTTTGGGTGAGAAGTCAGTCTGTTCTACGTGGGTTGATGCCGAAAGGGCCAATAGTGTTGGGTTTTGTTTGGCACAACTAACTCTAAACTTGGGTCAGGACCCACTAAGCCAACAAATGGTTCTGTTGCTGGGACCAGGATCTGCTTAAGGAGATGTTTGATGTTGCATCACTGGAATCTGACCAAGAAATAAATTGAGAAGTGTTTGGATAGGAATATCCATGAATTCGTGATGCAAGAGAACATGAATCTACGCTTGTCAAAAGAACAATGGTTGGACAAATATTTTTACACTGAAATACATGAAATTTTCTTCTACACCTTCCCGATCAAATTGTATGAGTGGATAGCTAAATCGGCAGATGACCAAAGAAGTTGGAAGCTTGATGGTCTGATAGTGTGGACTCCAGAATTAGTGCGGAGGCTGGAAGCTTCTGAGGATAAGATTGTGCGCGTTGTTGATCACTGGCTTGATTGCATCATAGGAGGATTTGTGACAGAGTTTGTAGTTGATACCTCAGTCAGTTACAGCAAGGTAGAGCAATGCTTCTTCAATGGACCACGAGGTAAGTATTTGAGATCTTTGAATACCTGGATTAAGATGCTCTTGTGTTAAAAGTGGGTTATGCCATTACCTTGATGTTTGGATCTACGCAAAGTGGACGAAGCCTTAGAAACCAAGAAAAAGTAGGGCCTGAATATAGCCCATTGAATGGACCTCCTTCAAGTGACGACGAAGGAGCGGTACAGGCCTCACCATGGAGCACTGTCTAGTTTATAAGGCAAGGTTTTCCGTGCACACATCGTCCATCCACTACACCTCCACCTTCACCTCCATAGCAAACACCTTCGCCCACACCGCCACCTACACCACCGCTATTCAACATGTCGAATACGATGAAGTTGCCAGTATTCAATGGCCTAGGAAGTGAGGATGCATATCAGTTTTGGTTTGTTGCGAAGGCTATGTGGATAGCATAAAAAATTACTAATGATAATATAAAGAAGGTGCAGTTGGTTACCACTTTGCAAGATCATGCGCTGACATGGTTCATTAAGTACTACAACGATAACCCATTGACATAATTAGTAGACACTCAGGCTACTTTGAACAAAGAATTTGGTAAGCCTAAGTCTGACTCGCAATTGATAATTGGATTCAAGGAAATCACAATGAGGGCTGATGAAATTCTCTGGGAGTTAGATCAAAGATTGAAGTGCGTGATCCGTGAAGCTAATATGCACCTCATAAATAGTCAACACCGCAAATGGTTTATAGCCTTGCTCCTACCCCACCTAAGGATTGCTCTATTGCAGCAGAAGATAGGGAATCATGAGGAAGCTCTGGAAATCATGATGAGATTGCATGAAACACCTATTCAGGACGCGTCTCTGGGAGTCCAAAAAATTCACTCACAGTTGCAGAACCTCTAATTAGAATTGTAGAGATTGAAAAAAGATAAAGAGGCTTGGCAGGAGGTGCGCAAGGAAGTTTGGTGTCTCAAGTGTAAGAGCCATGGGCATGACAAAGGTCACTTCCCTGTCCTTGAAAATTATATCACAAGGGGGGACCAATGCCCTTGAGGCAGGAAGCTCCAGTAGGACCAAGTACGGGGCCCGCGCTATGGTGCATTATTTGTTAGGTGGATGGAAAACATGTAACGGATAATTGTCATTTGCTGCAAAAGTTTGTGCAGATGCCAAAACAATTATTCTATGATTTCTACAAATCGGTGGACCACGATGAGCACCACTGCCATAGCTTTGAATTGATGATGGAAAGGACACCTACGTATCAAATGTAAGTAGAAACTCAACCTCTGAATCAGGGCGTTGGGGGAGCACACGGAGGATATCAAGGGCGCGGATGAGGCCGAGGAGGAGGGGGACAGGGTAGAGGCCGTGGACAAGTCATTTTCTACAATTACGGGACACCATAACACTACGCATGGGAGTGTAGGAATTAGACACGCCCGTCATGTCAATACTGCACTCAATTTGACCACACAATAGAAGAATTTCCTATGCTAATAGCCAAGATGTAGGAGAAGAAGGTGCAACCTCAGCTTCCTACCTAGAACTTACAAATAATGAGGGATGAGACCCGTGAGGAGGATCCAAATGTGAATATCGTGCATTGAAGTGGGATCACGACAGGAGATGATAAGGGAAAACAACCTGAAGAGGATGCATGGGTCCATAGGGCCCTAGAAAAGGAGATTGGTTTTGACCTGAATCGCGTGAAGGAAAAGTTTTTGGAGGTGAAGAAAATCTTTGTTGAGGCCCCAACCTTCGAAATTCAAAACACTCTGTCAGAAACTGGCACGCCAACAGAGGTTTACCCCTCTATGCTTACCAAATTCTTGGAGACCTGTATGAAATTGCTGCATGATAGCAAGGTTGTGAAAGGGCTACAGGAGTTGATAAATAAGTGTGTTGGTAAGGAAAATGCTCTTGAGGGACACAGAAAGATTGGAAAATATAAGACAAGAACAGGGTGCGAGATGAGGCTCACTACTCAAATAGGAGATTATGAGATGAACCAGGTTATTTTGGATCTGGGATCTGATGCAAACATTTTGCCTAAACAGAAATGGTAAAGAATGGGGAGACCTACGCTGCAGTGATCTCCGATTCAATTAAGGATGGAAATCCAGTAGAATATTATCCCTATAGGATGATTACATGGAGTCACCGTAAATATAGAGGGTGCAAGCATGCTAGCTGATTTTGAAGTGATAGAAATCATTGATGAAAGCAATCCATACCCTGCGCTCCTTGGAATTGGTTGGGCCATCGATATGAATGGAGTCATCAACTTAAAGAAACGAACAATGTCGTTTGAAAGGAAATCACTCTGTGTTGTAGTACCATTGGACCCTGCAGAAGGACTACACTATACTGAACCAGTCCGCAACTACGAGGAAAGTGATGGTGATTTGGATCAAATCTACAAAATAACAGTGTGAGACCAAGACAGGATTAATCCAATGGTTGATGGGCAGATTGCATGGGACCATGAAAGTTCTTGTACCTCGGATTCAGATGAAGAGTTGGAACACTGGTAGAACAGGCTGCATGAAATATCTACACTGCGCTGCAACATGATGACTAAATCATTGCGCTATGTGTCATCGGAGGTAAGAAATTTACCCTATTATGATGGTTTAATTGATGTTGATAAGTTTTTGGATGCCTTTGAATGATAAGTACCTAAGGATCATCACTTTTAAGCGTTGTATTTGGCACTTCGTGCTACGCCTGCACAATGGTGGCGTATGCACAAGGGAAACTTTGATGAATGGTGCAATTATAGAAGGATGATGAGGTTGCGATTTGGTCACCCTAAGCTTCTATTAACCAAGAAATATGATGGGAGAAATGATCTACACGATAATTTAGCCAAGTGGACTAAAGTCTACAGAATAGAGCTGCAACTGGAATGGGTACACTTATTCTATCACACTCTAGATATAATCCCTATGAATTGGTACCTGGAAATGGAGCTCCGCCACGGCACCGCGAAGTGGGATATCTTAAGAGAGGGATTCTTGATGACCTTCAGTTTTTAGGATGGGTTCAAAAGCATTTATGAATCTATGTAGGAGGTTAATGTAGTGATCTTCAGGATACCACAGGACCTTTTAGAGCTAGCTCAGCCAAACTGGAGCACCTAGCTATGCCATGCATTGGAATGCTATAATGTGACTACTGAAGGGGAGGATCAGGATCCAAGGAATATTAACATCCTAGAGGTAGAAGGCCACTGCGAGGTCGAGGGTCTGTAGATAGAAAATACATACATCACCACGTCATTGAATACTAGGAAAGTGAACATTGGTACTGAAGCAGAGCTAAAATTTGTGAAGATTGGGGATTACTGGGATGATGCCATGGTAGATAAAGTTGTTGAGCTGCTCCAGGAATATCAGGATTTGTTTCCTACAAAATTTTCGGACCTAAAGGGCATTGTAGGTGATTTGGGTGTGATGAAAATAACTAACTTGAAGCCTATTAAGCAGAGGCCATATCGCCTTAATCCCAAATACAAGGAAAAGGTTCGCTTGGAATTGGAAAAGATGCTTAAGGCAGGCATTATCAAACCAGTGGAAGAGTATGATTGGGTGAGCCCGATGGTGGTTCAAGAAAAGAAATAGAAGGGGGAAATAAAAATTTGTGTAGATCTTAGGAAGCTTAATGATGCTTGTGTCCATGATCCTTTTCCAACATCATTTACTGATGAGGTATTGGAAAATGTCGGAGGAAGGAGGCTTACTCATTCACTGATGGGTTCTCTAGATACCATCATATTAAAATCCCACTAGAAGACAGGAGCAAGACAACCTTTGGGACAGAATGGGGTTGTTTTCAATATACAGTAATGCCATTCAGACTAAAAAATTCGTCAGTGATATTCTCTCGCGTAGTCATCATGGCGTTCAAGGATTTCACTCACAAGTTCTTGGAGGTGTATTTTGATGACTAGACAGTGTTTGGGTTGGTAAAGTGCCATGTAGCCAGTCTACACCTAATGTTATATACGTGCCAAAGATATCAGATCGTGTTGAACCTGAAGAAATGCTTGTTCCATGTCCCCTTTGGGATTTTTCTGTGTCATGTGGTGTGTAAGCAAGGACTAATGGTGGACCCTGCCAAGATCGTGGTCATAGTCAAGTTGGAGGCCCTGCAGAGTGTCAAACAGTTGTGCACAACACTGGGCCATATGGGATATTATTGAAAGTTCATCAAGGCTTATGCTCAGATTACCACGCCCATGGAGAAGCTATTGAAGAAGGATGCTACCTTCTATTTGGATGAAGAATGTCGGTGCAGTCTAGATGTATTGAAAGAAAAGATGATCATAGCACCGATCTTGGTCTTCGCGGATTGGAAGAAGGAATTTCATGTGCATGTTGATGCGTCGTGTATTGCAATGGGAGCTGTACTGACACAGGACAGTGAAGGAAAGATGGAACACCCTATAGCATTTGCAAGCAGGAAATTATTAAGGGTTGAGAATAATTACTCAATGACAGAACACGAAGGATTGGCTATGGTGTATGCACTCCAAAAGTTTTGACACTATCTGTTGGGTGGACATTTCAAAATGTACATGGACCATTCTACCTTGAAGTACTTAGTCAATAAGCCTATGTTGGGGGGGAGGTATGTAGATGGATGTTACTATTTCAAGAATAAGACTTTGAGGTAATTGTGAAGACAAGAAGGTTGAATGCAGGACCTGACCATTTGTCACAGACTGAAATTGGGGAGGAGCCTACTAATTTGGAGGAAGGGTTGCTCGACGCACAGCTCTTCGTGGTGTGCATAGTGGATAACTATTGTTCAGATATTATCCACTTTTTTACTATAGGGATGGCTCTAGAAGGATACACTAGCCATCAAAAGAAGGATTTTGTAGTGCACGCGACAGAATTTTTAGTAATTGCAAGACATTTATATAAGATGGGTTCAGACGAGATAACCCTATGGTATGTTCCTAATTTTGAACGAAATAGCATCCTCGCTAAAGCTCATGGAGGAGCTTTGGGAGGACATTTTGCAGGAAAAGTGACAGCACAGAAGATTTTGCGTGCAGGGTTTTGGTGGCCTACATTACATAAGGATACCAAAGCATATTGTAAGGCATACGATGCATGTCAAAGAATGAGCAGACCATCACAAAGGGATGAGATGCCATTAAATCCTCAGGTGTCATTATAGCCATTCGAGAAATGGGCAATTAACTTTGTAGGACCAATTCAACCCCCAGGCAAGAAGACAAGGGCATGCTATATCATCACCGCGATAGACTACTTAACCAGATGGGTGGACGCACATCTGGTGAAGGATTGTACAGGGGCCACAGAAACATAGTTCTTGTTTGAATATGTGTTAACCAGGTATGGTTTCCCAAAAGTGTTGATGAGTGATCGCGGTACACACTTCCTCAATGAAATGATCAACGCATTGATAGAAGAATTCCAGGTGTATCATCAGAAGAGTACACCATATCATCCTCAAGCTAATGGAATAGTTGAGACCTTCAGTAAGATCTTGGAACATGCGCTGAAAAATATCTGCTACGCACAACGAAATGATTGGGATGTGCGTGTACGGTAGTGCTGTGGGCATACAAGAATACTTGCAAAAAGCTAATAGGTCAGACACCTTTCCGATTGGTCCATGGAATAGAATTTGTGATTCCTATGGAATATATCATGCCTAGTTTACGCATAGCAACTTTCACAGGGATGGCGGACCGCAGAGCCTTGGAAGAACGGCTCGCACAGCTGATGGAGCTCGAAGAAGACAGGTTCTTAGTAGGATTTCATCAGCAAGTCTAGAAGGAAAGTGAAAAAACTTGTTGGGTGTGGAGCCTAATTATCTTCTATATTCAAAGGTATCGCCACATTGGACCCCAGTTCGAAATGGGGGCGGCAACGCCGCCCGTAAAATATTCGCTGCAGGGGGGTCCAAGGGGGGGCCAGGGGGGGCGGCTGCGACCTTTGGGAGCCCCCCCTTGGCGGGGGGTTTCGGGGGCAGCGCCCCCGAAGCTAAAAACAGCTGTAAAATTGCCTTGTAAAAGTATAGTAATTTCTAGTCAATCTGGGTCATTCATTAGGCGGATGATCTAACAGTAGAACTTATGTTTAGTTTAGGGTTTTTTGCCCTAGAAGGCAACCCCTATCTTTGTATGAGGGTATTGTATTTGAGGCTGTGTAATAGATGTGTATTCTATGAGCGAGAAATAGAGAGGTGAGACTGTGAGAGAAAACACAGGATATTACAACGGATTTGTTGTAGGTTGTGTCTCTTCATTTTGCTGGATAATAGAAAGGAAGGACTAGCTGTTCAGGGTGGACGTAGCCCAAACTGGGTGAACCACGTATATCTGTGTCTCTCTTGTTTTGTGCGTTTTCTGTGTTTATATTTCTGCAATATTTTATGTGTTCCATTGCTCTGTAATATATAATTTTCTAACAAAACTTGGCACGATCAACACATTAAGTTGCCCACATTCAAGTTAAATGATTTGGTATTATTATATGATAGTAAGTTCACTAAGTTTCTCGGAAAGTTTCAGATGCACTGTTTGGGGCCATATGTTTTCAAAGAAATCATAGATAGGGGCGCGGTTCAGCTCGCCACGCTGAACGAAGAACCTTTCTTGGGAAAAGTAAATGGAAGCTTATTGAAGCTGTATACAATAGATCTAGCTCAATGACTATATGATGGAAGGGTAGTCTTATTGCTCTAGTCAACTGCAAAAGAGTGTGGGACTATAAACTACACTGCTCAATTTTGGGGACTACATAACGGGGGGGCTGTGCGAAAAAGGGTGATGTCACACTACTAGAAACCGTGCGAAGGGAGTTGCGCTATGGAGGGAGATATCGCATAGAGCAGCTAGAAAGTGACCGTTAGAGTCATTGTTCATGATTTGACAGCCAAGAGATGGTTAAGAGGAGCGGCCAGTCGGAAATTAAGGCTAAACTCTTTGGAGATCTGCCGCTAAATCAGCATTAATGAACGAATTTTGGGGGGAACAATCGGATTTGAATTCAAATTCCCCTACTAATTACATGTGCCAATCCAACAGAGAACACTTTGCACCCTGAGAATTTTTGGGTTGTGATGTCTATGGCTGATGATTCACTCTTTCTTTGAGGATTTGGTCACAAGCCCTACTTTTTCCAATTTGCTTGAGCTAAATTAGAAATTTATCTTGGAGAAAATGTTTGGTCCGAGCCCTGTTGAGACTATGAGCACCGAGGGAGACATCGTATCTAAAGGAGATGCTCCAGAGGTGGTGAGAATGGAGGCTCTGAATCTATTGCCTACGGCGTCAAGGTTGCCTAGGTCGAAGCCTACACCAGTGCGAGAGACCCAAAAGTCGAAGAAAGACAAGCATAAGAGGTTGGTGCCATTGCGCAAGTCGCCTCGGAAGCATCTACTGCCCTGACACAGAGGAAGAACAAGCAACTTGAGACGGTTGTAGATTTGGAGGCGGAAGAGGGCGTTGAAGATATAGATGCTAAGGGCATGGAGCCCATCACCAATTTGCTAGACTATATTCCTCCGCATAAAGGGAAGGCGAAGGTCACTAAGGACCCAGACTCAGAGAAGTTCCTTATTCAAACGCCCCTATTACCAGAGAAGATAACCTTCGAAGGTCCATGCCTGGCACGGATCTCTCTGCTAAAAATGGAAGACTAGGACCTGGCTGACCATGAGAGGTTCCTGCACCTCGTGACTGAAAATTATATGAGGTGTGTGTATTATAAAGACTCGGGTGTCATTGAGTTGGAGACAGTTGAATGGATTCACGGAGGGGAGCAATCCATATTATTAAGCTTGTTGTCGGTGCCCCACTGCCACCGCTCTAACATTAACACCATCTGTATATGGTAACTGCTTACTTTGGTTCACGATGGGTTTTTATGGCTTGGTGCGCCTATACCCATCACAGATATGCTTATCCACAGGATCACGCACCTACTGCATGACAGCTTGAATCTGGCCAACGAGTTTGGTGGAAAGACAAGCGAGAGAGACTTGGCAATGAAGATGAAAAAGAAGTGTTAGCTTCTCAAGAAGTTATGTGGTTACTCCATCACATCCATCAATGATCATGCTGTGAAGATTTCCACCCAAATACTGGGTGGAAAAGTTATGAGGAAGTGCCATGCGGACAAGGTTCCAACGTTGGTGGTGTCATTAGCTGCACAGCACACGAAGGGTGTGCAATTTAACTGGTCGCGGTACTTGTGCAATGAATTCCTTACAAATTGTCACAAGGCCTAAGATGAGAGCAAGACCTTCCACTACGCGTGGCTGCTGCTCTCCATTGTGTTGGTTGCATTGGATCTCCCAGAGGACAGCTAGTTTCCTCCATTCCAGGCAGGATTACTAGAGGCTATATAGTTTACCTCCCTCTAGGCCACGAAGGACCCCATGCAGGTCGCAGAAACAAAATTTTTTTGGGTATTGATGGAGTTGAGCATCTGCATAGCCATCAATGAGTGCCCACGGTTGTCCCCAACCATGTATGAACAGTTGTTTGAATATGTTGAGTTCAAGGCAAACTTCCACCGTGTTTACATTCTAGCATGAAAGTACCCGCAACAAAAGTGGTTTGATTTTCCATACCTAGTTACCGATGATGCCATGCATGAAGTGATCAAGCACTGGCCAGCAGAGTCGCACACTCTGTCCAGTAAAAGGCACGAGGAGCTCAGCAAAGAAAAATGGAGAGGATGCAGCAAAGCAAGCGGTGCAGAAATTGGTTGTGTAGCGAAAGAAGGAGGCCGAAGAGAAGGCCCGAATGGAAAAGGAGCACGTTTCAAAGGAGAAGCCTGAACAAGAACAGTGTGACTCCAAGCAAAGAAATAAATCCCCTTCACCCAAAACAGAAGAGGAAGAGCAGTCTTCATAGGGCAGAGGTGGCGATGAGAGGCAAAGCACTCCATTCTGGATAAAAAGGTACAGAGAACAGCAGCAGGACGGGTCCCAGAAGAAGGTAAAGGTGACTAAACCATAGGTGGATCCCATTACGCTGACGGAGGGTGATCTCGATGATATCGGGGACAAAGTGTGCGACACTACAGCTGAATTATTGCAGCAATTCGAGAAACAATACATGCAGTCATTGGGCAATGTTCAGAAGGATCTGCACGAACAGCAAATCCATACCAGCAAAATATAGGTGGGCACATTTCAAGTGAGTGTCATACATATGAGCCTGGCACCAGTGACAAGTCAGGCTGCAGACCTGGTCAGGACAATGGACCTCAGGATGGTATCTCTGCCAGAAGGGTCCCTAAGCACAGAATTGGCCGATGAAAAGATCATCGTTAGCACCCTAAAGAACACCAGCCCCAATATTACAGTGCTCCCTAACGAGTTTCTTCATGCACTGCAGACAGGAGTGATAGTGGAATTGAGAGCACGGGAGCAGCGCCCTCTCAGTTTAATAAGCAAGTACTGGGTGAAAAATGAGAAAATATTCACCGAGAAGACGCAGGCCCTAAAAGAAAGAGATATGATCCAAGCACAAAGCACCCAGTTGGCAGCTGTAGTTGTAGAGGCATGCGGGACAGTGCTGGAGTTGCACATCCCTGAGGATGCACAACTCGAGGCCAAGATCTGAAAGCTAGCTGCTGGTGTTTGCAATGCAAAGGCAGAGGTGGAAAGAGTTCAATTTGAACTCAACATGAAAATCATGGAATTGGAGCTTAATTCATAGCCTTCGACAATGCCCAAAGTCAAGGAACAACGCGGAGCCCCTATCCAATAAGGGGTCACTACTGTGGATGCCACAGTCATTGACTACACAGCTTTTTTTGAACAGGCCATGCAGTTGGTGAAAATCCTGCAGGAAGACCCCAACTTGTAGCTTTTGAATATAGAGATCTATGAGCTTCAATAGTGGTATGACGAAGTAAGGGTGACGACACGCTCAATTGCTACAGCACAATGCCTAGCCAAGTTGCAGGAGGGGAAGCAACTCCTCGCACAGGTGGAAGTAGCGTAGAAAAAAGAAGTAGTGCTTAAGGCCAAGTTGGGCCCTTGGTTGGAAGAAGCCTACCAAGTCTCCACCAACATTCAGGAAAATCTGATGAACTTGCAGCTCACATAGCAGAAGATCAAGATGGTTGGTGAAGGACCAACTACATAGCAGCTAGTCAAACAAGTGAAGCAGGCAACCACGCAAAGCGCGGCTGAAGTAGCAGTTGTGCAGGTGGAGCTGGGGATCTTCACAGCAAGATCACCATGCCAGCTAAGTAACTCGAGGGCGATTCACGACCTTTCTGTTGGGGGCCTATTGGGATGGGGTCCCCTAGGTCAGTTTTGGGGAAAAATCCAAAATTTTGATGTAAAAAGATGTAAAGTCTCCTTGAATTGTGGACACAGAGCGCGTAGCTAGTCAAGAGTCAAAAAGGGTTTCTACCCTTGTTTATGTAAACTTGAGTCAGTTTTTGAGATCTACCCATAGTCCGCGAACCATGGGATTGTATAAATAGGTGTGTCTTAGAGAGCTTAAGGGAGATCTATGTCTTTTGTCTATGGATGCGAGCAAAGAATTCTAGTGCAAAGAAGTAAGTCTTAGAGGGGAAAAGGTTCTGCAGTTGAGTGCATAGAGGCCTAGAGTAGTGTCGACAGCTGAGTGCGCAGACCCCTATAGCTAAGTGCATAGGGAAGTTTTGAGTCTGTGAACCTATATTGAAGATCAATAAAGAAGACTATTACAAAAATTCCTCTGTTTTCTCTCTTTACTTCTGTTATGTATGATTGCAATATCTGATGTGATGAATTAATGTATTTATGAAATAATGATCTATTTATGCGTGAATTTACTGGATCCGTCTTATTAACTGAACACAATTAATATTAAGTAATTATGCGAAGATTATAATACTTTCGGCTATGTTTATTAAGCACTTAGGTAGATCTGAGTAAATACTAATCTAAGGATAATCTATGGTGTGCATAAGTAGCTAATTCATCTATTCAGGGTCCACAAAACCCCGTCGTAGACCTTCGTGAAGGTCTAGAGACCATTCAAAGGGGATTGCAGTACTAAGCCCTAAGGACTTATAGATCTGCATGGAGACCGATCTAGGATATAAAAGGACATCACACTGATCTCTTGATGTGGAAACTTGGTTCCAACATCCCCACATACTGCTTTGAGTGAGACTTCAGTCCATGCTACGTGGGTTGATGCCGAAAGGGCTAGTAGTGTAGGGTTTTTTTTTGCGCAACTAATTCTAAACCTGGGTCAAGACCCACTAAGCCAACATTCCATAACACTCAACCAGACTAACCAACACTCAAAAAATGTACAAACAAGTGTAAATTAAAAGGAAAACCCCAAAAGTTTGGACTGGATGAGGATAGAACTGAAATTTTTTAAAATTATAGGTATGTGCATAGGTTCTAGAAGAAACCAGTGCATATACGCTCTATTGCTAAAAAATAGATGCACAAATATGCGCAATGTGCCTAAAAACTAAGTGCGCATAGTGGGGAATTTTGGAAAAAATAAAAAACAAGTCAAATCCAATCCAAAATCCAAAATTTTAAGGTTTCCAAACAATCAAGGAAGGATTTTACAGAAGGTTCAAAAGGTCAAACAAGAAAACTAATGAAGAGTGAGACGAGTCCCTAGCAGAGTCACCAATTTGTTATATGGACTTATCCTTCTTGCGAACAAGAGCGATCTCCCTAGACTTCAAAGAAACCTAGTAACAAGCAATCAAAAACTACTACCTTTCTCTAGACTATGATTGACTGAAACAAATACTATGATAGAGGCCACTTACCATTTAAACAAAATTCGGATTGATGAAGTTCTGCTCAAATATTTCGACCATTCACTCCTCAATGCTTTAGAGATCCCCCGTCGCTCCTCACAATTTATCCATAATGTCATGAAGGAGATCTACATAGAGAGAAATAAACAAGAGATTAAAGCATCCAGTATATAATCATAAGAGTTAAATGGACTAATTAAGCAATCATGTATCATAAACTGATCAATATGCAATCACAATCTATGCAGGTGATCAAGGAATTCTACAAATTTTATCAACAAAGATGTAATTGAGAAAGAACAATTGCCTTTATATTAATAAAATGGATAATAGTCATACAACCATGTAGTCTTGATATTGCAAATCCCTTCCCACAATCTCCAACCCTCTCCTTGAATTAATAGCCTTCCAACCTTATTCCTACAGCATAAACCTACTTCCAACAGTCCTCCTCAATCCATAGGCCTGTGTTAGCTTTATAGGCCAAGAGTGGGATGTTTGGGATCCATTTTCCAAGGGATGAGATGCCTTAATGGTGGGATAGGGATTCCACAAAGAGAGGGAGTTGCTCCCTGATGGCAGGGATTAGGACAGAATAGGAAAACATTTGAATCTTGTTGGTTGGGGTAGATTCTACCAACAATGATTCTAGACTTCAATTTTTATTTTTACATGTGTTAAGTAATGTTCTCAGGTCACAGTGTAAGATAGTGCGTACTTATGCACATTTTCTAATGGTCTTATATGTTTATGTGTGACAATTGACTAGGGAACTGCACAGGAAGCCAAAAACAAGGTTTTGTACCATGGGATCCAGGAATTCCACTTTCTTTGGGATAATTTGGATTCTAACTTTTTAGGGGAATTCTTTTGCACAAATTTGTGGATATCTAGAGATCCAAATCGATGCTCATTTTCCTAGTGTGACAAAATGACGTGTAACAGATATCTATCATTTATCAAAACTTTGAAAAAGTAATTAAAAAGAACTAGGTGGAGAATTAATCATAGTTGAGATATTTTACTTCCTCCTTCTTTGATTTCTTCTTTTCAGCTTCTTCCACTTCTTCAGTGATATGAGCTTCTTCCCTTCCTCTTTTGTTGTTGTCCTTTTTGAGTTTGGGACAATTTCTCTTGTAGTGCCCATATTCTTAATAGCCATATCATTATACCTTGCCCATATTCTTCTTCCTTTTCTGAGGATCAAACTTCCCAAAATTCCCTTTTCTCTTAGCCATGGCAGCAAATTCTTATGTATGCTCATTTGATCCTACATCACTTTTTTCCTTTAGCCTAGTTTCTTCAATTTTGCACAATGACCACAATTCATTGAACGGGATAGCATCCTTCTTTCCATAGATGCTTGATCTAAAGTTTCCCCATTCCTATGGTAGTGCATTAAGAACTATAGTTGTCATTTCCTTATCATACATTATTTATCCCAACTCTTGTAGTTGGTATCTAATTTCTAACACCCTCATAAAGCATGACGCTATTCCTTCTTCTTTTGATATCTTCATCTTATAAAGTTCTTGTCTTAATGAGATCACTTCTCCTTGAGTGCTTACATAGAACAATTCTACAAGTTTTTCGTATATCTCTTTTGATGTCTCCAATTTTGATACATAGGGTATGAGGGGATATTTAATGGATTCTATGAGAATCCTTTGAGCCCTTACTTCCTCTTTCATGTATTTTACAAGATCTTGAGCTTCCTCCTTTGGAGGTTTAGTGATTGAGGCCTTAACATGTTCAAAAACTTAATTTTCCATGAGGATAAAATAAGTTCTCTTCATCCATGCAAGAAAGTTTTATGACCCAAACAACTTGTTTCTTTCCTTGCAAAAAGACATTTTGATAGATTCAGATGTGGACATAGAGATACATACTTGTTGAGATACTCCTTGATGAAAATATCTTCAACATGTTTCTTACTTGATTTAGATGATGATATTGATAGTGGAAGATGACTTCTTGATGAATATGCATTCCTTCAAAAGTTATCCTTGACTTCAAGTAGAGAGAGAACATCATAAATCCTTGATGATGAAGACAGTTCTTTTCTTCTTGCTTCCCTTGGACAAGTACTCTTCAAGATGCTTCAATTTGTAGTTCTTACCTATTTGACTGGGGTTTTTGAGGTATCCTTCTTCGAGGTGATGATTGAGTGAGGTTCCCAAGAGTGCTTCAAGTCTAGAAACTAGGGTTTTTGAGATCTTCTTTTATAGACATTCTTCAATATAATGATGTAATCCTTGTTCTTGAAATGCCTTGGAGATGAGTATATCCTCCGGATGATTTCAATCCCTTAATAATATTCTAAAACTTTGGTCCTTGAATTTCCTTTATTGAGCTACCCTTCCTTTACTTGTTACATTAGCCCTTATACCATGTTGAGAAATCTAAGGGGAAACAAGTGTAGGTGATATCTCTTATTATGATAACTACTTGTGAAGAATTTTTGTTTGTCGTAAGTAGGTTCTTATTTATATTAATTAATATTGTGTTCTCTTCATCAAATAATTACCAAAACCATAAAAGAACAATGAGACAAAGGAAAAAATATATAAGCAATCATCTAGGGGCAAAACCTCTCCAATCCTGAGAGGAAAACTGACACGGTTCTTGTTCTTATAGAATCTTTAATTGATGAATTCCAAGACCTAGACCCTTGACCAAGAACCTCTCGAAGACAAAGTCACAATTCTTCCTTGAATAACTCTTCTTTCTTCTAAGTCAATGCTAGTCAAACTAACTACTACACCATTGATTTTAGCTTTTCTTCAAGCTTGTAATTTTTTGTCACTTTAGAAACCCTAGTTGCATCACATGTGGGAGAAAGAAAAATATTTTTCCCTTGTTTCTTCTTCGCTTGGATAAAGGCTTCTTCTTTTGGAACTCGGCTTATAAGGTGGTTTGACTTTCTCATGATTTTTGCCTTCTTAGGTGACTGTTATACCTCGGCTACTGCAGCAATGGATAGTACCCAACATTCTCCAAACGTGTGAGAGACTTTGACCCTAAAACAAACTTCCAACTTTGGATTATTCTTTTGGAGATTATCTCTTCCTTCGCTAGCCTATTAGGTCACTTCCTCTTGCTTAGATTTGATGATTCTTGATGAATGTCTCCTTAAGTGAGGTCGATTCCTCCTTTATATAGGCTTTTCACCCTTGCAATTAGCCCGAATTGACATCATCTCTAGGCCCACATGTCCTTTTTATAGGCTAACTTCTCCTATGTGAAGGATGATTAGTTGTAGCACTTGTGACGAGGTCTTGGAGGGTCTTTACACTCTAACATTGACTCAAATATTTTTATTTACAATATATAGCATGCCCAAATGGGTCATTCATACATGAAAATGACTCATAAGCCCTAGAAGCTCATAATGGGATCTTAAGCTAAAAATAAATTTCCTTGAGCATGAAACCCATGCCTAAAGATCAACAATAATTTTCTCATTACATCAAATACATAAAATTGTGGTTACATGTGTTATTATGAAGACCGAACCTACTTACATATTTCAACACTCCCTCTTAACTAGGGAGGTATTCATAATCCATACAAGGTACTTGGACATTCTCAATCTGAATAATTCTCATAAGAAGAGTCGGATTGGTATATGTTTGTTTAGCATCATATCATCTAACATTGTCACATAGCAAGGCCTTGACTGACAAGTCTATCTCTCCACAAGTTTAGAGAACAATGCTCGTGAGACCAATGATTTATAAACACTGTCATCATTGTCTTTCAAGGAACATACCCCACCCGAGTGTTCATAGTGTATGTCCTTCTAGGACTATTCTTATCTTGGATTCTCGGTCCTTAAAGAATATCGATACTCTATGACTACTCTTATCTTGGATGCCCTACCACATCCTCAAAGAGTATTGGATGCCAGATGCTTACCCAATCCTCCATTCTTTCTTCCCAAGTGAATACAAGCATGATGTTTTTATATCTCCCTCTCAACTAGGGAGGACATGTAGAAAAACCTGTAGATTCACAAGCTAATGCAATTTGCTAAAGCAAGAGACAAGAATATACTTCTACTCTTTACAGCAGAAGTCCATAAACATCAAGAAAACAATAATAAATAGGGGAAGAGAATCAAAGGCACATAACATAATAAATATCTGGGGAAATCCATAGCTCAAAACCCCACTATCTGTTTTGTATTAATCTGGAAAATCAAGATGAAATTACAATGCTTGTTCTCTCTAGAACAATCCCAGAACTCAGCAAATCCAATCTCCAACTCATAAGCAAGATCAAGGCCAAAGCTTAGCCAATTCACAAGCTCTCCAAGTCTCTATTCCAATGTGTAATTCCTATGAAGGATAGCTTGTATTTAAAGGGAAATGGAGCCTCTAAAAATAACCCAATCCCTCAAGGACCAGTTCCTAAATGCATGCACTATCAATGCAACTCAGAAAAATCTAAAACAAATAGTACATTGTCCCTACACTCTTGTCTCAACTGGGTCTTTCTTAGAATTAGCATGCATGAGTTTCTGATGGTGGAATCTTCAGTTAACCGGAGTAGCACTAGTTAGGTCACCAGTGTCCCAACTGGCAGTGTACTCACTATTAGTTCCTGAAACTGATTGGAACTAATTTAATTGGACTTAACTCAATTAATTGAGTTAACTAATTACAACACATTCATAACTCATACTTAACTCCTATAAGTTAGGGAGGACATATACATGTCTTCTAAAGGACTTCCAATTCAAATTTCCTAAATTAATTAAGTTAATTAAACTTAATTAATTATTTTCAAATTGCTATGAGAAAAGAATTCTATTTTAATTCACAGTTTAATTCAAGGACAAATTAAACTGGAATTTCTTGTTTCCATTTCTCAACACTCCCTCTCAACAAGAAAGGGATTATCCACTACCTCAATCCTGTCTCTGTGAAACTCGAATTTACATCTTGGCAATGCCTTTTTCAAGATGTCAGCATATTTCTCCTCTCTGGGAATGTAATCTAACAACATGATCCACCTCAATAAACAATCTCTGAGATGATGATATAGAATATCTATATGCTTGGACCAATCATGAAAAACTGGATTTTCAAAGAGTTTGATACAACTCTGATTATCACAATAAATCATTATCAGATCCATCTACGGACCAAACAAACCAACCAAGATCTTCCTCATCTAGATAGCCTCACATGCTTCTTGACTTGGAGCAATGTACTCTGCCTCTGCTGAATTGAGTGCAACCAATCTTTGTTTCCTGTTGTACCAAGAAACTGCAACTGACCCAGTACTAAAGATCCCTCCTAATCTGCTCTTCCTATCAGATGGACTCCCCGCCCAATCTGCATCGGTGAAGCCTTGAAGCTTCACTCCCTCTGTTCATCTGTACCACAAGCCCGACTGAGTAGTGCCTCTCAGGTATCTCAATACATGCTTTTCTGCCTTCCAATACATCTTGGTAGGCCTAACCGTCGCTTGACTAAGATGGTTAATTGCATAGCACATATTTGGTCATGTGTTCACCAAATACATGAGTGAACCCACACGCTGCCTATAAATATTAGCTTCCACTACTTCTCCTGAAGTAGCATCATCCTTCCTCCAGTTACCAGCTAGAGGATTCTCCATGGGTTTACTACTCTCCATGCGGAATCTCCTGAGTATCTCATTGGCATACTTGCCTTGAGAAATAAACAACTCCTCATCTCCCTACCATACCTCCATGCCAAGAAAGTAATGCATGAGCCCCATGTCCTTCATCTCAAACTCTCTTGCAAGGTCCTCCTTGCAAGATTTGATGAGCTTCTCATCACCTGTCAGTATGAGATCATCTACATAAAGTACAATGATCAAAAGCTTACCTTCCACCACTATGTGATACAGGTTCGCATCTTCTTCACTCTTCGTGAAGCCCAACCCAGTGAAGTAGCTATCTATCCTAGTGTACCAAGCACAGGGTGCTTGCTTCAGCCCATACAACGCTCTCTTGAGTCGGCACACATGTGACTCACGATCTAAGGTTTCAAAACATGAGGGCTGATCTATGTACACCTCTTCCTCAATCATTCCATTGAGGAAAGAAATCTTCACATCCATCTAATGGATACTCCAACTCATCTGTGCAGATAGTGCCAAAATAGATCTGATAGATGAGTACCTTGCAACAGGAGAAAAGGTCTCCTCATCAAACTTGACATTGTTGTGAACCACTTTCATCCAACTGGTTTTCATGTACAACCTGTTAGCACCTAAATCTGCCCTAGGCTGAAGGAAGGCAAAATTCAGGGTAACCACAAACCATGCTTAGTCTGGTAGCTAGCCCTACCAGAACAGGAGAGGGCTCTCTCCGAGTCACGCTCAGTGAATAGATAAGAAAAAAATGGTCTGAGATTGTTATAGACATTTTTGTGCCTTACAACTCCAAGCATGAAATTTCCATAAACCAAGGGCTCCTAAGTCCCTAAAAGTGTTGTTCTAACCCCTAAAGGAACAAGGTCAACAGATTACAGCTTCTCCCAGAAGTTCTCCACCAGAAACTGCTCAGAATAAGTCAA
Source organism: Pinus tabuliformis (assembly GCA_031772625.1). Lineage (NCBI taxonomy): Eukaryota > Viridiplantae > Streptophyta > Pinopsida > Pinales > Pinaceae > Pinus > Pinus tabuliformis. The sequence continues at coordinate 372,806,574 of CM062808.1, read as the reverse complement.
AACAGGATCATTTCAGCTGCTCCACTGGCTAGGTGCGTTGCATTGCACCTAAAGACATTGGCTAGGTGCGTTGCAATGCACCTAAATACACTGTGAAGGTGCGTTGGGCGAGAAATGACAAATGGCAGTGTCATTCCGCGAGGTTGAGAGACAATGGAAGCTTCCAGAATCTTCTCCTTTGACACTTGCCTCACTGAATTCGACCAAGGATGAGTAAGAGGCCTTCAGTCTCCAAGTGGAAGCAAGAACTGACAGAGAGAAGACACTAATCAAATCACAAGCTGACTCATCCTCCTTACACATATCTATATATGGATCCCTCATCCCAGAGATCCAGAGGCTGGAATTTTGCATATTGTAAGGAATTGCTGTTGGTTTTGAGACAAATATAAGAGTATTGGATGATCTATGCTTTGTTGGAGGTGAAGAGGGGCTTCTTTGCTGGGAGGTTGATGCTGGGTCAAGAACCATCAGTTGTAACTCTTCCTAGATCTTTTCTTGTTTATCAATAAAAACTATTTGAGTTTTTCCTCCATGCTTTTGTATCATTGATGCTTGTTACATTTGTATGGTTAACTTAAATCTGATCCTAAGTTGTTTATGAATATAGATCCATGTCTTTGTATAGTGTTCTTCTTCTGTGATCTTATAGGCACTTGGTAAAGCTGGGCAAGTAAGGGAGCAGGTAGCTGGAGACTGTCAAAGAAGAGAGGGATTGGATCAAAGGATTAGCGCAAGACACGGGTTGGTTCTTTCTATTCCTCTCTATCTATAGTTCATAAAGGAAATACAAAAGTAGTTTTTCTCTATTTGTTTCTAAGGCAGCTGTCACACCTTAGTGGGATAGAGTAGTTCTAAATAGACACTTTTCCCGGTAACAAAATGGCGACTCCGCTGGGGAGAATGTCTAATTAGTTTGTTTGTGTATCTCTTTGTTGTTTGTTTCATAAACTTATAAGTAGCATTTGAACTGCATTTGCCATAACAAATGCAAAGTAGACATCTGTTGCTTCAATCCATTCACTGGATCTGTTTATGATTTGAACAGCTGATTCACAAACTATCTGATTGCCCTTGTGATAGCCCTTAGACCCTCCTTAGATCTACCCCTGATTGTGCATTACTGATTGCTTTTACTCGGCCAAAAACCAAAGACTGAACTGCAAACTCGGACCCAGAACCCGGACAGATTCTCGTTTCTGGCCCAACGCAGGTACTGTTAAGAGATCCTGAATTTCAGCGCACTTCCCGAAAGGGCAACCTGTGCTGCATTACAGTTTCTCTGTGTTATAGGTGCGCTGATCAGACTAGCCCTGTGCAGCTGTGGTTCTTGTGCTTCATTCTCTCCAGTTCTATCTCTGAATTTTGCTGCCTGTGATCAGTATATGTCTGTTTAAAACCCCTTATCCTTGTTGTTATTCCACCTCCTCCATATAAAATAATTGTAGATGTTTTTGTGTGTTTGTTGAGTCGTTTACAGTTTTCCATTGCAAAAGTAGAATAGTCGTACTGTCGTCCTTTGATTTGGATCTGTCGCAAGTGTCGATTTAGATCATAGGAGAAAGTTTGATTGCTGTTGATGGTCGATTATACTGTTACTATTGCCTTTGGTCCGAATTTGTGATTTTCTAGTGTCAAAATGAGTATTCATTTCAAAATCGTAAAGTGTCGTAATCATCTCTATCTTTTGATTTCGAAAAGAAGCTTGTTTGTGTTTGTCGCTTGAAAGAAAATTCAGATTTGTACATCAACTTTCTTCTTAGCATCAATACTAAGAAAGTCGAAAACAAATACATGCATGTGCATTTGCATATAGACAGTCTGTTTGGCTTGATTTAGGAAAGTGCATTTACAGTGTGCTCTTTGCTCTTTGTGAAAAGATTGTGTCTTTCTTTTCCTCTAGTAGCTAGGATTTTCATTGCACAAAAGAGATAAAAGCTTGTTTATCATCTTTAGATTGCATTTTAGGAATTACATCTACATCTCGTGGTGAACCCAAAAGGAAAACTTCATAAGCAAGATCAATTTAAAATAAATTCAATGAATCTAACAACGCTTTGGAACTTAACGCACAACATTTAGAGGTCTAGGCTAGAGACGTATTCCGGCGTCGTAAAGCTTGGTAACTGTTGTCCTCACTGATGGTTGGGTGATTCCTCCACTTTGAGACGATAAGTGCCAGTACGGACTTGTGCTCCCACGTACCGTCGAGTATATTTTGGGAGACCCCTATAGGCTTAAATCCTTTACCCATAGGAAGTCGTGTCTGCCGCCCTATCAATCGCAATGCACTGAACACAGCATTCGGGAAGATTGACTGCCGTACCGTAAAATGTATTCTGCAGTTTTGCGATTGGTTTGGTACTCCCTCTACCTAGATCTCCAGAGCAGTCCCTTTCGTTCCTTTTCAGACTCCTTAACGGAAAAGGTCCATCTGAGCACTTGTCACTTCAGGCTCATTAAAAATCGAAGGAGACTAGAGTCATCTTTTGTTTTTTCTCGACTCTTAAAAACTGAAAAAACAAGTTGTGTCAAAGCGTATAAAAATTTATTTTAAACGGAATATTCATTACCCTTTCCTACGTTGATCTTGGGTTGAGAAAATGGAGTCTACCAACCAAGGAATTCCCCTTGGAGGAAATCCTAGTCCCTTCTCCTCCTAGGGAGATGTTGGTGCGCCCCATATGGTGACATTGTCGCTTCCAGGACTGACAATTGGTTTGCCTGTATGGCTCTTCTCAACCTCTGTCGTTCAGAACACCACTATTCCTGAACAATCAAATCAGAAATTAGACGAGTCCAGAGTTGCCCACCAACCTTCTACTTCCTCTAATTCTTCCTCTCCTCCTTCCTCTTCGCTTGATGGGGCTGGTAAAGCCAAAAGTCAAGTTCCTAAGGAGAAGAAGGAAAAGAAGAAGAAAGAGAAGAAGAAGAAGGAGCCAAAGGCGAATGGGGGAAAACGAGTGTCGTCTAACGAAAATCCACACACTGCACTGACCAGGCCTAAATCACCATGTGTCATTTGCAAAGGAGACCACTTTCACAGAGATTGTCCTTGCATCCCTCGGATCTTAAGGGACTGGTCTCCTCGTTTGCAACACGGTGTCGTCAACCTCTGATGATCATGTTGAAAGCACACCATCAACTAGTGAAAGTGAAGCCCCAGGACAAAAAGGGAAATGTAGATTTCCTTATAAACTGTGCGAAGGCGATCATGTCTTCCACCGTTGTCCCTTCTTAGACAAAGCTAAAAGAGTTTTGGATGATTGTCCGGTTTCACCATTACGACTTCCTCCTGGATATAAAAAACTCTTGTCGAGTCCGTCACTAGTTGAAAATCCAGCTGGCCCGCTCAAGTGGTCGGCTGAAGCACCTATCATTGAAGATAAACCATCTGGATCCATACCAGACGAAAGTCAAAAGGTCGAGGTGGCAGTTGACCCGGTCTTGCCTTCAGAGGCTTCATCTTCAGATGATACAGTCACTGAAGAGGACAAGGATGACACCGTCCAAATTCTCTTCATAAACACAGACTCTGACGAACAAGGGGGCAATTTACCCGTTCCTTTACCGCAAGAAGGAAGTTCGTCAGAGCCGTACCTGGCCGTCTATTCGGTCCCACCTCCAAGCAACCTAGTTGTCTCCTTCGACTAGAATCAACTAGGCAGACCCCGTTTACCAGCAAGCGTACCATTCCGAATTATCGTTCAAATATATGGAATGGTTATGGTTGGTACCATCATAGATGAGGGGGCTTCTGTGAGTATCCTTTCCTCAACTGCTTGGAAAGCACTTGGTTCACCATCGCTTTTGCCTGAGATGAGAAATTTGACAGGTTTTGATAAAGGAACCAGTCGACCGTTATGGATCCTTCCCGATGTGCCCATAACATTGAGAAGGAAAATAGTTCACATGAACGTGATAGTAGTTCAAGGACCCCGGGATTACAATCTACTCCTTGGACGAGACTATATTTATTGCATGGGAGCAATTGTCTCCTCACTCTTTAGAGTAATGTGTTTTCCGCACGAAGGAAGAGTGGTCAAGCTCGTAGACCAACTTTCATTTCCTGGATCACGCATAGCAAATAGTCATATACCATCCCTGAATGGCCTTTTCAAGCAAGAAATGTCTCAATCTCCAGTCCGTCCTCCCGATGAACGCGAGTAATTTGGAGGGATATGATTGAAACCCAGGGGGCATGCATCCTGGTCTGCTTCGGCAGGAAAACTTCGGGTATAAGGTAGGTTTCCGCAAGATAATATGACCTCCGTACTCCCGTCCGTGATTGGAAGAGGGAGTTGGACTGGAACAAGATCCTCTTGTCAAAGTTATGTCAGGGATGGTCACACTATACCATCCGCTCACCTTTGTTTATTTCGGTAGACATTGCCAAAGAAGTGTTTTGTTTGCACTGTGAATAGAACAATCTTTGGGTAACCTGTAAGAGGTATACCCTTCCTGATAAAACAAATGTTTTGTCAGCTCGAATAGAGGGTGACCTTGAAACTCTGTTTTATACCTGGGGGCATGCAAACCTTTTGGAGTGCAAACAAAGAGCGATCATTTATCTGTTTTTTGGATTGGTTGTTTCCTAACTTGCATAAAGAAAGGATGTGGGGCAAAACTCTAAAAGTTGTCGTTTTTATATGAGACATTCTTATCATACGACTGGATTAATCGAGCAGTTTTAGCACATAGTTCAAGCTCGTTAAAAAATAAACATAAGACATGAGAAAATGTTTCCACCCGCGTTTAAGCTCGTTAAAAAATGAACTATTCCCCGGTAAATAACCACCGTGAATGTAGTACTTCAGCCGTTAAAGCCTTGGTTGTGTTTGCACCATCACCTCCACTTTTTCATTGGCCGATCATTCACCTCCATTTGATTGTTTACCCATTTTGAGGAACAGCTGCGAAGAGTGATTTCACTAGCCATCCTTGTGACACTACCGTGATTGGAAAATTCCAAACCTTACCTGGAATCAGCTGCTACCCGTTTTATCACTCGTTCCTTAAAAGACGAGTCTTCTTTAAGCTCTTTTCAACTGACTCGTAAAATATGAAAAGATTGCCAAGTCCTTGGCCTTCCAGCTCGTTAAAGGGACAGGAAGTGCTATCCCTCCTCTAGATTTTAATCTTTTTGGACCTGAGGTATTATTACACAAAAAGATCGAGCGCTTGTTTTGTTTGGCTCGTTAAAACTATCGAAAATTCATCCCTTCTGTATTGTTTTATACTTTTTTGGACTTAAGGGATTAGATGACGAAAAAGGAATTTTGGAGTTACCTTTACGTACCTTTTCAGACTCTCTAAAATTGAAAAGGACCGAGTTATCTCTATCGTTAAACTCGTTAAAAAGATTAATAGCGACAAACTTGTCTTTAGACGAGAACGAGTTTCACTATCGCTAGGCTCGTTAAAACATAGCGATGGGTTTTCCCGAAGGGCAAATTATAGAACAAGCATATGTTATCCTCCTCAAGCTTGACAAAAATAAAGAGGTACTGGTCAGCAATGACTGGGGAAAAATTGGGAAGAAAACTCAAAGAATCTTTATTGGTAGCAAGTCGCTCTTGAACATGACACTTCCACTCCGTGTCCGAGTTGGGTTGGGTTGTTTCATTCACCGGTCACATCACCATGGTCACACCATACCATCCACATTTGGGGTTAATGCTACCAATCCATCACATCAGTGTCGCCGACATGTTCAAGAGAAGTCATCCAGAGAAGCCACCTGTGTCTCACCCACTACCATACATTATACTCCATTCTTTCATGATCGCCACCCTGAACATTATATCATCAGATTGTTTTCACCTCCATCAAAATCATTTGCTTCGTTCCGTGTCATTGATGTGGGATTCATTAAGGCCCTCCTTTGACGGATCACTTCTTGTCGACATCAGCTCATTATCCAAGAAGTTGGTCTAGGAACACCCCATTCAGTACTTTGAAGCTTGCATGCCTCAATGGCAAGTTTCTCACTTCCGGCGACAGGTTTACATCAATGACCTTCGACCGAAATATTTTGTGTGGTGTTCGACGCCAAGTCCTTTATTCACACCACGTGAATTGTACTGCAGTACCTGGAGGATCATTATCATTATCGGTGATTCCTCTCGCGCTTGTTAACAGTTTACATCATTGACTGGTAATCAAGTGATGCCTTTCCATGTTCGACTTCAGAACATTTCTCACATGGATCGACTTGTACTTCGAGTGAAGATCGGATGAGATTGAAGACCCCGAATCTAGTTTCATCCATCCGGGCTACGATATATATCCAGAGAAATAAAGACATTAAATGTACAGCATTGCAACACAGAAAATCATCCTACCAAAAGGATGATGGCTCTATCAGAATCATCAGTCTACACTCAGACGATTGTCTGTCCTATGTACATAAAAATGAATTTATAAAGCTGAGCATGGGAATGCCCGCCTCAGCTAGATCATGAAAACAGTATGAAGATAATGTATTGTATTGTATCTTATTACAAGTCTCCTCCCAACATTGAAAGAACTTCGGATCCTCATAATAAAGCATTTCACCCAACACCAAAAGGTTAATGGCCTCATACTTTAGGGGGCAACTGTTATAGACATTTTTGTGCCTTACAACTCCAAGCATGAAATTTCCATAAACCAAGGGCTCCTAAGTCCCTAAAAGTGTTGTTCTAACCCCTAAAGGAACAAGGTCAACAGATTACAGCTTCTCCCAGAAGTTCTCCACCAGAAACTGCTCAGAATAAGTCAAAATAGGATCATTTCAGCTGCTCCACTGGCTAGGTGCGTTGCGTTGCACCTAAATACACTAGCTAGGTGTGTTGCAATGCACCTAAATACACTGTGAGGGTGCGTTGGGCGAGAAATGACAAATGGCAGTGTCATTCTGCGAGGTGGAGAGATATTGGAAGCTTCTAGAATCTTCTCCTTTGACACTTTCCTCACTGAATTCGACCAAGGATGAGTAAGAGGCCTTCAGTCTCCAAGTGGAAGCAAGAACTGACAGAGAGAAGACACTAATCAAATCACAAGCTGACTCATCCTCCTTACACATATCTATATATGGATCCCTCATCCCAGAGATCCAGAGGCTGGAATTTTGCATATTGTAAGGAATTGCTGTTGGTTTTGAGACAAATATCAGAGTATTGGGTGATCTATGCTTTGTTGGAGGTGAAGAGGGGCTTCTTTGCTGGGAGGTTGATGTTGGGTCAGGAACCATCGGTTGTAACTCTTCCTGGATCTTTTCTTGTTTATCAATAAAAACTATTTGAGTTTTTCCTCCATGCTTTTGTATCATTGATGCTTGTTACATTTGTATGGTTAACTTAAATCTGATCCTAAGTTGTTTATGAATATAGATCCATGTCTTTGTATAGTGTTCTTCTTCTGTGATCTTACAGGCACTTGGTAAAGCTGGGCAAGTAAGGGAGCAGGTAGCTGGAGACTGTCAAAGAAGAGAGGGATTGGATCAAAGGATTAGCGCAAGACACAGGTTGGTTCTTTCTATTTCTCTCTATCTATAGTTCATAAAGGAAATACAAAAGTAGTTTTTCTCTGTTTGTTTCTAAGGCAGCTGTCACACCTTAGTGGGATAGAGCAGTTCTAAATAGACACTTTTCCCGGTAACAGAGATGACTTACAATGAAATATTGATCTTATGCTAGTAAGTGAATATGGATACAAGAAACAATTTTTATGAATGACCGAGATTCTGAGATGGTATGGGACCAACGGTTAGCAAAGAACAGAGAATTTAATATAAAGGCACAGATTACTTCGTGAGGCAAGGCAGGTGGAAAGTCTAGCAATTTAGTTTGGAATAACGTGGAACGGAGAGATTGCTGAGGAGTGTGAAAAGGGCATAGGAACATGAATCCTTTTCAACAGAAGAAGAACACTGAACATGAATTTTTCCCACAGGCAGAGCAATAAAATTGAATTCTACCTAATCTCACTCAGAAAATTTCACTGGAAACGAACATGAACTGAATTATGAAACATAACGAAATACATATGACAACATAAGAGACACATTTGCTACACTCACAACCACAAGAATCTCATGAAACAGAGCCGCTGCCTTTCATTAATTCTCTGTCAAAAATACACAGTGAAGAAACAGAGTTTCTTTCCCACAGTCTCCCAGAAGTTACAAAACCAACCAACCCTTTGCAAATAACTTGCATACAATATATAGAATGTGTAAGGAAGAGATATAATGCCCAAGGGTTGGGGAGTTACTCGAATCATTACAAAATGGAGATGAAGAGCCAACCATCAACTACAGGTGCAGCGCTACAAACATGACATTTGGCTTGGGTGACCATTTGCCTTCCTTCGCCACATGGTTAGAAGCCAATATGGAAAAAAAATACTTTAAATGCTGCCTTTGGTGCCAAAAAAACCAAAGTGTAGATCAGCGGGCCCACTTGGAGAAGTCGTGAACCGAAATTTCACGAAACGGAAGCAAATTTGGCAATTTTTCCTCTGTTCGCCACGCCATTTTCTCTGTGTACTGTGATACTTTGGGGCCTGTTTTGGGGCACTTGCAGGTGTCCAAAACGTGCCCAAGTGGGCTTGTTGGAAAGCCTGTCCTGTCTACTTTCTAACCCCACTAGAATTTTTGAATTTGGTGCTCATTTTCCCCTCCAAATATTCATTCTCCGAAGACTGCTTCCTGTGTGTCAAAAAAGGGGAGAGAGGCCATTTTTGGGTGTTTTCTGACCTTTTGGAGACTCATATCTTGCCAAAATTTCTTGTCCAGGCACCAGTAGTCATGATTTTCCATGCTAAATCCAAAAATGCAAACCATTCCTCATTTGGAGCTCTAGATTTTTAGCGCCGCACCACTAGAGAAAAACCCTGTGTTTTGCCCAAAAATTTGTCATGTGACCAAAAATTCCCCAAATTTCTTGAAATTTGGGCTGGAGGTTCTCTATGGGGTGTTATGATGGGCCAAGGAAGCCTTAGCTTAGGTTCGAAGCCGATCTTGCTCTTTTGCCTCTTTTGCCTTTCTTGTTGCTTTCCTCAATTTCGCCTTTAAGCTCCTTATTCGGGCCCTTACACTAATATTTCGTGTCCTGTAATGATAAGCCATGTGTCTCAGCAAGGAAAGGTCCTGATCGGCCTTCTATAGAAACCTCTCCAAGTGCATGTTCACGCTCTCAAGATGGGCCTCCCGATCCTCATTGATCTCTTGCTCCAATGATGTGGGCTGAACTCTTCTCCTTGGAGCAGCTTGGCGATTCTCACAAATGTTGTGAAGCTCCATAATCGCCCGTTGATCCTCTAGCTATTTGTTTCTCTCCTCCAGGTACTTCATGTTCCACTTGGCCCTCTCCAAGTCAATGGATAATGCCTCAATCTTTGATTGCTACTCTTGGATGATCTTTGTAAGCTCTACATTTCTTGGTTCTGTATCTGTCTCATCATCATGAAGGAGAACGAATTTTGTCTCTCGTTCACCTGATGGCACTTCCTCCTACACTGGCTCCTTACCTCTGCCCTGCTCATGTGATGCTGATGTCGGAAGCGAGGCCCCTTCCACCCCAGGTGGAGATAACACTCGCTTTGCTGTTGCAAACAAAGGTCTACTACCTTTCTGATAGGTGATGTATACTGGCATAGTAGCAGTCTCATGTCGCTCATACTGATGAGATGGGCCACCTATCTTATGCTCTGCCTCTGATACTACCTGTGGAGCGCTAAAGAAGTCACTGGAGATGAAGTCCTCCCAAGCAATACCCTGCAATCCCAACTGATGATCTACCAAAATCCGGATAAGAGCAAAGTGATAAACACTGTTAAGCTGTTGTCGAGGGGTCTTATGCTGCATGAAATTTTTCATCCTCTCTATATTCTCGCAGATGAAAAATGGGAGGTTCATCATTCGCACCCTGGTAAAGTGCATGAGCAACCTGATGTGATAGGCATAAAGGTGAGAAAACCTCCCCTCACAACTGAAGTATTTCATGATCAGTTTCATGAGCGGAGCATACTCATCTCTCAAAAATCTGAAGGGGAAAACTCTCGTCAGCTAACTCAAACAACTGGCCTTAATGTAAGGTTCATAATGATGCCTCTCCACCTTCTTCTTCTTATGCCACTGTTCTCCAACATTTGGTATGCCTGTTGCCACTGATATGGTTTCGGGTGTCAATGTGAAAGTGACCCCAGCCAAGATAGACTTACCTCCGTGTAGGTGAAGTGAAAAAAGACGGGCCAACTCATGATGAACTCTGACATTTTCCACCCTTTGACAAAATTCAAGACATGCTAAGTTCTGGAAACATGACATAGCAAGAGGGCATGCCTGCAACTCGGTGAGGGTGTTTGTCTCATCTCTAACATGTTTCCCACTCCAGTGATGTCTCATGGGGGCCTGTTCTCCTGAATCTGTATCACTGTGGGTTTCCTCCTCATACTCTGATGAAACCTCGGATGCCATGACTACTATTTTATAAACTGAATTTAGGTTTCCCCTTTGATGATAATGAAAGCTAGGTTGTTTTGATAATCTTTCAAGTAGATGAGCTCCACAAAGATTTGAGGCGATTTGGTGAAGTTCTGGGCGTTTTGTCCCTGTGCACCACACGTAAAGCCCAATGTGCTGCGCACTAGGTATGCGCCGCACCTGTGGAAAATTTGAACTACAAGCAGGCTCTGTGTGCGCCGCGCCCGGTGTGTGCGTCGCGCGCCTTCAAACTGCCTCCAACTCCCTCAAACGCTCACGATGCACACTCACACCCTTTGCAACATTTCTCCAAGGCTTGGATTAGCACAATGCCTTTGATTTTGATGAAAACTTGTATATATAGCCTTGGAGGTCATGTTTTAAATTTACTTTTTTAAAAAACCCACTTTTCTAATGTCCTGTTCAACACTTTTTCACTGATTTTAATATAACTCTGATTTTCATTTTCCCTCTGAAATTTTGGCTCAAACGATGAAATTTTCGACACTTTTTGCAGGGATTGCATGACAGAGCATCTGGTCACAGGAACCATGATTGCACCTGAAGAAATCAATTGTCGACTCTTTTTGAAAATTTTGTCACAAATGACACTATTTGACTTTTCTTCAAAACAGAGTTTTGAAGAATAGTTGAAGTCTATCAATATGATGGTTAAACTGTGTGGATCATTGCTTTGCAAGAGCATCCCTCTGGCCTGCATGGCTTTACTGGACATGTCAAAGACCAAATTGATCAATCCCTAGACCTAATGACCAAAATGACTTTTGTCCATTAAAGGAACAGACCTTGACTGTTATGAACCTTTTGATTATTTGACACAAATACATAAGCCAACAGGAGCCAGACATGAGGGGAAATTACTAGCATGACTTTCTCCGTCAGATTATGGCATGCCCCTAGTGGAATGCAGCTGAGTGAATGAAGCGGGACACCTAAACATGAAATGCAAAAAGAGTTTTGATCTCTGGCAGAGGACTGACCAGACCGACTCTAACATTGGCTCCAATGGGGAATGGTAGCTCCTTGGAGGTGCCAAGAACAGCAGATCTCTGGAGGAGCTAGACAGTGCCTTTTGTCCATTGGGCTATGGAGTCATCATTTCGACTACAACACAGGACTCTAACTTATTTATGAAACTGAAATGACCAAGAAATTGACTCAAACTTGACATTGAAATGACTCAAAAACTAACTTGACAGACTGAAACCAAATTGAAATAAAAATGGTATTTACAATGACAGTGGAAGCAGCGTTAATAAATCAGCAGTGGTACCGCTTGAGCAGCCGACCATTGATCGGCCCTCCAGGACAATCTTCCCCATTCATTTCCTTCAGAAGAAAGGCATTCTGACCCCTATATGCTGCAATCTTGAAAGGACCTTTCCAAAGATTCTCAAATTTTATGTGCTTACCTTTCTCTTCATTCCTTGCATCTCGCTTCAGCACCACATCATCCAACTGAAATCTATCGGCCTTTGCTTTTCTGTCATAGATTTTCTTCATTTTCTCCTGCAATTTGGATATGTTCTTGAAAACTTCTTCTCTTGTCTGCTGCAAGTGGACCATTTGATTCAACCTTCTCTGCATGGGATGTTCTTCACTTCCTGCCTCTTGAAGAAGTCTGACTACCGGGGCAGCAATAGAGGTGGGAAATACTATGTCAAATCCATAAACAAGCTCAAGCGGTGACATACCAATGGATTTTTTCTGACTGATCCGATCTGCCCAAAGCGCATGGACCAACCTCTTTCCAGCTCTTTTTATTTATTTCTAGTAGCTTCTTGATGATTTTGACCAATGATTTATTCGAAGATTCTGCCAATCCGTTGCCTTGCGGATGATAGGCAGCTGAGTGACCCAAAATGATGTGATATTTATGACAAAATTCTACCATCCTCTTTGATTTGAAAGCTGCTGCATTATCGGTGATTAACTTATTCAGAAAACCAAAGCGAGACAAGATGTTATTTTCAAGAAATGAAATGATTACTGTATCTGTAGCTTGTCTAGTGGGTGCTGCTTCAATCCATTTTGTGAAATAATCTGTCGCTGTGAGGATCCATCTATGCTGTCCGAAAGAAGCAGGATGAATTTCACCAATGAAATCCAACCCCCACTGTTGGAAAGGAGCGCCCACCTCAATAGGCTTAAGTGGTAAAGGCTGTAATTTATGTTTTCCTTCAAAAATGTGACATTTATGACAGCACTTGACCATCTTGTACACATCAGCAAACAATGTGGGCCAATAGTACCCTGCTCTCAAAATTTTATTTGCTGTTGACTTCCAAAAAAGGTGACCACCACACTCTCCTCCATGGAAATCCTCCATGACTTTCTCTGCCTCCTCTTCCACCAAACAATTCAACAAAACGCCATCGGGATCTTTCCAATACAGCGCAGAATTTAGAATGCAAAACTTGGCAGCCTTCAACTTGAGTGTTCTCGCTTTATTTCTAATCATGTCGGGCGGTGGTGATAGATTTTTTAGCACATATATTATATCTGAATACCATGGGGACAGAGCAAACATTTCAGATACCTGAATGGATGATATTTCCTCGTTCTCATCGGACATAGCAACGATTAGATTTATGTCCAAGGCATGCAAGTTCGATTCGGCCATTAACTTCGCCAACCCCTATCCTTTGACCAGCTTTGTGGGCTTTATTTCCACATCATATTCCAGCAAGGTTGCAATCCATTTGCCTCTTCTTCCTTCCGGATCAATCTGCACTAAAACATTCTTTACAGCAGCATTAGGAACATAGGCCAAAATGTGAGAATGTAGAATATATACCTGGAAATCCTTCCATGCCTTCACCAATGCCAGAGCTTGCTTCTCAATGATGTTGTACTTTAAAGCTGCATCTCTTATAGCCCTGCTGAAGAATGCTATGGGTCTTTTGTGATCATCTCTTTTCTGTGATAATACTACTGCCATTGTCTGCTCTGAAGCAAATGAAAATAATATGAAATCTTGAGTGTAGTCCGGGCTGACTAGAACTGGAGCTAAAGAAAGGGCCAATTTGACCAAGTTGAAAGATTTTACAGCCTCCTCTATCCATTTCACTTGGTTTTCCTTCTTGAGCATGTTGGTCATCTCTCTTAAGTGCTCAGCAAGATTAGGCACAAAGCGACGCAGAAAATTCATCTTACCATTGAACGATTGTATCTCTTTTTATTTCGGGCCAGATCGATTTGTTGAATTGCTTACACACGTGCTGGGTCAATATGAATGCCATCCTTTGAAATAATGTGCCCAAGTAATTTTCCTTCCTCCATGGCGAACAAGCTCTTCTTAGGATTCAGCGATAAACCATATTTTCTGCTCTTTTGAAAGACAGTTTTTAGACGATGCATGTGTTCTTCATCAGATTTGGAAAACACCGTCAAATCATCCAGGTACACCACCAAAAACACATCCTTCTCATTCGCAAAAGCCAAGTCCATTGTACGCTAAAATGTGGCACCTGCATTCTTTAAACCGAAAGGCATTTTGGCATAATGAAAGGTTCCCCATGGAGTGGTGAATGTTGTCTTGTCTCGGTCATCCTCATGGACAGAAATTTGGTTATATCCGGAATAACCATAAAGTAGTGACATACGAGATGCCCCCACTACTCGCTGAAGTATATGGTCCATTTTCGGCAGTGGATAATTGTCCTTCAATGAGACTTTATTTAGATTTATAAAATCAATACACGAGCAGATCTTGTCATGCGGAAAGAGTCAATTTTGCGGACAAAACCAACCTCCCTAGAAGCTTAAGGCTTTCTAGTGACAAACAAGACAATTAAGAACAATCCTTCTCTAAATATGCATTTACCATATAAGAAATCGAGTGTTTAGATCCTACCTGTAGTCCAACGCTGTTGTAGTAGTCCAGCCTCGTCGATCCGGATGAGCTCCTCCTTCTCTTCGAAACCTGCATTCACTAACAATCAAACGATTAAATAGCACCTGAATATCTCATAAAATAAAACATATTTAACATACAGACCAAGGAGTATATGAAACAACTCATAAATAACAAATTGTTGAGAAGAATGGACTTATTTGTATTAATAGGAAACAAAAGAAACCATTACAACCTGAGCCTTGGTGTTGTGCAAGTTCCTCCCAGGGTCCAGCAAGAGTTTTCCTTTACTTTGACCAGCTCACCCACTTCCAAATGAAACAAGAAAGGATGACAATCTCTCCTCACAAGCTTCTACAAGGAAGTCCTAATCTCAGCAGCATCTACCCTTAGGAATGTTCAGCTTTCAACCTCTCCTCCCTCTGGCCCAATGCATGTATTTATAGTGCTGTAGAGGAAGTTAATCAGGTCCACCATCAATGGGATAAGCCCCTCTTTGGGTGGGTTAGCTCCCCTCTTGATGGGATAAGTTCCTCTTCCATAGGGATACATGAACCATCTGGAGGCGCTCCATACACGTCAAACAAGCTTCTAGAATGCTCTAGAAATGACCACAAGTAACTTTTTTGGAGTGAAACTTGCGCCTTTTGACCTTTACAGGAGTACGCACCCATTGCTTTACAGACAGAGCGTACAAGTACGCAGGTATTGTGAACTTGGGTTGCGTACACGCAGGAAAGGCTGAGAGAAACTGCGTACCCAGAGATAATTGACTTTTAATGACTTTTCTCTCTTTCTTGGAGTTTGACATGGAAAGCAGAGGCATGAGACTTGCCAAGGAGGATAGAATGACAGTTGATGGAGCCATACTAACTGCAAAAAGTCATGGTGACATTTTTTAGTGTAACAGATTGCCCCCTAAAGTGCGAAGCCTGAAGTAGATTTAGGGTTTCAAATCATCTAGGAAGGGTGAAGTACTTTATCATTTCAAGGATTATCTTGTGGAGAGCTTGGTCAGAACCTGCAAATATTCAACACAAAATACATATATAAGATGGTATCATCGCTGAGGTAGGCATTCCCATACTCATATTGAAAACTTTAACTAACAATCTAACTACTGCTCTGATACAAGAATGATTTCGCAGTACATCATAATCATAGACAAATGTAGACACAGTATGGACGCAGCCACTTGTTTATGATTAGTCTACTTATATAATGAATACAAAACTCCTCGCAGCCTGGATGGTGGAAACTAGATCCAGGGTCTTGATTTCTACTTCCCGAATTGGTACGATTCTATCCATGCGAATAAATGAGTTGATGTCGAACATGGTAGAAACCACTTGATTACCAGTCAATGATGTAAACTGTTAACAAGTGTGAGAGAAACCACCAGTGATGTCAATGGTTCTCAAAGTACCCAGTACAATCCATGAGATGTGAATGAATGAGTTGATGTCGAACATGTCACGGAATCCCTTTATCGAAAGTCAATGATGTAAATTGTCGTCAAAGGCGAGAAACCTGCCATTGATGCATGCAGACTTCAAGGTACTGATGATTTCTAAGTCATCTCTCTAGATAATGTGCTGATGTCGATAGAAAGCCACCCGTTGCAGGCAAGCCCACAACACGAAATCATAGTTCAAGTTGAAGAAATATTGCTGTACGGACTGACTCAGGGATGGTCAAAATGGATGACAAGTATTTTGCATATGAATGGTTTATTTGCAGAGACCTCTTGAACACATAACGACACGACAGATGGCTTGGCGATGATTGACCCAAAGTTAATACCCAGAAACGGTTGAAGACTTTCAAAGTGGTTTAATCAACTTTAAGACAAAGGATTTCCCAACCCAGGTGAATGAAAAGTGTCGTGTTCAAGAGTGGTAGTAAAGTTCTTCTATGACAGAGGATAACAAATAGGTTCATTCTTCTCTCTTTTCCCCCACCATTTCTGGCAAGTACCTCTTTATTTTTTACAAGCTTGAGGAGGATAACATATGCTTGATTATAAGCTCATTCTTCAGATGAGTCCAACTTAGTTTAGATTCGAACCCTAAGAAGGAGTGGTTCGTTCCTGTTTGTAATCGAACAGGTCCTTTACTGTGAAATTTTAACGAGTCCAGTATAGGAGAAACTCGACGTTTTTCATTTTTAGAGAGTCTGAAAAAACTAAAGAAGACTCCAGGGTTGAACTTTTTCGTAAATTTGTGTCTCTCAAGCCCGAAAAAGTATAAAATAATACTTGAGAGAACCGCTTGATCTTGCGACCAAGGAGTACTTTCATGATTAGTGCCTCTGACCTGAAAAGTAAAAAGCGATCAAGGACACGTCGTTTTATTTCCAGTATCGAGTTTGAAACGACAAAAACTCGGCAATCTTTTCCTGTTTTTACGGTCAGAAAAGGGCTATAAGGGGACCGTCTTTTAATTCCACTTTAACGAGTGTAAAAGAAACGCTCGGCAATCTTTTCATGTTTTAGGAGTCAGAAAAGGGCTTAAAAGATGACTCTGATGTTTTGGTTCGTGAAAAATGATAATTTTCTCTGAAAGTCCTTTTGTCCTGCACAAAAACAACACATTACTCATACCTGTTTAAGATAGGCAAAAATACATTGAAAAATATCTCTCCATGGTGAAAAATAAACAAACCTAGCATTCATTTATCCAAAAAACCTATAAAAAGACTTTTTACCATGTCATTTTTACCATTTTACTGTTGAGGGAGAGAAAAGGGCTTTTGGCAAGAAACTTCTCGTGGACTTTGCGGAGAATCCGACCGTCGGAATCGAGCGCCGTCTCTTTCAGGTATTCCACAACATCCTCCTCTTTGTTTTCATCCATTTAGAATTTCATTTTAAGCCCTAGTTTGATTTTTTGGGGGCTTTGGGGTTTTAAGATACGCCTTTCGGGGTACGCAGGTGCCCCATGGGCGACCTGCGTACCCCGACATTTTCGTTAATGGGAAAATGGCCGGAGTACGCAGCCTACCTTCAGAACAGCTGCGTACCGCCGCTCTGTTTCTGAACGCGGGGTGCGTACTCCGCGCAAAGCAATTTCAAAACCCCAATTCTTAAAATTAAACCATTATTTTTTGATTTAATGAATTCTAATGGGTGTTTTCTGGTGTGTAGATTGCCCACCATGCTTGATTGGCGCGAAAGAGAACACGAAGATGTCGATTTGGCCGCAATAGATCATCAACCTTCCATTGATGCTTTGAAGGCATGCGGTCTCTACAAGTACTGGGCCAAACCTGGCATGAGGGCCCAAGTGCCATTCTTAGAGTGGCTGGTTGAAAGGTGGAACGTCCAGGAACAATGTTTTTACATCGGAGGGCACCAGCTCGAGATAGAGCCCTCAGACATATATTTTCTCACTAGTTTGCCTAATAGGGGCGAGCAACTGTCTCTGTTCGGGACTAGGCCGGGTGGCCAATCCCTTGCTAGTCTCCGACTAGAGTGGTGCAACAATCAAAACCAGGAGAAGCAAGGATAATTTTAGGGGCGAATGTTCGCCCTTTGGCGAAATTAAGGGGTTTTAAATTTTTAGTGGGCGAATATTTTGTATCATAGTACATTTTTACAAATCACCTCAAATAGCCCACCTTATTTTAAGGGAGAGGGTAAAAAAGGTAAATTTAGCCCTTGAAATTAGGACTTACAACCTTCCATTCGCCCATTTTCAAGAATAGGTTTTATTTAAGTGAATCCATTCGCCCATTTTCAAGAATAGGTTTTATTTAAGTGAATCCTATGGGCTAAATACCATATTTATAAAAGAGGTATGGTAAATTAATAAAAATATAAATAAATGAGAGGTATGGTAAATAAATAAAACATTTTTTATATTTACTCCATAAGTCACCTTATATACATGTAAGGGTGTAA
Source organism: Pinus tabuliformis (assembly GCA_031772625.1). Lineage (NCBI taxonomy): Eukaryota > Viridiplantae > Streptophyta > Pinopsida > Pinales > Pinaceae > Pinus > Pinus tabuliformis. The sequence goes on along the minus strand of CM062808.1, from coordinate 372,788,328 downwards.
ACAAATAAAAATATAAGTAAAGTGGAGGTATGGTAAATAAATAAAACGTCTTTTTATACTTACTCAAAAGGTATGGTAAATAAATAAAAATATAAATAAACTAGACGTATCGTAAATAAATAAAACCTCTTTTTATATTTAGTCCATAACCCTCGTTCTATTTATGAAGGCTTAAGAAAGAGGTTTTATTTAAGTGAATCATATGGGCCAAATACCATATTTGTAAAAGAGGTATGGTAAATTAATAAAAATATAAATAAACTAGAGGTATGGTAAACAAATAAAACATTTTTTTATATTTACTCCATAAGTCACCTTATATTTACGAACACTCAAAAAATGGGTTATATTTAGGTGAAACTTATGGCCAAAATACTATGGGACAAATACCATGGACTAGATTGTTATTAATACCATGCAAAAAACCATTATTAACCCTAATATTAGAATTAATAAAAATAAAAATGGCACGTGGTATTGACCCATGGTATTCACCAAAATGGCACATGGTATTGACCCATGGTATTCACCTGGAATGTAGCCTATTTAAATGGGGGAATTAAACCAGCATGTAGCCTATGCTAAGATTCACTAGGACTTTACAAAGTTTTATTATTTAGTGAAAGACTCGCCAAGATCTTACAAGATTTTATAATTGAGTAAAATATTCGCCATGCCTGGTGAGAGATTCGCCAAAAAATTATATATACATATTATATTATTGATAAAATCGCCTTCCATTTTTCCTATATACCATGGAGATTCGCCCATTTATTATATTTATAAATTTAGGGGGGGTTCTTAAAATTTTCCCTGAGGAGAAGGGGATAGAAATTAAATACATATCCCGACCTGAACTTATGGTAATTGCCTTTACAGTTACCAAACTCTGCGGCACAGCCGCTTTGCACATTGCCACCGGGTCCCAAATGCGGATGGCGATTGATTGCTTCCGAGGCACCATTTTCAACTGGTGCGATGCTGTGTTGGCCAACATGAAGGGCCAACTGACTAGGGCAAAGAACGGGCAATTAAAGACCTTTGGGTATGGGCCTTTAGTTGTGAGCTTTGCCCTAGAGAGAGTTCTGATGCTTATCCCTCAGCATCTCACTGTTGCGGTTGGGCCACCTCGGGAGCCAAAGTTGATGCAATGGGTTGCGGTGATGGCCCGGCATCCTGATGAAGGAGCGGGAGTTGTCCGATTTCCTGCGGGTTACTTTCACTGGTTGGAGGACCAGGTCTTTGCGATCCAGGATTTTCCTTATGCCGGAGTGGATTTTCGCGGTGATCCGGACATGGTTCTTCCACAGGGAGAACAATGGGACGACAGAGGTACTTCATTTTTCACAAGTTTTTAAATTATCTATTTTTTTTGTTTTTATATATCGTCTCAAAACTGACAGTAAAAACTTTCAAGATGCAGATGTGGGTCCACGGCGTCCAGCCAATCTCCGGCCTTTCGAGAGGAGACAACCAGTTGCACCGGCCCCGGTCCCACAGGATGCGGCTGCAGAGACCTTAGCTGAGTTGGAGTAGGATCTAGAGCGTCTGACGGCGGATATACCATAGACTACTATAGATAATATTCCTATCAGACTTCAGCGCTATGTAGTCGCAGTCCCAGGACCTTTTAGGAGGTTCTTATGTAGGGTAGCCCGTGCAGTGGTGTCATATAGGGAGCACCACCAGTGATTGGATGGTCACTTTTGTAGACACATGTGACATTTTGGTTTTTTGTACTTATCATTTTTGCCGATCATAAGGTGTTTTGCAACCTATGATCGAAGACGATGTATTTTTGACACACTCCTATCTATATATATCATTATTACCGGCTTATCTTGTTAAACATGTGTGATTAAATGTTAATGTTTTTAAATTTACATGTATGATTATCGCAAATGTCTGTCTAACATTCGAGAAGCAATTGCATCTGCTAATGTATTAAAAGACCTTGGAATATGTTGATATTCGATGTAATCAAATTCACGTTCCAAAAGACGCACTCTCAAAAATAACCTTAATAACACTGGATTTCTAATGGCATAAACTCTATTAAGCTGTAATACAACGAGTTCAGAATCTAACCTCACTATCAAACTCCGAATCCCAAATGAAATGGATTCAGATAATAATTCAATCACTGCACTGTATTCTGCAATGTTGTTTGTTGTTTGACCGAGGCTCACCCCATGCATAGAAACTAACTTGTCAGAGGGTGAATAGATAACCCAAGCTGCGGAAGAGATATTCCGTGTACTACGACAAGCACCATTAGCAAATCCAATGTACGTTTGGAGAGGCATCGACATCTGCAAACATCAAGGGTAAAACCAATATAAGCAGAATAACGACGAAAAACACACTTTCTAAACTAAGCACGTTGTCTATTCTAACAAACACACTAGCTAGAAAGAAAAAATTAACCTAACTATCCTAACGAAAATCTTCACACCCACCATTTAAGCATAATACCTCTTTAGGTAAAGTCCATTTCTGGGTTTACCCAAAGAGTCCCCATCAAAGTCAACCAGCTCATAGGCCCCTTTTGCTAGCTTTCGCTTAACAATGTAGGGTCCATGCCACATAGGAACGAATTTTCCAGCACCTAATTTATCGTTAGCTTGATCATACAATAGCACTAGGTCTCCTTCCGAAAAATTTCGAGGGGTCACATTTCGATCATACTGATCTTTCATTCGTTTTGCATGAGTCTCGATTGCTAATGCAGCATCGCGTCGAGTCTCATCTAATTGAGCTAAATACAATAAACGCTTCTCCTCTTCGGAAGTAGCTGGAAGTAATTCGACAACCATTTGAAGTGATGGGATTTCGCATTCAATGGGTAGCACGGCTTCCAAACCATAAACTAGTTGGAAAGGAGTGAACCCTGTTGATGTTTTCACCGAAGTTCGATATGCCCAAAGCGCGGAAAATAACATGTTGTGCCAATTCGACCGATGAATGCCAATGATTCGTCGGATCATGATGACCAAAACTTTGTTGATGGACTCAACCAGACCATTGGCTTGTGGATAATAAGGAGTTGAGCTATCATGGCGCAAACCAAGCTGGCCTGTAAGTTCTGTCATCATAATGTTTCGAAAATGGCGCCCATGGTCAGTGATTATCGCTTGTGGGACACCAAACCTAGCAATAATGTGATTGAATACAAAAACTGCAGCGGTCTTGCCGTCTGCCTCAAATGTAGGCATCGCCTCGGCCCTCTTAGTAAAATAATCAACGCAAGGATGATATACGCATGCCCCCCGGCTGAGTGAGGGTTACATGTAATAAAGTCGATACCCCATTTTGCAAAAGGACTAACGGCAATTATAGGGTGGAGAGGAGCTGGTGGTGCGTGCATCTTGCGATCAAACACTTGACAGTTGTGGCATTTTCGGACCGCAATGATACAATCTTTAAACATGGACGGCCAGAAATAGCCAGCATGCAACACCTTCTGAGCTGTGGCATACCCAGACATATGACCGCCACATGCCCCAAAGTGACAGTCATTCAAAACCCTATCTGCCTCTTCGTGAGTTAAGCAACGTCAGAAAACCAAGTCCGCCCCACGGCGATAAAGAGTATCTCCAATAATTTTGTACTGTTGGGACTGGAATCGAATTTTCCGACGTTCCGTCTTAGAAGCGTCGGGCCGAAAGGATTGGGTTTGGAGATAGATGATTATATCCCCGTACCACGGATCTAAAGTGCTGATGAGAAACAAAGATTCGTCCGCAATGGGCTCTTCTGCCACAGTTTCCGTGTCAGCACGCGGGAAGTCACACATCAACTCTGCAAAGACTAAAGATTTCTTGGACTTAGACTTTTCAAACTCTGTCGAACTCTTGCAGGATAACGATCCATTTAGAGTACTTGCCCCCTGTTAGTGTCGGTCTTGAGCCCTCCATCAGTGATCAATAACTCTTTGCATATGCAGTTATAGGTGTCTCATCAATGTCAGTTTTGCATCCCACTAGGCATGCCATAACACTGAATGGAGGAGCTGGTCTTTGTTCCCTTCTTGGCTTTGCTGGATCAGGTCATACAACAATGTAATTGAGTCATGCTTGTTCTTATTTTTTGTCTTGAGATTCCATGGTCTTAGGTCTAGGGTTTTGAGTCAAAATCATTTCAAGGTAATGAGTCATGGTCAGTAAGTGCCCAGCAAGCCGGAAGGAATTGTGTACATATGTTTCATTATCATTTTCTTCAGCTACAGCTCACTTTATGCCTTGGATTTAAAAAACCCTGTTTTTAAATCCAAGGTCATGAGGAATTTGTAAAAATAAAGAAATTTTCAAAAATTTGTAAAAGTGCCGGCAACAACCCTGGTTCCTTCACTACAGTCCATCAGGCGGTCAACCTGCAAAAAAAACGGAGTCAAACGCATCAAAAGAGCTCATTTCAGGACAAAAAGACTCTAAACAGTGTTAAAAAGAAAAGCAAGTTGAAAACATTAGAAAGTGGGTTCTAAAGTTAAATTTTTTTAAAATGACCCTATAAAAGCTAATTTCCCTCTTTAGTCACTCTTATTGTGCAATTGAAAGTGAAAATTTCGTGCTAGAGGCAAAGAAGGCGATTTCGTGGCAATTTTCTGCAAATCCAGTGCTTGGGAAGGTGCGCGACCATTCCACGGGTGTGCGCGACCATTCCACGAGCATTTCCCTATGTAAATTTACACAGGTGCGACCATTCCAGTGGTGCGCGACCATTCCAGGGTGGTGCGCGACCATTTGGTCCGCCTGCACAGAAAACTCACCGAAATTCATCCAAACTCCAAATTTCTCCAAATTTGCTCGGGTTTTTTCCAAGGTATGCCTCCTTTATCAAGTTTATGAGTGTGTCATGGATTCAAAGGAGATTTATGGTCATGTTTTGTCATGCAAGAAAACAATGAAAAATAGGTTAAATGATGGTTGTTTTGCAAGCATATGTTATGACAGTTTGTTTGTTTTTCAAGGCAATTTTCTTTCCTTATGTCCCTCCTTTCATTTTCCCATGTTAATCACATATGTTAATATGTCATATTTATTGATCTCATTTGCAAATTAACCATACAAACCCTACCCCTAAATCCTATCAAACCCTAGTTCTTTCTAACCATACAAATCCTACCTTTTCCCCATGCTACATGATTAAAACCCTACACTCTCTACACAGCAAATTTGCATATGTTAATACACAGCAAAGTAAAAAACATTGTAAAAAACAAAAAGAAAGTGATGACAAGGCATGCACACAAGAATTGTAAAAACAGTGAAAATGCCATTTGCATAGCCTTATAAAAAATAAAGAAAAATGTCATCTTGCTATGTATATGTCAAAGGTTGCAAGCTATGTTAAAGTCATGACAAAAATCCATTAAATGTACAGCTGCATAGCTATCAAAAAAGACCAGTTTTGCTGTGATTAGGGTTTTGCATTAACATGGTATTCTTCCCCATCCTTAAGACTCTGTTTTTCCCTATATATTCCCCATATGAAAACCTAATTCAAATTGCATTTCCCTTCATACAAAGCTCCTTATGCAATTGAATTTCCATCCCCAATGTCAAAGCATACAGTGAAACCCTAATTCCCAATGACAAATGCAAAAATGAAACTACCCCTGTTTAAATGAACTGTTGTTATGAAAATTGATTGGCAGTGATTATTAAAAAGGTTTCATTGTTTCCCTAACCCCAATTCCCTATATCCCCTCATCTCCCTAACTCACATGACATCATTCCCTCCATGATGAAGATTTTCATTGTCCTTTCCCTTGGTGCTTATCAAAACACACATTTTCCCTAATAAAGTATTGATTTGCAAATGATGAGAGATGAGATGGCATGTTTGACATTGTGTGATTATTTCCTTCAAAGTTCCCTGTTTTTTGTATATATTTTCCCTTTCCTTATATAAACTCCCTCCCCTAACATTTTCCTCATGATTTTTCCCCTTGAAAACAACATACTTCTCAGCATTTTGCAGGCAGGGCAGCGATCATCTTTGCCTAATCTTGTTCCACCTTGCTCAATAACATCTTGTCAACCACTGAAACTGATGAGCAAGGTGATGACCGGTCTTCTTCTACAGAGGTTGAGACACAGCAGAGGCCTCGTAAGGGTGGCAAAGGTGGTCATCATAGAGGTTACATGTTTGCAAGGAAAAAATGAAAATTCTCCAAAGGAAGCTGTCAGAGGCCCGGAAGAAGAAGAAAAGGACAAATCCACTCCGCATCTTGGCTGAGGCATCCCTCACTCATCATGGTACTGATCAGCCTTGATCTAGCATCAAAATCTGAAAATTTTGAGAATTTTGGAGCATTTTGCAAATTTTTGGTAAAATTACAGGTTTTTGCCCGTGGAATGGTCTCACCCCGGGTGAGACCATTCTGGAGGATTGCTCGGAATTTTGAAAACTTGGCATTTTTGGAAAGGGCATGCAAAGAGAAAAATTACCAATACTTGGGAGAAGCCTGATTTTGAGATTTGAGCCTCCAAAAGCTCAAAATACATCAAAAAAATGACTTTCTGCCCACTTTTTGAGTTGCAGAAAGTGACCTTGGGAGAAATGGTTTTTGAGGGGGAAAAACAACTCCAAATTCAGAAATTCCACTTGGGATGGAAAGTAGACAGACCAAGCTTTCCAATGAGCCATCTTTCACCTGATTTGGATCAGTAGAACCCACTCAAAAGTTGCTGCAAAGGGGCGCGACCATTCGAGCCAACTTCGCCAGAATTGACCTTTTTTGTCAAAAAACACTGTTTTGACTATGGTTGACCATTTTTACTTGTAGATGATGGATAAATGTAATATTTTCATGGCACTTTGATAGATTTTATCTCTCTTTACCCTTCTAGAAGCTTCCATGATGTAAAAAGTGAAAAATTAATGCATGGATGAGTTAGCTAAGTAATAGAGGCAAGTTGTTTGGCTGCCTATTTTCTAGTTCTTAGTTTAGAATTAGTTCAAACTGCTCCTAGGAAGCTGAGCTCGACCCCTAGAGGTGGGGAAAGGAGTTAGATGGTCTAGATGGTCTATATTATGCTCTCTCCTTCTCATTTTCATGGTTGGACTCTTGTGGAAGAAAGCTTTCATTGTATATTGTACATCTATCTCTGCAATTTAAGGAAAAGGAAGGCCAGGGTTTTGCAGACATCATTGTGGATTCTTGTGGATTGTTGTGTTGATGGTGTGTTCTCTACATGTTCTTGTAAGTTTTGTTTATGTATTCCACATCTCTCTTTTGCTTCTAATTGGACAGATGAAGTGGTAAAGTTTGAATTCATGCTTTGACATGCTCAGCTTTTTAGTTTGTTCAATATTTATGTTTTCTACTGTATAGAGAGGATTCAAATTGGTTATTTGCCCTCTTTAGCTCCTCCTCTATCATTCCTGATCATCCACCTCAGATTAAGGCATCAGCACTCACTCCTACCTTGCCCCTAAGATCACCCTGCAAAAACTGTGCTCATTCCCCGCACCCTGAATTGCACTTCCACCAATTGCCACCAAAAACCCCAAAAAACTTTAAATCAACCCTCCTTATCAGTTTACTAGCCTAATATTAGTGTTCCTAATTGGGTCAGCCTAATCATATTGAAAGATCTACCGAATCTGACCCGAGAGAGCCTTCTCATACCTCGTAGGGCTAGCTACGAGGTGAAATGGTTTGATGTAGCCTTGAAGATTTACTTTTCTCAGCCTAGGGTGAAATCTCAAGCGCTAACACCCCCTAGCAATTGTTTAGTCAAAATGTAGATCATAGGGTTGCAATCTGAAATGACTATAGTTTTATGGAGAAGAATGTAATGACGAAAACGTTGGACAGCCTGAACGGCTGCCAGGGCCAATTTCTCCACATGCGAATATTTTAGCTCAGTGGGATTTAACGTCCTACTAAGATAATATATCACATGTTCCGTTGCGAATTCGTCTTCCTGAACTAATACCATCCCAATCGTGGAATGAGAGGCAGCGAGGTACAAAAAGTAGTCTTGGTTGTAGTTGGGAGGGTGCAACAACGGTGCATGGGTCAACGCGTGTTTAAGTGCATCAAAAGATTGCTGAGCTATCTCATCCCAAGAGAATTGAGCGTTCTGTTTCAACAACCGTGTAAAACCTTTTGTAATCTCGGCGTAGTTAGGAATGAATCGGCGTAGAAAGTTTGCTTTCCCTTGCAAACTTTGGAGTTGGCGAAGACTCGAAAGGGGAGGCAATTTGATGATAGCTTCTACCTTCGAGGGATCGACACGAATGCTGGCTTTTGAAACTACAAATCCCAGAAATCGTCCGACTTCTATACAGAAGACACATTTGTGTGGGTTCAAACGTATACGATAATGCCTACACCTCATGAAAATTGCTCGTAAATGGACAAGGTGTTCAGCTCGATGTAAGGAATGAGCAGGCAAATCATCGAGGTACGGTTGCACAATGTGTTTGATGTCATGAAACGCATAAGACATCGCCCTTTGAAAAGTGGCTCCAGCATTCTTAAGCCCAAAAGGTAATTTGCAATAAGCAAATGTCCCCCATGGACAAATGAAAGCCGTTTTTGGTTGATCAGCAGGTAGAATATTGATTTGATTGTAACCGGAAAAACCATCCATAAAGGAAAAGATTTCACTGCCGGCACAATCATCAATTATTTGATCGATATAGGGTGTTGGATAGTTGTCTTTGGGACAAGCACGATTAATATCCCTATAGTCGATACATATTCTTATTGTTCCTTGTTTTTTGTTAACCGGAACAATATTCGATACCCAATCCGTTAATGGGATCGGATAAATGAAACCTGCTTTCAACAGCTTCTCAACTTCTGCTTTAATTGCAGCCGCTTTTCGAGGGTGTATCTGACGCAGACGTTGCCGAACGGGTTTAGCGTCCGGGTAAGTCTTGATCTCATGAACAACAATAGAGGGATCAATTCCTGGCATTTTCTCATAGGACCAGGCAAACACGTCGCGGAATTCTTGAAATAGGGCCTTGTATGTTTGAATTTCGTCATCTGTACACGAGGCACCTATATGAATGTTCTCAACAATTCCAGTTTTTACTGAAATGTCAATGGCAATAGTTTGGGAAATGTTTCCCAAATTCAACTCTGAATCAGGATGTTTCATGGGATTCTGAGCGTCCTTGACATATTCAGCCATAAAGATTGATGAAAAATCATTTTCAAAGGCATCACCCTCAGGTAAAAACGAAGATCTATGATGGAGATCTTCCCATGGTAGATTGTCTACACTTAGGATTTCGCGAAGTTGCTCGTCAGATGACACGACTTCGGGAAACGCTATCCGTTCTGAGGTTGATGTGAAAAATGATTCCTCATGGACCACATTCATTTGGTCAATTTGGGTTGAACGCGAGTCGGTAAAAGACTGCACGGCTTCGTAAGCAATTTCATACATACTCAAAGGCATAGCATCACCAAATGAGTCTATTTCAGATTCAGATGGGACAATCCATGGATCATCGTAAATAATAGTATCTGATGTAATCATATGAATGAATGCGAATGAAGGGTCTGCGTTGATTGGAGGAAAAGGAAAAGTTCCCAGTAAACCGGAATCTTTAACTAATCCTACGCCAACATCCTTATAAGGGATAGTCGTTTTACCGACATGCTGGATACTCTCTGAAGAGGCTGGGTCGGATGAAAAGAAAGCCAGCTGGTCTATTGTCACGATCTTGCCATTATGTGGAAATTTTATTACTCTGAAGACTGATGAGACGACTGCCGTCATAGCGTAAGACCAACTTCGACCCAAGAGAAGGTTGTAGTCTAGAGGGGCATCAACCACCTCCACATCCAGACTAACGGTTTTTCCTTCAACCCCTATAGGCAAATCCTGTAGAATGCCAAACGGATGGAACCCACGGCCATCAGAGGCCTTAAGAATTGTCGGGGATTGGTTCAGCGAAGGAGAACCAAGCGATCTCCAACACTGAATCGACATAATACACGTGGAAGCTCCCTCATCAATTACCGTCCGATGAATAGGCCTGTTTTTTACTATCACTGGGATCTAGAAAGCCATCTGATGAGGTAAACGCGGTGTACTATTTTCTAGATCAAAGATTATCACGTTCAGGTCCTGAACATCAACAGCTCCTATAGCCGACAAAAGTAATTTTCTTTGTGCTGGACATGATTGTAGCACTTCCAAGGCCGACATTGCTGAGGGTGAAACAGCTAAATCCTCAACAATGTTGTAATTCTGGGCCGCTCTCGCATGTGGATTGAAAGCAGACCTTCGAAGTACACCCTTGGCGGGCGGTTTAATTACTAAGTCAGGGTTAGGTTTCTCGATCTGTAGTGGATCGAAACCGGGAGCTGAGGTTGATGGATTTGACTGAGAAGATTCTGCTTCTTTCGATCCATCAACAGGACTTTTACTACCATAATCGTGTGATCGAGTCGCAATCCATACATGAGACATCATCAATATGGGTTCTTCACTGGCACTCGAGGAAGAACCTATCATCTTACTCTCCTGCTTTGGAAATGGATCTTTCAAAATAGCAGGAGTTGGGGAACCCTTGACGATCTTCACAACCTCGGCCCGATGAGGGCAATCTCTTGTAAAATGATCCTCTTCACAAATAAGACAAGGATATCGAGGTTTGCGCTTTTCGTCATTGGTTTCCGACTTTTCTTTTTTCTCCTTTGGAGCCTTGTCTACTTTATCCTTCTTCTTGCCTTTCTTCTTCCCACCGTTTTTTGATTTGGCTGTAGATGTCTCTACAGCGTGTATATCAGCGGAAACTTCAGCAGAAGATTCTCCTGTCAGGGAGTCTGGTAAGGTGATAATGGGCGAAGAATTCTTGGAAGACTTCTTCTTGCTTTTAGTATTCACCATACCAATCATGCCATCAGCAGCATGAGATCCCGAAGGAGCAGCAGCGATTTGATTCGACTTTGGAAGATCTGGGATCTTTTCGTGTAACGTACCCGACTGAGTATAAACTAAGTCAAGGTACTGTGCTTGAGCGATGACTTGCTCTTCAGTAACTACTCCGGCCTTGGCTACGTCTTCAGTAATCTTCGGTAATAATAATTTAACAAACCATTCAGCTAAGATTTGGTCCAGGATAAAAACTTTCACTAATCGCCTTCGACGTCTCCATTCATGTATATGGTCGGAAATATAAGTAGACGTCGACTGTTTCAATGAAGTTAATAACTCGGTGCCATTATCATATCTGACCGGCAACTGAAAATGTGTTAAGAACGAGGTAGCTAACTGACTAAAATTATAAAAAGAGGCCCGTGGTAACTCAATATACCACTTGGCCGCGAGACCAATGAGCATACGTTGAAAAAGACGTAAACGGATCGAATCATCCGAGATAGAATTTGAAGCACACCAGAGGTGGTAAGTCATCACGTGATTTGATGGATCCTCTCCAGACTTACCTTCGAACTTGGGTATGTCACTGGGCAACTTATTTGGCATTGGCAGGCAGAACGGAAGATAATTTATTGGATCGTTCGTTATGCGCGTCAAGTCTGGTAAATCCAAAGTTGCGATAAATGGAAATTGCCGATTAGGATCCCTAAAACTCTGAGTCACAAGACCAGTCCCAGGAGGAGGATATCCAGGATAACTTGGAACAGGAATCGCATTCGGGATATTGTATCCTCCCGGAAAACCAGGACTAACCGGACCGTACTGGGGTTGTTGTGGTTGTTGATAAGTGTACCCAGGATACGGTTGATACTGGTAAACCGGTTGTTGGACAGCAGGCCCGTATTGGTACTGCCCCTGGTACGGTTGATAAACAAATTGTGGTTGAGAAGTAACAACCGTACTTAAACCTGGCTGCCCCAGAGGCATCTGAACCGTAGTTTTAATCGTAGATCCAGACAATGGTAAAGATGTCTGCGGAGTAGTGGCAGAGAAAGTAGAAACCGGAGCTGTCGATACTCCAGAAGTAGGTGTGGTGGAAGGAACAGATGTTGCGGTAGTTGCAGCAGTCGTTTGAGATGGAGTACTAGGTGCAATTGGCGACTGAGTAACTATCGAAGGTACAGAAGTTTGAACATTAGACTGGACTGGTTGCTGGGGTTGACCAGAAACCATAGGTTGTCCAGTTTGAGATGACAACTGTACACTTGGCTGCAACACTTGTTGAACTTGCGATGGATCCCACACTACGTTCATTCCGGGGTATTGACCCATGACAGGTTGAGGATATTGAGATCCATAACTGGATTGAGGGTAGGATTGATAATTGAAAGGTACATTTCCCGTACTTTGAACATAAGATTGACCTTGAGGTGGTTGATAACCTTGACTCGAGTACTGACCTTGGGGTAGATACCCTTGAGGTAAGTACTGATACTGGAGTTGACCTTGAGGCATATATTGATACTGAGGTTGACCCTGGGGTACATATTGAGGTTGGGGTTGACCTTGAGGAATGTACTGTACCATGGGTACATACTGTCCTTGAGGTTGCCCCCCAGATGCAATTTGTGTACCTTGGGGTTGCCCCCCAGGAATTAATTGAGGCTGCCCCCCGGGCGGTAATTGACCACCTTGAGGTTGAGAACCGGGAATTGAACCTGACATCATATAAATGTCTCCTACACCCAACGGTTTATTACCATTGTTTCCAGCTAATGCCCCATGTCCAATGGGTTGAGGAGATGCTCCTGCAAAAGTACCAGAAAGTGACTGATACCCAGCAGGAACAGAAGGACCACCATACAAGAAAGATTCAGGGGGTTGAGTAAACACGGACGACTGACTAGACATATTTACAGGAGTATAAATACCTCCGGGTGGATAAGGAGTACGAGGTGGAGAAAAACTTATGCCTGAGTTGTCTAAGTAATTGGTTAACGAAAGATACCAAGTAGTACTTCTAGGTGGACTGTAAAAGATAGATTCACGCTCTCTTAGATCAATAGTAGGTTGATCTTCAAGAATAGGGCCTACTTCTTCTTCTGGAGCAAGTTCTTCAATAGCTATCAAACCAGAAGGAAGATTTTCGGTGATGACTCTTTCTACCCTAGGTGAATCAGGAACACTAGAAGTTGGAGTAATAGGTTCAGATATTTCAGGTTCTTCGCCTATATCACTAGTAGACGAAAAACTACCAGCAAGCTCAGAAACTGCAACAGCTTCAGGATTGTCACCTGTTTCTAGACTTTGGTAATCTGGACGGACTACCAACAAAGATTCTCCTTCTTCAGGTGAACCTAATTTACTGCCACTAGGAGGAGTTACAAGGACTTTCAAACCTTCGTAATGACCCGGGACATCTTCAGGAGGATCACCCGAAGTCTACGGGACTTCCTCAACAAATCGGCCACAGTAACAATCTCAGGAGGCTGGCCCCGAAGTCTACGGGACTGTCTCGGTAATTTTGCCACAGTTAAAAACTTTTAACTACTGCACACGCAAACAAAGTAAAAATCTCAAAACAAACCACCTAAAGTCTCTGAAGAACCAAACAAATTTGAATCACACGCCTAAAGAATCTAGGGCGTCAAACCATGCACAAACAGTAGCCTTCCGGACCGAAAACACTAGTTGGTGATGAAGCCCAACATCGCCGAATTTAGTACAGAAGTGGTGGGTGGAACAGTTACCCTGACAACCTGCTTAATGAATAGACCGGCACAAGTTCCTCCACTTTAACCGTCTCGAGTGAAGTGAACCCCCCAGAAAATCCAAGTGAGTCTAGCTGACGTCTGCTCCAGGTACAGTGGGATCTTCCCTCCACCGTCACCTCGGGTAGAATCCTAAAGATAATGGTCACTAAGGTTACCAACAGCAACAAATATACCTGGGGGAACAGTCTACGACCCGATAGCACGCAAGGGCAGAGTAACAAGCTCAATCCCCTTGCCGGCTCCTTGACAATAATCCAAGGTTTACCGACAAGTGACCCCAGGCTCCTCGAAAATAATCCGAGGTTTACCGTTTGTAATACGTGCGTATCTAGAGTCTTTCCCAATGAAGGAGGATTGATCCCCTCACTGGTTCGGACACGGTCTCGTGCTTCTCCTTTAAGAGGAGCTTTCCCAGAGTACAAATGAAATAGTTGGATTTATCCTACCACAAGATAAGCTACTTGTTTGGTTTTGCTGTCTTGGAGAGTTAATTACTCTCCTACTCCAAGACACTAGCCTGATCTATATTGGTGTTTCAGAGCCCTAGTAAATAAAAAGTTACTAAGTTGATTTTACTTTAAGCGTTAATTTTTATGGCTTTTCTTTAAGACAAAAGGTAGCAGAGATGAAACTGATGGTGTGTAGACTCGACTCAAACCACTACAAAGATGCACTTAGGATGATTTATACTAATTTTCTTTTTCAATGAATTCCTTAGCTAAGAGAGTTGGAGAATGCAAAATTTATATAAAAACAACTTTCTTGGCAATGAAAATCAAAGAAACAAGCTCTTTATCTTTTTCAAAACATGCAACACATGACCACTAATTATTTTGCAAAAATGCCCTTTTCATACAAAGACTCAAATGCCACTAAGCAAACTTTTCTTTCAAAGGAGATTTTTGGATTTTTTTCCTACTTAACAAAGAATTTAAAAATCAAAAAGCAAACCTTTACAAATCTATGAAATCAAAGCTACTTAAAAGCAAATCAAAAGAAATTCACCTAATAAGCAAATCTAATGAGGCCAAAACTTACAAAGTATGATCCTAGGATGTTTTACTCAGTCGTGATTTAACTAAGGACTAGTCAATGCAGAATAAAAAACTAGTCAAAAACAAACATAAAATTTTTTGTTCTTTTTTGTAAAATGAAATTCACAATTCAATCAACAAACTCTTCCGAGATTCGGCAAAGAGACAAAACAAAGGTAAATGTCTCACAAGGGTAGATTCTATGAAAGGTTCGACTCCTAAGAAGACTGCAAATACCAGGGAGATCCAAGGTTTTACGACTTCTAAAGCCAAAATCACTACAGGACCAATGCAAAAATCAAACCCTAAGGCAAAATCTCTATGAATTCCACTAAAACACTTGACACTGACGAAACAAGTTCAGATGAAGATATCTGGTAGGTAACCAGTGGATCTGGGTGGAAAAAACAAATTAAAAGCAAAATCTAAGAGGCAAAAAGGAGAAAATTGAAATTTTCTCAATTTTGACAGGGTACGCAGGCAACCTGTTTACACAGGTGCGGGTACGCTCTGTGCACACAGTCGCAGTGCGTACAAGTACGCACTGTGCTGAACTCAGAGGCTGCGTACTTCTAGCAAAACTAAGAAAAACTAAAATCTAATTTAACCCTAAGCTAACCCACCCAAACACACAGTCAGACAACCAAAAACCATAAAGAAAAAGACTTTTCTCAGATCAAAGTTTCAGACAAAGGAAAAATCATTCACATCAATGGAGTTCCCTAGTGGAGTCGCCATTTTGTCATGCGGAAAGAGTCAATTTTGCAGACAAAACCAACCTCCCTAGAAGCTTAAGGCTTTCTAGTGACAAACAAGACAATTAAGAACAATCCTTCTCTAAATATGCATTTACCATATAAGAAATCAAGTGTTTAGATCCTACCTGTAGTCCAACGCTGTTGTAGTAGTCCAGCCTCGTCGATCCGGATGAGCTCCTCCTTCTCTTCGAAACCTGCATTCACTAACAATCAAACGATTAAATAGCACCTGAATATCTCATAAAATAAAACATATTTAACATACAGACCAAGGAGTATATGAAACAACTCATAAATAACAAATTGTTGAGAAGAATGGACTTATTTGTATTAATAGGAAACAAAAGAAACCATTACAACCTGAGCCTTGGTGTTGTGCAAGTTCCTCCCAGGGTCCAGCAAGAGTTTTCCTTTACTTTGACCAGCTCACCCACTTCCAAATGAAACAAGAAAGGATGACAATCTCTCCTCACAAGCTTCTACAAGGAAGTCCTAATCTCAGCAGCATCTACCCTTAGGAATGTTCAGCTTTCAACCTCTCCTCCCTCTGGCCCAATGCATGTATTTATAGTGTTGTAGAGGAAGTTAATCAGGTCCACCATCAATGGGATAAGCCCCTCTTTGGGTGGGTTAGCTCCCCTCTTGATGGGATAAGTTCCTCTTCCATAGGGATACATGAACCATCTGGAGGCGCTCCATACACGTCAAACAAGCTTCTAGAATGCTCTAGAAATGACCACAAGTAACGTTTTTGGAGTGAAACTTGCGCCTTTTGACCTTTACAGGAGTACGCACCCATTGCTTTACAGACAGAGCGTACAAGTACGCAGGTATTGTGAACTTGGGTTGCGTACACGCAGGAAAGGCTGAGAGAAACTGCGTACCCAGAGATAATTGACTTTTAATGAATTTTCTCTCTTTCTTGGAGTTTGACATGGAAAGCAGAGGCATGAGACTTGCCAAGGAGGATAGTATGACAGTTGATGGAGCCATACTAACTGCAAATAGTCATGGTGACATTTTTTAGTGTAACAGATCTCACCTGTCTTCTTTCATACGGGCACCAAGTTAGATATCCAATCTGAAAATCTGATGGGCACAATGATACCTGACTTGTACAACCTGTTTACCTCCTTTTCAATAGATGGCAGCAACTTTCGATTTATCCTTTCTAGAAATTTTGAATAATATGACACATATTAATAGAGATTATCCTGATTATACACTTATAAGCGGAACATGCATAATACATAACCTCCTCTACATTGATCATCAATTTACAAAAGCAGAACATTCACAGGCATACATAGAAGCATCAATCACACATATCAACATAGTATTTTCCCGAGGAAAGCATCTCGCTAAAAACCCCAACTATCTGTATATTATAGTGATTGAATCATGTAACAATACATAGTACAATACTCATCCCAAGTACTCAGTACTATCTCCTCATGCTACACACAATACAGCTCAGATTTGATCTCCAAATCTCCCCCGCTGCTTGCCTGCCTCCACAGCTCAATACCTGCTCAAGAATGAATGAGAATGGTTTACCAAACTCGTATTTAACCTCCAAAGAATAACTCACACTGTGTTGGATGTGAGCACAGGCTACAATTCTTGGTATTGGCCAATTCATTGGCATACTCAATCCCTCTGATTGTGCAAATCATCATGCACAGCTATAGTCACAACTGATAGCAATCTGATCCTCTAACACCTGCCCCTGCTGAACTGAACATGCACTGACATGAAACTGAGTTAACTGATGTATTCTATAGTTGCATTATGAGTTAATAACTTGTGAATTAATTAATAACTAATTCACCCAACTCATCTCTAGTCTATTTTCCAGTTAGACTAAATACAACCAGTTTAACAAAGCTAAACTGAACACAACTCCATCAACTGCACCTCCAGTCCACTAAACTCAACTCACTTGAGTTCTAACTGAAGTCTTGCATGAAAATATTAGTCATCCCATAGGTAACCACGTATTTCCTTCTGGGATCTGCATGTACCACATCCGTAGCTCATCCTGAAGTGCTCCAAGAGAATAAGATCAAGTTTATAGTCCAAATATTATTATGAGACAATAATATTTGACTTTTCTATTTTTGACAGCCAGTCTAAAAATATACTTTCATCACTCATACTATGATCACTCATATTGTGGTCACCCATACTGTGGTCACCCATACTGTGATCACCCATACTATGATCATCCCTGCTGGGATCAAAAATAGAACTTGCGCCATAATTTGCCTGCGGGCCCACTTAGTGAAGGCAACTCTTTTCACTAAGCTCCATCATATTGTTGCATTCTCAACAAGCATTTCTTGTTGCACACTTTTCAACATCCTTCTCAACTTTTTTCTGAATGGTTTTTTATTAGGCTTGATGGTTATCGTGTGCTGAATTATGTTGGTGTTGGTGAGGTAAATCCCCTCTGCGGACAGAGGCGATCCCACTAGCTTAAAACAGAACTAGCCACAATCAATCCACGCTGCTACGCAAGTTCCTAGTTGTACAGTAAAGGTGAATTAAGAAGACCAACCTGGAATCCAACGCTATAGTCGAAGCAGAGTTGGTGTGCCCGCTCCCTCGCTTCGGCAGGTCACAATCCTTGCGATCCTTGCAAACGGACACCTGCACATGCAAAGGAAGAAACAGATACAAGCATAAAATCCACCAAGGCACAGCTATATTTCAGTCAGAAAGGAAATAAATCAACATCACCATAATAGAAAATGAGATTGGAACTATAATAACAGTCGTTCATTAATTAATAATAGACAGGAAAAGTTACAACCAAGGTTCTGACGCTGAACCTTTCCTCTGGCTGGGCGAGCAGCTATATGCCTTGCAGTAGACTACCTCTCTCTCGGACTTCCGGCAGCATAACCTCTCTAGCATTACTCCAACAACTCAAGAACTCAAAACTACAGCACTTCGGAACTCATAAACTTGGAACTAGCACTAGCTTGTCTAATGCATGAGGACAAGCTTTTATAGATGAAGAAGGGAGAAAGATTCAATGCACCAGGACACCCATTGTGAATTGGCAACATTCATGAAAAGCTACTGTGGATAGATATGATGACTCTCGAGCTTTATTAGATGGATTTTTCCCTCAAAGGAGCTCATGATCTGGGAGGAAAAATCATACAGTCGTGCTTTTGGCAAAAAACATTACTAAACTTGACTGGCGCGGGCATTGTTCTAAGACAGAGCACCAATGGTCGTGCCCCTTTTTGAGGATCTAAGTTATTGGCGCGGGTCAGACATTGGGTACCTGCGCCAATGGGAAAAGGGCACTTTTCAGGGATAATTTGCAGAAGGTGTCTTGAGGGAACATGAAGTACATACTCAGGGGAACATAGTGCAAGTGTTTTTAGGCTATGTCACTGCTCACAGGTCCCGGAAAGCATCCTCCAATGTACTAAAATTGAGGCGATAGGGACGGTGACCAACGGTGACAATTTACTGTGTAACAGATGCCCCCCAAAGCATGAGGCCCGAGCGAGAGAGAGGGGTGAAATGCTTTGCAAGAACACATATAGCTGCTGCCGAGAACCTGCATTGAGAGATACTATTGATAGCTCAAATACATGATGTACGTGGTATGGTCGCAGCCATCCATAAGAGAGTACATGATAATTTAGATCCATAGTATGGACGCAGCCATCTGGGTAGGATCAATGAATTGACTCAGGTATGGTCGCAGCCATCCAGTGAATGAGTCATGTATCAGGAATCACGCCTGGATTACAACAGACACAATCCAGGGTCTTGCGCTCCATCTCGACCCGAACAGAAGTACAAGTTCAAGCATGCGAATATGTGAGCTGAAGTCGAACATGCATGAACATCATCTGATTACCAGTCAATATTTGGAACTGTTAACAGACGCGAGAGGTACCACCAATAATGACAATGACCCTCAAGGTACTATAGGTATAGTCTACGGCGTGCGAATTAGTGATCTGACGTCGAACACCCGTAGAATCATTCGATCGGAGGCCAATGATGAAAACCCCACGTCGAACACGAAGAACCTGCCATTGAGGCATGCAGGCTCCAAGGCACCGGAAGGGAGTCTCTAGATCAGCTTCCTGGATAATGAGCTGAAGTCGACAGGAAGTGACCTTGATCGAAGGTGGGCCATAATGTTTCCCACATCATCGACACGAGACAGAGAGATGATGTTGTGAATCAAAATTGTATGAGCTATCAAAGGGAGGTTGTTTCTTTGCAGAGGTCAACTTCTCTTGAACATACCGGCGACACTAGAGTGGAGTTGGCAGTATTTGACATCGACGGATCAGAGGTCATAGTGACGAGGCAATGAGTATTTGAGAGGTCAAATAGGATTACCCAATCCCATGGAGGCAAATGAAAAATAAGATGAGATGTCCCCACCCAGACACAAAAGCAGAGGAGTGCCATGTTCAAGAGCGACATACTACCGACACAACAATAATTATGGTTCCAAAATTTCTTTTCCCCCACCATTTCTGGCGAGTACCCCAATTATTTTTAACAAGCTTGATGGGGATAGCATATGCTTGTGATGCGTCATTTCGACAAAATCCGATGTCATCAGGTTTTAACGAGTCTGACAAAGGAAGAACTCGGCGTCTTTTCATGTTTAGAGAGTTTGAAAAGACAGCAAAAAGGAAACTCCAGGGGTGTCCTTTTTCGTAAAGTTGTGTCTCTCGGGCCCGAAAAAGTATAAAATAATACTCAAAAGAACCGCCCGATCATTACGATCGAGGAGTACTTTTCATGAATAGTGATTTTGACCTGAAAAAGTAAAAAAGTGATCAAGACCATGTCGTTTCGTAACCATTAACGAGTCCGAAACGACAAAAACCCGGTAATTTTTTTAAGTTTTAACGTTCGACAAAAAGAACTTAAAACGACCGCCCCTTATTAACGTTTAACGAGTCAAGAGGAGCAACTCGACAATCTTTTCCTCTTTAAATGGTCGGAAGAGAGCTGAAAGAAGACCTTCAATTTTATTCTTTTTAACGAGTCAAAAAGGGAAAAAATACTCGGCAATCTTTTCATATTTTACGAGTCAGAAAAGAGCTTAAAGGCGACTCGTCCTAGAGGAACGAGTGGTATAAAGGGTAGCAACTGGTTCCGGTAATGGTGGAACTGCTCAAAACATGTAATGGTCAAGAGGCTGGCTAATAAAACCACTCATTGCTGCGGTTCCTTAGGAAAGGAAAACAACCACGTGAAAGCATATGACCGGCCAAAGAGATGGTGGCGATGGAATGAAACAACCAAGGCTCATCTAGCAGAATTTAGCAGATAAATGGCAATCACGAAATGTAAATCAAGTATGGGTTCATTTTTACACAAGCTTGAACCATGGAGAACTCTGCTTGGATTCGGTTTCATGTTTACACAAGCTTGAAACGAAAAAACTATGCTTGTTATAAATTTGCATGCCCCCAGCATGATAATGCAAATCGAGGTACATGCCCCCCAAGCTTCATGGCATTCACGGAGTGGATGGAATGAAGGTTCACTTGGAAAGACTCGATTTTGAAAAGGAGGATGCATGCCCCCCGGGCTTCAGTCACGCGCCCGGGTCAGCTGCCGTCATCAGGATGACGGACTGGGTGTTGCATTTTCTGTGGAAATAAGACCATTTAGGAATGGTAGATGACTATATGTGAAGTGTGAACCGGGGAACGAAAGTTGGTCTACGATCTTGATTGTCCTTCCTTCGTGCGGAAAACACATCACTCTGAAGAGTGAGGACACAATTGCACGTATGCGATAAATATAGTCTCGCCCAAGGAGTAAATTGTAATCTAACGGGCCTTGGACTACCATGACGCCCATTTGAATGGTCTTCCCTTCTAATGTGATAGGTACATGGGGAAGAATTCCTAAAGGTCGACTGGTTTCTCGATGAAAACCTATAAGGTTTCTTATCTCAGGCAGAAGCAGTGGCGAACCAAGTGCTTCCCAGGCTGTTGAAGAAAGGATGCTCACGGGAGATCCCTCATCAATAATGGTACCGGCCATAACCATTCGGTAGACTTGGACTATAATTCGAAATGGTCTGGAAGGTGGTAGCCGGGGACTGCCTAGTTGATCCCAATTGAAGGAAACAACGAGGTTACTCGGAGGTGGGACCGGATAAACGGCCGGATATGGCTCTGATGGACTTCCTTCCTGCTGCGAAGGAATGAGAGGGATGCTCACTTGATCATTAGAGTCTATGTTTATGTATAGAATTTGGACGGTGTGATCTTCATCCTTTACAGTGATAACATCATCTGAGGATGGAACTTCTGAAGGCAAAACCGGGTCACTTGTTATCTGGACCTTTGGAAAGACCGGGTCACTTGTCATCTGGACCTTTGGACTTTCATCTGGTTTGGATTCAGGTGGTTCATCTTTGATGACAAACGTTTCCGGAACAAAGTGGTGTGTAGACGACGAGGGTAAATCAACAGCGTTTCCGACCAGGGACTGGTCTGGAACAGGCTGAAAATCAACACTCTTTCCGACCAAGGACTGGTCTGGAACAGGCCGTAAAGCAACACTCTTTCCGACCAGGGACTGGTCTGGAACAGGCTGAGCAACGCCGGGTTCGGGAAGAGAAAGCTGGACCAAAGAGGAATCAGGCTTGATTTCTTGGTCATCAGGGGAACGTTCTGCAATTGCAGAGAGACGTCGATAACCAGCAGGAAGTTGAGTTGAGGGAGCTGTAAGACTTTCCAATACAATAGAGGCTCTATCCATGAATGGACAAAGGTGAAGGGGATGATTGCCTTCACAAAGTCTACAGGGGATTCGAATCTTCCCTTTTCCCTTAACATTTTCAGCTGATAGGGTAGCATCACCATGATCTCCAGAGGACGATGCAGGGCGGTCCCGATCGTGAGCCCATACTTCTAAGACCCTGGGGATGCCAGGACAATCGCGAAGAAGATGGTCTTCCTTGCATAATCTACAAGGAAATTTAGCCTTCCGCTGCGGAGCAGGAGGAGACTTTACTTCAGTTATATTCGGGGTAGATGGGACCTTTGTTTTGGGAGACTTCTTCTTTTTGGTCTTCTTCTTCTTCTTCTTAGCCACCTGGTTACTTAAATCCAGAGTTTCACCAGGCGAAGTAGAAGATGAGGACGCAGCAGTAGGCGAAGAAGGACAGGGGTCCACCTTGGAATCAAAACGATGTTGCTCGGGTGGAGGAGGTGGTGGTGGAACAGGAGTTATCACACTCGAGACCACTGAGTTTGAGAACACCCATACGGGTAAACCGATGGTGAACCCAGGCAAAGACAAAGTTGCTATATACTGGACACCAACATTTCCGACAGAAGGAATCGGACCAGCCGGGGGACCACCTTGGCCGGTGGGCTCAGGGAAGGATGCCATTGAGCTAGAAAGAATCCGACTTCCTACCGCAAGCGAAATTTAACCGGGTTATATGTGATCGTGGTCAAATAAATTTTAAGACACTGAACTTTGAACTTGACCTTTTCACTTTTTAAGAGTCGAGAAAAGGACGAAAAGATGACTCTAGTCTCCTTCGAATATTTAATGAGCACGAAGTGACAAGACGCTCACAGGCACCTTTTCGTTTAAGGAGTCCGAAAAGGATCAAAAGTGACTGCTCTGGAATTCTAGGTAGAGGGTGTGCCAAACTTTTCGCAAAACCACAGAATACTTTTTAGGGTACGGGTGGTCGATCTTCGTGAATGCTGTGTTCACTGCATTGCGAATCGTAGGGCGGCTGACATGGCTTCCTATGGATAAAGGCTTTATTCCTATAGGGGTCTCCCAATATATACGCGACGGTACGTGGGAGCACAGTCCGTATTGGCACTTATCGTTTCACCGTGGAGGAATCACCCAACCACTCGACGGTAAGCTACCAGGTTTAACGACGCTGGAACACGTCTCTAACCTAGACCTCTAGAATGTTTGCGTTATGTTCCAATGCGTTGTTATGTTCATTGAGTTTATTTTATAGTTTATCTTCAATTATGTTTCAATTTTTTGGTCCTACCGTATGTGGTCTCTCCAAACTTCCTAAATGCAATCTATATGCCAAAATTATATCGTTTCATTCGATGAATTCTACCTACAGAAGAGTAGAGATATATATTTTTTTTTTTACACAAACAAAATGATTATCAAGCAAGTAACAAAGATCCTAATGCAGCTAATAACAAGAAATAAAAGTTTTTTCCTTTTCTTTTTAAAAGCGACAAATAACAATAAATGCTAACTAATATAATGCAAAAAGCTCTTTTGTTTTTTGATTTTTAAGATGGCATAATGCATGTAAACAAACCTCAAGAGATATCCACGAGTACAAACACAATTCACTCAATGGACATAGAACCAATTCAGAAACATGAAGATGAACTGTCAAAGCAAAGGAAAACACAAAGACGTTCAGTGAACCATGTGATCTAAGTTCAAATGAAGTCAAGCAAGATCCAAGCAAGCTAGAAGTGAATCACTAGATGAGTGCGGAAAACAATCAAGAAGCTGACTGGATGATCAAACCACAACGTCCCACAGAAGGCTCGACATGCACAGCCACTAGGTACTCTAGGGCTGGGATACAAAATCGATAGAAATAAGCAAACAACTGAAGGATGAAAGTAACAACCAGTCACACAGAGGTCCAACACACTTCCAGAAGCAGCAAAAGATATGGAAAAACAAAAAATCCGAGTTTAAGGAGCTTTCAACTATCAAACTGGCAAAATTCACAGAGATGGCGCGACTGTGAAACTGCAACTCGCGCTAACAATTAATTGGCGCGGGTGCCTATGGAGCAACATGCGCCAACTGGCGCGACTGTCAGAAGAAAAAACGCGCCAGCCGCGTTTACTGACCCAAAAAAAAAAAATATAACTACCCAGGGTCTGACTGACAGTGCCCAGAAGAACCAAACAGCAGATAGCAATTTCAAAACTGACCCAGAAAGTTCATTAACTCAGGCAAGCGAGAGAAAACTAATCATGCAAGACAAACTCCAAATAGCTTCTCCCCAGTGGAGTCGCCAAATTGTTGGTGAGGTAAATCCCCTCTGCGGACAGAGGCGATCCCACTAGCTTAAAACAGAACTAGCCACAATCAATCCACGCTGCTACGCAAGTTCCTAGTTGTACAGTAAAGGTGAATTAAGAAGACCAACCTGGAATCCAACGCTATAGTCGAAGCAGAGTTGGTGTGCCCGCTCCCTCACTTCGGCAGGTCACAATCCTTGCGATCCTTGCAAAAGGACACCTGCACATGCAAAGGAAGAAACAGATACAAGCATAAAATCCACCAAGGCACAACTATATTTCAGTCAGAAAGGAAATAAATCAACATCACCATAATAGACAATGAGATTGGAACTATAATAACAGTCGTTCATTAATTAATAATAGACAGGAAAAGTTACAACCAAGGTTCTGACGCTGAACCTTTCCTCTGGCTGGGCAAGCAGCTATATGCCTTGCAGTAGACTACCTCTCTCTCGGACTTCCGACAGCATAACCTCTCTAGCATTACTCCAACAACTCAAGAACTCAAAACTACAGCACTTCGGAACTCATAAACTTGGAACTAGCACTAGCTTGTCTAATGCATGAGGACAAGCTTTTATAGATGAAGAAGGGAGAAAGATTCAATGCACCAGGACACCCATTGTGAATTGGCAACATCCATGAAAAGCTACTGTGGATAGATATGATGACTCTCGAGCTTTATCAGATGGATTTTTCCCTCAAAGGAGCTCATGATCTGGGAGGAAAAATCATATAGTCGTGCTTTTGGCAAAAAACATTACTAAACTTGACTGGCGCGGGCATTGTTCTAAGACAGAGCGCCAATGGTCGCGCCCCTTTTTGAGGATCTAAGTTATTGGCGCGGGTCAGACATTGGGTACCTGCGCCAATGGGAAAAGGGCACTTTTCAGGGATAATTTGTAGAAGGTGTCTTGAGGGAACATGAAGTACATACTCAGGGGAACATAGTGCAAGTGTTTTTAGGCTATGTCACTGCTCACAGGTCCCGAAAAGCATCCTCCAATGTACTAAAATTGAGGCGATAGGGACGGTGACCAACGGTGACAATTTACTGTGTAACAGTTGGTATCATAGGTCTTTAAATCAGAATAGTCCCAAGCAAACACATCTGCAAATGAAACCATCAAACTGATATATTTGTCCTTGATCTTTGGCGGCAATTCTTTGGACAATTTTAGCAACTTAGGATTGGCAGTTGTTCCTATGTTGACCTCTTCTACACCCTTCTCTGTTGGCTGCAATGTTGGCTTGCAGGCTACATCATCTTGATCAAAAAGTTCTTCTAGAGGTATCAAGCCTTTAGGAATAATGTTATTCTTCAGCTGCAACACGTTATTTCATTGATCTACACTTCATCTGTACCATTCCCTTTACCATCATCATTTTCTAAATCAATTGAGGTTTCTTTGAACTTGCCTTTGTTTTGCAGAAAATCATTAATCTCCTCATCATCTTGAAACACTTGCCAATATCTCTGATTGTCTGGAATGGTTGGACGATGCTTGACATGGATTTAAAATTTATTGCTGGAGTTCATTGGGATTTTCAAACTACTTTCTGCCTTGGCAAGAGCGTCAGCAATACTATTTTGTATACGAGGCACACATGTCAAGGCATATTCTGAAAATAATTTTAAGATGTCTAAAATTGCATTACAGTAGGCCCGCATCCTAAGATGCTTTTCTTGATACTCACCTCTGACCTGCTTTATTACCAATTCGTAGTCGCCATATACCGAAATCCTTTGAGCATTCAGCTTTCTTAGAATCTCCAGGCCAACAATCAGAGCTTCATATTCGGCTTCATTGTTTGAACACTCAAAAGCCAACTTGTAAGAGCAAACCCTCACGCTACTAGGAACTTTATTTGGGGCAGAGAAAGTACTGCGTACCCAAATTCCAATTCCATCGCCATCATTTCCCACTACTCCATCAAAATCCATGGTCCACAAGCCTTCTTCCTCCTCTAGCAAGTGCTGGAAACCTGTTTTTTGTGCCTTGTCTGCTTGCTATCCATTGCTTTCAGCTGATTGCCCAACATTTTTCTGCTTTTCTTGTCCTTCTTTCTTCAAAATTTCTCTGAAATTTTCTGTTATTTCTGGAATATCATCTACTTCTACTATCTAACTATCTATATCATTTAAACTATCTGAAAACAAAACAAAAGACTCTAAATCTGTATGTACATATTTAATTGGATGATTTATTGGTTTCTCCTTGCTGGTGATCATATATTTCATTTTTTGTTCCCGATATAATTTCCTCATTTGTCCAAACATCGAAATCGTTGCATAGGAGAAATCTAGTTGTAGTGTCCCTTCAATTTCGCTACCCAAGACCTGGAAAGAAGCATGCCAAACCTTGGAGGAATATCTACTACCACCACATCCATCAAAAAAAAATTCATTGGAAGCTGATCCAAACTCACAACCAAGTGTTTGATGAGTCCTATACACCTCACTCTGCTGGAATCAAATGAATAGAGATCACGTTATTATCGGGTGATGTCCAGACCGAGCTTATCCATGATAGTCTTGGGCATGAAATTGTGAGAAGCTCCAGAATCGAACATGGCATTATGTAACACAAAATCATGCAATCGTAAACTGATATAGAAGGGTGGCACGTTGCTGTCAGGAGACTCACCATTCGATGCTGGCCCAAAAATCATTTCAGGTTGATCATCTTCTACATTTACCATGTCGGACATTGGGTCCAAATTCAACATCTTAGATATTTGTCCTCTATAACTACTGTTCTTCATTATTTCAGTCAAGGGAATGGATACTTTTAACTTAGAAATCTCATTCTCTAAGCTAAAGGCGGGAGTCTTTTCTACCTCTTTGACTGGGATCTCTTTCTTTTCTTTTTCTTTTGATGCAGCTTGCTGCTATGATTGTTCTGTTGATTTTGATTTGCTGCTCTCCAGACCAACCGCCTCTTTTCCTTTTCTTTGTGTGGTTGATGAATCATTCTTTGCTGCTTCAACCTCCTTATTTTTCTGAATTGGTTTGGCCGGCACATCTCTGTTTCTAAGTGAATATCGTTGCTACTGTGCAAATAGAGCATTCATATACCCCCTTTTATACTCCTCTGATTCTTCTTCTAAAATAGTGTCACTAGCTAGAATGAAACCTGTGTCTTTGTGTGCAGTTGAACTCACTGCACACTCTTCTTCTTCGGTAAGGTAAGTAGGCAGCTCATCTGGAGTAAAGAGGTGGTTTTCTTCACCTATTACATTCCCGTCCTCATCTAACTCTGATCCATGCACAAAATTGCTGCAAAGGTGTCTGTATTGTCTGTTGTGCTGCCTGCTCTTGGGTTTGCTGATCTCTCTGGCTTATTCAATATTGTGGCTGCTACTGGCCACGGAAGTTAGGATTCCTAACTTGTGGCTCAGGCTTGTCGAGCTTCACCCTTCCAAGCATCTGCTCTACCTTTTTGAGTAATTGATCCATTGAAGAAGACTCTTCCTTAGCAGTGACTTTCTTTTTTGCTTTCACTCTAGCTCTCTTGGATAGCAGATTCGCTTCAACGCTAACCGAAATTTTCTGCATGTCTTCCATTATGGCCGGTTCTCTCTCTCTCTTAATTGGTAGGCCATATCAGCGTCAAAACCATCCAGAAATTTCATCATAGCCAGTCCCACAGGTGGCTTTAGATGATCTGGAATCTCGTTATAAACTGTATTGAATCTAACACAATAATCTTGGACCGACTCACCAGCGTTTCGTTTGATTTGTTCATATTCAGCCAGAATTTGAAGGGGATTCTTTTTCACTTCCCATCGGTTTAAAAATTGTCTTTGTATTTCAGCGAAGGTAGCGATACGTGCTGCCGGCAAACCTCTGAACCATTTCCTCACTTCACCTGAAAATGTTTGTACAAAGAGTCTCATTGCCACATTCTCCTCATCGATCTCATGGACTTCATAGAAGTTTTCCATTTTGTCTACATGTTGCTGAGTAGTAATGCTATTAGGAGTGCCATCAAAAAACAGGATTTTACTTTGATAATCCACTGGCATATCATCTAGAACTTGGGGCAGAACAAGGGGTGCAAAACGGGCAGCCATCACTCTCGGTGGATTTGGCCTTGGGGGTGTTGGAGGAGTGTGCACAGTTTGTAAGGGGCTAGCAATTGGAGTTTGGGGTTGTGCCGCAATATAATTATCAATTAAGCGATTAGCTCTTTTTGTTTCGAGGTCTACAACAAATTGAGGATTGGGGACAGTATAATCAACAGCCCTTTCAGATTTAGACTCAAACAATGATATCTCAAACTGTTCGTCAAACTCAAGCTCTTCAAGATACTCAAAAATGTCAGGACATGAATGGGATTTGAACACAGGAGTTATGGTGCTTTCTTGACGAAGGAGTCTCGGAATCAAGCATGCTATTGAGAAAAATCACAGGACACAACCAACTTACTCAGCCTTTCCAATCCTAAGCTCATCATCCGGAAGCTTAAAACTATTATGAAACAAGGGGATTTGATGTCAATTTTTTCCCCAGTGGAGTCGCCACTATGTTAGCACCTAAATCTGCCCTAGGCTGAAGGAAGGAAAAATTCAGGGTAACCACAAACCACGCTCAGTTTGGTAGCTAGCCCTACCAGAACAGGAGAGGGCTCTCTCCGAGTCACGCTTAGTGAATAGATAAGCAAAAAACGGTCTGAGATGACTTACAATGAAATATTTATCTTAGGCTAGTAAGTGAATATGGATACAAGAAACAATTTTTATGAATGACCGAGCTTCTGGGATGGTATGGGACCAACGGTCAGCAAAGAACAGAGAATTTAATACAAAGGCACAGATTACTTCGTGAGGCAAGGCAGGCGGAAAGTGTAGCAATTTAGTTTGGAATAACGTGGAATGGAGAGATTGCTGAGGAGTGTGAAAATGGCATAGGAACATGAATCCTTTTCAACAGAAGAAGAACACTGAACATGAAATTTTCCCACAGGCAGAGCAATAAAATTGAATTCTACCTAATCTCACTCAGAAAATTTCACTGGAAATGAACATGAACTGAATTATGAAACATAACTAAATACATATGACAACATAAGAGACACATTTTCTACACTCACAACCACAAGAATCTCATGAAATAGAGCCGCTGCTTTTCATTAATTCTTTGTCAAAAATACACAATGAAGAAACAAAGTTTCTTTCCCATAGTCTCCCAGAAGTTACAAAACCAACCAACCCTTTGCAAATAACTTGCATACAATATAAAGAATGTGTAAGGAAGTGATAGAACGCCCAAGGGTTGGGGAGTTACTCAAATCATTACAAAATGGAGATGAAGAGCCAACCATCAGCTACAAGTGCAGCGCTACAAACATGACATTTGGCTTAGGGGACCGTTTGCCTTCCTTCGCCACTTGGATAGAAGCCAATATGGAGAAAAAATACTTTAAATTCCACCTTTGGTGCCAAAAAACAGAAGTGTAGATGATCGGGCCCACTTGGAGAAGTCGCGAAACGAAAGCAAATTTGGCAATTTTTCCTTTGTGCGCCGCGCCATTTTCTCTGTGAGCCGCGCTACGTTGGGGACTATTTTGGGGCACTTGAAGGTATCCAAAACGTGCCCAAGTGGGCTTTTTGGAAAGCCTATCCTATCTACTTTCTAACCCCACTGGAATTTTTGAATTTGGTGCTCATTTTCCCCTCCAAATCTTCATTCTCCCAAGACTACTTCCTGTGTGTCAAAAAAGGGGCAGAGAGGCCATTTTTGGGTGTTTTTTGACCTTTTGGAGACTCATATCTTGCCAAAATTTCTTGTCCAGGCACCAGTAGTCATGATTTTCCATGCTGAATCCAAAAACACAAACCATTCCTCATTTGGAGCTCTAGATTTTTACCGTCGCGCCACTGGAGAAAAACCTTGTGTTTTGCCCAAAAATTTGTCATGTGACCAAAAATTCCCCAATTTTCTTGAAATTTGGGCTGGAGGTTCTCTATGGGGTGTTATGATGGGCCAAGGAAGCCTCAGCTAATATTCGAAGCTGATCTTGCTATTTTGCCTCTTTTGCCTTTCTTGTTGCTTTCCTCAATTTTGCCTTTCAACCTCCTTATCCGGGCCCTTGCACTCATATTTCGTGTCATGTAATGATAATCCATGTGTCTCAGCAAGGAAAGGTCCTGATCGGCCTTTTCCAGCAACCTCTCCAAGTGCATGTTCACGCTCTCGAGATGGGCCTCCCGATCCTCATTGATCTCTTGCTCCAATGATGTGGGCTGAACTCTTCTCCTTGGAGCAGCTTGGCGATGCTCACGAATGTTTTGCAGCTCCATAGTCGCCCGCTGATCCTCTAGCTGTTTGTTTCTCTCCTCCAGGTACTTCATGTTCCACTTGGCCCTCTCCAAGTCAATGGATAAGGCCTCAATCTCTGATTGCTGCTCCTGGATGATCTCTGTAAACTCTGCATTTGTTGGTTCTGTATCTGTCTCATCATCATGAAGGAGAAAGAATTTCATCTCTCGTTCACCTAATGGCCCTTCCTCCTACACTTGCTCCTTACTTCTACCCTGCTCATGTGATGATGATGTCGGAAGCGAAGCCCCTTCCACCCCGGGTGGAGATAACACTCGCTTTGCTGCTGCAAACAAAGGTCTATTGCCTTTCTGATAGGTGATGTATACTGGCATAGTAGCAGTCTCATGTCGCTCATACTGATGAGATGGGCCACCTATCTTATGCTCTGCCTCTGATACTACCTGTGGAGCGCTAAAGAAGTCACGGGAGATGAAGTCCTCCCAAGCAATACCCTGCAATCCCAACTGATGATCTACCAAAATCCGGATAAGAGCAAAGTGATAAACATTGTTAAGCTGCTCTCGAGGGGTCTTATGCTGCATGAAATTTTTCATCCTCTCTATGTTCCCGCAGATGAAAAATGGGAGGTTCATCATTCACACCCTGGTAAAGTGCATGAGCAACTTGATGTGATAGGCATAAAGGCGAGAAAACCTCCCCTCACAACTGAAGTATTTCATGATCATTTTCATTAGCGGAGCATACTCACCTCTCAAAAATATAAAGGGGAAAACTCTCGTCAGCTAACTCAAACAACTGGCCTTAATGTAAGGTTCATAATGATTCCTCTCCACTTTCTTCATCTTATGCCACTTATTATAGACATTTTTGTGCCCTACAACTCCAAGCATGAAATGTCCCTAAACCAAGGGCTCCTAAGTCCCTAAAAGTGTTGTTCTAACCCCTAAAGGAACAAGGTCAACAGATTACAGCTTCTCCTAGAAGTTCTCCACCAGAAACTGCTCAGAATTGGTCAAAACAGGATCATTGCAGCTGCTCCACTGGCTAGGTGCATTGCATCTCACCCAAATGCACTGTGAGGGTGCGTTGCATTTCAAAACTCTCTTCTGTAGGGTGCGATGGGCGAGAAATGACAAATGGCAGTGGCATTCTGCGAGGTGGAGAGGCAATGGAAGCTTCCAGAATCTTCTCCTGTGACACTTGCCTCACTGAATTCGACCAAGGATGAGTAAGAGGCCCTCAGTCTCCAAGTGGAAGCAAGAACTGACAAAGAGAAGACACTAATCAAATCACAAGCTGACTCATCCTCCTTACAGATATCTATATATGGATCCCTCACCCCAGAGATCCAGAGGCTGGAATTTTGCATATTGTAAGGAATTGTTGTTGGTTTCTAGAGACAAACATCAGATTGTTGGGTCATTTATGCTTTGTTTGAGGTGAAGAGGGGCTTCTTTGCTGGGAGGTTGATGCTGGGTCGGAACCACTCGTTGTAACTCCTCCTGGATCTTTTCTTGTTTGTCAATAAAAACTATTTGAGTTCTCCTCCATGCTTTTGTATCATTGATGCTTGTTACATTTGTATGGTTAACTTAAATTTGATCCTAAGTTGTTTATGAATATAGATCCATGTCTTTGTATAGTGCTCTTCTTCTGTGATCTTACAGGTACTTTGTGAAGCTGGGCATGCAAGGGAGCAGGTAGCTGGAGACTATCAAAGAAGAGAGGGATTGGATTAAAGGATTAGCGCAAGTCACAAGTTGGTTCTTTCTACTCCTCTCTATCTATAATTCATAAAGGAAATACAAGTAGTTTTTTCTCTGTTTGTTTCTAAGGCAGCTGTCACACCTTAGTGGGATAGAGCAGTTCTAAATAGACACTTTTCCCTGTAACAAAATGGCGACTCCGCTGGGGAATGTCTAATTAGTTTGTTTGTGTATCGTTATTTGTTGTTTGTTTCATAAACTTATAAGTAGCTTTCGAACTACATTTGCCATAACAAATGCAAAGTAGATAACTGCTGCTTCAATCCATTCACTGGATCTGTTTATGATTTAAACAGCTGATTCACAAACTATCTGATTGCCCCTGTGATAGCTCTTAGATCCTCCTTAGATCTACCCCTGATTGTTACATTACTGATTGCTTTTTACTCGGCCAAAAACCAAGGACTGAACTGCAAACTGTGACTCGAAACCCAGACAGAGTCTCGTTTCTAGCCCAGCGCAGGTACTATTCAGAGATCCTGAATTTCAGCGCACTTCCCGAAGGGGCAACCTGCGCTGCATTTCAGATTCTCTGTGTTACAGGTGCGCTGATCAGACTAGCTCTGTGCAGTTGTGGTTCTTGTGCTTCATTCTTTCCAGTTCTATCCCTGAATTTTGCTGCCTATGATCAGTATATGTCTGTTTGAAACCTCTTTTCCTTGTTGTTATTCCGCCTCCTTTGTACAAAATAACTGTAGATGTTTTTGTGTGTTTGTTGAGTCGTTTACAGTTTTCCATTGCAAAAGTAGAATAGTCGTACTGTCGTCCTTTGATTTGAATCTGTCGCAAGTGTCGATTTCGATCATAGGAGAAAGTTTGATTGCTGTTGATGGTCGATTATACTGTTACTATTGCCTTTGGTCTGAATTTGTAATTTTCTAGTGTCAAGAACGAGTGTTCATTTCAAAATCGTAAGGTGTCGTAATCATCTCTGTTTTTTATTTCGAAAAAGAGCTTGTTTATATTTGTCGCTTGAAAAGAAATTCAGATTTGTACATCAACTTTCTTTTTAGCATCAATACTAAGAAAGTCGAAAAAAAATACATGCATGTGCATTTGCATATAGACAGTCTGTTTGGCTTGATTTAGGAAAGTGCATTTACAGTGTGCTCTTTGCTCTTTGTGAAAAGATTCTGTCTTTCTTTTCCCCTAGTAGCTAGGATTTTCATTGCACAAAAGAGATAAAAGTTTGTTTATCATCTTTAGATTGCATTTTAGGAATTACATCTACATCTCGTGGTGAACCTGAAAGGCAAACTTCATAAACAAGATCAACTTAAAATAAATTCAATGAATCTAACAACGCTTTGGAACTTAACGCACAACATTTAGAGGTCTAGGCTAGAGATGTATTCCAGCGTCGTAAAGCCTAGTAACTGTTGTCCTCACTGATGGTTGGGTGATTCCTCCACTTTGAGACGATAAGTGCCAGTACGGACTTGTGCTCCCACATACCGTCGAGTATATTTTTGGAGACCCCTATAGGCTTAAATCCTTTATCCTTAGGAAGCCATGTCTGTCGCCCCATCGATCGCAATGCACTGAACACAGCATTCGGGAAGATTGACTGCCGTACCGTAAAAAGTATTCTGCGGTTTTGCGATTGGTTTGGTACTCCCTCTACCTAGATCTCCAGAGTAGTCCCTTTCATTCTTTTTGAGACTCCTTAACGGAAAAGGTCCATCTGAGCACTTGTCACTTCAGGCTCATTAAAAATAGAAGGCGACTAGAGTCATCTTTTGTTTTTTCTCGACTCTTAAAAACTAAAAAAACAAGTTGTGTCAAAGCGTCTAAAAATTAATTTTAAACAGAATATTCATTACCCCTTTCCTACGTTGATCTTGGGTTGAGAAAATGGAGTCCACCAACCAAGGAATTCCCGTTGGAGGAAATCCTAGTCCCTTCTCCTCTTGGGGAGATGTTGGTGCACCCCATATGGCCACATTGTCGCTTCCAGGACTAACAATTGGTTTGCCTGTATGGCTCTTCTCAACCTCTGTCGTTCAGAACACCACTATTCCTGAACAATCGAATCAGCAATTAGACGAGTCCAGAGTTACCCATCAACCTTCTACTTCCTTTAATTCTTCCTCTCCTCCTTCCTCTTCGCTTGATGGGGCTGGTAAAGCAAAAAGTCAAGTTCCTAAGGAGAAGAAGGAAAAGAAGAAGAAAGAGAAGAAGAAGAAGGAGCCAAAAGCGAATGGGGGCAAACGAGTGTCGTCTAACGAAAATCCACACACTGCACCGACCAGGCCTGAATCGCCATGTGTCATTTGCAAAGGAGACCATTTTCACAGAGATTGTCCTTGCATCCCTCGGATCTTAAGGGACTGGTCTCCTCGTTTGCACAACCTGGTGTCATCAACCTCTGATGATCATGATGAAAACACACCATCAACTAGCGAAAGTGAAGCCCCAGGACAAAAAGGAAAATATAGATTTCCTTGTAAACTGTACGAAGGCGATCATGTCGTCCACCGTTGTCCCTTCTTAGATGAAGCTAAAAGAGTTTTGGATGATCGTCCGGTTTCACTGTTACGACTTCCTCATGGATATAAAAAACTCTTGTTGAGTCCGTCACTAGTTGAAAATCCGGTTGACCCGCTCAGGTGGTCGGCCGATGCATCTGTCATTGAAGATGAACCATCTGAATCCATACCAGACGAAAGTCAAAAGGTCGAGGCGGCAGTTGACCCGGTCTTGCCTTCAGAGGTTCCATCTTCAGATGATACAATCACTGAAGAGAACAAGGATGACACCGTCCAAATTCTTTTCATAAGCACAGACTCCAACGGACATGGGGACAATTTACCCATTCCTTTACCGCAGGAAGGAATTTCGTCAAATTCGTACCCGGCCGTCTATTCGGTCCCACCTCCAAGCAACCTAGTTGTCTCCTTCGACTGGAATCAACTAGGCAGACCCCGTTTACCAGCTAGTGTACCATTCCGAATTATTATTCAAATATATAGAATGGTTATGGCCAGTACCATCATAGATGAGGGGGCTTCTGTGAGTATCCTTTCCTCAACTGCTTGGAAAGCGCTTGGTTCACCATCGCTTTTGCCTGAGATGAGAAAGCTGACAGGCTTTGATAAAGGAACCAGTCGACCGTTAGGGATCCTTCCCAATGTGCCCATAACATTGAGAGGGAAAATCATTCATACGAACATAATGGTAGTTCAAGGACCCCTGGATTACAATCTACTCCGTGGACGAGACTATAATTATTACATGGGAGCAATTGTCTCCTCGCTCTTTAGAGTAATGTGTTTTCCGCACGAAGGAAGAGTGGTCAAGCTTGTGGACCAGCTTTCATTTCCCGGATCATACAGAGCAAATAGTCATATACCATCCCTGAATGGTCTTTTCACGCAAGAAATGTCTCAATCTCCAGTCCGTCCTCCCGATGAGTGCGAGTGATTCGAAGCGATACTACTGAAACCCAGGGGGCATGCACCCTGGTCTGCCTCGACAGGAAAACTTCGGGTATAGGGTAGGTTTCCGCGGGAGAATATGACTAGTCTGTACCCCCATCCGTGATTGGAAGAGGGAGTTATTCTGGAACAAGATTCTCTTGTCAAAGTTATGTGAGTTGGCGGGCATCGCAGCTCACCTTTGTTTATTTCGGTAGACATCGCCAAAGAAGTGTTTTGTTTAGCCGTAAATAGAACAATCTTTGGTAACCTGTAAGAGGTAGGCCTCTCTCGGTAAAACAAATGTTTTAACGGACTGAAGAAGTGGTAAGCTTGAAACTTTGTTTTATACCTGGGGGCATGCAAACCTTTTGGAGTGCAAACAAAGAGCGATCATTTATCTGTTTTTTGGATTGGTCGTTTCCTAACTTGCATAAAGAAAGGACGTGGGGCAAAACGCTAAAAGTTGCCATTTTTATATGGGACATTCTTATCACAAGACTGGATTAATCGAGCAGTTTTAGCACATAGTTCAAGCTCGTTAAAAAATAAACATAAGACATGAGCAGATGTTTCCACCCGCGTTTAAGCTCATTAAAAAATGAACTATTCCCCGGTAAATAACCATCGTGAATGTAGTACTTTAGCCGTTAAAGCCTTGGTCGTGTTTGCACCGTCACCTCCACTTTTCATTGGCCGATCATTCACCTCCATTTGATTGTTTACCCATTTTGAGGAACAGCTGTGAAGAGTGATTTCACTAGCCATCCTTGCGACACTATCGTGATTGGAAAATTCCAAACCTTACCTGGAATCAGCTGCTAACCGTTTTATCACTCGTTCCTCAAAAGACGAGTCTCCTTTAAGCTCTTTTCAACTGACTCGTAAAATATGAAAAGATTTCCTAGCCATTGGCCTCTCCAGCTCGTTAAAGGGACAGGAAGTGCTATCCCTCCTCTAGATTTTAATCTTTTTGGACTTGAGGGATTATTACACAAAAAGATCGAGCGCTTGTTTTGTTCGGCTCGTTAAAACTATCGAAAATTCATCCCTTCTGTATTGTTTTATACTTTTTCGGACTTAAGGGATTAGATGACGAAAAAGGAATTTTGGAGTTACCTTTATGTTCCTTTTCAGACTCTCTAAAATTGAAAAGGACCGAGTTATCTTTGTCGTTAAACTCGTTAAAAATATTAATAGAAACAAACTTGTCTTTAGACGAGAACGAGTTTCACTATCGCTAGGCTCATTAAAACATAGCGATGGGTTTGCCCGAAGGGAAAATTATAGAACAAGCATATGTTATCCTCCTCAAGCTTGACAAAAATAAATAGGTACTGGTCAGCAATGACTGGGGAAAAATTGGGAAGAAAAATCAAAGAAACTTTGTTGGTAGCAAGTCGCTCTTGAACATGACACTTCCGCTCCGTGTCCGAGTCGGGTTGGGTTGTTTCATTCACCGGTCATATCACCATGGTCATGCCATACCATCCACATTTGGGGTTAATGCTACCAATCCATCACATCAGTGTCGCCGATATGTTCAAGAGAAGTCATCCAGAGAAGTCACCTGTGTCTCACCCACTACCATACATTATACTCCATTCTTTCATGACCGTCACCCTGAACCTTATATCACCAGATCGTTTTCACCTCCATCAAAATCATTTGCTCCATTCCGTGTCATCGATGTGGGATTCATTAAGTCCCTCCTGTGACGGATCACTTCTTGTCGACATCAGCTCATTATCCAAGAAGTTGATCTAGGAACACCCCATTCAGTACATTGAAGCTTGCAGGCCTCAATGGCAAGTTTCTCACTTCCGGCGACAGGTTTACATCAATGGCCTTCGACTGAAAGATTTTGCGTGGTGTTCAACGCCAAGTCCTTTATTCACACCACGTGAATTGTACTGCAGTACCTTGAGGATCATTATCATTATTGGTGATTCCTCTCGCGCTTGTTAACAGTTTACATCATTGACTGGTAATCAAGCAATGTCTTTCCATGTTCGACTTCAGAACATTTCTCACATGGATCGACTTGTACTTCGAGTGAAGATTGGACGAGATTGAAGACCCCGGATCTAGTTTCATCCATCCGGGCTGCGATATATATTCAGGGAAATGAAGACATTAAATGTACAGCATTACAGCACAGATAATCATCCTACCAAAAGGATGATGGCTCTATCAGAATCATCAGTCTACACTCAGACGATTGTCTGTCATATGTACATGAAAATGAATTTATAAAGCTGAGCATGGGAATGCCCGCCTCAGCTAGATCATGAAAATAGTATGAAGATAATGTATTGTATTGTATCTTATTACAGGTCTCCTCCCAGCATTGAAAGAACTTCGGATCCTCATAATAAAGCATTTCACCCGACACCAAAAGGTTAACGGCCTCACACTTTAGGGGGCAACTGTTATAGACATTTTTGTGCCCTACAACCCCAAGCATGAAATTTCCATAAACCAAGGGCTCCTAAGTCCCTAAAAGTGTTGTTCTAACCCCTAAAGGAACAAAGTCAATAGATTACAGCTTCTCCTAGAAGTTCTCCACCAGAAACTGCTCAGAATTGGTCAAAATAGGATCATTGCAGCTGCTCCACTGGCTAGGTGCGTTGCATCTCACCCAAATGCACTGTGAGGGTGCATTGCATTTCAAAACTCCCTTCTGTAGGGTGCGATGGGCGAGAAATGACAAATGGCAGTGGCATTACGCGAGGTGGAGAGGCAATGGAAGCTTCCAGAATCTTCTCCTGTGACACTTGCCTCACTGAATTCGACCAAGGATGAGTAAGAGGCCCTCAGTCTCCAAGTGGAAGCAAGAACTGACAAAGAGAAGACACTAATCAAATCACAAGCTGACTCATCCTCCTTACAGATATCTATATATGGATCCCTCACCCCAGAGATCCGGAGGCTGGAATTTTGCATATTGTAAGGAATTGTTGTTGGTTTCTAGAGACAAACATCAGATTGTTGGGTCATTTATGCTTTGTTTGAGGTGAAGAGGGGCTTCTTTGCTGGGAGGTTGATGCTGGGTCGGAACCACTGGTTGTAACTCCTCCTGGATCTTTTCTTGTTTGTCAATAAAAACTATTTGAGTTCTCCTCCATGCTTTTGTATCATTGATGCTTGTTACATTTGTATGGTTAACTTAAATTTGAGCCTAAGTTGTTTATGAATATAGATCCATGTCTTTGTATAGTGCTCTTCTTCTGTGATCTTACAGGTACTTTGTGAAGCTGGGCATGCAAGGGAGCAGGTAGCTGGAGACTATCAAAGAAGAGAGGGATTGGATTAAAGGATTAGCGCAAGTCACAGGTTGGTTCTTTCTACTCCTCTCTATCTATAATTCATAAAGGAAATACAAAAGTAGTTTTTTCTCTGTTTGTTTCTAAGGCAGCTGTCACACCTTAGTGGGATAGAGCAGTTCTAAATAGACACTTTTCCCTGTAACACCACTGTTCTCCAACATTTGGTATGCTTGTTGCCAATGATATGGTTTCGGGTGTCAATGTGAAAGTGACCCCAGCCAAGATAGACTATCCTCCATGTAGGTGAAGTGCAAAAAGACGGGCCAACTCATGATGAACTCTGACATTTGCCACCCTTTAACAAAATTCAAGACATGTTAAGTGTTGGAAACATGACATAGAAAGAGGGCATGCCTGCAACTCGGTGAGGGTGTTTGGCTTATCTCTAACACGTTTGCCACTCCGGTGATGTCTCCTGGGGGCCTGTTCTCCTGAAGCTATATCACTGTGGGTTTCCTCCTCATACTCTGATGAAACCTCGGATGCCGTGATTGCTATTTAATAAACTGAATTTAGGTTGCCCCTTTGATGATGATGAAAGCTAGGTTGTTTTGATAATCTTTCAAATAGATGAGCTCCACAAAGATTTGAGGCGATTTGGTGAAGTTCTGGGTGTTTTGTCCCCGTGCACCACGCGCAAAGCCCAGTGAGTCGCGCGCTGGGTATGCACCGCGCTTGTGGAAAATTTGAACTACGGGCAGGCTCTTTGTGCGCCGCGCCCGATGTGTGCGCCACGCCCCTGTCTGTGTGCGTTGCGCACCTTCAAACTGCCTCCAACTCCCTCAAACACTCGCGATGCACACTCACACCCTTTGCAATGTTTCTCCAAGGCTTGGATTAGCACAATGCCTTTGATTTTGCTGAAAACTTGTATATATAGCCTTGGAGGTCATGTTTTAAATTTACTTGTTTTAAAAACCCACTTTTCTAATGTCTTGTTCAACACTTTTTCACTGATTTTAATATAACCCTGATTTTCGTTTTCCCTCTGAAATTTTGGCTCAAACGAAAAAATTTTCGACACTTTTTCCAGGGATTGCATGAAAGAGCATCTGGTCACAGGAACCATGACTACACCTGAAGAAATAAACTGTCGACTCTTTTTGAAAATTTTGTCACAAATGACACTATTTGACTTTTCTTCAAAACAGAGTTTTGAAGAATAGTCGAAGTCTATCAATATGATGGTGAAACTCTGTGGATCATTGCTTTGCAAGAGCATCCCTCTAGCCTGCATGGCTTTACTAGACATGTCAAAGACCAAATTGATCAATCCCTAGACCTAATGACCAAAAATGAATTTTGTCCATTAAAGGACTAGACCTTGACTGTTATGAACCTTTTGATTATTTGACACAAAGACATAAGCCAGCAGGAGCCAAACATGAGGGGAAATGACTAGCATGACTTTCTTCGTCAGATTATGGCATGCCCCTAGCGGAATGCAGCTGATTGAATGAAGCGGGATACCTAAACATGAAATGCATAAAGAGTTTTGATCTCTGACGGAGGACTGACCAGACCGACTCTAACACACCCGACAGTGGTGGGGAGTATCAATGTACCCCACAAAGATCCCCAACTCTACTATTGGCTCAAGATTCTTCTGTGCATCTTTGGTCACATGGAAATAAACCAAAGACCCAAAAATCCTGAAGTGACCAAATGTGGCCTCTTACCAAAATAAGCTTCCTTTGGTGTTTTACTCTAAGTATCCGATGTGGGCTATGGTTTTGAACATAAACTGTTGTGTTGCATGCCTCAGCCCACAAGTGTAGTGATAGGCCCTGATCATGCAACATCACCCTTGTTTCCCCTACTATGCTCTTGTTCTTCCTCTCGGTAACCCCATTCTGTTGAGGGTTATGAGGTGTCATCAACTCTCGTTTAATCCCTTCCACTGCAATCAAGTTCTTAAACTCATTGGAGACATATTCTCCATTGTTATCACACCATAGAACTTTAACCTTCTTATCTGACTCTTTCTTAACCAATGCTTTGAATTCAAAAAACTTTATGAATGTCTAATCCTTTCTCTGCATGAAAAATGTCTAGCATTTATGAGAATAGTCATCTACAAATATAACATAATACATGTGTTTGGCATTGGATACTGTCAAGAATGGTCCACACACATCTGAATGGACTCTCTCCAGAATAGTCTCTGCTCGACTGTCTCTATCTCCAAAGGAATACTTGGTGTATTTTCCCAAAGTACAACCCTTGCATGTATCAACTTGCTCAAGTGTACTTTTGGGAAGATCGGTAGAGATTTGCGGCAATATCTTCAAATCCCCATGATGCAAGTGGCCCAATCGCCTGTGCCACAACTCACCAACATCTTGACTCAACATATTTTCCACTTTTTAACTCAAAGTAGCACAATCCTCTACCTCTATCTTATATATATTCTGAAATCGAATCCCCATCTTATTTACTTTACCAGTGGCTATGTGTCGAAGGAACACCTTTCCTTTCAAAAAGATCACATCATAGCCTCTATCCTCAGGCATGGAAACGGATACCAAGTTCTTCATTAGTCCAGGTACATGCATAACATTCTTCAAGGTGAGTGGAGTTGCATGCTCCCTCTAAAAAGTAATAGTGACCACACCAGTAACACTATACTTACTGTCATCACCCATCTCAATATGCATCTTGAGATCTTTCTCCTCCAGTTCACTGAATAACTCTTTGTCGCCAATCATGTGGAAAGAAGCTCCACTATCTAAGTACCAGACACTTCCCATCATTGAAGACACCATGCATGCAATGAGGGAAAAGTCCAATTCGAATTGGGAGGCCAAAGCCTCACCCATCGCTCCTCCTAAGGACTTCTCCTTGGACATCTTCAATGTACAACTTGTAGCAAAGTGAACCTGTTGGGTAGCAGAGGTCTCGCATAACAATTTTGGGGCTGAGAGCCTATAATTTAGGATAAAAATATTGTCAAACTCCGAAATATGTGGAGCAAGAAATGTAAAAGGTCGAGTAAAAGGGTTGTCTGCCCAAGAAATAATATAGAATAATAAGGAGTAAGTCAACCTACCCATGGTCCGTGGACCATGGGAATGTACAAATAGAGCGGGGCTCTAAGGGTAGAAGTTAGTTTTGGAAGAGATATGAAAGATAGTGTTATGGGTCTGTGAAGATTATATGTGCATCTGTAAGTCCAAGTTGAAGGTAGATAGAGGCTATGCAGCTGTGTGCACAAAGGCCTAGTAGAGTCCGCAGTTGTGTGCGCGGACCCCTGCAGCTGAGTGCACAGGGTAGATCTGGATGTATCGATGATAAAGTGGAAATAAAGATAAGTTGATTTTGGAACACCATGGTAATCAGAGCTATTAAAGATCTGGTTAAATTATGATTGATATTTCTATTGAATCTTTATGCATATGCTTATGTTCTGGGTTAATGCGAATCTGTATCTCTGTTAAATGCACGCACTGGTTATCTTGATTAAATGATTGCTTAAAGACCCTCACAAGTAGATCTGATCTAAAAAACTCCTTAATTAGTAGTGAGGAATAACCCTGTCTTGAATCTACGCGGAAGCAAAGCAGCGCGAGGCTACAGAACGGTGCGCGAAACATCCAGACCACATCTAGACATCACAAGGGTGCGGAAACTTGGTTCCAGCACCCTCCCCTACTACTTCAAGTGAGACCTCAGTCCGCGCTCCATGGGCTATTTCCGAAAGGGCCAGTAGTTACGGGATTTGTTTGGCTTAATAACTCTTCGAACTTGAGTCAGACCCATATAAGCCAACAAATGGTTTTTTGCCGAGACTAGGATCTGCCTAAGGGGTTTCTGATGTAGGAATGCTGGAACTCTATAAAGAAATAATTTAAGGATCGAAGGGATCAAGAACAGTAGTAGTTCAGAGTACACCGACGCGTAAACCAGAGGTTAAAAATGATGAGCATGATCTAGCTACTAGTATTCAAAGGAGCAGGAAGCGAAGATCTAGAACAATTTTGGTTTGTGGTGATGTCGATATGGGACGCACA
The DNA here is from genome assembly GCA_031772625.1 of Pinus tabuliformis. Classification (NCBI taxonomy): domain Eukaryota; kingdom Viridiplantae; phylum Streptophyta; class Pinopsida; order Pinales; family Pinaceae; genus Pinus; species Pinus tabuliformis. The sequence goes on along the minus strand of CM062808.1, from coordinate 372,745,034 downwards.
CAGAATTATGGACGATAATGTCAGAAAGGCTACCTTAGTTAGCACGCTGTAGGACCAAGCACTAACATGGTATATAAAGTACTCAAGCGATCACTCGATTGCGTTCGCTAGTCGCCGGTTGTCAAAAGCTGAGAAGAATTACTCCACTACTAAGTAAGAGGGATTGGCGATGGTATACACGCTCCAAAAATACCGCCACTATCTACTCGAAGGACACTTTAAGATGTATAATGATCACTCTGCGCTAAAATACCTAATGAATAAGGCTGTGTTGGGGGGGCACATTTGTAGATGGTTGTCGTTATTCCAAAAATATGATTTCAAGGATGTCGTAAAGCGAGATGTCTAAATGCAGGCCCGGATCACCTATCCCGAATTAAGACCAGCGAAGAGCCCAAAAATTTAGAGGAAGGACTCCCGGATGCACAGTTGTATGCAGTGCGCGTTGCGGATGGCCACTTTGAGGATATAATCCATTTTTTAACTACAGGAACCGTGCCACAGGGATATTCTATTCAGCAGAAGAAGGAATTGGTGATACGCGCAACAGACTTTACTGTGATTGCAGGACACCTATACAAAATGGGAAACAATGAAATATTATGCAAATATGTACTGGAGTTAGAGCGAGGACAGATCTTGGCCGAAGCACATGGGGGGGTTGCTGACGGACATTATGCGGGTCGCACCACAGCCCAAAATATTGATCTGAAAATCACTCATGAGTGACCTCAGTTAATTAATGAAGGAATGAAGGTATTACAGACTCATGTGCTGGTGTGTGTCTATGTTATCTTAGGCAACGGATCAATAAGATTGCAAAATACATAGACACGGGAAAATGGAAAACAGTAAGAGAAACACAGTAAGCAAATACAAGAACATAACAAATTAATAAGGAGTTTACCCAATCCTCCTAGGCTACGTCTCTGGTCCAACTTTCAGTGGTGGCCTTCTTTTATTGTGTCTTAAGGCAGAGTTTTTCAACGAGGAGCTCAAATTGAGTCTCCCGAAACAGAGGATACTCAATAGGGTGGTTCTTGGATTCCCCAAGCCACTAGAGTGCACAGACTCTTTCTTAATAAGTCTCGACTTCAACTGGTCTTGATGGGATGAGTCCAATTTGGTACTCAGTTCCTGACAGATATCCTCACAGGGATTTCTTGAACCTCTCAAGCCTTCTGTCTGCTCGATGCTGCCTTAGCTCTGCAGGTCAACTCGGCTCTCTGCGTCTACTTCTGTCTCTTCTGTCTCCTTCTTCATTGTTCTCTTCTTTCTGACAGTGTTTTTTTCTTCCTCCCTCCTTTTGTTCTCTGTCTATTCATGGCTTAAAGCCAATACGTCTCATGACTGTTCATTTCCTCTTCTGCCCCTTCAGATCGCCTACTGCTATTTGCTTGGAGTTTCCTACCTCTGCGTCATCACCACTATGTAACGTCTCACAGGGAAGTGGCCACTTTTCCTCCCATGAACTGCGCCAGCTCTTCCTCAAACAGTTAGGTATTTCGGTTACTCTGTGTAATAATTCATCTGCCAGCTCAGTGTTCAAATTGGACTTCAGACTTTTATATTTCGTCGCTTAATTCTCCCTCCAGATCTGGTTTCCCATCGGGCACATCCTCCGTCGTTAGATCTGGAGCCCCCATATCCTACGGTGTCTGCTCTTATCACGCGGTTGACTTGCTCGAATGTTAGCCCGCGATGAGAGGCGGCTTTCTCTCTCATCCACTGAACATGTGTCATTCACTATATGTCATCGTTGGGTCTCTTGACAATTTCTCTTACTGCCCAACATGCCTCCGATATTCCGCCAGTTTTGGGGCATGGGACCCGCCTTTCACTTTAGCGCTTTTCCCACAATTTTCGTCTTTTCCTTGTGACCGAGCACTCAGGGCCTTTCCATTTCGAGGAGTTTTGCCCTAGCGCTAATTGCACATTAGAAGCGGCCTCCGTTTTCTGATCAGGACTTCCTAACTGCTAGTTTGTGTCCTACATGGTCTCCATGGGCCTCGGTTAGTGCGCTTTGACTGAGGTCCTCGTCATTCCTTGCTCGCTACAAACTGCCATTGTCCAAAGGTCTTCTTGATAACTCATTGTTCACAAGTTTGAAGTCCATCCTGATTTGATAGAGTCATAGAACTCTAATAATTTTCATGGATCCAATTCGGATCACGGCCTTTCCACTGAAAAAGCTTTTGGACCACCAAAAGTTGGTTTTCAAGCATCGACTAAGTGAGGGTAAAATTGTCTCACTTGTCCAATCTCTATCCACTTTGCACTGCTCGGCTTTGAACGCTTGAGCCCAAATCTGAGGTACTCAACATCTCCCCTACACGTCATCCTTACCTTTCTGTCCAGAACTGTGTCTTCCTGCAATCCATTAAGATATTCAGGTAATAGGTCATCAATAGAAGGCAATTGACTCTACTCTTCAAGATCCTCAATTAGTGAAGGTTCAAATAGTCTCAAGCAATCTCCATTTACGATTGAGTAGATGTGCATGTAAGCTAGTAGATCAAGGTGAAAAGCATTCTCACCAATTTTCTCAAGTATCTTGAAAGGTCCATAGCTGATAGGCTTTAGCTTTTTACCTTCACATTGCATTCTGTCCTTGCTAATATACAGCCAAACTTGGTCACGAACTCGGAAATTATGCTCCATCTTATGCTTGTCATGCCTGGCCTTGTATTTGGCTTGGCTCTTTTCCATCTGTTCCTGTACTGCCTAGTGGATCTCTTGGATTTGTTCAATGAACCTAATTGCCCTGTCCACATCGCTGTGTCCCTCAGATTGTGGTGTCTTTACCAAAGACAAAATCCAAAGGAGGCCTTAGTGTGAAACCAAAACAGGTCTCAAAAGGAGATCTCTGTGTAGAAGAATGTTTTGCTCTCTTGTAAGCATGTTGCACATAACACAAATGTTCATCCCAAAGCTTAGGATTCTTGTTGCAATATACTCTGAGAAACTGGATCACTATCCTATTAACTACTTCTATCTGGCCATCGGTTTTTGGATGAAAAGTTGTACTTTTCTTCAGTTTGGTGTCCATCAGTTCCCACAAACTTGAAAAAAAATTTCCCACAAATCAGGTGTCTTGATCAGATACAATGGAAGTGGGTAATCCAAAATGAACCCATACATGTAGAAAGAATAGTTTTGCAGTTTGTTTAGCTGTAATCTGTTTATTACAAGGTATCAAAATACACATTTTGCTGAACCTATCCACAACAACATACAAATAATCATGACCTTTCCTAGATTTAGGCAGTCCTCCAACAAAATCCATGGAAACACTTTCCCAAGGGTGAGAAGGAACTGGTAATGGAGTGTACAAGCCTATTTTTCTATTGATGGGCTTGCTTTTAGCACACATAGTACATCCTCTTACATATCTAGAAACTGTCTCATTCATTTTTGGACAATAACAAAATCTTTGCAGCTATGCAACTGTTTTACTTACCCCAAACTGACCTGATATTAGAGATGTGTGTGCTTCTCGAGTTATCTTTACTCTTTCAGTTTGTGGAATGCATAGCTTCCCACAATGATATAAGAGCCGGTCCTTTAAATGATAATCCGATTCTTATATTTGTTTTCCTTGACTTAAAGTTTCATATACATCTTTAAAGTCTATATCTTGAGCATATTGTTCAATGTAGCTCTCATGTAACACAAAATTATGCTTAAGTATAGTAGATGCATTTATAATGGGTCTAGATAACATATCTGCAACTTTATTGTGTATGCCCTTCTTATATCTGATGACCAAATGAAACTGTTGTAGAAAACCCATCCATCTATAGTGTCTTGATTGTTGCAACTTAGTTTGGGAGTGTAGATATTGAAGTGGTTGATGATCAGTATGTATTACTGTCTCTTTTCCCATTAAGTAATGTTTCCAGTTTTTCACACTCTATACTAATGCATACAATTCTTTATCATATGTAGGATAGTTAACTACTGCAGAATTAAATGTCTCAGAATGATAACATATGGGTTTATCGTGCTGTGTCAACACTACTCCCATGGCATAGTCATTGGCATCCATTTGGATCTCAAATGGTCTTTGAAGATCAGGCAGTGCTAGTACAAGTGTTGTACTAATATTTTCTTTCAAGGTGTCGAAGGCTTTCTACTGTTTGCCTCCCCATTGAAACACCTTGTTCAATCCTGTTAAAGCATGTAAGGGAGTTACAATTAAGGAGAAGTTAGAAATGAACTTTCTCCAATATTGTGCTGCTCCTAAGAAGCTTCTAACTTCTGTAGCAGATTTGGGTTTAGGCCAGTTCACAATGACTACCAATTTAGAGGGATCTATCTTCAATTCACCATCCCTACTATATGTCCCAAATAATTCAAAGATGTTTTGCCAAATTCACATTTTGAGAGTTTAACATAAATTTTTTCCCTTTCCAAAACATCTAGTGTCTTCTTAAGATGCTTTAAATGTTCTTCACATGTTTTTCTAAATATCAGAATGTCGTCCAGATACACAACAACAAAATCATCAAGAAAAGGTCTGAGTACATCATTCAATAGTCTCATGAAAGTAGCAGGAGCATTAGTTAAGCCAAAAGGCATAACCAACAACTCATACAATCCCTGTTTTGTTTTGAAACCAATCTTCCATGCATCTTGTTCTGCAACTCTGACCTGATGGTATCAACTATGCAAGTCAAACTTGGAAAAATAAACAACTTCTTTCAATTGATCTAAAAGATCATCTATGCGAGGAAGGGGATAATGGTTTTTTATTGTTATCTTATTCAGTGCCCAGTAATCAATGCACATTCTCCACGAGCCATCTTTCTTTCTCACCAAGACGATTGGTGACCCACATGGTGATGTGCTAGGTCTGATGAACCCTTTCTTGAGCAACTCCTGCACCTGCTTCTTGATTTCAGCATTCTCTAAAGCAGACAACCTATACATTTCAATGTTAGGCAATGGAGCATCTTGCTACAAAATAATATCATGCACTATTTCCTTTTTGGGTGGCAGACCATTAGGTTCTTGAAACAAGATATCATACTCTGAAACAACCTTTTCTAAATGAGCTTGTTGTTTAGCATTATATCCCTCAAATACATTAATTTTATCAGGTTTCTTTTCCTTTACAACCATCAGTAAGAATTGTTTGCATGAATTTATCATTCGTTTCATCTGTCCTGAGTTTATGAGAGTATAATTATTCTTGAGATTATGAGCTCTTACAAAGTATTTGATTCCATCTTTAACAAGTAGATACTTGTTCTCAACTCTATAGAAAATAGCTTTTCTGTCATACAAGTAAGGACTTCCTGAAACAATTCCACAGATATCCAAAGGAATTATGTCTAACTCAACCTCATCTACAAATGCTGACCCAAAAGAAAACTTGAGTTTGCATTGTCTAGTCACTTGTAGTTGTGCTTTATCATTTAACCATCCTAATGGGTATGGTTTCTTGTGAGGTGTAGTCACTAATCCCAATTTCTTTACAATTGCTTCAGAAATTAAATTTACTTGTGAGCCACTATCAAACAAAGTATCAATATTTTGATGTTTGGAAATAACTCGAATATGGAAAAGCTCATGTCTTTTTCTCTCATTTTCTTCATCAATAGCAGATTGTGCAGAATTACTAGTAGATGCTTCAAAATTCTTACCTCTTATACCTGTGGCTGCAATAGTTGTTTCATCTCCTCAATCTGACCCCAAATCTTTCTGAATAGCTGCAACAATCTTCTTCTTCTTGCCCTTGAACTTCTTAGGTCTCAGCTCCGGATGCAGAATCCAATAGTGCTCATCATCATGCCCATCCTTCTTATAGTGAGTGCATGAAGACTTGCTCTTCTGTGCAGTGTTAGCCTTCCTTGCTTTCCATTTCTATTTTCTTTTCTCCTTATTCTTGCTTGCAGTGGGCTGGCATGATCCCCCAACTTTTGGACTTCCATTCTTTCCTCTAGCTTCTAGATTAGTATCTTGAACAGATACCTCATCTATACTAGTGGGATTAAAGATGAGGATAGTGTGCCTCATGTAGCTATGTAGACCACCAATGTACTTCAACAGAGTCTCAGGTGAATCTAATGAGATTCCTAGAATCAAGGCTCTCTTTCTGAATTCTTGGGTGTATCCTTGTACACTTTTCCCTTTCAACTGTCGAAGAGTTTGCCAGCTCATCATGGCTTGTTGCATGTAGGCCAATGGATAGAACTGCTTTTTGATTGCAGAAACAAATTCACTCCAGACATAAATGGTCTTCCCATGTCTTTTCATGTCAGCTTGGGTCCTGCCTTCCCACCAAACTAAGGCAGTGCCTCCAAGGCATAGGCTTGCTAGCTGAATCTTTCTCTTGTCTGAGTCGACACTCTGCACTGTGCAGTAAACATCAATTTGTCTAATCCAATTGTCTAGCTTTTCTGCATTCAACTCTCCATCATATATAGGTAAATCAAATTTAACATCTAGTTTAATCAAAGATGCCTTCCTTTTGTGTTCAGGGCTATTAGGAGGTGTGAGAAAGCTTTCTTCTTTCCCTTTTCCTTTTGAGTGGTCATGGAGGAGAGACTCATCTTCTCCTTTGTCTTGTTTGGAGCTTGATGAATCTTCATCTTTATGTTTTCTAAAGTCCTTATACATTTCCTCTACCATGGACCTTAGGGCTAGGAAACTATCTAAGAATTGAGGGTCTGGCCCCACAGAACCTTCCTCTGACATTGTCTTCCGAGGATAGACTCTCCCAATTTCAGGATTAGTTTCGACCAACTCTCCTTCTCCTAATTTGAGCTTTGATCTAGTTAGCATTCAACAGCTAAATCCAACACAAGCTTGTCTAACCTTAACAGCCTAGAGCTCTGATACCACTTGATCTGAAAATCACTCGTGAGTGACCTCAGTTAATTAATGAAGGAATGAAGGTATTACAGACTCATGTGCTGGTGTGTGTCTATGTTATCTTAGGCAATGGATCAATAAGATTGCAAAATACATAGACACGAGAAAATGGAAAACAGTAAGAGAAACACAGTAAGCAAATACAAGAACACAACAAATTAATAAGGAGTTTACCCAATCCTCCTAGGCTACATCTCTGGTCTAGCTTTCATTGCTGGCCTTCTTTTATTGTGTCTTAAGGCAGAGTTTTTACGACGAGGAGCTCAAATTGAGTCTCCTGAAACAGAGGATGCTCAGTAGGGTGGTTCTTGGATTCCCCAAGCCACTAGAGTGCACAGACTCTTTCTTACTAAGTCTCGACTTCAACTGGTCTTGATGGGATGAGTCCAATTTGGTACTCAGTTCCCGATAGATATCCTCACAGGGATTTCTTGAACCTCTCAAGCCTTCTATCTGCTCGATGTTGCCTTAGCTCTGCAGGTCAGCTCAGCTCTCTGCGTCTACTTCTGTCTCTTCTATCTCCTTCTTTACTATTCTCTTCTTTCTGACAATGTTTTTTTTCTTCCTCCCTCCTTTTGTTCTTTGTCTGTTCATGGCTTAAAGCCAATATGTCTCATGACTGTTCATTTCCTCTTCCACCCCTTCGGATCGCCTGCTGCTGTTCGCTTGGAGTTCCCTACCTCTGTGTCATCGCCACTGTGTAACGTCTCACAGGGAAGTGGCCACTTGTCCTCCCATGAATTGCGCCAGCTCTTCCTCAAATGGTTTAGTATTTCGGTTACTCTGTGTAATAATTCATCCGCCAGCTCAGCGGTCAAATCAGACTTCAAACTTTTATATGTCGTCGCTTAATTCTCCCTCCAGATCCGGTTTCCCATTGGGCACATCCTCCGCCGTTAGATTTGGAGCCCCTAGATCCTACGGTGTTCGCTCTTATTGTGCGATTGACTTGCTCCGACGTTATCTTGCGATGAGAGGCAGTTTTTTCTCTCATCCACCAGACACGTTTCATTTGTTGTATGGCATCGCTGGGTCTCCTAACAATTCCGCTTACCACCCAATATGCCTCCGTTATTCCGCCGGTTTTCGGGTGTGGGACCTGCCTTTCACTTTAGCGCTTTTCCAACAGTTTTCAGATTTTCCTTGTGACCAAGTGCTCGGGGCCTTTCCATTTCAAGGGGTTTTGCCCAGCGATGTGCGATTAGCGCTAATCGCGCATCAGAAACGGCCTCTGTTTTCTGATCCGGACTTCCTAACTGCTAGTTTGCATCCTGCGCAGTCTCCATGGGCCTCGGTCAGCGCGCTTTGACCGAGGTCCTCGTCATTCCTTGCTGGCTACAAACTGCCACTGTCCAGAGGTCTTCCTGATAGCTCATTGTTCACAAGTTTGAAGTCTGTCCTGATTTGATACAGTCATAGAACTCTAATAATTTTCATGGATCCAATTCGGATCAAAGATTCTTCGCGCAAGATTATGGTGGCCCACTCTGCATCAAGATTCGAAAGCATACTTTCGAGCTTGCGACGTATGTCAATGGACGGGAAAACCATTGCGGAGAGATGAAATGCCGCTCCAGCCACAGATGACGCTACAGCCATTCGAGAAGTGGGCAATCGACTTCGTAGGACCTATTGTGCCGCGAGGGAAGACGGGCGTGCGCTATATCATCATCGTGACAGAATATTTGACTCGATGGGCAGAGGCACAGCTAATTAAGGGCTACATGGCTCCAACAGCTGTGAAGTTTTTGTTTGAGAACGTGCTGACAAGGTTTGGATGTCCCAAAATTCACATGAGCGATCGGGGAATGCACTTTTTGAATGAAATGATCAGCACACTCACTGAGGAATTCCAGATATATCACCAACAGAGTACACCATACCACCCCTAAGTGAATGGGACTGTTGAAGCATTCAACAAAATTTTGGATATTGCATTGACCAAGGTCTGAAATGCGCAGTGAAACGACTAGGACTTGTGCATCCCTGCTGTGTTATGGGCATACCGAACCACGTGCAAGAAGTTGACGGGCCAGACACCTTTTCGGTTAGTCTATGGCAAGGAGGCCATTATGTCTATGGAGTACATTGTGCCTAGTCTGCCAATAGTAGCGATAACAGTTATGGAAGACTGCGGGGCTTTGGAGGAACGGCTTGCACAACTAGAGGAACTAGAGGAGGAACAGTTTTTGGCTGGCTATTACTATATGACTGGAAGTTCAAGAAATTCCCTGGTAAACTTTGAATGCATTGGTTGGGACCCTATGTTGTCAAAGAAGTTACTGATGGGGGTACGTTTCAGCTTACCAAACTCAATGGAGACCCCTTCCCAGGAAGAGTGAATGGCAGTCACCTAAAGCTCTACACGAGTGGGTTGATTGCCCGACTAACCGTCTGGAGGAGAGTCTCACCGCTCCAGCCAGTTGAAAGAGAGCGTGGGACAATAAAGCAGTCTGGGGGAAGGATGTGTGATTTCCAGGGTGTGCGTAGATTTGGCCAATCACAAGGGTCGTGGTGGCATGGAAGGGATTGCACTGTTGTGTTGATAAGAGGAGAGATTACCATAGCGGGCGATTAAGAGAAGGGGTACAAGCCAGATATGGAACGATCTGCCACAGGTTTAACACGAGGGCACTAGAATAGGCGAGAGCCAGTGAATTTGAAATTCATAATGCTTATAAATCATAGGGTAGCATCCACCGGGTGAACTACGCTTCTAAAGAATGCAAGTTGTTTACCGATATGGAACTTTTCATTATCTTTGCACAAGGAATAAGCCCGAGGGTGGTGATATGGTCGATGAAGAGGCAGGGCTCTTTGAGGAACATGGTGTTGACAGTTGCGGGCACCACGTAGAGTTCAGCATCAACGATAGGGGATGTACCAGAAAATGGGAGCCACGAAGTAGAACTGGTCTGGATGCCGCAACCTTGCCCATGGGTGGGCCGGCGAACTACAAAAGAAAAGAGAAAGGATGGAAAGATGGAGACCACTGGTAGAAGTGCAGTTAATAAGTCGTCTCTAATGTACCTTGAGGATTGGGATCTCGCGGACAGCAACAAGGGTCTTGCAAAATTGCAACACAAGCTGCAACAGACAGCGTGAAGAGAAGTAGGAAGTGGCTGCGGTGGTACAAGGAGGTCCCATATGTGGCTCCCCCGCTAGAACTAAAATCCTTTGGGGGGGGTGTTCTGTGTTAACTGAGCAGAGCAGAATGAGCATTATCGGTTGCGAGAATTCGTAGAAACAACGAAGCAGGAGACGAATGAAGCGTTGCAGGAGAGAACGAAGGAGTAGCAGGATGAACAACATCAATCAAAGGGAGGTGAACTGCGAAGCCAAGGCAGCGCGTCTCTCCATACCAACGAGTGACTCAAGACGAGTCACAATGATTGTGTTGGGGGACTGTTGGGTAGCAGAGGTCCCACGTAACATTTTTGGGGTTGAGAACCTATAAGTTAGGATAAAAATATTGTGAAACTCCAAAATATGCGGAGCGCGAAATGTAAAAGGTCGAGTCAAAGGGTTGTCAGCCCAAGAAATAATATAGAATAATAAGGAGTAAGACGACTATAAATATAGAAGGGCTCTAAGGGTAGAAGGCAGTTTTGGAAGAGATATGAATGATAGTGTCATGGGTCTGTGAAGATTATATGCGTGTCTGTAAGTCCGAGTCAAAGGTAGATAGAGGCTTTGCAACTTTGTGTGCAGAGGCCTAGTAGAGTCCGCAGCTGTGTGTCTAAACCCCTGCAGCTGAGTGCTTAGGGTGGATCTGGATGTATCGATGATAAAGTGGAAATAAAGATAATTTGATTTTGAAACACTGTGGTAATCTGAGCTATTGCAGATATGGTTAAATTATGATTGATATTTCTATTGAATCTTTATGCATATGCTTATGTTCTGGGTTAATGTGAATTTGTATCTCTGTTAAATGTGCTCACTGGTTATCTTGATTAAATGTTTGCTTAAAGACCCTCACAAGTAGATCTGATCTATAAAACTCCTTAATTAGTAGTGAGGAATAGCCATGTCTCAAATCTGCGCAGAAGCAAAGCAGTGCGAGGCTACAGAACAGTGCGCAAAACATCCAGACCATAGCTAGACATCCCAAGGGTGTGGAAACCTAGTTCCATCACCCTCCCCTGCTACCTCGGTGTTATCGGGAAATCTAGTGTGTATTCAGAGCTGCTAGTCCCACTAAGACGGGTAGCTATCTTAGAAACAAGCAGATTAAAGTCACTTGTTTTTCCTTTACGAGAGAGAGATGAGAAAGAAGCAAAGAGTACCAACCTCAGTCTTTTGTTTGGCTCCTTGCTTGTTTCCTTTCCCCTTTGACAGAATCTCGCCACTACTTCCTTACTTGTCCCGCTTCAAAGAGCACCTGTAGATTCATAGCAGCATAATACCATCAAAGCATAGATATCTTTCACTGTAAACAATATAGGATCAGATATATATTGACCATACAAATGCATATATCAACACAATATTCAGAGATACACAAGAATATGGAAGAAAACTCAAGTGGCTTTATTAGTAAAAGTCGTAGAAGAGAGGATTACAACCACTTGGTCTGACCCAGTGCCATCCCCCTTGCTTGAAAGCCCTCTTCACCTCACACAAAGCAAGATCACCCAACAATGTCTTCAAAGAGAAACCAGCAGCACCTCTTTGCAAATTACCAAATTCCAACCTCTGCATCTCTTGGATGAGGGATCCATTTATAGATATTTGCAGGGGGGTGATTCAGCTTCTGGGATTTTGATTAGTTTCATCTCTCTGATAGTTCCTGGTTCCACATGGAGATTTTAGATCTCTTACTCATTCTTGGGTGAACTTAGAGAGGCAAGTGTCAAATGAGCAGTTTCTAGAAGATTCTCTGGGTTTCCACCCAGCAAACTGCTTGTGCCATTTGTCTGCTCTTGCTCATCGCACCCTATAGAAGGGCTTTCCAGTATGCATCACACTTTTTGCATGTGGCAGGTGAGATGCATCGCACCTTTAGCACTGGGCAATCTATATGGTCCTACTTTGACCAGTTCTAAGTAGCTTTTCATGGAGAACTTCTGGGAGATGATGTAATCAGCTGACCTTGCTCCTTTAGGGTATGAAACAACACTTTTAGGGACTTAGAATCCCTTGGCTTATGGACATATGTGATTGGGGTTGGAGTGCCCAAATATGTCTATAATAGTTTCCCCCTAAAGCATGAGGTCATAAATCTTTTGATGTCGAGTGAAATGCTTTATAATGAGGATCCGAGGTTTTTCACACTGGAAGGTGACGTGTAATAAGATACAATACAATACATTATCTTCATAATATTTTCATGATCTAGCTGAGGCGGGCATTCCCATGCTCAGCTTGATAAATTCATTTTCATGTACAAGGACAGACAATAGTCTGTGTGCAGACTGATGGTTCTGGTAGAGCCATCATCCCTTAGTTTGGATGATTATCTGTGAAGAAATGATGTACATTTGATGTCTTTATTTTCCTGATTATATCGCAGCCCAGATGGATGAAACTAGATCCGGGGTCTTCAAAACTCCTTCAATATTCGCCTGAAAGTACAAGTCGATCCATGTGAAAAAGATGTTCTGATGTCGAACATAGAAGAACATCGCCTGATTACCAGCCAATGATGTAAGCTGTTAACATACACGAGAGGAATCACCGATGATGATGATGACCCTCAAGGTACTGCAGTACAATTCACGTGGTGTGAATACATGAGTTATGTCGAACACCATGCAAAATCTTTTGGTTGAAGGCCATTAGTGTAAAACTGTCGCCAGAAGTGAGAAACTTGCCATTGAGGCATGCAAGCTTCAAAGTACTGGAAGGGTTGTCTCTAGGTCGTCTTCTTGGATAATGAGCTGATGTCGATAAGAAGTGACCCGTCATAGGAAGGCATTAATGGATCCTACATCTATGACACGGAATGGATCAAATGATTTTGTAGAGGTGAAAATGATCTGATGATACAAGGTTCAGGGTGGCGGTCATGAAAGAATGAAGCGTGAAGGTATTGTAGCGGATGAGACACAAGCTGGGTAGGTGAATTCTCTGAGTGACTTCTCTTGAACATATCGGCGACACTGAAATGGATTGGTAGCATTAACCCCAAAAGTGGATGGTACGATGGACCATTGGTGATATGACTGGTGAACGGAATAACCCAACCCGACTCAATCATGGTGATGGACTGAAAGTGTCATGTTCAAGAGCGACCTACTACCAATAAAGTTTCTTCAAGTTTTCTTCCCAATTTTCCCCAGTCAATTCTGACTAGTACCTCTTTATTTTTGTCAAGCTTGAGGAGGATAACATATGCTTGTTCTATAATTTTCCCTTCGGGCAAACCTGTCGCGATGTTTTAACGAGCTTAGCGACAGTGAAACTCGCTCTTGTCTGAATGGACAAGTTTTTCGCTATTGTTTTAACGAGTTTAACGACAAGGATAACTCGGTCCTTTTCAATTTTAGAGAGTCTAAAAAGAGACAGAAAGAAGACTCCAATATTCCTTTTTCATAACATAATCCCTTAAGTCCGAAAAAGTATAAAACAATGCGAAAGGGATGACTTTTCGATAGTTTTAACGAGCCAAACAAGACAAACGCTCGATCTTTTTGTGTAATAATCCCTCAGGTCCAAAAAGATTAAAATCTAGAGGAGGGATAGCACTTCCAATCACTTTAATGAGCCGAAGAGGCCAATCGCTCGACAATCTTTTCATATTTTATGAGTCAGATGAAAAGAACTTAAAGGAGACTCGTTTTTTTAGGAACGAGTGATGTTTTCAGATAACAGTTGGTTCCAGGTAAGGTTTGGAACTTTCCAATCACGGCAGTGTAAAAAGGTGGCTAATAGGATCACTTGTCGCAGTTGTTCCTTAAAAAGGGGTAAACAATCAAATGGAGGCGAATGATCGGCAACAAGAGAGTGGAGGTGATGGTAAGAACACGACCAAGGCTCAAAAGCTGATGAAAATGCATTCACAAAGGTTGTTTACCGGAGGTGGGTTCATTTTTCAATGAGCTTAAACTCTGGTGGAACATATGCTCATTGCTAAGGTTTAATTTTTAACAAGCTTGAACTTCGCGTAAAACTACTCGTGCCAGTCGTATAATAAGGATGTCTCATCGATAGGTTCATTTTTTAGGGAGCTTGCACCATTCGAAATTATGCTCCGACTCCTTTCATTATATAAGCTAGGAACGACCAATCCTACGAGTTTAAAGGGTTAATAACCTATAAACTAAGAAAATAAATGGTCATTTTTCACTTTCACACAAAAAGGTTTGCATTCCCCCAAGTATAGCGAAGTAGAGTTTCCTAGGTTACCCCTCAATTAGTAGACAAAACACTTCTTCTATCGGGAAAGGCCTACCTTCTCCAGGTTACCCTTCAATTTGTAGACAAAAAATGTGTTCTATCGGGAAAGGCATACCTTCTAACAGAGGTATTTTATTACGGTCTAATCCCATTTTCCTAAATGGATGGGTGTGTCAGACCAGTCATATATCCTCTACGGAAACCTACCCTATACCTGAAGTTTTCCTGCCGAGGCAGACCAGGGTGCATGCCCCCTCGGTTTCAATCACAACCACTGAATCACTCGTGTTCATCAGGTGGACGAAATGGATATTTATGAGACATTCCTTGTGAAAAAAGACCTATTATGGATGGCATTTGACTACTATCTATGTGTGAACCGGGTAATGAAAGCTGGTCTACAAGCTGGACCACTCTGCCTTCATGCAGAAAACACATTACTCGAAAGAGTGAGGAGACGATGGCTCCCATGCTATAAATGTAGTCACGCCCAAGGATTAGATTGTAATCTAAAGGTTCTTGGACTACCATTACGTTCAGATAAACATTTTTCCTTCTCAAAGTTATAGGCACACTTGGAAGGATCCCTAACGGCCGACTGGTTCCTTTGTCGAAGCCTGTCAAATAACGCATCTCAGGCAAAAGCAATGGCGAACCAAGCGCTTTCCAAGCAGTTGAGGAAAGGATACTCATAGAATCCCCTTCATCTATGATGATACCAATCATGGCCATTTTGTAAGTTTGTACTATGATTCGAAATGGTATATTAGATGGTAAACGGGGTCTGCCTAGTAGATTCCAATCGAAGGAAACAACTAGGTTGCTTGGAGGTGGGACCGAATAAACGGCCAGATACAACTTTGTCGAATTTCCTTCCTGCAGTAAAGGAATGGGCAGATTGCCCCCGTGTTCATCGGAGTCTGTGTTTATGAAAAGAATTTGAACGATGTCGTTCTCATTCTCTTCGGTGACTGTATCATCTGAAGGTAAATCTTCTGAAGTCAAGATGGGGTCGACTGCCGTCTCAACCTGTTAACTTTGGTCCGATGTGGACTCAGAGGGTCTATCTTCAACGATAGGTGCTTTGACCAACTCCAAAGGTGGCTCAGTTGGATTTTCAACTAGCAATGGATTTGGCAAGAGTTTCTTGTACCCAGGAGGGAGTCGCTACAGTGATACAGGACGATTATCCAAGACTCTTTTAGCTTCATCCAGGAAGGGACAACGGTGGAGGGCATGATCACCTTCACATAGTCTGCAAGGAAATTTAGATTTCCCTTTCTGTCCGGTGACTTCGCTTTCACTAGTTGACGATGTACTTTCAACATGATCGTCAGAGGTTGACGACACCGGATTGTGCAAGCGGGGAGACTAGTCCCTTAAGATCCGTGGGATGCAAGGACAATCTCGGTGATAGTGGTCTCCTTTGCAGATGACACATGGAGATTTAGGTTTGGATGGTGCAGTGTGTGGATTTTTGCTAGACGATGCACGGTTGCCCCTTTTTGCCGCTAGCTCCTTCTTCTTCTTCTCCTCCCCCTTATTCTTCTTCTCAGTTACTTGGTTTTTAGTTTTACTATCTTTACCAAGCGAAGAGGAAGAAGGAGAGGGAGAGACAAACGAAGTAGAAGGTTGGGGGGGGGAACTCTGGTATCATCTAGTTGCTGATTCGATTATTCAGGAATCACGGTGCTTTGAACGACAGAGGTCGAGAAAAGCCATACCGGCAAGCCAATTGTCAGTCCTGGAAGGGACAATGTGGCCATATGAGGTGCACCAACATCTCCCCAAGATGGAAAAGGACTAGGACTTCCCCTAAGGGGAAATCCTTGGTTGGTGGACTCCATTTTCTCAACCTATGACCAATGAGGGAATAGTGACGTTATTCTAATTAAAATAAATTTTAGACACTTTGACACAAATTGCTTTTTAATGAGCCTGAAGTGGCAAGTGCTCAGATGGACCTTTTCCTTTAAGGAGTCTGAAAAGGAACAAAAGAGACTGCTCTGGAAATCTAGATAGAGGGATTACCAAACCAATCGCAAAACTGCAGAATACTTTTTACGATACGGCAGTCAATCTTCCTAAATGTTGTGTTCAGTGCATTGCAATCGATAGGGCGGCAGACAGGGCTTCCTAAGGATAAAGGATATAGCCTTTTGTGGTCTCCCAATATATACTCGACAATACGTGGGAGCACAAGTCCATACTGGCACTTATCATCTCAAAGAGGAGGAATCACCCAACCTACGATGAAAGTGACAGTTACCAGGCTTTACGACGCTGGAATACATCTCTAGCCTAGACTTCTAGATGTTGTGCGTTAGGTTCCAAAGCGTTTTTATGTTCATTAAATTTATTTTACAGTTGATATTTCTTAAGAAGTTTGCCTTTAAGGTTCACTGTGTGATGTAGATATACAATTCCTAAAATGCAATCTAAGATGATAAACAGTCGTTTAATCTTCTTTTTGCAATGAAAATCCTAGCTACTAAGGAAAGAGAAATGAAATCCTTTCAACATAGAGCAGAGAGCACACACTAGATGCATTGTCCTAAATCACAATCAACAAGTAGTCTAAATGCAAATGCACATGCATGTATTTGTTTTCCGCTTTCTTAATGTGTGAATGACAAAAAGAATGCTAAATACAAATCTGAATTATTTCTTCTTTCAAAGAGACAGTACTAACGATTTTCTTTTCAAAAAACGACAAGAAGGCAAGACGACACTTTGCGATTTTGAATTGAAAACTGCTTTCGACACTTGAAATACTTATAAATTCAGATCAAATACAAGAGTAACAGTGTAATCGACTATCAAAAGAGAAGTATTCTTTTCCTTTACTGAAAACGACACTTGCGACACTTCCAAATCAAAAGACGACAGCTCGATTAAGCTACTATTTTGCAAAAGAGAACTGTAAACGGCGCACAATACATAAAAACATTCACAATTCTTTGTACAATATAGGTTGGATGATGCAAAGAAGGGGGTTTCAACAGTGGTCTACTGATCACAGATAGCAAAACTCCTGAATAAAATTGAAGACAGTGAAGAAAAAACCAAAATCTGGAGGCAAATCTAGTCTTATCTGATCATCGCACCTATAACACAAGGAAATAGGGATGCATCCCACCTACTGCACATGGGAGGTGTGATGCATCTAGATTTCCTAAAGGAGAGGGTGCGATGGTCAAGGAACGAGACTTTAACTTGGTTTTTGGTCAAAGTTTGCAGTTTAGTTCAGGGATTTAGGCCGAGCAAACGATAGTCAGTAACTACAAAGTATAGGGGCTGATCTAAAGAGGTTACTCAAGCTACCTCTAGGGCACTTAGGATGTTTGCAAGTCAATTGTTCAATTCATAAACAAACCCAGAGATTGACTGAAGCAGCGTTGATCTACTTTGCACTTGCATAGCAAATGCAGTTCGAAGGTTAGTTGGCTTGACTTCAGGCTCCGTCTGTGGTTTATGAATCAAACAAATAGAGACAAGCAATCAAACTAATCGCTCCCCAGCGGAGTCGCCAATTTGTTATTAGGAAATCTAGTGTCTATTCAGAGCTGCTAGTCCCACTAAGACGGGTAGCTGTCTTAGAAACAAACAGATTAAAGTCACTTGTTTTTCCTTTAAGAGAGAGAGATGAGAAAGAAGCAAAGAGTACCAACCTCAGTATTCTATTTGGCTCCTTTCTTATTTCCTTTCCCCTTTGACAGAATCTCGCCACTGCTTCCTTACTTTTCCCGCTTGAAAAAGCACCTGTAGATTCATAGCAGCATAATACCATCAAAGCATAGAGATCTTTCACTGTAAACAATATAGGATCAGATATATGTTGACCATACAAATGCATATATCAACACAATATTCAGAGATACACAAGAATATGGAAGAAAAATCAAATGGCTTTATTAGTAAAATTCATAGAAGAGAGGATTACAACCACTTGGTCTGACCCAGCACCATCCTCCCAGCTTGAAAGCCTTCTTCACCTCACACAAAGCAAGATCACCCAACAATGTATTCAAAGAGAAACCAGCAGCACCTCTTTGCAAATTACCAAATTCCAACCTCTGCATCTCTTGGATGAGGGATCGATTTATAGATATTTTCAAGGGGGTGAGTCAGCTTCTGGGATTTTGATTAGTGTCATCTCTCTGATAGTTCCTGGATCCACATGGAGATTTTAGATCTCTTACTCATTCCTGGGAAAACTCAGAGAGGCAAGTGTGAAATGAGCAGTTTCTAGAAGATTCTCTGGGTTTCCACCTAGCAAATTGCTTGTGCCATTTGTCTGCTCTCGCTCATCGCACCCTATAGAAGGGCTTTCCAGTATGCATCGCACTTTTTTCATGTGGTAGGTGAGATGCATCGCACCTTTAGCACTGGGCAGTCTGTATGGTCCTGCTTTGACCAGTTCTGAGTAGCTTTTCATGGAGAACTTCTGGGAGATGATGTAATCAGCTGACCTTGCTCCTTTAGGGTATGAAACAACACTTTTAGGGACTTAGAAGCCCTTGGCTTATGGACATATGTGATTGGGGTTGTGGTGCCCAAATATGTCTATAACACTCGGGTGAGACCTCAGCTTGCACTCTGCGAGTTGTTGCCAAAAGGGCTGGTCGCTGCGGGATTTGTTTGGCTAAATAACTCTTCTGAACCTGGGTCAGGCCCATATAATCCAACAGAACCACCTTGTGACAATGAAAGCATTTAACTTTCGTCATGTCCTTCTTCTTACCTCCATGATAGGAATCTGATTTAGAACAATAAATTTTACCTTTCTCCTTCCTTGCCTTAATCTCTAAGGCACAGTTCTCTTCATCATCAGTCTTTGATGAAGAGCTATCCTTGGTGTTCCTCCTGATCTCATCCTGCATCAAATCTGACCATATTCGTTCGCAATCTGGCAGCTTCTCTTGACCATTGACAAAGTCCTGATAACTATGCCAACTCTTTGGGAGTCCAAGAAGAGCAAGGCTCACCATATCCTCCTCGGAAACTGTGATTCCAACACTTCCAAGTTCATCCCGACATTGAGTGAACTTGGTCAAGTACTTTGGAATCGTCTCGCCTTTCTCCATCTTGATTTTACGAATTTTATACTTTAATTCCAACTTCCTTTAAATCACTGCTATTATGATATAAGTCTTTCAATGTTTTCCACATAGCATGTGGGGTTTCATTTCCATGAAGACTCGAGACAATATGATCTCGAACTCCCTCAAGGATTATCCACCTTGCCTTCCCCACACAGTTCTTCCACTCGGCCAAGTTCTGTGCATAAGTAGCTACTGGCTTGGGGACTTCTTGATCAATGAATTCCTTCAATCCATTATCTTCTAGCACAACCTCCACCATGTCCCTCTAGGCTATAAAATTCGAGCTGCCTTCCAAGGCATACTCAAGCCTCAACCCATGGAATGCCATCTGCCGGTATTGAAGTGTGTATGCAAATTCGACTTTCACCTATAACCCAGAAACTCAAAATTTCGAAATCTCCTCTGGAGAACTGATTTTAAATCAGCGATATCTCCCTCATCCGAACTCCGATTCAGACGATTTTTTTTTAATTTGGGTATATTTTCCCAAGGAATCCAAATCTGCAATTTTTTTCTAAAAATTTTGCACATAAATTCTCCTAAATTCTTTGCAAACTCTCAGCCCCAAAAAGATCTTGCTCCGATACCATGTAGAAAAACCTATAGATTCACAAGCTAATGCAATTTGCTAAAGCAAGAGACAAGAATCTACTTCTACTCTTTACAGCGGAAGCCCATAAACATCGAGCAAACAATAATCAATAGAGGAATAGAATCAAAGGCACATAACACAATAAATATCTGGGGAAAGACACAACTAAAAACCCCACTATCTGTTTTGTATTAATCCAGAAAATCAAGATGAAATTACAATGCTTGTTCTCTCTAGAACAATCCCAACATTCAGTAAATTCAATCTCCAACTCATAAGCAAGCTCAAGGCAAAATATTAGCCAATTCAAAATCTCTCTAAGTCTCTATTCCAATGTGTAATTCCTATGAAGGATAGCTGGTATTTAAAGGGAAATAAAGCCTCTAAAAATAGCGCAATCCCTCAAGGATCAGTTCCTAAATGCATGCACTATCAGTGAAACTCAGAAAAATCTAAAACAAATAGTACATTGTCCCTGCACTCTAGTCTCAACTGTGTCTTTCTCATAATAAACATGCATGGGTTTCTGATGGTGGAATCTTCAATTAACCAGAGTAGCACTAGTTAGGTCACTAGTGTCCCAACTCACTGTTTACTCACTATTAGTTCTTGAAACTGATTGGAAATAATTTAAGTAGAATTAACCCAATAAACTGAGTTAACTAATTACAACTCATTCATAACTCATCCTTAACTCTTATAAGTTAGGGAGAACATATACATGTCTTCTAAAATACTTCCAATTCGAATTTCCTAAATTAATTAAGTTAATTAAACTTAATTAATTAAGTTACTTAAACTTAATTAATTATTTGCAAATTGTTATGAGAAAAAAAATCTATTTTAATTCACAGTTTAATTCAAGGACAAATTAAACTGGAATTTCTTGTTGCCATTTTGTAATAGGACATACCCATTCCTATGAAGGAATGTACCTGTTACCATAAAAGGAATGTACCCCAACTCCCTCTAAACCAGGGACTTGTCCATGCACCCTCTTAGCTAGGGACTTGCTTCCAAGTTCCTTCTTAATCAAAAACTTTCTTTCACACTCCCACATACCCAGGGACTTATTTCCAATAGTAGATATATTTTCTTTGTTCGAGATCATGGGACCTTCAACTACATATATATATCCTCCATTTGATGTCATGAAATTAATATTCATCTTTATGGAGCCTTCATCTTGTAGGACTTGGTCATCCATCACTTTCCTCAAGTGAGTCATGTCATCCTCCCTTTTGTCTGAAAGTGATCTTCTAGTCCACATATGGCTTTCCTTCACACAACTACCTTTTCCATGTCATGTTTCCTTCAGGATCTTCCATCCAATCACATGAGTCCTAGTTGTAGATAGCATCTATATATTTCTTTTGGTAGCCTTATATCAACCTATCTAGATGTTGTTCAAAAATAAAATAAAAATGAACATCAAATCAAAATTACCTTTTGTGATGGCCCTTCATGACATCTTCTTGTTGCAATATGAACATCCTGCATACATATTGACACGTCTCCAAGATATAAAATGTCAAGGATATCCTTCTTTTTTAGACTACATCAGAGACTTCATACCTTTTACATGGAGATCTCATAGTCAATTCTTCTAGTCATAAAATGTCAATTTCCTTTGTGATCATAGTAACATCTTTACAATATCTTCTTCATTTATTCACATATTGCTTCCCTGTAACTTCTATCCATTGTTCATTTATATTTTTCAACCACCTCATATTCCATATGATGACATATTATGTTGATTTAATCTAGTCAATATGTGAGCCATGTCTTCACGCATATTTTCAATAGAATAGATTCATATCGTTTGATCATACTCATGTAGTGGATTACTCATTCATGTTATCTGCAACTTTATGATGACATGAATTAATTCATTAAACATATGCATACATACCTCTTTCCTTCTTTTGGTCATCAATTCTTCCTTCAAAAACTTCATTTCCTTGATTGAGAGTACTCCAACCATCTTTGACATGTTGCATTCCTTTGTCATTATACCATCATTCCTTTTAAACAATGAATCCCATACAAGGTGGAATTCTTAACAAGACACTTGCTTCTTCCAATAGGTGAACCTTCTAATGAATATTCCAACAAAGGATCTTTATCATCCTTATCCTGCAAATGCTCTTTTTGAGTTATGTATGATGAGATCTACACTATATGACTTTCTTCTACTCATAAGTACTATTCATGCTTCTAGAGAGGTTACCAAGAGCTACTTCCTTCTAATGATGACTGGGATAGACTTCTACTTTAGCTACAATTCAAGCTTCTTATGATGAGATCATGAACTCTTGCTTTAATCGTATCTCTTATGATGCCATCTCCTAAAATGATGCATCCTATCATGCCTATAATTATTCCTACCATGATAGCTATCATTTATCAAAAGATTGAAACAAAGACTTGAAAAGAGCTAGGTGGAGAAGATTATCTCAATCATAGTATAGATCTTTTACTTCATCCTTCTTTGATTTCTTCTTTTCAGCTTCTTCCACTTCTTCAGTGATATGAGCTTCTTGCCTTCCTCTTTTGTTGTTGTTCTTTTTGAGTTTGGGACAATTTCTCTTGTAGTTCCCATATTATTTACAGCCATAGCATTAGACCCTGTCCATATTCTTTTTCCTTTTCTTAGGACCAAACTTCCCTTTTCTCTTAGCCATGGCAACAAATGTTTGTGTTTTCTCATTTGATCCTACATCACTTTTTGCCTTTAATATAGTTTCTTCAATTTTTCACAATGACCATAATTAATTGAATGGGGTAGCCTCCTTCTTTCCATAGATTATTGATTTAAAATTTTCCCATTCCTCTGGTAGTGCATTGAGCACTATAGTTGTCATTTCCTTATCAGACATTATTTCTCCCAACTCTTGTAGTTTGTCTCTAATTTTTGACACCCTCATAAAGTATGAGGCTACTCCTTCTTCTTTTGATATCTTCATCTTGTGGAGTTATTGTCTTAATGAGATCACTTCTCCTATAGTGCTTATGGAGAACAATTCTACAATTTTTTTGTAGATATCTTTTGATGCCTCCAAATTTGATACATAGGTTATGAGGGGATCTTTAATGGATTATATGAGAATCCTTTGAGCCCTTACTTCCTCTTTCATGTACTTTGAGGGAGCTTGAGATTATTCCTTTGGAGGTTTAGTGATTGAGCCCTTAATATGTTACACAACTTCATTTTCTATGAGGATCAAATTTTTCCTCTTCTTGCATGCAAGAAAGTTTGATGACCCAACCAACTTGTTGCTTTCCTTGCAAAAAGACATTTTTATAGATTTAGATGTGGACATAAAGATACTTACTTGTGAAGATTCTCCTTGATGAAAATATCTTCAACTTGTCTCTTTCTTTATTTAGATGATGATATTGATAGTGGAAAATTTCTTGATGAAGATGCCTTCCTTCTAAAGTGATCCTTGACTTCAAGTAGAGGGAGATCCCCTTGAATCCTTGATGATGAAGACAATTCCTTTCTTCTTGCTTCCCTTGGATGAGTAGACATCAAGATGCTTCAATTTGTAGTTCTTCTATATTTGAGTGCAGTTTTTTAGGGCTCCTTATTTGAGGTGATGATTGAGTGAGATTCCCAAGAATGCTTCAAGTGTAGAAACTAGGATTTTTGAGATCTTCTTTTATTGACTTTCTTCAACATAATGATGTAATCCTTGTTCTCTAAATTCATTAGAGAGGAGTACATCTTCTTTATGATTTTATTCCCTTAATAATATTCTAGAACTTTCTTCCTTGAATTTACTTTATTGTGTTGTCCTTCCTTGACTTGTCACCTTAGCTCTGAAACCATGTTGAGAAATCTAAGGTGCAACAAGTGTAGGTGATTCCTCTTATTATGATAACTTCTTGTGAAGACTTTTTTTTCTTAATTAGGTTCTTATTTAGCTTGATTAATATTGTGCTCTCTTCATCAACAACTACCAAAACCATAAATAACAATGATATAAAGGACACAAGATATAGGTGATAAGCCAGGGACAAAGCCTTTCTAATCTTGGGAGGAAAACCCACAAAATTCTTCTTCTTATAGAATCTTCAATTTATGAATTCCAATACCTAGACCCTTGACGAAGAACCTCTCCAAGACAAAGTCACAATTCTTCCTTTAACAACTCTTCTTCCTTCTAAGTCAATGTTGGTCAAACAGAATTCTACACTATTGATTTTGGCTTTTCTTTAGGCCTGCAATTTCCGATCACTTCAGAAACCCTAGTTGTAGCCCATGTGGGAGAAATACCAATATTTTTACCTTATTTAGTCTTCACTTTGATATAGGCTTCTTCTTTTGCAACTCATCTTGTATGGCGGTTTCAATTTCTCTTGATTTTGGCCTTCTTAGATGATTGTTATACCTTAGCTACTGTATCAATAGATAGTACCCAATCTTCTTCATATGTTTGAGAGATTTTGACCCTAAAACAAACTTCCAACTTCGGATTCTTCTTTTGGAGATTATCTCTTCCTTCGATAACCTCTTAGGTCACTTCCTCTTGCTTAGATCGAACTTGATGATGCTTGATGAATTCCTCCTTAAATGAGGTTGTGTCCTCCTTTATATAGGCTTTTCACCCATGCAAGTAGGTCAACTTGACATCATTTCTAAGTTGACATGTCCTTTTGATAGGTCGACTGCTCTTGTGTGAAGGTTGATTGGTTGTAGCACTTGTGATGAGGTCTTGGAGGGTCTTTAGACTCTAACATTGGCTCAAATATTTTTCTTTACAATATGTAACATGCCCAAATAGGTCATTCATACATTAAAATGACTCATAAGCCCTAGAAGCTCACAATGGGAGCTTCATCTGAAGATAAATTTCCTTGAGCATTAAACCCATTCCTTAAGATCAACAATAATAAATTTATTTTTCTCATTACATCAAATACATAAAATCATGATTACATATGCCAACATGAAGACCGAACCTAGTTACATATTTCAACACCCTCCACTATGACATGTTGGTATTCTAAACATCTAGTAATATATTCATTGGTTTTTTTCTTTATTCTTGGCTAATAGTATAATTTTATGGTGGATATTATCATCTTTTGATATCCCTAGTGACTTGCATATGGTATTCTATGAAATTCATCCATTATGAGTTCCTTTAAGTTAGCTACATTGGGTATGTATAGTATGTCCTTGTACAATAACAATCCTTCTTCAGTTAGTTGACAGTTTTCCCCCATTGACCCCTTGAGCTCTTATTGCAAACATTTACCTACATCCTAGAAGTGGTCATCTTGATGTAGTGCCTCTTTGATTATTTCCTTGATGTTTATGTCACTTGTACTAATGGTTTCCATGTGTATCATTTTCATCCTCCTACTACATGCATCAAACACTTAATTTTCTTTACCCTTTATGTGTTTGATTCAAAATTAAACTCACTAGTAAGTGCAATCCAACTAGATTGTATGTCATCCAATTAGGGTTGATTAAACAAATATTTCAACCCCCTATTCTTCATCATCAATATTAATTTCCTTCCAAGCAAGTTGTGACTCCATATTTTTAATGTGTGTATTATGGCTACAAGCTCCAAATCATGTGTTACATATTCCTCTCTTTTTCATTTAATTTCTTAGACTTATAGCTAATTACATGTCCATATTGCATAGGAACTCCACCAAGTCCCTCTTTGCAAACATCTACGCAAACAAAGAAATATTAATTCAAGTCTACAATATGTAAGATAAGGTAATGTGTGAGGAGGTGCTTCAACTATTCAAAGCTCATTATGCACTACGATGTCCAATGAAATCTTACTCCCTTATTTTTCAATGTTGTAATCGAGTGCCCAATATTTGAAAATCCTTGAATGAATCTCCTATAGTATCATGATAACCCCACAAAATATCTTATGTATGTTACATTATAGGGAGTAGGGTACCCTAGTATGGCCTTGGTCTTTTCAGGATCAACTGCTACTCCTTCTCTTGAGATAACATGGTCAAAGCAATATAATTTTCATTGGAAGAAGTCACATTTACTAATATTAGCATATAGTTAGTGCTCCTGTAGCACTTGTAACGTGACCTTGAAGTGTTCTTCATCTTCCTCTTTAGTATTTGAGTATACTAGAATACGATCAATGAAAACCATCACGAACTTTTCCAAGTATTTGTTGAGTATTTTGTTCATAAGAGACATAAATGTGGCTAGTGCATTTGTTAACCCAAATAACACCATGAAGGACTCATAATATCCATATCTAGTCCTAAATATCGTTTTGTAAATGTCCTCATCTTTGATCCATGCTTGATGATATCCTAATCTCAGACCTATTTTTGAAAACATTATGGCTCCTCTCAACTGGTCAAAGAGATTATCAATCCTTGGCAATGGATACAGGATTTTAATAGTTTATTTATTCAATTGTTTATAATCAATACACAACCTAAGGGTACCATCCCTTTTCTTAACTTAAAATTTTGGATCTCCCCAGGGAGAAACATTGGGCCTAATATACCCTTTTTCCAACATTTATTTCAACTATATCTTTAGTTCCACTAGTTCAGGCATATCTATCCTGTTTTGTGCTCTCAATAGGGGAACGGTTCCAAGAGTGGGCTCTATGGAGAAATTAATGTCCCTTGTTGGGTGGCAATCCCAATATCTCTTTAGGAAATACATTATTGTATTTATATAACATAGGATGATATTGAATCTTCAACTTACCATCCCCCATTGAACTTGTCACTTGTATGGTATATAGGGGGCATCCCTTTCTAGAATATGTCTTCAATTGTAGAGTTGAAATCAGGGATCCCACATTCCTTATAGTAGCCCGTGTTCTTCTTCATCATCTATGCATTTCAAATTTTTATCATAGTAGTCCAATTTAACCCTATGCACTAATATCCAATCCATGTTGATTAGTAGGTCATATGATCCCAAGGAAATACATTTCACATGCCTTGTTTAGGTCTAAGGTCGACCATTCTGAACTAGCATGATTTCACAATGGTGGATACCTTCCTTTTCCTTCTAATGGATAATTGAACCAGCCATGATTTTCCATGATGTTTTCTTTATAAAACACAGGCCTTAACAACTTATGGAGTAACATAAATGAGGTTAAAACCATGGTCAATTAGAATCGAAACAAGTCAATTGGAAAGTATAACTTCCATTTCCACCACTAAGGCTTGGTGGTCCACTTTCCTATTTTTCACAGCTGCATAAATTTTGGGTAAACTCATGGCCATAGCATTGACAGTATTGGCCTCTTGAACATTATATGCCCTATGATATCTTGTTGCTAGTGTAGCCTTAAGCATGAGGATCTCAATCCTTTCTTTCTAAAGCCAGAATTTTCCTTCCTTTTCCATTCTATTTAGGGTTCAATCTTAAGCTTGAATTAGCCATAACAATATTTAGTTGTCTCAATGGTTTCCTCCAGCATCTTAGGTTCATTGAATTCTATCATGATAGGACTATGAAGGACCACTGGGTAAACATTGGATTTTTCTATTCTCATCTTTAATATAGGGTACATAACAATTCTCTGAACTTGTTTGCATATACTTCCATGGTGAGTTGTCCCAACTTGTGTTCATGGAATTCCATGATATATCCACCATAATACCTATTACATAGGCATTTCTTCTTGAAGTTCTCCTCAAATTACTCCAAGTTGGTTTCTTTTCTCAATTTCCCTTGATATTATTGAGATCTTCCCACCATATGTTAGCATTTCATTTTAGATTAAATATGGCTACTCATGCTTTCATATTTTTAGAGAAATTGTGCACTCTAAAATATTTCTTCAAACCCAAAATCCATTGTTCGACTTCTTCATTCTTCTTAACTTCTCCATCGAAGGTAGGAAGTTTTGATTTCTTGAATTCTTCATGTAGGACACTCTTCACAACCCTCTTCTCCTTTTATTGGTTAGTCCTAAATTAGTTGTTGTGCTGGACAACTTAGTACAATTGCCAGTTCCACCCTTAGGAGTACCTGCTAAAATATTCTCATCAGTTGTATCCTCTCTTTCATTCTTGTGCCTCTTTCTTGTTTTACTCCCTTCTACCTTACTAGTTGTTGGTCCATACTTCTATATTCCATTGGACTGTGAACTTATTTAGACCTAGGAATGTCCAAATTATCAACATCTAGTTCATGTTGCTTTTGTCATTGTAGGATTGACAAAATTTGTAATATCATAACATTTACCTCTTCCTACTTCTCTTGAACTCTGATAATTTTTTCATTATCATCCTTATAAATCCTGAGTTCACCCCTCAAACTTATAAAGGTATCCATCTAGTAAGGATGTGTCTCTATTTCCCTCCTCTCATCTAACTCTTCTTCTCTATTATGAGAAGTCTTGTCCAAGCTGTAATGGTCCATTCTATATCACATTCCTTTTTCTCTTTTGTTGTAGATGTATATCATTATGTGTTACAAGAACACATACATCAGTTAGTTTAAAATAATCATCAATAAAAATTCAACTAGTTAGAATAGAATTCAATGAACCCCTATTGTTGAGAAGTGTAGCAAAAAAGGCTCAATTTGACTTTTCCTTAGTCAAATTGAGAAAATTTAAAATTTCCACATCAACTGACAACTTAGAAGTAGTTAACTTGTGTGACATGGCTCTTGTCACTCAGTTAGCTCAGGAAATTTGTGTTAGAGGGCTTGGATTCAGTTAAGCATGTGTGATTACTAAATTTTAGTAATCCAATTTAGTTATTTCCAGTTCTATTCAATTAAACTAATTCCAACTATTGATAGAACTAGTTGGAGGCTAGTTATGCAATGGGACAATACTCTATAGAAATTCCTTGTAGATTCAAATTGCTTATGTAATTTTCTAAAACAAAAGACTTAAATCTCCTCTACTCATTAGTGAAAACAACTAATTGATTGTGAAATCACAACACATGCGACAAGATTCAATCACATATGCTCATAGATTTATCTAAGTAGGAAATCTTGTTACTCAAAACCCATTCCTATCTGTATATTTCATTAGATCAGAAAAATAGATAATAAAATTCAATGCTTGTTCTTCCTGAACAATATTTTCACAAGTACAATTTATCCCACTACCTCACAAGTTGACTCTGGCCAATACTTAGACAATTTTGTTGACTACCAAGCTCCTATTTCCTTGCGTTGTTTCTCAAGGAATTATCCCCCTATTAATTAGTGAAATCCCTATCCTGAATTGTGCAATCTATATACGCCCTTCTCTGACTGCATGCACCAATTGTACAACTCGGAAAATTATACAACTAATAGTACATTTCCCTTAAACTCTAATATCAACTAGGTAACTCGAATTACATGCATGCATGAGTTAATTATGGATTATTTATCAGTTAACTGGTTGAACCACATGAAACTACACCCCACTGCTAGACCTCCTACTAGTTCCCCCAAGAGTTGGAACTAGTTTAACTCAAATTAACTCATTTTAACTGAATTAAACTATTACAATTCAAACTAAACTCGACCTAAGATCATAACATTTAGGAACCGCTCTACATGACTCAAGTTAGGCCCTAAACTCGAATTAAATGAGCCAACTAAGTGAAATTAACTTAGTTAACTCATTCTCGTTGTCTTGTGATGTGGAATTACAATTTTCTCCTAATTTAATTCAAGGGAAAATTAAATCAGGATTTTCTTGTTGCCATTTTCAACACTCCCTCTCAAAAAGAAAGGGATTATCTATTACCCCGATCTTGCCTCTATGGAACTCGAATTTGCATCTTGACAATGCCTTTGTCAAAATATTTGCATCATGTTAATCTGTAGGAATGTACTCCAACAACATGATTCTCCTCTGCACACAATCTCATAGATGGTGATACGAGATGTCGATATGATTGGATCGATCGTGAAAAACTAGATTCTCGAATAGTTTGATACAACTCTAGTTTTCACATTAAATCACCGTAGGATCCATCATCTAACCAAATAACCCAACAAGAATATTCCTCATCTAGATAGCTTCACAAGTTGCTTGAAAATCAACCATGTACTTTGCTTCAGCTAAATTAAGTGTAATTGATCTTTGCTTCCTATTGTACCAAGAAATTGTTGCTAACCCAATACTGAAGATGCCTCCTGATGTGATCTTCATGTCTGATAGAATACCCGCAAAATTTTCATCTTTGAAGCCTTGCAGCTTCACTCCCTCTATCCACCTATACCAAAGACCAAACTAAGTGGTGCCTCTGATGTATCTCAACACATATTTGCCTACCTTCCAATACAATTTGGTTGGCTTAACTATTGGTTGACTAAGCTCATTAACTGCATAACACATGTATGGTCATGCGTTAACCAAATACATAAGTGAACCCACAAGCTTCCTCTAAATAGTAGCCTCTGCTACTTCACCTAAAGCAGCATCTTCCTTCCTCCAATTCCATGCTAGAGGAGTCTCCATGGGTTTGCTTCTCTCCATGTGGAACTTCTTTCGTATCTTATTGGCATACTTTCCCTGAGAGAAAAACAATTCCATGTCTCCTTGACATGCTTCCATACCGAGGAAATAATGCATGAGACCCAAGTCCATCTCAAATTGTCTTGTAATATCCTCTTTGCAATATTTAACCAACTTCTCATCACCTGTTATAATTTAGTCATCGACATATAATAATATAATTAATAATTTACCTTCAACAACAATATGGTAAAGGTTTGCATCTTATTCACTTTTGGTGAACCCCAACCTGGTGAAATAGCTAATAATCTTGGTGTACTAAGCACGAGGTGCATGTTTCAATCCATACAACACTCGCCTTAGTCTACACACGTGATTCTCTGTCGAAGGTATCAAAACCTTACAACTGCTCAATGTACACCTCCTCCTCAATCACTCCATTGAGAAATGTTGTCTTCACATCCATCTGATGTATCTTCGATCACATTTGTGTTGCAAGAGCTAGAATTGATTTGATTGAATAGTACCTTGCTACTGGAGAAAAGGTCTCCTCGTAATCAATTCCCTCCACCCAAGAGAACCCCTTGGCCACAAATTTGGCCTTATGTTTCTCGATGCTTCCATATACTTCTTTCTTCACCTTGTACATCCACCTCGAACCTACCACTTCCTTATTCTCTAGTCTTGGGACAACTTCCCAAAAAAAATAATTTATTATGGAATCATATTCCTCTACCATGGCATCAACCCATACTGGCTTATGCACTTCTTCCTCGAATGAGGATGGTTCTGTCTCAACTAGCTCACTCATCAAAGCCATGTACCCAATGTGTCGATTTGGTGACCTCCTCTTCCTGTGTTGTGATGTGGGTTCTCCCACATTCTCTCTATCATCATGCAATAATTTGTCAGCTTCCCTGTTGTGCTTCCTTCCATCTCTAGATGTCTCTACATGAGTGGGTGATTCCACTTTTTACTCCACTGCTTGTGGTTTCTCCACATCATCCTAAGTTTCTTCCTTTTCAACCAAAATATCCTCATCTGCATGTAATTGAAGCTCCCTCTCAAGGGAACATCTCATCGCCTTCTCTTCATCAAACTTCACATCTCTACGAACAACTATCATCCTGTGAGATGGTAGGTACACCCGATAATTGTGAGGTGTATCAGTGTACCCCACAAATATGCCCAACTCAGCTGTCAGCTCTAGATTTTTCCTTGCATCTTTGGTAATATGACAGTAAACTGATGAACCAAAGATCCTAAAGTGTGACACATATGGTTTCTTCCCTAAAAAATCTTCTTCTGGTGTACTCATCCCGAGAATATGATGAGGACTCATGTTCTGCACATATACAATTGTGTTGCATGCTTCAACCCACAAGTGAAATAGTATGCCCTAATCATGCAACATTGCCCATGCAACTCCCATAATACTTTTGTTCTTCCTCTCAGCCACCCCATTCTATTGTGGTTACAGAGTGCTATTAAATCCCGTTCAATTCCTTCTTATGCACAAAAGTTGTTGAACTCAATAGACACATATTCACCATTGTTATCACTCCTGAGAGGCTTCACTTCCCTACCAGTGTCTTTCTCAACAAGTTCTTTAAATTCACAAATTTTAGAGAATGTCTGGTCTTTCTTCTTCATGAAGAAAATCCATCATTTACGTGAGAAATCATCTACAAATATCACATAATACATGTGCTTGGTCATGGAGCTATTGAAAAAGTTCCACACACATATGAGTGAAATCTTTTAAGTACTCCTTGCACTATATTTTCCTTATCATGAAAGGTGGATTTGGTGTACTTCCCCAGTGTACACCCTTTGCATGTATCTCACTGCTCTAGTCAACCCTTGGGAAGTCCTATATAAATTTGATGAATGATCTTCAAGGATCCATGGTGAAAATGGCCAAGTGTCCTATGCCATAATTCACCGATGCCTCAACTCTGCACCTTCTCTGCTTTGGTGCTCAAAGCAGCAAAATCTTCTACATCTAATTTGTAGAGGTTCTTCACCTGAACCCTGATCCGCTTCACTTATCCCGTGGTGATGTGGCTAAGGAAATACTTTCCTTTTCTAAATATCACATTTTATCCATGGTATTCCAACATAGCAACTTAAACTAAATTCTTCTTCAGACCCGGAACATACATGACATCTTTTAACATGAGAGGACAACCAAAATCCCTCTGAAAGGTAACTTTACTAATACTGATCACGTTATACCTTCCATCATCTCCCACTCGATGTGCATTTGGAGGTCCTTCTCCTCCAAGTCACTAAAAAATTCTTTATTTCTCATCATATCAAATGAAGCTCTACTATCTAGATACCACACACTAATCATCACTGATGTCACCATGCATGAATGAGTGTGAAATCTAACTTGAATTGTGATGTTAGAGCTTCATCTATCGCTCCTCCTGAGTGCTTCTTGTCAGCCTTCTTATGCGGACACTTTGTGGCATAATTTCCCAACTCATGATAATGAAAACATTTAATCCTCAACAATTATTTCTTCCTGTCCACCTAACCAGAATCTCCTTTGGATTGGGATTTCTTACCTTTCCCTTTCTTTGCCTTTCCAACGAAGGCACAATTCTCCTCATCATCATGCTTGGATGCGGTTCCATATTTGGTGTTCCTCCTTATCTCTTCTTGCACCAATTCGAACCACAACCACTCACAATTTGGTAGTTTCTCTCTCCCATTTACCCAATCTTGGTAGTTGTTCCAGCTCTTAAGAAGGCCTAGAAGTGCTAGGATTACCGTATAATCTTCAGCAATTGTAATACCAGCACTCCCAAGTTCCTAACATTGGGTGAACCTGCTCAGGTACTGTGGTAGTTTCTTGTGGTCATTGTTGTTATGAGACAAGTCTATCAAGGCTTGCCACATTGCACATGGGGTATCCTTCTTGTGGATATTTGAGACAATATGATCTTGAACTCATTCTAGTATGATCCTCCTCACCTTTGCCACAAATTTCTTCCACTCTTCCAGATCTTGAGCATCAGTTGTTGGAGGCTTAGGAATATCATTGTCTATGAATTCCTTCAAGCTGTTATCTTCCAACATTGCCTCCATCCTGTCCTTCCAAGCAATATAATTCGAGCTAGCTTCAAGGGCATACTCGAGTCTCAATCCATAGAAAAAAAATCCTATTGCCTTTGAATAATGATCCTATAAATTCGATTTACCTGCAAAGACAAACTCGAATTCTTCTCTTCTATTGAAATGGTTCTTGCTCTGATACCATGTAGAAATTCCTTGTAGGTTCAAACTGTTTATGTAATTTGATCAAACAAAAGACTTGAATCTACTCTACTCATCAGCGAAAACAATTAATTGATCAATAAATCACAAAACATGAGACAATATTCAATAACATATGCTCAAATATTTATATAAGGGGAGATCTTGTTGCTCAAAACCCCTTCCTATATGTATATTTCATTAGATCAAAAAAATAGAGAAGAAAATATAATGTTTTTTCTTCCTGAACAATCTCTACAGAAGTACAATCTATCTCACTGCCTCACAAGCTCACTCCAACCAATACTTATCCAATTATGTTACCTACCAAGCTCCTATTTCCTTGTGTTGTTTCTTACGGAAATAGCCCCTTATTAATTAGGGAAATCCCTATCCTGAATTGCACAATCTCTATCAGCCCTTCTCTGACTTCATGCACCATTTGTACAACTCACAAAATTATACAATTGATAGTACACTGCCCTTGAACTCCAATCTCAACTGGGTAACTCGAATTTCATGCATGCATGAGTTAATTATGGTTGATTCATCAGTTAACTAGTTGAACACATGAATCTGCACCCCATAGCTAGGCCTCCTATTAGTCCCTCCAACAGTTGGAACTAGTTTAACTAACATTAACTCAGTTTAACTAAATTATACTATTACAACTCAAATTAAACTCAACCTATGCTCCTAAAATTTAGGAACCACTCTACCTTACTCAATTTAGGTCCTCAACTCGAATTAACTGAGCCAAATATGTGAAATTAACTTAGTTAACTCATTCTCGTTGTCTTGTGATGTGGAAATACAATTTTCTCCTAATTTAATTCAAGGGAAAATTAAATCAGGATTTTCTAGTTGCCATTTTCATCACAATATAACTCAATGATCATCATACTAACTGATCAATCAACTCAAAATAGCTAGTGCATGCAAGAAATTTGAGTTTCTCAGCTATGGTGGAGATTCCAAGGCAATGTAACAAGCAGCTGTAAACTAATTTGAGTGTACATGTGTTGCATGCATTCAGATGATCAATACTTGGGAATTTACCAATCAATTGGAGGAAAATTCCTATAAAATAGGGGTTGATTCCTCAAGATTTGTGAAAGGAAATAGGGGCTCAAGTAGAGGAAAAAATTGACTAAGTCTGGATTAGAGCTTCTCATTGAGCAGGGAGAAAGGTTATTCACTTGCAAGTTGAGCTCAAATCGAGCAAGAAATTGTAATACATTCTTTATTCATCTTATTATTGCAAAGAGGTATAAGGGGTTTTTCCCAGTTGAGTTCCCCTAGAGAAATAATGTGCATGTGTGTTTTTTCTTATTACATGTTTATGAATGTTGTTCTAAATTGTGAATTAAATTTCATAGATTAGTAGAGTAGAATTGTGTCTCTTGGTATTAGATCAATTTTCTTGAGTAGTTGCAATTCTATCACCATATTTCTACATGGTATCAAAGCAAGGTTCAATTTAGAACAAGAATTTCAAAGTTGTTCCTCAGGAGATTCGAATTTGCAGCTTCAGTGAAGCAAAATTTCTCTAGAATCAGGAAAATAACCTTCAATGGTCTGAGACTAGAGTATGCCTTGGAAGGCAGCTTGAATTTCATTACATGGAAGGATCACATGGAGGCAGTCCTTGATGACAATGGATTTTTTATTATTATGTCAAGAAATACATTCCAAAAACAGGATCAACTAATGCCCAGAACCTAGCCCAATGGAAGAAATATGTAGCCAAGATGAGGAGAATAATCTTGAAGGGAGTGTGAGATCACATTGTCTCAAATCTCCATGGAAAAGAAACTTCTTTCATAATGTGGAAGGCATTGATAAAGATATTCAAGAATAGAAGTGACCATAGAAAACTGGCCACATTTACACAAGTTTAGGATGAGCTTGGAGGGGTTGGTGTGAAGGTTGCAGAAGATGACCTGGTAAGCCTAACTATTCTAGGCCTTCCCAAAAGTTGGCATAGCTACCATGACTCGATGAATGGGAGGGAGAAATTACCGAATTGGGAATGCTTATTGTCTAATTTGGTAGAGGAAGAGACCAGGCGGAATACCAGAGATGGAACTTCATCCAAGGGAGAGGATGAATAAAATTTTGCATTGGTTGGAAAGGGAAATAATGGAAAAGGGAATAAATCTCAAACCAAACCAAAATCCAGACAAGGAGACAAGAAGAAAGACTTGTCCAAAATAAAATGCTTCAATTGTCATGAATTTAAGCATTATGCTACAAAGTGTCCACATAAAAATTCTAGCAAGAAGAACTCAGGAGGAGGAGCAAGTGAAGCATTGGCTTCAAAGTTTGAGTTAGAATTTACCCTTATCACATGCATGGCCATATCTGTGATGGGGAGTGTGTGGTACTTGGATTCCGGTGCCTCATTCCACATGACGGGGTGTAAATATTTTTTCAATGACCTGGAGGAGAAAGATCTCCAGATGCATATTGAGCTTGGGGATGACGAAATGTACAGTGCTATCGAGATTGGTACAATAACCTTTAAGAGGGAGTTGGAATCCCCTCTTTGCCTCAAACATGTCATGTTTTTTCCAAGCCTAAAGAAAAAATATCATCTCTATAGCAGTTTTAGAAGACTGTGGCTATGATGTAATCTTTATTAAAGGTAAATCCTTTCTAAGGCACATATCTATTGGATAGGTGAAGCAGATCAGGGTTTGTGTGAAGAACCCATACAAGTTGGATGTGGAAGATTGCACTGCATTAAGTAGTAAGGAAGAGAAAGTGAAAAGTCATGATGTCAGTGAACTATGGCCCGGGAGATTAGGCCATTTACATCATGGCGCCCTAAAAATTATGCAGCAAATAACCACTAGCCTCCCAAAAGGAGCACTTGAGCAGCAGGAACTCTGCAAGGGTTGTACCTTAGGGAAGTATGTGAAATCCACATTCCATGATTGAGACAACAAAGCATGTATAGTCTTAGAAAGAGTCGACTCTGATGTTTTTGGACCTTTCTCGACAGCCTCCATTGCCAGACAAAAATATTTTGTTATTTTCATTGGTGATTTCTCAAGGAAGTGTTAGAGCTTCTTGATGTGGAAGAAGGATGAGACATTATAAAATTTTGTAGAATTCAAGGCACTAGTTGAGAAAGAGACCGAAACGAAGGTGAAGTCTCTCATGAGCAACAATAGAGGTGAGTATGTTTTGAATGACTTCAAGGAGTTATGTGTGAAAGAATGCATTTGAAAAGAGCTGACAACACCCCACAATCTACAACAGAATTGGGTAGCTGAGAGGAAGAACTAGAGCATTGTGGGAGCTGAAAGAGCTATGCTACAAGACCAAGGCCTACCACTACATTTGTGAGCAAAGGCATGTAACATAGGAGTCCACTTGCAGAACTGGAGTCCTCATCAAATTCTTGGTATGATTACACCAAAGGAGGCTTTCTCTAGGAGAAAGTAGGATGTGTCTCATTTCAATATTTTTGGAGCCTATGTTTATTACCATGTCTCTAAATATTTGAGGGAGAAACTTGAGGTGACAAGAGATTTGGTATCTTTTATGGGTTACACTAAAAATCCACACAACTACCGGATGTACTTGCCTTCCCTCAAAATGACAATTGCATGAAGGGATGTAAGGTTTGATGAGGATAAAGCGATGTGGTGCTCTCTTGAGAGGGAGCTTCAGATCCCACCAAAATAGGAGCTTTTAGCTCCAAAGGAAGAGCCTCAGGAGAAGCCTTAGGAAGTTGTAGAGTAGCCACAAATTGAGGAGTCAATAAGAGGCAAAGTGGAGACATCCACTCAAGTAGAACCATCCAGAGAAGGTAAAAAAAGAACAAGGGAAGTTGATTGATTGGTGCAAGATGTGAGGGAGAATGTGGGAGCTCCTTCAAATTTGAGTAGGCAAAGCAAGTCACCTCAGAGGTACATTGGCTACATGGGTCTAATGATTGAGATTGTAGTTGATCCCAGATCTGATATTTTATTGAAATGTGATTTATTATCTATTAAAAAGTGTTAATGCATGACTTTTTAAAACACCGTTTAAATTTCTTTAAAACTTAAAATTGACAATAAGACCTTGAAAATGGAAATTGCAGCAATTCAGAAAATATAACAACAAGCACATTAACACAATGACACCAAAAGTTTGATAATGGAGTTCAGCTATCTTCAATCCTACATCTCTAGGCCCTGGTCTTCAGTGGGGAGGTCTTTATATTAAATATTCAAAACCATAAATACATAAAATAAAATTTCTTTAGATACAATCCTGAACAATCATGTTGCAATCTACTCTGTCTCAGGAAACCATAGCAACTCTTGGTTCTGAAAAAGGCTTCCAGGATCTCCCAAAAAGTTCCTTCAAAGTTTCAAGTCTTGTTGCATGTACCTACACAAGTACCTCTTTGCTACATAATATTTTACTTCTGCTCACTTTGGCGCACTAGTAAACTTTTATAAAAAAATGTGAGAAGTTAGAGGATCAAATCCCGACCTCCCCGCCATGGTGGTGTGATACGATACAATGAATAATAAAAATCGATTTTTTTATATGATATGATTTATCACCATATTTGTATCCTTATCCCTCCAAACTATTACATATCTCATTACTCCATAAAATATGGTTCCACATCATATTACGTTGCCACATTATAATTATCAATTTTCATAAACCATATCCCATGGTATTAATGAGGCTCACCATTTAATAATTATGGTGGAGTTTAGATATGTATGGTGGAGGTTAGATATGGTGTATAACATGGCGGAGGTATGGCGGGGCCACCAATAATGGTGATCTCCTACCATTTTTTTTTTCTGTTTCATACATATCACATAACATTTAAATATGTATTGGAAAAGCTTTAATAAGAACCACAACATTAGCACAATTTGTAAACCGTCGAATTTGTTGCCAAAAGGTCGCAGGATCAAAACTTGTTCAGTCCTTCGGACCCCTTAACAATTTTTTTACTAATCTAATGAGGCCACATGTCACCCTCTGATAGGGCCACATGTTGCTTTGGGATTGGTCCCAATGCACCCAACTGCAACCTGCCACCTGTCAACACAGCATTGGTCCATATGTGCCAATCATAACCTGCCACTTGTCACCATCTCGTAATGCCACATGGTGGTCAAACCTTGACCTTTGACTACCCATTGACTTTGACTCTAACTTTTAGGAGCTTACCCTGAAAACTTTGAATTTGAATAACTTCTTCATATGAAGTCAGTTTTTCCCATTTAAGTTGCGTTAGAATCATTTTCTGAGCTCTACATGATGGTGTTGCTTTCACTAGAATCCAATGACTTTGAATTTTTGCCTTTTCTAGATCCTTGATCATCCATTGATCTGAGCCATCCTCTTTTGAGGAAGAAATTGAGAAACTAGTTTGGGTTTATGCAATTGTGGAAGAATATGAATTCATCATGAAGAACAGTGTTTGGGAAGTGGTCCCAAGACTAGAAGATAAATTAGTTGTGGGTTCGAGATGGATCTTCAAGGTTAAGCATGTAGTAGATAGAAGCATAGATAAGTATAAGGCTAGATTTGTGGCCAAAATATTTTCTCAAGTTGAGGGAATTGACTATGAGGAAACCTTTTCTCCTGTAGCAAGGTATTCATCCATCAACTCAATTCTTGCATTGGTTGCGCAGATGGGGTAGAAGATCCACTAGCTGGTTGTAAAAACGAACATTTCTTAACGGTGTTATTGAGGTGGAAGTGTACATCTAGAAACCAAAAGGTTTTGATACATTTGACTAGGAGTATCATGTGTGCAGACTCAGTCGAGCATTGTATAGTCTTAAATAGTCACCCTAAGCTCGATACACTTGGATTGACAATTATCTAACTAGATTGGGATTCACCAAAAGTGAAGCAGATGAAAACCTCTATCATATTTTGGTAGAAGGTAAATTACTTATCATTTTTTTATATGTTGATGACTTAATATTGACAGA
This sequence comes from Pinus tabuliformis, assembly GCA_031772625.1. Lineage (NCBI taxonomy): Eukaryota > Viridiplantae > Streptophyta > Pinopsida > Pinales > Pinaceae > Pinus > Pinus tabuliformis. The sequence goes on along the minus strand of CM062808.1, from coordinate 372,705,427 downwards.
TGATGAGCAGTTGATCAACTCTTGCAAGGAGGACCTCACAAGGGAATTTGAGATGAAAGACGTGGGTCTCATGCACTACTTCCTCGAGCTAGAAGTATGGCAAGGAGATGGGGAATTGTTTGTTTCTCAAGGCAAGTATGCCACCGAGATACTGCAAATATTTCTCATGGAGAGATGTAAGCCCATGGATACACCTTTAGCAACCAATTGGAGGAAGGATAATGCCACTTCAAGTGAAGAAGTGGATGTTACCATTTACCAGTAGCTAGTGGGTTCACTAATGTATCTTGTGAACACATGACCAAATATGTGCTATGCAGTCAACCAGCTGAGCCAAGTTATGGTTAGGCTGACCAAATTGTATTGGAAGGCAGCTAAGCATGTTTTACGGTACCTCAGAGGCACTACCCAGTATGGATTATGGTACAAATGGATAGAGGGAGTGAAGTTTTGTGGCTTCACAGATGTAGATTGGGCAGGGATTTCATCCAACCGAAAGAGTACATCAGGTGGAATTTTCAGTGTTGGGTCCACAACGGTTTCCTAGTATAGTAGGAAGTAGAGGTCTTTGGCACTCAACTCAGAATAATCTTAATACATGGCTGCAATTCAACCAACATGTGAGGCGATTTGGATGAGAAAACTACTTGTGGGACTGTTTTCTCAGGAGATGGATCCAACTGTGATCTATTGTGATAATCACAATTGCATTAAGCTCTTTGAGAATCTGGTATTTCACAATCAATCCAAGCATATAGATATCTGGTATCATCATTTTCAGGAGTACGTGCAGAGGAGGATAATGTTGCTACAATATATTCTGGCAAAAGAACAAGATGTTGACATCTTGACAAAGGCCTTGTCAAGAGGGAAGTTCAAATTCCACAAGTGCAGTATAGGGGTGGTTGGTAATCCCTTTCTTGCTAAGAGGGAGCATTGAGAAGTGTAGTAAGTGTTGGGCATGGGATTTTGGTCAAAATTGATAACTCTAATGTAAAGACTCTGCATTTTGTGGGCGTGAGCTTGTAAATGAGTCATAGGGTTGTCTGCCTTCAATTTGGTAATGTAATGTCAGCTATAGAGACCTACCCATGGTCCGCGAACCATGGGATTATATAAATAGAGCGAGGCTCTAAGTTGTAAATAAATCATCTAAGAATCAATTGGTGATCATGGAATAGAAGCATAGCGGAGGATCTAAAGTGTAAAGTCTAGTTTTGGGTCGTAGAGTAGGAGAAGGCTCTGCAGTTGAGTGCACAGAGGCATAGTAGTCCGCAATCGAGTGCGCGAACCCCTGCAGCTAAGTGCGCAGGGCAAGTCGAGTCTGTAACCATTGAAGCATTAATACAGAGATGTTTTTTATCATTCCTGTGTATTTATTTCCTATTTTCTGCATTGAATGTATTGGGTATAAGTTACATTTATGTTGCTTATATGGTGTGCGAACATGTATGAATATGTTGAATAAGTAAATGCAAGATCTAATATCTGTTTATGCGAAGTTAACTAACCTTTGTAAGAAGATAAGTAATATCCGCAGTATAATTTAGGGAAATAGTGCAGATCACTGCCATAACAGGGCGAAATCACCTCAGCCCCTGGTTAGGGCTGCGAAGGCGATTATAACAAATCGCAAAGGTCTCGCAGGTCAGAACAGTGCGTGAAGTGACCTGCACAAAGGTAGGTACAGTTGGACTAAATGACACCTCAGAAATCTCAAGGGTGTGGAAACTTGGTTTCAGCATCCCTCCATACTACTTCGGGTGAGACTTCAGTCCGCGCTCTACGGGCTAATGCCGAAAGGGCCAGTAGTGTAGGGATTTGTTTGGCTAATTAAATCCGAACCTAGGTCAAGCCCCATCAAGCCAAAAAATGGTTCCATTGCCGGGATCGGAATCTGCATAGAGATGTCTGATGTTGTATCATTGGAATCCAACTAAGAAGGAAATTGAAGGCTGGTTGCACAGAAGAATTCACGAGTTCGCAGCGCAGGAAAACTGGAACCCACGACTATCAAAAGAAGAGTGGTTAGACTGTTACCTGTACACAGAGATCCATGAAATTTTCTTCGCGTCTTTCCATACTAAGCTATATGAGTGGATCGCGAAGCTAGCAAATAGCCAGGAAGGTGGAAACTTGACAGTCCTATTGTGTGGACCCCAGAGTTAGTGCGAATATTGGAAGCATCAGAGGATAAGATCACACGCGCCATTGATCATTGGCTCGATCAAATTATAGGAGGATTCATTACTGAGTTCGCGCTCGACACTTCAGTCAACTATAGCGAGGAAAAGTGACACTTTCTCAAAGGACCACGAGGTAAGTATGTAAAGTATCTGAATACTTGGATTAAAATGTTATTTTGTGAAAAGAGGGTTATGCAATTACCTTGATGTTCGGGGCTACGCGAAGTGGAAAAACCTACAGGAATGAAGGAAGTAAGGGACCAGAAAATAGCCCCTTGATTTCACCTTCGCGAGGGGACGAGGAAGAGCTTGCGAAGGTCTCGCCACGAAGTGCGATCCATTTGATAAGGCAAAGAATTCCACAAATACCACCCCCACCCACACTGCCACCATCGCAATTCAATATGGCAAGCACGATAAAGTTTCCTGTGTTCAAGGGATTGGGAAATGAGGATCCGAACCAATTTTGGTTCATTGTAAGAGCCGTATGGGAAGTGTGAGGCATTACAGATGATAATATCAAGAAAGTGACACTGGTTAGCGCCCTCCAGGAATGCGCGCTGACATGGTATATTAAGCACTCTAATGATAATCCGAATGCGGGAATCACGGATATCCAAATTGCGCTAAATAAGGAATTTAGCAAGCCGAAGTCTAAAGCACAGTCAATCATTGGATTCAAAGAGATCACGATGCTTCTAGGTGAGACTCTTTGGGAGTTAGATCAGAGGCTGAAGTGTACGATTCGTGGAGCTAATATGAATCTGACGAATGGGCAACATCGTGAATGGCTTGTAGCGTTGCTAATGCCACATTTAATAAGCACACTATCGCAGCAGAAGTTAACAACTCAGGAAGAGGCCATAGAGATCGCGATGAGGCTGCATGAGACCCTGATGTAGGATCCTAACTTGGGACTTCAGGAAATCCACGCGTAGCTGAAGAATTTATGCCTTGAGATGAAAAGTTTGAAACAGGATAGGACAACTTGACCGAGAGTGCACGAAGAGGTGTGGTGCATAAAATGCAAGGTTCAGGGTCATGATAAGGAACACTACTCGGTGTTTGCAAATTACCTCGTGAGAGGAGGACCGATGTCATTAAGGCCAGAAGCACAAGAAGGACCTAACGTGGCACCTGCTTTGTGGTGCATGATTTGTCAAATAGGAGGAAAACATGCTACGGACAACTTCCATTTATTACAGAAGTATACACAAAATTCACAGCAATTGTTCTATAACTTTTGTAGGTTAGTGGGACATGAAGAGCGCACTTGTAGAAGCTATGAGTTGATGATGGATAGAACTCCCACCTATAAAGTTTAGGCCGAATCGCGGCCCCTAGACTAGAATGCAAGAGTGGCATGGGCAGGATTTTAGGGGCACGGACGAGGCCGAGGTGAAGGAGGACCTAGAAGAGGTCGCGCTCAGTTGATATGCTACAATTGCGGAGGGCCAGGACATTATGCCCACAATTGTATGAATCCAACGTGCCCATCATGTTTGTATTGCAACTTGTTCGATCATGAGACAAAAGATTTTCCTACGTTGATAGCTAGGATACGCAACAAAGGAGTGCTACCACCTCCCCCGACTCAGAACCTGCAGATGATGAGGTCTGAGTTGCGCGAGGAAGATCCGAATGTGAACATTTTGCTCCAAAGTGGAATCGCAACGAGAGATGAAAAAGGAAAACAACCAGAAGATAGTACTTGGGTTCACTAAGCTCTGGCGAAAGAAGCAGAGTTTGATTTGGAGTGCAACCTGGAAACTTTCATGGAAGCTAAGAAGAGATTCGCGAACGCCTCCACTTTAGGAAGAAAATATAGACGAGAGCCGGAGATGGACCCATCCATGCTCACGACATTCCTGGAAACATGTATGAAGTTACTGCGCAACTGTAACGTTGTAACATGATTACAGGAACTCATTAACAAATGTGTTGGGACTGCGCCAGGAGAACCATGCATAGTCCAAAAGATTGGAAAGCATAAGACGAGGACGAGGAGAGAAATGAGGTTAACCGCGTAGATTGGAGAATATGAAATGGACCAAGTAATTTTGGATTTAGGATCGGATGTGAATGTTCTACCAAAGCAAACATGGGAGCGAATGGGGAGACCTATGCTACAATGGTCTCCTATTCAGCTGTGAATGGTGAACCAACAGAAGATAATACCCATGGGGCGATTGCAGGGAATCACTGTGGATATTGAGGGAGTGAGTGTGCTAGCAGACTTTGAAGTGATAGAGATTGTTGATGACAACAATCCCTACCCCACGCTCTTAGGAATTGATTGGGCCACTGACATGAATGGGGTGATTAATCTAAAGAAGCACAAGATGATTTTTGAGAAGAAGTCACTACGCGTAGTTATACCCCTAGACCCTGCTGAAGGATCGCGCTATATAGAGCCAATGCGCGACTATGAAAGTGATGATGATTTGGACTGCATCAACAAGATAACCATGCGAGAGAAAGATTGGGTAAATCCCATCGTAGATGGGCGGATTTCATGGGAGATAGAAAGCTCTTGTACTTCGGATTCTGATGAGGAGATAGAGCGATGGTAGAATCAGTTACACGAGGTAACCATGCTTAATTGTAATATGATGATGAGGTCACTATGTTGTGTATCAACAAAAGTGAGAGATATGCCTACTTATGATGTGTTATGATGTGAAAAACAATGCTTCCAAGCCTTGGGCTAGGTACTGCGCACTACGCCCGCAAGGTGGTGGGGTACGCACAAAGGAAGCTTTGACGACTAGCATGAATGTAGAAGGATGATGTGCACACGATTTGGGAAGCCTAGGGTACAATTTACAAACAAATACAATGGATGAAATGATTTGTGTGTGAGTCTGGCTAGGTGGACACAGGCATATGGAAAACAACCTGCACGGATGCACATGAACTTTGCACTGAAAGGTATGGTCAATAAGTATGTGTTGGGGGGACGAATGTGCAAATGGATCTTAATGTTGGAAAGATAGTACGTAGGAAGGACAATCGTGGAGAAGGTTATCCATGCAGAAGTGTTTAATAAGGTGTGCAATGTGTCGAACAAGGTATGCAATACACAGCGAAGTAATTGGGACCCGCGAGTACCCACAATACTATGGGCTTATAGGATGACATGCAAGAAACTGGTAAGACAGACACCTTTCAGGCTTTTCTATGGATTAGAAGTTGTAATGCTAATGGAGTACATCGTGCCTAGTCTGCGCATAGCAATGCTCATAGGTATGATGGATCATGGAGCCCAGGAGGAGAGGCTCGCGCAGTTGCAAGAGCTCGAAGAAGAACGATTTTGGTTGGATTCCACCAATAGGTACAAAAGAAGCATGGAAAGTGCTGGAATGATTGACATATTAAGTTGTGCACCTTTAAGGTGAATGATTTGGTATTTTTATATGATAGCAAGTTTGATAAATTCTAGGGAAGCTCAGAGTGCATTAGCTGGGACCATATATTATTAAGGAGATCAAAGATGATGGCGCGGTGCAGTTGGTAAAGTTAAATGGCGAACTCTTTCCAGGAAAAGTCAATGGTATTCATTTGGAGCCATACACAGGTGGCTCGGCCATCTGACTAGCAACAGGAGGCATAGTCTTAGTGCTCCAGGTAGCTGAAAGGAGGTGCGGGACTAGAAACTACTCTACCCGAGAGTTGCGCGATGTCAGGATTGCGCACAGTAGTGAAGTGTCACAGGATCTGCGGCAGCGCGAGGGTAGTTGCGCTGCCATGCAGGTTGGCTGGAAAGTGACCATTACAGTCACTATTCACGATGTGATGCTTGGCTTAAGATCAAATGGAGTGGGCAGCAGGCATTTAAGGTGAACTTTATGGGCTAGATTTGGGAAAATCTGCTGCCAAGCGAGCATTAATGGACCAAATGTGTGGGGAACGATTGAATTCAAATTCAAAAGGCGCTATAAACTGCAAAGGGCTACCCAACAAACAACACTTGGCCATTTGGGAATTGAGTTGTTGCACGCCCAGAGATTCATGAACCCAAATTTGTTTGATCGTTTGAAGTCGAAGTCGTTGTTTGAGCACTTACCCATGCCGTTGAGAGAATTGTGGAATAGCAGTATGGAAATGCCTGAGGAAGCCATGGATACTGGAGCAATGGCCATTGAGGAGGCCACATAGGCCCTAACAGTAGGCAAAGCCCCAAAAAGTGTCGAGATAGTTGTAGAAATTGCTAAATCGTCGTGCACACCGAGACCCAAGAAAGACGAGTAGCCTATGGTACCAGTGCACGTGTCCCCCAGGAATCAGTTAAGGATGAGGCTCACCATGGAAGAAAAAGGGAAGGCGATCGATTTGGAAGTTGATGAGGAGGAGGAAGACTTTGAAGAAATCCTAGTAGAGGAGGAAGAGGATGTAGAGATGGAGGTGGAAACCCAGGGTGCAGACCCTCTGACCAGGTTGCCCGCATATGTTCCTCCGCAAAAGAGGAAAGAAAGGGTGCCCAAGGACCTAGATGAGAGCAAGAGCTCTCTGCATACCCTGCTGCTCCCAAACGACATCATTTTTTATGGAGCGCACTTGGGGTGAGTGTTGGTATTAAAATTTGAAGACTGGGATCTCGCGGACCACGAGAAATTCCAACATTTGGCAACCGCACAGCTCATGCGGCAAAAGAAAAACACACCGCCGAGACTTATAGAGTTGGAGCCGCTCTAGTGGTTGCAAGTTGTATAAAAGGCAGTATTGTTAAACCTGCTCTGGGTGCCGCATTACCATCACACCCCAGTGACTATTTTTTTCATCAGACAACTGCTTTGCCCGGTGCATGATGGGTGCCTATGGCTGGAGGAGCCCATCCCCATCATGGACCACTTAATCCACAAAATTACCCAGCTCCCTTGCAAAGGGGATGATCCAGCAAATATCTCAGAGGGTAAGAGTGATGATTTCGCCATTGCGAAGGCCATGAAGAAAAAATTCAAGCTAGCGAAGAAGAAGAGAGGGTACCCGATTTCTAGCATTAACAATGCTGCGGTCAAAGTCATGATGTAGATAATGAATGGGAAGTTTATGCGGAAGTGCCAAACAAATGAGGTGCCCACACCGATGGTTGTACTTGCCGCATAATGCACCTAAGGGGTCTAGTTTAACTAGGTGAATTACTTGTGCAAAGAGTTCCTGGAAAGCTGCCACAAGGTGTAGGAGCAAGGGAAGAATTTCCACTATGCATGGCTTCTGCTATCCATAGTACTGGTGGCTTGGAAATTGCCCAAGGACAGCCAGTTCCCAACGATTGCGCAGGATCTTCCAAAGGCAGTGAAGTACGCTTTGCTGTGGGCAACCAGAGATGTGTAGAGGATCAGAGACATCAAAATATTCTGGGTGTTCATGGAGATGAACATCAGAATGGGGATTAACCGCAAGCCACGATTATCGTCCACTATTTATAATAGTCTGTAGAGCTTCATGGAGTTCAAGGCGGACTTCCACCATGTTTGTATCAAGGCGCGGAAGGACCCCGTGAAGACATGGCACGAGCTACCTTACCTAGCAACGGATGATGTCATCTTTGTCATGCTTGAGTCACAACTGCCAGAGTGGCGTGCTCCAACCAGCTCTATGGTAGAAGCAGAGAATTTTGCCGCACAGAAGAAAAAGGATGAGGCAAAACTGTAGATGGCACAGTTGGTAGAGAAGAGAAGGAACGAAGAAGCAACAACCAAGGCGCAGGAAGCGCACGACGTTGCGAAGGCAGCAGAAGAGCAAAAGAAGGTAGTAGAGAAGGAGCGTGAAGGCCAGAAATCACCTTCGCCCGAACAAGAAACAGATCCAGAGGAAGGTGGCACGAACCCACAGACAGCGTCCACACAGTTGAAGTGACAGTTCCCAAGAGAGCAGGTAGGGCCGTGGAATAAGTCGAAGGCTTCGAAGACTTCTTTCAACTCGATCACCCTCACAGAGGGGGATCTACATGACATTAGGGAGACGGTGCAGGACGTTAACACAGAGGCCCTCCAACAATTTGCGGAGGAACACCAGATGGTGTTGGGGGCTCTCTGAGCGCAAATACAGGAGTTGCAGGTGCACACTCCACAGGCTGGTACTGTGTCAACCAGCCTCGTGCTAGGCATGGTAGCAGTTGAGGAAATGTTGCGCGCCCGCATGACCAACACTATAGTGTTGCCAAAGGGAGAACTGGTTACAGAAAATGAGTGCAACAGGCCTATGGTCAGTGCACTGAAGGGAATTGGGATAAATATGGTTGCGCTCCCTTAGGAGACACTCTATGTTTTGCAGGATGGAGTTACTATAGAACTGTGAGCCAGGGAGGGTCGCGCACTCCAGGTCATAAGCGAGCAGTGAATCAACATCGAACAGTTGAGCCTGCAGCGTGACGAAGTAGTGGCACAGAATCGACAGATTGTGTAGGTGGTTGACGAAGCCTGCCAGATGGTCCTGGAGCTAGCCATCCAAGCAGAGGAACTAGCAGAGGCACGCATCTGGAAACTAGCAGCAGGGGTGCGTGAGGCGAAGGAAGAGATGGCCAAGGTTCAGCTGGAGTTGAACCTTCAGATAGCCAAGCTACAATTGAAGGTGCAACCTTCAACGCTGTTGGAGGTTAAGGAACAGTGTGCCAACGCGATTACAGTGGCCATAACAGAGGTCAACAACGCAGTGAAATACTACACCAAGCTATTTGAAGAGTCGTTTGAGGTTCTCACCACTATATAAGAGGACCTGAACATATGGCGCTTAGAAACAGAGGTGCGTGAGCTACAACAGAAATATGATGAGATAAAAGGGACCACACAGATAGTTTCCCTTACACAAAGGCTCGCTCGAATGCAGCAGGAAAAAGCGCTCAAGGAGCAGGTGGATGCTACTCGACACAAAGAAGTCGTTTTGAAGGCTCAGATACAACCATGGATTGATGAGGCGTTCGTCATTACAGCCTGTATTGAAGAAAAGTTGTTATGAAACTAGCTCACAAAAAGATAGAAAAGATAGTTGAACACCTTAGAATTCAGCCTCTTTGAGGAGGCAACCTCCTTTACATTACACAAATGAACAATTCTTGGATGATACAAATGATAAAACCTCCTTTCTATATATAGGAGTCTAAGGGGTCACAATATAACCAAGCCGACCTAACAATAATAATATAAAGGCACAAAATAACAATAGAGGGATTCTATGGGGCACAATAATAACAATATGGGGACAATAGGGGCAAACAATATTAATAAGGGATACAACTACAATAGTAATGGGGGTATCACTAGTATTATAGGGACCTAACATGCCCCTCTCCTTCAAAAAAGTGTTGTCCTCAATGCTTGAGTAGTTCTGGATGCTTTTGTATAAAATTCTCATCCTCCCATGTCGAACCTTTTGCGGATAAGTTCTTCCACTTGATGAGATACTCTGAAATGGATCGATTTCGTAGCTATTTCGTAGCTATCAAGTTCTTGTTTCTATGACTGCTTCTGGTTCCAATATAATTTTTCCTTTCTCGTCAAGTTCTGGCAATATTGTTTGAACTGGGAGTTTGTCGCCTATAACCTTCTTTAAACATGAAACATGGAAAACTGGGTGCACTTGAGAAGCTGCAGGAAGCTCCAATTTGTATGCCATAGTACCAATCTTTTGCAACACCTTGTATGGACCATAATACTTTGGTGAAAATTTATTATCCTTCTTAGCTTGCTTGAGGGACATTTGTTTATATGGTTGTAGTCATAGGAATACCAAGTCACCTACATCAAAACTTCTTTTGCTGCGATGTTGATATGCATGTTGTTTCATTCTATTCTGCGCCAACACGAGGTTATCCTTTAAGAGTTGGAGAACTTGTTGTTGATGCTTTATGTGATGTTCCACTGCTTGAACCTTAGAATTTTCTCTTAAATATGATGTGATGGATGGTGGCTGATATCCATAAAGTGCCATAAATGGGGTCATTTTTGTTGCAGTATGGAAGGAAGTGTTATACCACCATTCAATCAGAGACAACCATTTGACCCATTGTGTCTATTTATCAGATACAAAGCAACGAAGATATCCTTCCAAACATTTGTTTACTATCTCAGTTTGCCCATCAGATTGAGGATGATAAGATGATCTATGAGCTAACTGAGTACCAAGACAAGAAAATAATTTTGTCCAAAAATTTCCAGAAAAATGGGATCTCTGTCACTTACAATAATCTTTGGGTTTCCGTGTAGCTTTTGAATTGTTTCCATAAATGCCGTAGAAAATGCATTGGCTTTAAATGGATGTGATAATGCACAAAAGTGTGCATACTTAATAAGTCTGTCAATTACCACCATGATGACACTCTTTCCCTCAGACTTGGGCAAACCTGTGATAAAACCCATTGAAACCTCCTCCCAACATTGGCTTGGAATGGATAAAGGTTGTAATAGACCTGGTGTCTTAATTGTTTCAGCGTTATTTTGTTGGCATACCAAACATTCTGCCACAAAATTTTGAATATCCGATTTAAGGCCATCCCAAAAAAATTCCTTCTTAACCCTATGGTAAGTTTTTAAAGATCCTGAGTGCCCTCCTAAGGGAGAAGCATGCAATTCCAGAAGAATCTTTTGTTTGAGTTGGGAATTCTTACATAGGTATAAGTGATCTTTGTACCATAACGAATCATTTTTCTAGCTAAATGTATCAGATGTACTGGAATCTTGTTGTAACTTTCAAATAAGTTCCCACACTTCTTCGTCATTCTTCCATTCCTCCCTTGCTTCGTTTATCCAATCTGGTTGGATAATAGAAATGGCACACAACAATGCTTCCACATCCTCATCCTTTTTTAAGAGTGCATCTGCCACAACATTTTTTTTCCCTTTTTTGTATATGATTTCAAAGTCATAACCCAACATCTTTGTGACCCATTTTGTTGTTCTTCAGAGGATAATCTTTGTTCTAAAAATTATTTAAGGCTATCATGATCCATTTTTATCTTGAAGTGTCCTCCCATTAGGTAGGGTCACCATTTCTTAAGCGCATGTAGTATTGTCAACATTTCCTTCCCATAAATAGCTTTATGTAAATACTTTCCCTTGATTGGACGACTTTTGAAAGAAATGGGTCTTTCATCTTGCATTAAAACATCACCAATTCCATTTCCGGAAGCATCACATTCCACAATAAAGGTTTTTGTGAAGTCAGGTGTAGCTAAGACCGGTGCTTGGCACATTGCCTCTTTAAGATGTTCGAAGGCCTTTGTTGCTTTTGGAGTCCATGAAAATGCATCTTTCTTCAACAATGTTGTTAGAGGTGCTGCTATTTTCCCATAATTCTTAACAAACTTGCGATAATACCTTGTCAACCCAAGAAATCCTCGCAAATTCTTTATGGATGTGGGGATTTCCCATTCCTTAATGGCTTTAATTTTGCTAGGGTCTACCTTAACTCCTTCATGAGATACAATATGACCCAGATATTCCACCTCTTGTACTCCAAAGAAACATTTGTATCTTTTTGCATATAATTGTTTCTCCTCCAATAGTTGTAGCACCCTGTCAACGTGTTCAACATGATCCTTCCAAGACTTGTTGCAGATTAGTATATCATCAAAAAATCCTAACACAAATTTTCTAAGGAAGGGTTTGAAAATGGAATTCATTAAACCTTGAAATGTAGAAGGTGCATTGGTAATGCCAAAGGCATGACCAAACTCATAGTGACCCTCATGAGTTCTAAATGTTGTTTTCGGAATGTCTTGAGTCTTCATTCTGATTTGATGATATCCTGAACGAATATATAACTTGGTGAAGTAAATTGATCCATGCAATTCATCCAATAATTCATCAATGATAGGAATGGGAAACTTATCTTTAATAGTGAGCTTGTTGAGCTCCCTATAATTCGGACACATGCGCCATGATCCATCCTTCTTGTGCACCAATACTACTGAAGCAGAGAAAGAACTTTGGCTAGGTTGAATTATACCAACCTCAAGCATTTCTGCAACCATGCGTTCAATTTCACTCTTTTGGGCATAGGGATATCTGTACGGCCTGATGTTTGGAGGAACACTTCCTGGAATCAAATGAATATCATGATCATGATCTCGAATAGGTGGGAGACCTTTGGGAGTCTCAAATACCTTAGAATGATTGTCCAAGACTTTTTGGAGATCTGGAGAAATAGATGATTTCGATGTGGAAACATCTAGCGAACATAATTGTGCAATTACACCTCATTGTTCCTTTTTTAGAAGCTTTTTCATACTGTTAGATCTTATTATCTTTCCCGGTTTCCCTACAATACCCCTTAATTCAACTTCCTTTCCTTCGACATAAAATTTCATGAAAAGTTCTTGAAAGTTAAAAGCTATTGTACCCAAGGATTGTAGCCATTGGACTCTTAGTACAACATTAGCACCTCCCATTGGAATGGAAAGCATTGGGCTATTCAATACATATTCTCCCATGGATAGCTTGATATTATGGCACTTTCCAAAGCAATTTATCATTCCTCCATTTTCAACCATCACTTGACACTCTGGTGCTAGATGTAGGAAGCAATTCAATTCTTTTGCTGTCTTACAATGAATAAAATTGTGGGTACTTCCTGAATCAATCAACACTATTACCTTTTTCTTCTTGATATGTCCTTCTATATTGATGGTTTGAGGAGTGGTAATTCTAGCCAATGCATTACAATATATGGTCGAATTCATTTCTTCTTTATCTAGGCTTTGTTCCTAGAGTATATCCTCTTCTTTTGACCTTTCTTGTTCCTTTTCTTCTTCCCCTTCGCAATCTATGTAGAATAATTTCTTCTCAGCACACTTATGACCTTTAGTGTATTTGCTACCACAACTGTAAAAAAGCCCTTTTGCTCTTTTTTCTTCCAATTGTTGTGATGTCAACCTTATAGGTTGTGGAAGGCTAGGGGAAACAACACTTCCATCTTTATATTTGTGAGTGATAGGCTTCCTTGTTGCCATAATTTTTCTTTCCATTTTTCTTGCTAACCTGAATGCATTCTCTAATGAATCAGGTTCCCAAAGGCGAACATCATGTTGGATATTATCCTATAAAGTCCCTATGAACACATCAATCCTATGCTCCTCTGGATATTTTTTACCCTTATGTTCAATTTTTGGAACTCCTCAATGTGCTCCATCATTGAACCCTTTTGTTTGAGACTTATCAATTGGCTAAAAAAAGTGTTGCTTTTTATATCCTCATAATGTGCTGTCATTTCATCTATAAAAATTGCCCAAGTGATAATTTGTTTACGAGAGCAAAGCCATTGATACCATAGAAACTTATTTGGTTCCAAATATAAATTTGAAATACGTACCTTTTTGTGTTTTGCACATTATTGAGATCGAAAAATTGCTCCATATGTAGTATCCATGTTGCGGAATCCTTACCATCAAACTTCCTCATATCGATTTTTGGAATATGGTGGGTCTTCGATCCAACATTAGAGTCTATGAAATCATGATTAACATTTCTTTTGTTCTCATCATGAGTTTCTTTTACTACCCTTTCACCATTAGTGACCATTTCTTGTAGCAACTTATTCAAATTTATCTTCAATTCTTCCATCTTATCATCTATGCCATCCATCTTAACTTCTATGCCTTTCTTTAAACCATCCATCTTAGTTTCTACGTCTTTCTTTAAACCATCCATCTTAGATTCTATTACTTTTTGTGCAAGTGACATTTGTTGCACTTGGTCTTGTATTTTTTATATATCATGTTGCATTTCTTCCTCTTCTTCATGAGTCGTGCTAGAAATTTCAGGTTGCTTACTAGGTGTTTGCATTTTCTTTCCTCGGGGCATCAATTACCGATAATATGCTTTACTATGCCCTTTTAATTCCTTAAACTAATTTTTCAAACCAAGCTTATGCAAAAATTAAAAAAAAAAAACTACACACTTTTTTTCACTTTGTAGGAGCTCGATATTGAATCTGATGTATCTCTGTAATTTAGGATCATCCAGTTCTAAAATTACAACCTGCAGTAGCCCTCTGTGTCCTCTTTCCAATGCCACCAATCTGATCAAATTTAGATTCTCCAAGGCAGAGTTATGCACAATCTCCCAAGATGACCTGATTATAGACCTTTCCAGAAGAGCAAACTTGTATGAAGTTCCACGTGTCATTGTTTTGACCTTAGTATCTAAAAAATATACACAAGAAACTATAGTCTGTTCTCTTTCTGTAACTTCTTACGAAATTTTAGTCTGATGCTCAAAACAAAAGTTATGACGATTTTTCCAAGGTCACCTGTTTGGAATGTAATTCAAGAGTACGCAAAAAGGCCAACTTCCTTAGATAATATCTCCACAAATATAGTGCAAAAAGCTCTGAAATTCGAACCCAAGGTTCAACACGATTTCGTCTCAAATGGGTTTTTTGTTTCACTTCTGAAACATCGCAGAAATAAGTTATAGTGAAAATGCCATGATGACCTATTTGGAGCAGTGAAACCCTAGAATCCAAAGCTCTGATACCAAATGTGATGAAACCAGCTCACAAAAAGATAAAAAACATAGTTGAACGCCTTAGAATTCAGCCTGTTCGAGGGGGCAACCTCCTTTACATTACACAAATGAACAATTCTTGGATGATACAAATGATAAAACCTCCTTTCTATATATAGGAGTCTAAGGGGTCACAATATAACCAAGCCGACCTAACAATAATAATATAAAGGCACAAAAATAACAATAGAGGGATTCTATGGGGCACAGTAATAACAATATGGGGACAATAGGGGCACAAAAATATTAATAAGGGATACCACTACAATAGTAATGGGGGCATCACTAGTATTATAGGGACTTAACAAAAGCTCGCGCAGATGCAAGGTACACATGAACATGTTTAGTAAAGCAGTTCAGCCACAGCAGTCTCTGAACAACGTGTCTAGGAGGTATAGCAGACAGTTTCTCAGTGCATTTCCAATCTTGCAGCGATCCAGGTAGAGTTGGGAGTTCTTCGCGCAAAGATCTCTGCACCGACGGAGTGACTCAAGGGCGAGTCACGATGTTTTTGTTGGGGGCATGTTGGGCATGGGATCCCCCAAGGGAAGTTTTGGGGCTTAGAGCCCAGATTTTGGTCAAAATTGATAACACCGATGTAAAGACTCAACATTTTATGGGCGCAGAATGTGTAGCTTGTAAACGAGTCATAGGGTTGTTTGCCCCCAATTTTGTAATGTAATGTCGGCTATAGAGACCTACCCATGGTCTGCGAACCATGAGATTGTATAAATAGAGCGAGGCTCTAAGTTGTAAATAAATCATCTAAGAATCAATTGATGATCATGGAATAGAAGCATAGCGGAGGATCTGAAGTGTAAAGCCTACTTTTGGGTTGTAAAGTAGGAGAAGGCTCTGCAGCTGAGTGCACATAGGCCTAGTAGTCCGTAGCTGAGTGCGCGGACCCCTGTAGTTGAGTGCGCAGGGCAGGTTGAGTCTGTAACCATTGAAGCATTAATAAAGAGAAGTTTTATATCATTCCTGTGTATTTATTTCCTGTTTTCTGCATTGAATGTATTGGGTATAAATTACATTTCTGTTGTTTATATGGTGCGCGAACATGTATGAATATGTTGAATAAGTGAATGCAAGATCAAATATCTGTTTATGCGAAGTTAACTAACCTTTGTAAGAAGATAAGTAAGATTCGCGATATAATTTAGGAAATAGTGTAGATCACTGCCATAGCAGTGCAAAATCACCTCAGCCCCTAGTTAGGGTTGCGCGAAGGCAATTATAACAGATTGTGAAGGTCTCGCAGGTCAGTACAGCGTACGAAGTGACCTGCGCGAAGGTAGGCACAGTTGGACTAAATCGACACCTTAGACATCTCAAGGGTGCGGAAACTTGGTTCCAGCATCCCCCCATACTGCTTCGGGTGAGACTTCAGTCCGCGCTCTGTGGGCTGATGCCAAAAGGGCCAGTAGTGTAGGGATTTGTTTGGCTAATTAACTCCGAACCTGGGTCAGGCCCCATCAAGCCAACAACAAGAAAGGCTCAATTTGACTTTGCCTTGGTCAAATTGAGAAAATTCAAAATTTCCACATTAGCAGACAACTTGGAGGCAGTTAACTTGTGGGACATGGATCTTGTCACTTAGTTAGATTAGGAAATCTGAGTTAGAGGACTTGGAGTTCAGTTAAGCATTTGTGATTACTAAATTTTAGTAATCCAGTTTAGTTATTTCTAGTTATATTCAATTAAATTATTTCCAATTGTTTATATAACTAGTTGGAGGCCAATTATGCAGTGCATCAATAGTCTAACTCAGTCATAATCCAGTTAACTAATCAATCAGCTCAAAATAGCTAGTGCATGCAAGAAATTTGAGTTCCTCAGTTGTGGTGGAGATTCCAAGGCAGTGTACCAAATAATTGTAAACGAGTTTGAGTGTACAAGTGTTTCATGCAATCAGATGATCAATCCTTGGGAGTTACACAATCAATTGGAGGAAAATTCCTAAAAAATAAGGGCTAATTCCTCATAATTTGCATAAGGAAATAGGGGCTCAAGCAGAGGCAAAAATTAAGTCTGGATTAGAGATTCCCATTGAGTAGGGAGAAAGGATATTCACTTGCAAGTTGAGCTCAGAGCGAGCAAGCAATCATAATACATTCTCTATTCATCTGAATAACCTTTCTCCCTAGAAAAATGTTACGCATGTGTGGTTTTCTTATTACATGTTTGTGGATGTTATTCTAAATTGTGAATTAAATTTCGCAGATCAATAGAGTAGAATTGTGTCTCTTGATTTTAGATTAATTTCCTTGATCAGTTGCAATTCTATCACCATATTTCTACACTATTCAATTGTCTCAGTATTTCGATAAGCCCCCCTTCCAGCTAGCTCTTGGTCATGGCTCCCATCGAGCCATGTGACCAAGTGCTAAGGTTGAGACTTCCAAACTCCAAATTCCAAGGGGTGAATCCTCAAATTTCTACACAACTACTTCTGAAATTTGCAACTCTTCAACCACTTCCAAAACAAACAAAAAAACCACTCCCTTTAATCAGGAAAATTCAAGCTTCCTCATCTATATCTCTTATGTAATAGAGAGGAATTTTAAGCTCATCAAAACATACAGGGTTCCCTTCACCATTTTTATACATACACTATCATTATCATAGTCAATCCTTTAGCCAAAATTAACATCACAGTACATGTATTTTTATCACTTCAAGACCACATATAATCAATGAAAATGTTTCCCTTTCATACAACAACATATTCATAAAAGGAATAAAAATCAAAAATCAAGCAAGCTATGCTAACTACTCAACTCACTATTCATACACATTCAATTGAAACTATACATTAGCTTTAAGATCATCATCACACTTACACATGGTAATCTAGCATATAAATAAGCATGACACTAGAAGAAGTAATTGCATTTCATTGAAAACAAGATAGAATTATCTTATCTAATTCAACTAAACTTGCTAGAAACTAAAGAAGGGACAACCACTCTCCACCCAATAGTAAGCACAACTAAATTGCAAGTTTCTTCACTTGGTCATTCCCAAGCTAGATCTGATGTCTAAAAGATGCTTCACTTATGTAAATTCAACAAGTTTAACTCAAAATATAGAGTATGAAGACAAATATTCTTCACTTGTAGGAAACATGAGTGCTACCTCTCAAGCATTAAGTTTGGCATAACGACACAATATGAATATGGTCATTGAAGGCTTGTAAAGAAAAAAAGGAAATCCATTTACTATTTTTGATGGTACTTAAGCAATTCTCCTTCACTTCAATGCTTCTCTTGTACAATATAACCATATAGTTGAGTTCCTCTTAGTCTACCTGACTCAGTCTAAGGGCTTCCTCACTGGTTTCCCCAAATAATATAATTCATCCATGGACTCCCTCACAAGTCTATTATGACCCAAGGGACTATTTTGTTGTTGAAAAATGGCAACAATAAATGCTAAAAATAGAAGTGATAAAAATAGCACTACTAAAAATAGCAATTTGAGTACCAGTGTTGGATTGAGCAACAGGAAATGAAAAATGGAAGTGCTAAAAATAGCATTCTATTTTTAGCAGTTCAGGATGGATTCCTATTTTAGTCGGTCCCTGGACTAAAAATACGAAGTAAAATTCGAATTTGAACTTAACAGCTATTTGAAAATAAATTAATTAATTCCCCATGAGTTAATTAGTTGTGAAAAATCAAACATGAAGTCTATGTGAGGACATGCAACAGTTTATCTATTAATTGAGGAATTTATCCATCAGTTAAAGAAATAAGGATGAGTTCTAATTTGAGTAGTAATTAGTTGGCTCAGTTAACTAAGTCAAGTCCAGTTATATTTGATTTAAACAATTTGTTTAAATTAATGTGAGTTCAGTTAGTTAATGCTTGCATGCATGTAACTGCTACACTTCAGATAACTGAATATTCTCTCATAAATAACTCATGCATGTCAATTCGGAGAAAGACCCAGTTGAGATCATAGGAGGGACAATGTACTATCAGTTGGATGGATTTTTCCTATAAAGGAAAATCATCCAAGCATAAGGATTAAGGTTCCTTGAGGATTGTGCAGTTTTACAGGGTGTGAGATCAATGTGAGAGATCAGTGTTACACTTGGTAACAGGAGGATCACCCAGGAAAAACTGCGCAAGGAAATAGGATGATTGGAGGGCAGAGGAGAAGGATTAGGAGAAGTCTTGATTGCCTGTGAGCATCCAGGAGGATTGCGCTGAGAGTTGGCTAGCTATAAGAGCTAAGGCTTTGTGTAATCCTGATGTATTTCCACCTTCATTTGTGAGGATTGTACTGAGAGCTGGCTAGTTGTGTGAGAGCTAAGGCTTTGTATAAATCCTATGTATGATAATACAGAGAGTGGGGTTTTAGGCTAAGGCTTTCCCCAGGTAAATTCTTCTGTGTTATGTGTGATTGATTTCTCCATATCAGTTATATGTGTTCTTATTGATGTTGCTCATGTTCGATTAAGCTTCCACTAAATTATTTGTAGAAGTATATCAAGTGTTTTGCTTTAGTACATTACATTACCAGGTGATCTATAGGTGGAAATTTCTACATGGTATTAGAGCTAGTTGATCTGTAGAAAAATTCTACATGGTACCAGAGCAAAGGTGATCAAAGGAGAGAACAGTATACTGAGAGGAGATTTCAAAGTTTTGAGTTTTGGGCCGAGAGTTTGCAGAGCATATCTGAAATTATCTATACAAAATTTTCAGAAACAAATAGCATATTTGGATTCCTTATGGAAAAAGACCCAAATTCAAAAAAAAAAATCAGCTGAATCAGAGTTCGGATGAGGGAGATATCGCTGATTTAAAATCAACTCTTTTTTCCAGAAAATTTCGTGACGGCGGGAGATATGAAACAGATTGGTGTGCTAGCCAAAAACCTATATGCACTTGAGGTACAAGATGCATGCAAAGTCTTGAGGAGAAAGGCAAAGGTTAGATACTTGGTGGTTGAGAGGGAGAGTAAATTACCTCTCAACATGCAACGCTAGAAGAAGTCTCAGACAATTGTGGAGGAGCCACAATTGGTGAAGCAACTTCAGGAGGTTGTGGAGCAGCCACAACTGGGGAAGCCGAGAGGAGACAAAGTGGAGGCATCCACTCATGCAGAGACCTCCAGAAGGGGGAAATTTTGAGCCAAGTGGGCAGAGGGATCACATGCATCCATACCTCCAGGTAGGAGGTGGGGCGATGTGGAGTGATTGTCCCACGGAGGCTGATATGGGGGCAGGATCCTTGAGGTACCCAACCTCTTTGATTCGACTTTGCTACAGGAGCCCCGATGAGGAGTAGCAAGACTGACTGAGTGGGTAGAGATGGATGCAGTTGGAGTGGCAGAGAGAGCTACAGTGCAGGAGTCCCAGGACTGTGTAGAGCTAGCAGGCTGCAACAATGCAAGAGGCACAAGAGTGTTGCACCAATGCAGGATGGCACAGAGAGGTGTGCAACGGTGCGAGATGCATGGAGTGTTGTAGCAGCTCAGAGGTCAGAGAGGGAGCACTTGTCAGCAGTAGGTAGAGCTTCAGCATCAAAGTATGTTTCTAGCCCAACAGAGAGGTCAATTGGGAGTTTTTTTTGTTCCGAGAGTTGCTGGAGCAACCACACTTAGTAGAAGTGTTGCATGCAGAACATTCCAAAGGTACAAGATTGGGTTCGAGAGGAAGCCTTTCTTGTTGAGAGGGAGTGTTGAAAAATGGCAACAAGAAATGCTAAAAATAGAAGTTCTAAAAATAGTAGTTTGGGTACCAGTGCTGGATTGAGCAACAGGGAATAAAAAATGGAAGTGCTAAAAATAGCATTCTATTTTTAGTAGTTCAAGATGGATTCCTATTTTAGTCAGTCCCTGGACTAAAAATAGGAAGTAAAATTCAAATTTGAACTTAACAGTTGTTTGAAAATAAATTCATTAATTCCCCATGAGTTAATTAGTTGTGAAAAATCAAACATGAAGTCTATGTGAGGACATGCAACAGTTTATCTATTAATTGAGGAATTTATCCATCAATTAAAGAGATAAGGATGAGTTATAATTTGAGTAGTAATTAGTTGGCTCAGTTAACTGAGTCAAGTCCAGTTATATTTGATTTAAACAGTTTGTTTAAATTAATGTGAGTTTAGTTAGTTAATGCTTGCATGCATGTAACTGCTACACTTCAGATAATTGAATATTCTCTCATAAATAACTCATGCATGTCAGTTCAAAGAAATACCCAGTTGAGATCAGAGGAGGGACAATGTATTATCAGTTGGATAGATTTTTCCTATAAAGGAAAATCATCCAAGAAGAAGGATTAAGGTTCCTTGAGGATTATGCAGTTTTACAGGGTGTGAGATCAGTGTTACACTTGGTAATAGGAGGATCACCCAGGAAAAACTGCCAAGGAAATAGGATGATTGGAGGGCAAAGGAGAAGGCTTAGGAGAAGTCTTGGTTGCTTGTGAGCATCCAGGAGGATTGCACTAAGAGCTGGCTAGCTATGAGAGCTAAGGCTTTGTGTAATCTTGATGTATTTCCACCTTCATCTGTGAGGATTGTACTGAGAGCTGGATAGCTGTGTGAGAGCTAAGGTTTTGTATAAATCCTATGTATGATAATACAGAGAGTGGGGTTTTAGGTTGAGGCTTTCTCGAGTAAATTCTTCTGTGTTATGTGTGATTGATTTCTCCATATCAGTTATATGTGTTCTTATTGATGTTGCTCATGTTCAATTAAGCTTCCGCTAAATTGTTTGTAGAAGTAGATCAAGTGTTTTGCTTTAGTACATTGCATTACCAGGTGATCTACAGGTGGGAATTTCTACATGGTATCAGAGCTAGTTGATCTGTAGAAAAATTCTACATTTGTCTCCCTGTGTCTACGTTAATATATTGTAACTTTTGTAACTCAATTTATAAGCATAGGTTCACACAACAGGTTCAGGGTTCACAATCAGTCTCTCTTTGATTAGCAGTCTACGACACACACTTCTCTTTTGTCCCCAAATTTCTGTGATAGCAAGACTTATCTCACAAGGATTTCCTCCTTGGGTTGTAGAGTCAATCAAGACCCTACCATATGGTATGTATCCCATACTTTGGGTAGTCTAGTACCTTCTCCCCCATTTATCTCATAACTTCTTGGTAGTTAAGTAGAACAACTAGTACGTTAGGGGTTAGAATCATTAATTTTAAGAAAGATAGGAAACTTCCCAATTCCCCTTACAGGCTTCCTCAAGCAAGCTATCCTTTCAGACATCAAATCCACATAGGTTGGTCCTTCTTTTCATCTTCAACAATTTATAATTTAATCAATAAGATATTTACATCAAACGATTTTCACAAGACATCCATGCTATCCCTCTAGAATTATCATCCTTTAATTACATCTACAAAACTCGAGGATTAAAAAAGGGACACTACAACCTCCCACGGAGCACCAAATGAACATGTAACATCAAATATGTTGATGGAAACCATACATGTATGGATTGGTAATGCCAACATTATAATATTTTGTTCAATCATGCTTGATTATGTAGCTAATATATTGATGACATTTGAATGCATATATGTGATTGATACCCATGTGGGGGCATGGTAAAGGCAACAAGCCTTAGACATGTAAATAATGTTTAGATATTTTGATGCATTCATATGACAGAATGTCATGTTGAGTTGATTATGTAATAAAAAATGGATCAAATGAGTACTTATAGTCATGCATTAAAAATGAATGATATGTGAGACAACCATGTGTGAGGCTATTGATTGGGTTTGTCTCAGGTTGTTGGGAGGAATGAATGTTATCTTCCTTTCCTAGGTTTAATTCCCACAAGTGACATGTTGAGCTCATATCAATTATATTTTTGTGATGGCCTCAATCCTTGTTTTTAAATGGATATGAACCCTAAAAAATATCTTAGCATTGCCTATGAGCTAGAGGGTGGGGTAATTGGTTACATGGGAAAAGAACATTTTTCTGGCCATATTGTTGTTGGACTGTGGTAAACCTAAATTGTTGCACATGCATTCATTACTTTCCTCCTTTTTATTGGTTTCCTAGACTATAACCTCCTTTCCTATAGTAAAGAGCACAAAAGGAGGAGGGATTTTGAGGGATTATTAGATAGAGAAAGGAAAGGTATCCCCTTATTTTTTTGGGTTGAAGATTAAAGTTTCCAATGATCGATTCAACGTTAGGGAGGAGGTTGGATGATGCATTGAGGTAGTGGCTATGCCCTCACATTGGTCCTAGTGGATTTCATGACATGATGATATGATATTTGGTGTATGCACGAGCACATTAAGTGAGTACAGGGAATGTGTAAATTTGTGGTTATTGCACATGTATTTGACATCACTATAATAATGTATGCTTGTACTGATAATGTAAGGTGATGAAAATTTCATTGTAGTTGAAATGTAACAATTTCGAATGATTTAATTATTAATGACATAATTATGAGATCATTTTATGAGTTATCGTGAATGTAGTAATGAAAGGATTGTATGCATGAATACCCATGCTTTTTTTGGATAAATATGATCTTTCTGAGAAAGGATAAGTTGTGGGGAGAATTGTCTTAGATATGGCTATGAGAGTATGTCCACGATGAAGATTTCTTGCTACCACTTGCAAAGACCAAGCTTATGAGAAGACTCTCATTAATGTAGGATTTGATTCCTGTAACAAGCATATTGAAAATTTTGTCTGAGATTTTGATCATGACATCTGATGGTAACTATATGTGTATGATACAAGTGAGATGATGGATCTATATAGCAAGCACATATAACAATCATTATCATCTTGAAAGCATGGAAAGGATGCTACTGTGTTGACACTAAAATCCTCTATCGTGCCTTAATTGCTACTATAATGACACTAAGACCCTATATTATGGCTTAATTTCTAATGGGCATCCCTAGCAATAATACTCTAGAAGTTGTTTCTCTTATTTCATGTAAAACCCTTGGAAAATGATGGACTACTTGACGGATTGCTTAGAAAAGAGGGGGATGCTTGAGCTTGCAAGGGTAAGTGGTTACAAAGAAAAGGTGACATAGATGAATCTTTTGTGAGAGATTCATGAAATACATTGTCTTGAATAATGAGAGAATATATCTTGGAAGTGTCATAAAAGAAAATACTTTTAATTTTTCTCGTGGCAACCATCTGAAGCAAGGATATGTTCATACAAATAAGTATTGGGCTAGATTACATATCATATCATGTATTGTGAATATATGTGCTTCCTTTATGTAATTGAAAATTTTAAGGACAAAATACTTATGGCATCGAGATGGTTATGACATACATGTTTTTCATTGATGAAAGCTATAAATATATGCTAGAATGATAAGAACTTTAAGGTGTCCCAAGGTGGTGAAAGGAATCGCAACGCATTGTGTTGAAGATAGTGGATAGTGAAATTAGTTTGCAATGAAGCATATAGCATTGTAGAGGACACTAAATGGATGAAACATGATCTCATTGATAGTAGAGAAAGGAACACAAAGAGTGTTCTTCTAAGGGGGTGGGTAATGTCATGTCAAAGTTTAGATTCCTAGAATATATTGAACTAGATTATGTCTAAATTGTAAATGCATGGTCATGAAAGTAGGAGTCAAGCCATGTGCATTGAGTTATAGTGATCCCATGTTGCAATTAATGGAAGAATGCATTATAAACATGCCAGCATGGATTCTTATTATAGTTCTCAAGGCCAAGGCCCAATTAGTAAATGTCTAGGCATATATCATGTAAATAAGCTTATATAGACCATGTGTTAGGCTTGTCATGATAGGCTCAATCTATGTGAATATTAATGTTCAAATATAATATATAATGGTTTTAGTCAGTTGTACAAAGTATGAGAATAAGAGGGGCTATGATTTCACTTGAGGGGAAGAGGAAAGGGGATCCATGGAATCAAAACTCCTTTATTGTCGAGTGTTAGCTTTAGGTCTCATCTATTTTCTATATGTTCCTTGAATGAAGCCACCCACCTTCATTAACCCATGAAACCAATCATCGAATGCATGTAAGAGGTTGGTTGGGAAAGCATTCTCATGTAGTTATGGAACAATGCACTAAGTACATGTGTTAGTATGTTGTCTCTTTTTATAAGTAATGTCATTCCTTATTTCCCTAATTCTCCTATTGTCATTGAGGGGAAGGAATTCATGCTATCACAATGGTTGTTCATGTTTCGTGTCATTCATGCAAGAGTCATTACTATAGCTTGTGAATAGTGGCCAATGGGAGGGGAAGTGGAACAAAACCAACGTTGTGAAGAGAAAGTGTAGACCTACAATGAGAATAAATTGCCATAGGTGAGTATAGATGTTAGGAAAAATAGGAACCCATCACCCATTATGTATTTATTGCTAGAAAGATGCTTGAGAAGCCAAGTATACTCAAGTAAGAAATTCTAAAAAGGAAGACATCAAATTGGACTCTTTCTACACACATTGAAGAGCATTGTAAGGGAAAGGTACTTTGAGGGATTTCTAAGTGGATATGGGATAGGGCTTCCTTATGTAGCATGAGGTAGTGTAAGATAATGCCATGGCTAGTCTGATGGCTAGAAGAGAAGTCTCAAGTGATATGTTATGCGTTGTTGAGTAAGCATGAGCGTAGAAGGTTTGGGTAGAGAGAGAGAGAGAGAGAGAGAACCATGTGACCTATTCCTTTGCTTTGGTGGCTTCATAGCCTAGCATGAGGTTGATATCTGCGTTGGATACCTATAGGTTGGTGAAATATTACTTCTACATGACGAATTTCTTTAACCATATTCCACTAAAAGATAAGTATTATTTTGTTGTTTATGATAGTTTTCTTTTGTTATAGAAATATATATATGAAGGCATACCTATATGTGAACGATTAAATCATGAATATGGGCACTAGTGTGCCATGCATATTGTTAATCCATGCTTGTATATATTCCAATACATTTATTCCTTTAATTGTACTATGTATGCAAATCATGTAATTTTCGCCCTTGTAGGGAGTCTTACATTTTTGGATTCATGGGGAATGGTCTTTGACAACTGAAATTTGAGAATATATTTGGGAAAAAGGCTACTCCTTCTGTTAGAGATCCAAGATTTTCTTCCTCTAGGACTGCCTCAATAGATGAAGTAGGAGATCCTCTTAATTGGA
Organism: Pinus tabuliformis; assembly: GCA_031772625.1. Taxonomy (NCBI): domain Eukaryota; kingdom Viridiplantae; phylum Streptophyta; class Pinopsida; order Pinales; family Pinaceae; genus Pinus; species Pinus tabuliformis. Next base: position 372,679,585 of record CM062808.1, on the reverse strand, counting down.
TTTCTAACCTTAGAACTTCAGGAAGTCTATGGCTAGTGAAATGTGGAATATGAGTTTGAGATGGAGGTGTATCTCTTCTTAGTCTTGGTGGAGTAAGTGGTGTTGTAGGAATTAAACTCCTGCCTCTAGCTATGAATCTACCCCTATAGTCTCTTTCTCTACGCATATCATTTTAGATGTAAGAGATGAGGTTACCTAATTACACTTCCCCGGCAGCGGCGCCAAAATTTTTAGTCAATTTAGTGTCCTAAATTGCTTGCATAAATTATCAACCGAGGTTTGTAAGCTAATGAAGTGTGGTGCACTATATGTGCTTAGTTAACCTTTCTCTTACTTCGTTGTTTTGTATTTTATGTTGTTTTTGGGGGGTTTCTGTTCTTTGATGTCTAAGAATGTACAATCTGAAACTATGAGAAAATTTAAGTGAATCTAATGAATTTTAAAGGAAAGGAAATGTTCCTAAGTTAATCTAATTTCCTAAAAATGGACCAAGAACTGTTGGCTAGTTAGAACCTAATAAAAACAGAGCATCTATCTTATCTTACCATTAGTCCTAATCCATGGATCTAATTCTTAAAACCAAGAATGAAATTGATGCAGAAGGTAACTCAGTAATTGCATTCATTAAACATTCAACCATTCAATTTTGGAATATGATTAAATCAATCTCCTTGAAATGATTTTTGGGAATATCAGTGATGCAACTAAGTGAGGATCTGAAAGCAAAAAGGTAAAAGCATGTAAAACTAATTGTAAACAACTAATGTATTTTTGACTTTCTCCAACATTCAAATGTGAAGCATTGCCCTCTTGAAGTGTTGTGCAAGAAATCAATTATAATTTAGTTCCTAAGTTCCTAGGAAAATAGCAATGTACTGAGTAAATTCAATCACTGTATGAATTAGACATTTAACCATTTAGTTTAGGATCATCATCATCTTGAAATGGCTTTTGAAAACATCCATTAACACAGTTAATTGACAATTTTGTTCTAAGAAAATGAATGACAAAATAATAATAAAACGAAGCAACTATGTATTCTTATTACTTCAATCTTGATTCAGTTTGGAAACTGGGCCGTTTTTCTCCACAAGATATCTTAGAAGAACAAGGCTACACAGTTGTGATTTATCATTATGCTATTGATTAAAAATTGAAATGAAATATCATCCTAATTTAGAAAACAGATTTTTTGAAAACGAAGTAATGGAAATTGAACTAAAAACAACAAATGAAAAACCTCCTTCAGTGCAGGGGCCCTCTGCAACTGACGTGGCTGGAATGCTAGCTAGTTAAGGATGCACTTTAAACGATCATTGGCAACACAAAGTTTGTATTATAAAAAAAACGAAGTCTAAATACAGAGTATCAATGAAAAAGCCTGAACTTAACGTAATTCCTTCTAACTTCTCTCAGTTACATGCAACCGATATTTAAAGGAAAATAACATAACTATTTATGAGATAAACTTGCTATAGGTGGCTAATTCAAATTAAATGTAACATGATTGTTTATGAGATAAACATGCTATAGGTGGCTAATTCGAATTGCAATAGAACTATTTAAACTTTTGATTAGCTACAGGTGGCTAATTCGAATTAGATTTGCAACAGAACTGTTAGACTCTTGATTAGCTACGAAAGAGAAAATCAAGAGTCCTACTGCTTTCAAATAACGTACTTTGACTCCATCTTTGACCATGACTTTAGGCTTGCTTTTCCATTGATCTGGACCAAGTGAATAGGATAGAATCCATGTGGAGATAGTTCTAGAAATGCCCATGTGGCCCAGTTCTTCATTTGACACCTGGAACCTGCCAAACCATGAGAGTAGCTATGGAATCCATAGTTAGCTGCAGAATAGACTACGTTCTGTAGCTAATTTGCAAAAATCTATTCAAATAGCAAGAACATGAAAATATAATATGGCGATCATTTTAATGCTTTCCTTAAGACAAAACCTAGCATTTATCATTGATTGGGTCTGTAATCTTATGAGAAAGTGAGGGGAAAAGGTGAGAAAAAAATGTAAAGGAGAGGGTAATTCTGAGGTTCAATAGGTGGTTACCCATCCCATGGCTAGGGATGCTAGAATAGAAACACTAGAGGGGATATGATTCCACCAAAGGGGAACAAGAAAGGGGGTCTGTGAAAAAAATCCTCTATTGCCAAGTGTTAGTGTAAGAACTTATCTCTTTTCCACCATGTGCCTTAAATGAAGTCATCCACCTCCACTAACTTATTAAACCAATCATTAAATGCATGTAGAGGTTGGTGGGAAAACTCTAATCATGCACTAATGGAAGTTGGGCATGAAATAATGGAAGCATAGGTTAAATACAACCATGATGGGAAGGTGAAAATGTAATTCATTCCACTTGTTAGAAGTAAAGTAGGAAATATTTTCATTAAATCTCTTATTGTCATTCATTCATTCTACCATTATCATATTTATTCATGAGACTTCTCACAACACACCCTCCTTGCCAATGACTAGTCAATCTGAAATTAACCAAAAACAACAGTGTGAATGGGAAAATTAGAGACCACAAATGGGAAATAGATGCTTGTAAGAGAGCATGGAGTTTGAGAAAGTTATAAGCCTTCATCCATCATATGATTTTTACTCTTTGGATGCTTGAGAGGAAAATATTACTTCCAAAAACATTCCATATATTCGAATGTCATTGCTCACATTGAGGAGAATTTTAGGGAAGAATATCCTTTAGGTAGTGATGGACAAAGGAAACGAAAATCTTTCTTGTGTTATGTGGAGAAATGAAGAGAGTGCTATGTCTATAAAAAGCAAACTAAGAATGATAATAAATGGATTAAGTTGAGTAAATTAACCTGTAGGTTGATTCCTTCATCCTAGTATTTTTTTAACATCTTTTATAATAATAAAAGATTATTCTAACTATATTGTTACTTGTTTTTAATCATTTAATATATTATTAACATTTTAATAGATTTATTTATTTAATCTATTTTTTAATTTAAATAGTACTTTATTGGTGTTCTACAACCTAGGTAGATGTATATAAATATTTTTTAAATTCAATTTTTTTATATTGTAATTTTGTTTTTACTAATAAATTATGAACAATTTTTTAGATAAAAGAAAATCATAATATATATATCACATTAAAATATATAATATATAAATACTAGTTATAAATTAACATTCATTTTACCATATAAATTAAAATAATGATTCTATAATCATATTTAAATTTAATTAATAAGCACATAAAAAGTTAATATTTACAATATAACAAGATTCTTAACCATGAATATTCACCCCCATTTTACCATGGATATTATTAACTTCTAAGCAGGCTTTCTTTCAGTACCATGGGCCATTACCATGGCTTATCAATACCTCTTATCCAAAACCATAACTCATTTCAAAATCAAATTAATAAATATTTTAATTTAATTTAATTTTATAACATTTTTAAATTAAAACTTAATACTTACAATAAACATACAATATAACAAGATTCTTTTTTTTTAAACATAACAGGTACTTTATATTCAAAATCTGGGTTACATGACCATAACTGCATTTACAATCACCATATCAAACTAGCTTTAGTTTGTGCAGCTACTTCCATATCCCAGTACAACCATAAAACTATTTTCTTTCCCTTACGAGCTCTATGAACTATAACAGAACACTGATATCTACCATATACCCGAAAGAACAAACCCAATATCGACGGATAGTTCAACAATACATGAAAAAACATTTACTAGGATTGGACTTCCCCACATCCTTGCTGACATCTTTGCCTCAATTTCTCGAACCAACTCCTGAAGAACCTTCTCCTTCATCATTTTGTAACTTGGAAACAATTATCTCAATTAACCCCACTATGATCTCCTTCACCTCTATAAATATATTGTCACTAACAAAATCGGAATTGGAAGTGAACAATTTAGTCTCCATCTTCACTATATTCTGCTCCAGTAGCACCTCAACACTCTCAAACTTGGAATTGATTCGCTCGATGTTGGAAGCACAATATTTCTCCAGCATCTCAACCCAACGATTAATAAGGTCTAGCCTTCCCATTAGTAATTTAAACAAGAATTATGCAGCCCTCTTCCAGCAAGCCAAATTATACTCAGGGAATTTCCTTTCTTGACCTTCACGCGTATCCATACCAGAGTCTCTCCAGACGACACAATTATCAACCAACACTCCAAGCTTGAAATAATGAATGACTCGAGGGAGGGTTGTGAATCCTTAAATAGATCACTTTCCTTCTCTACGCAATTACCATCTTCCCATGCCATTATCACATGCAGATCCTCAATCTTCATACACATTAAATAGACGTATACTTGAGCCAATTCGTCAAGATATAATACTAATCCTTACCCCATCCCCTCGCCATTAATTCTTCAGCGTGATATGAAACCCTCCCAAATTGCTAAAATGATGGCTTCTCTACGACTATTGTGCGCTGAGTTAATGCCATCTTTATGCCTTGCAACTTGTTTCCCTAGGATTCTGAGAAAATGCCAAGTGTTAACTATGGTCTGTCCTTCCCACACTTGTCCCACTTGTTGATTATGCTTCCCCGCATCATCCTTCTATCAACACCATCAAAGATGGTCCCCGACCAACATTCCGTTAAGGTATGGGAAGATGGCCCAGATCTCTCTCGTCGACCTCATATTTACTTGCACTCAGAAGTGCTCCACGATTCACCATCTCATTGACGTCCCTGATTATGTGGCAAAGAATGTGGAAGAGAGAGTGCTCTTCAAATTTTTACAAAATATATTCTATTTTTTTAATAATAGAAGACATGTTAGCATCATATTGGTGGTTTGAGGATGTGAACATTCTAATAACCATCAAGGAATCCCCTACAACATTTATTTTCTTTATTCCTAGAGTTAGAGCAAGATCTAATCCTTTCCACAAAGCAAATAAATTTACCTTTTTATTAGTGGCCACTCCTAAACCCCACGCATATTTTATCTCTATTTGTTCATTGGGGCAAAATAGTACCCCTCCCGCTCCTATCACCCCTTAATTCCCTTTTGCTGATCCATCAGATAAGAGAATGGGCACCATTATCTTTTCTTTCCAGAGATTAAAATTTTTCTGACTTAACCTTAAACACCAAACTTTCCTCACATGGGGGCGAGAAATGAAGCTTATATCATGATCCATAGATGTGCTTATGCGTAATTACTTCCTTTTAAGATATGTCAACCCTTCCATTTCTAAAGATTTTATTCCCTTCACATCTAGTGATTCAGAAAGAAAAGAGATGGCTTTAATAGTAACTCAATTGATCGATGGAAGGTTTCCTTCGAATATGCTTTGGTTCCTAGAAATCCAAATAACCCAACATATAAACTTTGGAAGGGATCTCCATGCTCTTTTCATAATAGAACCTTGCGAGGAGCCTTGATAGGACCAATTTATAAACATATCTTTCCAACTTGAGGGAATGGCTAGTATTTGAAAAACCTGTCCAAAAACACATCTTCACACAGATAAAGTAAATTGGCAATAAAAAAAGAGATGAGGGATCGATTCTTATTCCTATTTTCAAACAAAACACCATAAAGGACCTTGTAGATGTCTTCATTTTATTTTTTTAGCAGTGAAAATGCTTCTGTGAACAAGAGTCCGGAAAAATTCATTCACCTTCAGAATGACATCATTATTCCATATGGATTTCCATAGTTTAGAAGGACCAGGAGATGGAATACTTCTCAATAAATATCTATATCCTTCTTTGATTGAGTAGATGGTTCATTTACTAGGTTTCCAGGACCTAGAAGATTTCTCATTTACATGCACTGGAGCTAGGTCCTTCAAGAGAGGGATTAGATTTTACCAGGATGATGGCAGTCTTAGAGGAATTCCTTGACAAAAACATCCTTTCCAAGAGCCATATTCGTCCCACTCTGAAATATCCCTCAATTTTTAAACCCCATTTCCTTTCATCCATTCAATTAGGGGTTTAAAATCTTTAGAAGAAGGAATGGACCCGACAAAATACTTGTCCTTCCACAAATTAATACGAGCACCATTCCCCATTTGCCATCCTATATTTTCAACAATAAGAGGGGCAATTTTTGTACATAATATCCACATTTTTTATCCACAACTGATCCATTGGGCTTCCTCAATTATTATGATTCGAGATTTATGAAAGTATTCAAAGCAGCATAACACTATCCAAGAAATTATCATAAACAATATAGGATCAGATGTACATTGACCACACAATTGCATAAATCATCACTCATACAAGAATGTGGAGGAAAACTTGAATAGCTTTATTGATAATCAAGAAAGATCAAAGAGGATTACAACCAATTGTTCTGACCCAGCATCATCCTCTCAGCAAGAAAGCCCTTCTTCACCTCATAAAAGCTTAGATCACCCAACACTATGATATTGCACCAAGAAACCAATAGCACTTCCTTACAAGATACAAAATTCCAGCCTCCGGATCTCTGGGATGAGGGATCCATATATAGATGTCTGCAAGGGAGGTGAGTCAGCTTTTGAGATTTGATTAGTGTCTTCTCTCTAGTAGTTCTTGATTCCACTTGGAGATTGATGATCTCTTACTCATCCCTGGTCGAATTCAGAGAGGCAAGTGTCACAGGAGAGGTTTCTGGAAGATTCCATGCTCCTCCACCTTACGGATTGACCCTGCCATTTGTCCCTTCTCGCCCATCGCACCCCATAGAAGGGTTTTTTGACATGCATCGCACCTACTATGTGTATTCAGGTGGGATGCAATGCACTTTTCCTATGGAGCAGGTGAAATGGTCCAGTTTTGACCAGTTCTGAGTAGTTTTTCATGGAGAACTTCTAGGAGATGTTGTAATCAGTTAACCTTGTTCTTTTAGGAGCCCTTGGTTTATGGAAATTTATGCTTGGGGTTGCAGTGCCCAAAAATGTCTATAACAGTTGCCCCCTAAAGCATGAGGTCGTTAATCTTTTGATGTCAGTTGAAATGCTTTATCATGAGGATCCGAAGTTTTTTCGAGCTGGAAGGCGACCTGTAATAAGATACAATACAATACATTATATTCATATTATTTTCATGATCTAGCTGAGGCGGGCATTCCCATGCTCAGCTTTATAAATTCACTTTCATGTACATAGGACAGACAATCGTCTAAGTGTAGACTGATGATTCTGGTAGAGCCATCATCCCTTAGATTGGATGATTATCTGTGCAGCAATGATGTACATTTGATGTCTTTATTTTCCTGAATATATATTGCAGCCCAGATGGATGAAACTAGATTCGGGGTCTTCAATCTCATTCGATCTTCACTCAAAGTACAAGTCGATCCATGTGAGAGATGTTCTGGAGTCGAACATGGAAAGACATCGCCTGATTACCAGCCAATGATGTAAGCTATTAACAGGGGCGAGAGGAATCACCAATAATGATGACGACCCTCAAGGTACTGCAGTACAATTCACGTGGTGTGAATAAGGGACTTGGCATCAAACACACGCAAAATATTTCGGTCGAAGGCCATAGATGTAAACCTGTCGCCGGAAGTGAGAAACTTGCCATTGAGGCATGCAAGCTTCAAAGTACTGAAAGGGTTGTTCCTAGATCGATTTCTTGGATAATGAGCTGATGTCAACAAGAAGCGATCTGTCATAGGAGGGCCTTAGTGAATCCCACATCAATGACATGAAAGGGAGCAAATGATTATAATGGCGGTGAAAACAATCTGGTGATATACAGTTCAGGGTGGCGGTCATGAAAGAATGGAGTGAAAATGTATTATAGTGGGTGAGACACAGGTGAATTCTCTGAGTGACTTATCTTGAACATATCGGCGACACTGACATGATGGATTGGTAGCATTAACCCCAAATGTGGATGGTGTGATGGAACCATGGTGATGTGACCATTCAATGGAACAACCCAACCTGGCTCGGATGCGGAGTGAAAGTGTCATGTTTAAGAGCGACTTGCTACCAACAAAGTTTCTTCAAGTTTTCTTCCCAATTTTCCCCAGTCAGTGCTGACCAGTACCTCTTTATTTTTGTCAAGCTTGAGGAGGATAACATATGCTTGTTCTATAATTTGCCCTTCGGGCAAACCCATCGCTATGTTTTAACAAGCCTAGCGATAGTGAAACTCGTTCTTTTCTGTTATGGACAAGTTTGTCGCTATTAGGTTTTAACGAGTTTAACGACAAAGATAACTCGGTCCTTTTCAATTTTAGAGAGTCTGAAAAGGGACATAAAGGAAACTCCAAAAATCCTTTTTCTTCATCTAATCCCTTAAGTCCGAAAAAGTATAAAATAACACAAAAGGGATGAAATTTCGGTAATTTTAACGAGCCGAACAAAACAAGTGCTCGATCTTTTTATGTAATAATCCCTCAGGTCCAAAAAGATTAAAATCTAAAGGAGGGAAAACACTTCCGGTCACTTTAACGAGCTGGAGAGGCCAATGGATTGGCAATCTTTTCATATTTTACGAGTCAGTTGAAAAGAGCTTAAAGGAGACTCGTTTTTTGAGGAACGAGTGATAGATTCGGGTAGCAGCTGATTCCAGGTAAGGTTTGGAACTTTCCAATCACGGCAACGTCACAAGGATGGCTAACAAGATCACTCTTTGCAGCTGTTCCTCAAAAGGGGTAAACAATCAAGTGGAGGTGAGTGATCGGCCAATACAGAGTGGAGGTGATGATGAGAACACGACCAAGGCTTCAAAGGCTGAAGTAATACATTCACGATGGTTATTTACTGGAAATTGGTTCATTTTTTAATGAGCTTAAACGCTGGGGGAAACACTTGCTCATTGCTTATGTTTATTTTTTAACGAGCTTGAATTCTGCGTTAAAACTGCTCGATTAATCCAGTCGCATAATAAGGATGTCTCATATATAAAAACGACATTATTTCAAAGCTTTGCCCCGCATCCTTTCTTTATGCAAGTTAGGAAACGACCAATCCTACGAGTTTAAAGGGTTAGAGGACCTATAAATTTAAAAAATAAATGGTCGCTCTTTGCTTGCACGCCAAAAGGTTTGCATGCCCCCAGGTATAGCGAAGTAGAGTTTCCAGGTTACCCCTCAATTTGCAAACAAAACATTTGTTTTATCGGGAAAGGCCTACCTTTTCAGGTTACCCCTCAATTTGCAGACAAAACATTTGTTTTATCGGGAAAGGCCTACCTCAACAGAGGTATCTTATTCTGGTCTAATCCCATTTTCCAAAATGGACGGGTGTGTCAGGCCAGTCATATACTCTCCACGGAAACCCACCCTATACCCAAGGTTTTCCTGTCGAAACAGGCCAGGGTGCATGCCCCCTGGGTTTCAGTCATGCCCTATGAATCACTCGCCCTCATCAGGAGGACGAATTGGGGATTGATGAGACATTCCTTGCGTGAAAAGACCATTCAGGGTTGGTATATGACTATTTTCTATGTGTGGACCGAGGAATGAAAGCTGGTCTACGAGCTTGACCACTCTTCCTTCGTGCGGAAAACACATTACTCTAAAGAGTGAGGAGACAATGGCTCCCATGCAATAAATATAGTCTCGTCCAAGGAGTAGATTATAATCCATGGGTCCTTGGACTACCATTACATTCATGTGAACGGTTTTCCTTCTCAATTTTATCGGCACATTGGGAAGTATCCCTAATGGTCGACTGGTTCCTTTGTCAAAGCCTGTTAGATTTCTCATCTCAGGCAAAAGCGATGGCGAACCAAGCACTTCCCAAGAAATTGAGGAAAGGATACTCACAGAATCCCCTTCATCTATGATGGTACCGGCCATGACCATTCTATATATTTGAGCAATGATTCGGAACGGTACACTAGCCGGTAAACGGGGTCTACCTAGTAGATTCCAGTCAAAGGAAACAACCAGGTTGCTTGGAGGTAGGACTGAATAGACGGCCGGATATGACTCTGATGAACTTCCTTCCTACGGTAAAGGAACGGGTAGATTGCCCCCATGTTCATCGGAGTCTGTGCTTACGAAGAGAATTTGAACGGTGTCGTTCTTGTTCTCTTCGATGACTGTATCATCTGAAGATGGACCTTCTAAAGGCAAGACCGGGTCAACTGCTGCCTCAACCTTTTGACTTTCGTCTGGTATGGATTCAGATGGTTTATCTTCAATGATAGATGCTTCGGCCGACCACAAGGGCGTGTCAGCCGGATTTTCAACTAATGACGGACTCGGCAAGAGTTTTTTGTATCCAGGAGGAAGCCGTAACGGTGAAACTGGACGGTCGTCCAAAACTCTTTTAGCTTTGTCTAAGAAGGGACAATGGTGGACGGCGTGATCGCCTTCACACAATTTACAAGGAAATTTATATTTTCCTTTTTGTCCAGGGGCTTCACTTTCACTAGTTGACGGTGTATGCTCAACATGATCGTCAGAGGTTGATGACACCGGATTGTGCAAACGAGGAGACCAGTCCCTTAAGATCCGAGGGATGCAAGGACAATCTCGATGATAGTGGTCTCCTTTGCAAATGACACATGGCGATTTAGGCTTGGTCAGTGCAGTGTGTGGATTTTCGCTAGACGATGCTTGGTTACCCCTTTTCACCTATGGCTCCTTCTTCTTCTTCTCTTTCTTCTTCTTCTCCTTCTTCTTCTCAGTTACTTGATTTTGGGCTTTACCAGCTTCATCAAGCAAAGAGGAAGGAGGAGAGGAAGAATTGGATAAAGTAGAGGGTTGGGGGGTAACTCTAATATCGTTTAGTTGCTAACTTGACTGTTCAGGAATCACAGTATTCTGAATGACAGAAGTTGAGAAGAGCCATACGGGCAAGCTGATTTTCAATCCTGGAAGAGACAATGTGGCCATATGGGGTGCACCAACATCTCCCTAAGAGGAGAAGGGACTAGGATTTCCTCCAAGGGGAACTCCTTGGTTGGTGGACTCCATTTTTCTCAACTTAAGATCAACGTAGGAAAGGTGATGATTATTCCGTTTAAAATAAATTTTAGACTTTTTGACACAACTTGTTTTTTCAATTTTTAAGAGTCGAGAAAAAACAAAAGATGACTCTAGTCGCCTTCGATTTTTAATGAGCCTGAAGTGACAAGTGCTCAGATGGACCTTTTCCGTTAAGGAGTCTGAAAAGGAACAAAAGGGACTACTCTGGAAATCTAGACAGAGGGATTACCAAACCAATCGCAAAACTGCAGAATACTTTTTACGGTACGGCAGTCAATCTTCCTGAATGTTGTGTTCAGTGCATTTCGATCGATAGGGCGGTAGACACGGCTTCCAATGGATAAAGGATAAAGCCTATTGTGGTCTCCCAAAATATACTCGACTGTACGTGGGAGCACAAGTCCGTACTGGTACTTATCATCTCAAAGTGGAGGAATCACCTAACCAACAGTGAAAACAACAGTTACCAGGCTTTACAACGCCGGAATACGTCTCTAGCCTAGACTTCTAGATGTTGTGCGTTAGGTTCCAAAGCGTTTTTAGATTCATTAAATTTATTTTATGGTTTATCTTGCTTAAGAAATTTGCCTTTCATGTTCACCGCGTGATGTAGATGTACAATTCCTAAAATCCAATCTAAGATGATAAACAGTCGTTTAATCTTCTTTTTGCAATGAAAATCCTAGCTACTAAGGAAAGAGAGATGGCGTTCTTCCAACAAAGAGCACAGAGCACACACTATATGCACTATCCTAAATCAAGCCAACAAATAGTCTAAATGCAAATGCACATGCATGTATTTGTTTTCAGCCTTCTTAATGTGTGAATGATAAAAAGAAAGCTAAGCGCAAATCTGAATTATTTTCCAAAGCGACAATTACTAACAAGTTTCTTTTCAAAACAAAATGAGGACAATGACGACACTTTGTTATTTGGAATTGAAAAATTGCTTTCGACACTTGAAAAACTACTAACTCAAATCAAATACAAGAGTAACAGTGTAATCGACTATCAAGAACAATCAGATTCTCTTCTATGACTGAAAACGACACTTGCGACACTTTCAAATCAAGAAACGATAGTACAATTACGCTACTTCTTTGTAAAGGAGAACTGAAAATGACTCAAAAATACATAAAAACATTTACAGTTCTTTGCACAATGGAGGCAGAATAACAACAAGGAAAGGGGTTTCAACAGAGGTGTACTGACTATAGGCAGCAAAACTCCTGAATAGAGTTGAAAAGAGTGAACACAGAAACCAAAATTTAGGAACAAGGCCTTGTCTGATCAGCGCACCTGTAACATAGTGAAACTGAATAGCAACGCACCTACTACACTCGGGAAGTGCGATGCATTTGAATTTCACAGAACAGACAATGCGTTGGACCAGGGATGAGACTTTGATTAGGTTTCGGGTCACAGTTTGCAGTTCAGTTCAGGGATTTAGGCCGAGCAAGTGGTAATCAGTAAATCAATCACAGGGGTAGATCTAAGGAGGTTACTAGAGCCACCACGAGGGAAATTAGAGAGCTTGTAAATCAATCGTTTAATTCATAAAAAAGACCTGGAGATAGACTGAAGCAGCGTTGATCTACTTTGCACTTTCATAGCAAATGCAGTTCGAAGGCTAGCTGGCTTGACTTCAGGCTCCGTTTCTAAGTTTATAAAGTAAACAAATGTAGATGAACAAACAATCTACTCGCTCCCCAGCGGAGTCGCCATTTTGTTATCGGGAAAACTAGTGTCTATACAGAGCTGCTAGTCCCACTAAGGCTGGTAGCTACCTTAGAAACAAACACACTAAAAACCACTTTCGTTTTCCTTTATGAGAAATAGATAAGAGAAGAATAAGGATACCAACCTCTGTCTTGCGCTTGGTTCCTTGCTCGATTCCTCTCTCTTCTGGAAGGTCTTTGCCACTCGCTTCCTTGTCTACCCAGCTTCAAAGAATACCTGTAGAATCAAAGCAGCATAACACTATCCAAGAACATAGATCTATTATCATAAACAATATAGGATCAGATGTACATTGACCACACAAATGCATAAATCATCAATCATACAAGAATGTGGAGGAAAACTTGAATAGCTTTATTGATAATCAAGAAAGAGCAAAGAGGATTACAACCAATTATTCTGACCCAGCATCATCCTCTCAGCAAGAAATCCCTTCTTCACCTCATGAAAAGCTTAGATCACCCAACACTATGATATTGCACCAAGAAACCAACAACACTTCCTTACAAGATACAAAATTCTAGCCTCCGGATCTCTGGGATGAAGGATCCATATATAGATGTCTGCAAGGGAGGTGAGTCAGCTTTTGAGATTTGATTAGTGTCTTCTCTCTGATAGTTCTTGATTCCACTTGGAGATTGATGATCTCTTACTCATCCCTGGTCGAATTCAGAGAGGCAAGTGTCACAGGAGAGGTTTCTGGAAGATTCCATGCTCCTCCACCTTGCGGATTGACCCTGCCATTTGTCCCTTCTCGCCCATCGCACCCCATAGAAGGGTTTTTTGACATGCATCGCACCTACTGTGTGTATTTAGGTGGGATGCAACGCACTTTGCCTATGGAGCAGGTGAAATGGTCCAGTTTTGACCAGTTCTGAGTAGTTTTTCATGGAGAACTTCTGGGAGATGTTGTAATCAGTTGACCTTGTTCTTTTAGGGGTTGTAACAACACCTTTAGGGACTTAGGAGCCCTTGTTTTATGGACATTTATGCTTGGGGTTGCAGTGCCCAAAAATTTCTATAACACTATCCTACAATTTTATTTTAAATTTTGTGTAATACTTCCTCCCAATCCTCCTTGTGGGGATTTCCCATCGATATAGGAATGCCTAGGTACTTGAAGGATCTCCATTCTGACTAAATAGAGAAATCTAGAATAGATGCAATCTCTTGAAGCACATTAGTCGAGAATTTCCAACCATATATACAACTCTTCCTCTTGTTCACCTAACCCCCTGAAAGCTCCAAGTAATTGTCCATAATTCTCTTGAATCTAAAAGCTATGATTTTGGATGCGCCCCCCATAAGAATGGTGTCATCAAAAAATTGTGAATGATTGATGGCTTTGACATGACGGGATATGCTTAGACCTGGGAGAGATCTCACTTTACGAGTTTCTTCCAAATTTTTACTTAAACTCTCAACCGCTAAAATGTAGAGCAGAGGAGAGAGGGGGCATCCTTTTAGGAGCCCTCTGGTTGCTTTACAAAAAGAAGTTGGTCTTCCATTTATCAATGGGGCAATCCATGGACTTCCGATATAAGCATTTATCCAATTAACAAACTCCTTGCTAAATCCATTTTTTTCCAATACTCTGAGTAAGAAAGAGTGTCTTACCTGATCGAAGGTGTTCTCCATGTCCAACTTGATGAAAACACATGGTTCTCTGCTCTCTTAACTAGAATGTATCGCTTCCTGAACCAGAATGATATTATTAAATATGTACTTATTTCAGAGGAAGCCACCCAGATTATATGATATCAGTCTAGGAAGAATCTTTTTGAGATGCCTAACAATGATTTTAGATAAAATTTTATACGAAGCATTGCACACAGAAATGGATCTGAACCTATTGAAGGAGGAGGAATTTGATTCCTTAGGAATTAACACTGGGAAGGAAGAATTTGTTCCACCTCCTATTTTCCCTTTGATTTTAGTCGAATTGAGCATTGAAATTAAAATCTTTTTTGATCAAGGGCCAAAAATATTGGTACAAGTTGATTGAGAATTCCTCCAGCCCAAGGGCCTTATCTAGATCTAATGCCCATATTACATCTACAACTTCTTCCTACTTGATCTCTTACATAAGAAGATAATTCTCTTCCACTATGATTTCATAATTAAAGGGAGTTAAAAGGGCCTCCATCCTTCCTTCATTTATCTCCCTATCCGCCGAATATAGGGAGCGAAAATGAGAATAGACTTCCTCCTTGATCTCTGAGAAATTTTATATGGGAGGTTTCTCTTCGAGAGTTATTTCTTTTACACTGTTTTTCATTTCTCAGGCTTTGGTCTGTTTGTGGAAAAAGGAGGTGTTTTTATCCCTAGCTTTCAGCCATATGCTTCTAGACTTTAACTGCCACAACTCTTCCTCATTCCTACTCTCTTGAAAAAAATGTTTATTAAGGCTCTTCTCCTTCTCTAAATGATAGTCATCCACCTATTTCTCTTCCTTATTTTAAACTTTTGCTCCAGGTATTTTATCAATTCTTCATTTTTCTTTCTGGGTGGAACATACACTTCCCTAGCCCAGGTTTGCAGAGCTTGCTTAAAATACACTTCCCTAGCCCTAACACCTTCCTCTGATAACCACCTTGGATTATACCAAAAAGGAATCGGGTCGTGATCCTCTTTTCTATCTAGAACCAACATGATTAGTCTATGATCGGATTCTCCAAAGGCCAAAATTGATGATTGAGGATCAAGGCTGTTATCTCAAAATCATGCCCTAGAAGGCTGCAGACCAGGAAGACTTCAAGTAATTGTTTCAAACCAATCTTTTAGCTAAGGTTTAGCCTCCTTAGCCTAAGAGGGCTCTCTCAAAGGATTAAAGTTTTTTTATTATGATTAAGATGGCTAACGCTTTGTGAAACAAATAGGAATAAAGCTGGTGGAATCAAAATAAGCAAGCATCTATTGGGCTTATGGAGTCATATGTCATTTAGCATTAACAGTAGAATGGGCTTTGCAATAAAATCAAGGCATTCAGATTTCAATATAGGTAGAGTACACCAAACACAAAAAGGACAGTTTACCAGTATATGAAGGAAATTAGAACACTGCAAGTGCTTTCTAAGTAATCAAATACTCATAATACTGTAGACAACCTGAAAAGACAACAAAAGGAACTCATACATTGAACTCTCTATGATTCTTGAGTAGCAGAAGCCAGTACTGTATTACCAAAAGAAACAGAGTCTCTACATAAGCTTAATAACAGAGCTTTTTTACATAAATTTCCAACCCTTATTACATTTTCCTTTCTCCCATATATAGAGTTCTTCTACCTGACTGAGATTCCTCCTCAAACATAAGGGGAACTCGAAATCTACTTCTAATGACACCTGTTCAACTTTTAACTGCCTATTAAATGTAACAAACTGCAACTAGACTTTCTAGAGATCTAAATCAAGTAGGAGTCTAACTCCATATTATGCTAATAATAGCCTTGATTACAATCATTCTCGTTCTTTGACATCTGGTCCCTTGTTAGTTTGGCTGTGGTGGATGTTCAAAGCTCCATGCTGGTCTTCAGTGTCACATCTTCTCCATTGCCCCTGAAACATAGGAAACTACCCTTGTTTATCGGTCTTTGGTTTGCCTCAAAATGTTCTAATCCAAAGAACCATGCCCTTCACCTTTGATTATCCAAAATATATCAGATTTCCATGTCCTTAATGTGTTGTCAACCTTTTTCATGTGTGAAGGAAAAAGCTCTTCCAAGTTGTCTGACATATCTTGGACTGTAGTAAGTGTGCTCACTTTATCACAAAAATCTTAGAGTTGGATTCAGATACATGTTTCCTCCACCTGTCTTGACCTTGTTGAAAGTTGATAGCTTCAGATGACCCCTTGAAGATATTCCCTTTTCAAAATTTCTGCTTGTATTTCAAAACCGGTTGACTGAGATTAGATTGTGTAGCTTCAGCAGTTTCGTAGCGCGCTACGAAACTGCTGAGCGTTAGTCATCATCTTCAGCAGTTTCGTAGCGCGCTACGAAACTGCTGTGTTATTCCAAAAAACACAGTTTCAACCAAAATTTTTCCATTTTGAGCCTTTTGCTATTTAAACATTCTTTCAACTGCTCCAAGGCCTTTCAAAACTGAATGGAAATGTATGATTCTTCAAGAAAGATTATACCAAGCAAAACCATCAAAATTTGAAACATAGCCTTACTTGAAGTGAGATTTCTTTAAGGAGATTCTTTCAGTTGGCTTAACTGTATCTTTAAGTCTTCAATTTGTTTCTTCATGACCTTGATCCTAGATCTGAGGTTTGTATTGACCTTTCTGATAAATTGAGCTTCCTTTATTGCAGGAACAGTCCAGCTACGGAATTGAACACTAAAATCAACCACTTCAGGAATTTGAAATGTTTGGTCCTCCCACCAAGCTTGCATTTGGTTAAAATAAGCCTCCTTAACTGCAAATTTCCTGGCAGCTTTCTTCAATCTGGCAATTTCAAAGTTGGCTGATTCCAATCTCCTTTTCAAGTTTTCCACACTATCTTCTTCTTGAATGGCAACTTCTTTGCCTTTATCCTTTCTTTCATGATGCCGTGTCACCTCCCCTGTTTCATCTGCTCTTGGCAGTACCTCCTGTACTTGTTTAAACTTCCTCGTTATGGGTCTCCTGGGCTTAAAAACGAATTGCTCAACCTGATCATCAAACTTGAGTTTTTTCGAGGCTTTGACTCTCTTAGCCTTGTCTTTTCCTGACTCTATCAACTCTACTTGAACTAGTGGAGACTCTTCAATGTAAATGGCTTGCAATAAGTCATTTAAGTCTCCCTTTGAAACAGGGCTTTCTTCAATACTCACTGACTTACCTTTTTCTTTAGCCACCTGGCTCCTATTCCTTCTTCTTTGAACTCCTTCACTTGTGCTTGATTCATGTGCAGTTTCTTTGACCTAAGTTTTCTCTTTAAGGGACTGCTGGGGTGTATCCTGAATAGTCAGTGGCCTGGTGGATTCTCTCACTTGTTTCCTTGCCTTTAACTTTGAAAACCTCTTGGATCTTGTTTCTGCCTAATGACTAGTTTTTGTTGAAAGATATTTTGCAGCTTGAGGGCTGAGACCGGTCTTGTTCTTGAAACCGGACATGAATATGAATGTGTCCCAGTCCCTACCTACCCTCTGGAGTTCATGCAGAACAATCAACTTAACCAAGCCATGGTGGAACAATGAAGTCTCACAGGCTTCTTTTCTTAGCTGCACCTTGTCACACATTTTGCTTAAGCTGCGGAATAAATAAAAAGGTAGATCAATAGATGTCTTTCCTGTGAAATGCAACAGAAGTTTAAAATGATATGAATACACCTTGTTATATCTCCCTTCACAGGCAAGGTACTTCTGTATACAAGTAAGCAAATTAGCATATGACTCTTTGACATAACTTCTAGGAACATACTTGCTTAAATCTGAGTTAATGAACTCCTGATTTAGAAATTCTTTGCATGGGGTCATGTCAAATTTGAAATTCTTGAACCAACTTTCTTGCCCTCTTGGAATCTCCGTAACTGTGGATATCATGTCTGGTGAGACCTGCAACTCCAGCATACCAACCTTTGAGTTTAGTCCTGTGAAATTCAGGGCAAATTCCTTAGTAACTTGTGCATGACCTCCCTGGAGCTTCTTGCAAAAATTCCAACATCCAGCTTGCTTAAACGCATGCTCGACTTCTCTATTCTTCAAGGTTATATCTAAACCTTCAGGTTCGTTTCTCAAACATTTGCCTGATCTGTGGTCTTTCCTTTCTGCCAATCCCTCCATGAAGGTTTGAAACACTGTCGTTGCTCAAATTTCAATCTCTTCCTTGTTTGAATGGTTGCCTCGCTTGATAACAACGTATTCAAATTGAAAACTTGCAGACTTGTTCCTCATGCAACGAATACAATCATCATTAAGACTGTGGATACCTGGCTTTTCTTGGAACTTGCAATCCATGTGTACCAATGTACCTAGTGGCTGTAATAATGGAGATAAGCGGTTGGACATGATATGTGGAGTGCATAAACTGACAATGAATGACACAACTATAACTTAACTTGATAGATTTGACAGTTAGGAAAGATTCGCTGCGGAATGCACGAATCTCCGATTTCGTAGCGCAGTCAGTGTAAATTTTGAATTATACGCTACGAAATCACCTAAGACGTGTCGCGCTGCGAAACCACCTAAAATATGTTGCGCTGTGAAACTGCGAAAAAGGATTTATGCGCTGTGAAAACACTTCAAAATGGCTATATGCGCTACGAAATCACCTAAGGGCTTTGTGGCACATAGTAATTTTTAAACAAAATTGACACATGGCTATGAGATCGGTGATGAATGAGAATGCATATTTGACTCAAGGCTCCTAAGACTCAGACTCTAAGCAAAACAAAAATCAAACTTAGACTAGCACCGACCTTTATCATCAAACTAGTATGAGAAATTTTGGCATTAGAATTCTTAAGTGATAACAAAGGCCTTGAATGATCCAAGAAATATGTAAGAGAAAATGATATCAACAATCAATGATGTATCCACCACCTTCCCTTCTATTAGACCATGTGTACTTCCCATTGTGGGGTTTGATATCAACCAGATCCCACTCAGAGAGCAGATTTTCCAAATTTTCTCTGAAGTGGTCTCTGACTATATTTCCTCCCCTGCGTTTAGATGAGTACATTATGGTATTGAATGTTAGTTTTTGTAGTATCAGAGGTGTTCTAGTCTCGAAACTTTATGGAGAGGATAAAACACATGCGTTCTCCATAACCCAGAAATCGTTTCTAGAAATTCCACCTAGAGATGTCTTAATTATATTATTAACCTATTTTTATTTACTTCCTAAGTCTAAACTTAGGAAAAGGGGTTAATTAATGATAATTAATTGAGATAAGGTGTGAATCATCTAGAAACTCACACAGACCAACAGGGAATTAATTTGGGCCCTTGATTAAGTTTTAATCTTCGTTGTTGGAGGTCCAACAAAAGATATAAGAAGAAGTCAATGGGTACATGGAATATACACTTGTGAGAACCACAAAGAGTTTGATTTCCTTGGAGAGTGTGATTTTCCAGAGAGACAAAAATGTTGGAAGGGTTTTAGCTTCAGTAGGGAAGCAAAGGCAAAGAGGGGCAAAGAAAATGAAGCGGAAGGAAGAATTTTAGATCCGATGAGTGCATTTGCAGAGAGGCTAAAATTTCTCCAGGAGGTTGCGCAGAGGAAGTGCAAAGGATTTATTGGGAAATTTGATTTGTTGAGGAAGGAAGACGTTTTCAGTTCCAGAGGCTCGGCAGAAGTTCCAAAGAGTCAGATAAGAATTTTTCTAATTAGTAGTAAGCAAGACGACTTGCTCTTCAGTTGTTCCAGGTTGAGCGTGTAGCAGACTACACCAGGGTGACATAGAAGTTGCACATATCTAGGTTGATGAATTGATTTTCAGTGGCAGTCGAGTATTCGGATTGCTCGGAGTGAGGGTAATTTCCCTCAAGATATTTTTTCCAGAATTTTCTCTTCAGAATTTCTACTATTCAGCGCCCAGATTGTACTCAAATAATTTCACTGCTACATAATAATAAAAACCCTCACCTACTGCACTGGTTTTCCTAAGTTGGGTTTTTCTAGGGACATTTGTCCAAAAATAACTGTGTTAATTTGTATGCATGTGTGCTAGTATATTCCTTAGTTTCTAGTTTATCTTCCACATAATTTAATTTGGTGAAAATTGTAATAGAGGCTTATTCGTTGTTTATGTGGGCAAATAAATTGTTAAATTAATGAACAAGTAGGAGAATAATTTACAGTTATTGAAATAGAGGTTGAAAATTTCACATGGTATCAAAGAAAGGATCAAATCAGTAGGTCAAAGATGAAGAGGGAGAAATTTGTTGTTCAAAGGGAGTAACAACACAATTTTTTCAGGGACTTCCCAGATCCTAGCCAAGCAGTGCAAGTGGCAGAGCAGAAATTCGACTTCCAGTTGTGGCAGGTAGGAAAAGTTTGATTTGCTTAGAGTGGGACTCCAGTAGGAAGTGGTAGAACTAGGAAATATTTCTAGAAAGTAGCACAATAGAATCGTTGAGTAGATTCGAGCGGAAGAGGAAAAAATTGCACATGCAGAGGGAGATTTCTCTCAGAGGGTTTCTAGCCAAGAAATCTAATTTTTTGAGTTGCGGGTGGCAGTGGCAGCTAGTAGGATTGGCAATCCAGAAGAGAGTGTGAATAGCAAAGAAGTAGTGGACTAGAGGAAGAGGAAGTTTCGAAACAGGATTCGAGATGGCCACAAATGGGCTTAGATATTAGGATAGGTTGAAGGGAGCCTTCAGCTGTGTCATCAGGAAGGCTAGGATGTCCTTCCTTCTAGATCAATATGGCCTGAAAGCCTATATAGAGAATGTGGTAGCAGTACCCTAGGATGTCGATTAACTAAAGGAGTACAAAAAAGAGATGGCTAAGGTGAAGAAGATGATCTTGGATGGAGTCTGAGATCATATAGTCTCACATATATCTGGAAGGAACACTGCCAAGGAGATGTGGGATGCTCTCTCCACGCTATATTAGAGTTCTTTTGAGCAATAGAATATTTTTCTCCATGAGAAGTTGAGAAGCATTAGGATGCAGAAGGGTGAGGAAATATATCCCTTCCTCAATCGAATTCAGGAGGTCTGAGATCAACTAGAAGTCATTGGGGAGGTGCCCTAACCCATAAATCTTGTACGATTAGCACTAAACATTGTCTCAGAGGACTGGAAAGTGTTTTTCAAAAGAATTTTAGGCATAGACATTTTTCCTGGATGGGAGAGGATGTGGGCCGATCTACAACAGGAGGAGTTGAGGTGAGCTCTAGTAAAGAGCACCATCAGTGGTAGCAGTAGCAAGGATGTGAAAAGTGAGAAGGAAGAGGAGAATATGGCCCTAGCATCTAACGGTCCTAGTCAAGGGCAGGGGAAAAGAAGAAGAAGAAGGACCTATAAAAGATTAAGTGCTTCAGATGTGGTGAGAACAGTACTTAGTGTCCTCTTAGGAAGAAGGACAAGCAGGAGAAGTAGGACCATGCAGCAGCGTTCGTTGAGATAGACAAGTTGTCCTCCAAGTTAGAGGAAGATTTTTCTATGTTCATAGTCATACCTCCAAGAGTGAAGTGGGGCGACATGGAGCTATAATCTAGAACTACAGAAGTTTGGGCAGGCTCCTTGAGGTGTCCTCCTCGTG
The DNA here is from genome assembly GCA_031772625.1 of Pinus tabuliformis. Lineage (NCBI taxonomy): Eukaryota > Viridiplantae > Streptophyta > Pinopsida > Pinales > Pinaceae > Pinus > Pinus tabuliformis. The sequence continues at coordinate 372,657,702 of CM062808.1, read as the reverse complement.
GACCATTACCTTTCCAGGGAGCCCAATGTAATCAGTAGCAAGATAGATCAATGTTAGTGATACAGTTAGATTCTAAAGTGACAGTTGCAGAATAGTAGCAGTCAGGTATAAAGGATTGCAGTGCAGAGTGGCACAATGGTAGAGTTAGCAGTAGTGCAGATTCCTTGGTGGATAGTGCAATAGCTAGTAGCAGTTAGAGACTCTAGAGATAAATGAATCACACTGAGCATGATTGATTCAGTATTTAGGATGTTTCTCAGTTGCAGTAGTTGCAGTTGCAACAACAACAACAGTTGAGAGGGAGTTGCAGTGTAGATGCAGAGTTGGAAGCAACAACATAAATGCAGCATCAGAATTATGCAGTGGTTGGTGGGTAGTGGACACATCAACAACGTGACAGAGGGTGGTACAGAGACAGAGTGTTGTGGCAAAGTGTGCAACACTAAAGAGAACACCTTCCTTGCTAAGAGGGAGTGTTATTTTTTGTAGCATCGAAGGTGTTCTAGTCTCGAAACTTTGTGAAGAGACTAAAACGCATGATTTGTCCAAAACCCAGAAATCGTTTCTAGAAATTCCAACTAGAAGTGTCTTAATTAGATTATTAACCTATTTTTAATTATTTCCTAAGTCTAAACTTAGGAAAAGAGGTTAATTAATCAAAATTAATTGAGATAAGGTGTGAATCATCTTTAAACTCACACATATCGACATGGAATTAATATGGTCCCTTTATTAAGTTTTAATCTTGGCCGTTGGAGGTCCAAGATTACAAGAAGAAGTCTATGGGTATATGGAATATACACTTGTGAGAACCATAGAGGGTTTGATTTCCTTGGAGAGTTCGATTTCCTTGGAGAGTTCAATTTTCTAGATAGCCATCAGTGCTGGAAGAGTTCGAGCTTCAGTAGGGAAGCATATATAGAGAGGGGCAGAAAAAGTGAAGCTGGAGGAATATTTCCAGATCCAGTGAATGCATTTACAGATATGTCGAAATTTCTCCAGGAGGATGCACAAAGGCTTCATTAGATAGTTCGATTTGCTAAGGAAGGAAGATGTTTTCAGTTCCATAGGCTGGGCATAAGTTCCAAAGGGTCGGAGAAGCATTTTTCTAGTCAGTAGTAGGCATGACAACTTGATTTTTAGTTGTTCTGGGCTGAGCATGTAGCAGACCGCGCAAGGGTGACATAGAAGTTGCGCAAAGCTAGGTGGACAACTTGATTTTTCAGTGGTAGTCGAGTGTTGGTTTTACTCGGAGTGAGGGTAATTTCCATCAAGATATTTTTTCCAGTATTTCTCTGTAGGATTGCCAATATTCAGCATCCAGATTGTACTCAAATAATTTCACTGTTTCATAATAATAAAAACCCTCAACTACTGCACCGATTTTCCCAAGTTTTGTTTTTCTGAGGACATTTGTCCAGAAATAACCATGTTAGTTTTGATGTGTGTGTGTGCTAGCATATTTCTCAGTTTCCAGTTTATCTTCTGCAGAATTTAATTTGGTGAAAATTACAGTTGAGACTTATTCGTTGTTTCTGTAGGAAAATAATTTGTTAAATTAATTAACAATTAGGAGAATAATTTCTAGTTACTGCAATAGAGGTTGAAAAATTCACATTGAAATATTCCCCCACTATACCCATCTGATTCCAATTACTATTTTTAAGAGATAATAATTTATCCCATAATTCTAGCTTCTAAGCATATAATGAAGGTGCTTACATATTGATAACTTGATCTTCCCTTTTGTATCCTTTTTCTCCAGCTCCACTCCCAACCAATTTGGAGATTTGATTCTATTTATTAAAAAAAATTGATCCTTCCTCCAGAAGATCCCCAAACCTCCTAAAGTGCCTCTTAAGCTCTGACCTAATCCTTCACTATCATTCCAGAAAAATTTAGACATCTTTATTAGTTCTTCTTCTTCAACTTTCAACTCTTGCAATAGGAAAATCGAGGGTTGTTCCTTTTTAATTAGATCCTTGACCAAGAGGGATTTAGAGGGTCCTCCTAGACCCCTTAAGTTCCATGAGAGTACCTTCATCGATTGGGGGTCAAAATCAATTTTGAACCACCCTCTGTTGTTCCAACAAATCCTTTTTGCCCAGTTGCTTTGAGAATATTAGAGATCTAAAGTTGACTCCCTAACTTCTTATCTTGCTCTACTTCTGATTCCCTTACTGCCTTCTTGGAGTGATGACCTTTCTTCTTGACATTACTCCCTGCTTCCTGGTTGTTGATTTCCTCACTACCTTGTTGTGTATGAGACATGTTTCTAGTGAAAAATTTCCCTAGGCCCTCCCGAAGCTCTCTCTGCACCTTTGCTGGAGATGTAGGTTGGGCCAACTGACACAAGATCGGTCCTCCTTCCTGAATTAGAATATGAGATGCCTAGTTTTCAACACTATTTTCTTCCTCTTCAAGCTCATTTTTTTCTCCTTCTTCCATAGATTCTTCTTCTGCATTCCCCTACCTTATTCTTATGTGAATCCAAATGAGAAGCTTCAGGGGATTGGAGAACCCCAAAAGGATTTGTTGATGTTGATGGACTTCCTATTGTTTGCTTTCCCTTTCATATTTCCTCCCTTTTTTTAAGTCCGCCATTCTTCCGGTTGAGCACCTTACCTGGATTGGGACATTTTCTGGAACTTCAGGTTGAGGTTTCTTACAGTCCCTGGCAAAGTGCCCGTACTCATTGCAAATCCTTCACTTGAATGGAGTTTTTTTCATAAGTCCAGGATCTGACAGTGTTTCCATGCCCCCATTGTTAAGAAAATTTCTACAAGGAGGCCCTTCTCGAGATCCACCTCAACGCAAATCTTGGCACAGGAAAACTATCCACCCTTTGGCTCCGCTTGATCGATGTATTTTCAACTCCATTTCCTATTTCCCTGAGGCAATCATCACTCCAACAATAAAGGGGAAGACGGGGGAGTTTTATCCACACCGGAATCACAATAGAGATATCCTTAGTGGGATCAAAGTCCAAAGTCCATCTAGTTAGATACATCCCTTTTCTTCCAAAAAAATAAGGACCGTTTCTTAAGATAACCTCTTTGTCTTCCTTGAACTCAAATACAAAATTGAAGAAACCATTCCCCACAACAAAAATTCCCATATTTCATTTCATCTTGTCCTTCCAATTATTTTCCGTCCAAAATTCCATCGAACTGGGAGAAGGCCACATTTCTGTGAACTTCCAAACAAGATCTCGATCCGAATAAGCTAGAGATGATCTGCAAAAAAATGGAGGTAGTGACGCTGAGGGAATTGTCTCCATTTATTTTATGAACTTCGAGGTATTCGAAATGGATCTTTGTCTTTGCGGAAGGGAAGAGATCAATGCCTGGAAGGCAACTGCCTCATTAAGGGGAGGGGGAGAAGCCCCCTCTAGGGGTGCCATTGTTGGTGAAAGCAGGAAAGCTGCAAGGCCGAGGATGCAATGCAACTAGGGTTGCAGAGCACGAGATCTTTGAGTTTGTTGTATGAACACTTATCTAGGGGCATATAACAAGATTCTTAACCATGGATATTCATCCCTATTTTACCATGGATATTATTAACTTGTAAATAGGCTTTGTTATAGTAGTATGGGCCAATACCATGGCTTATCGATACCACTTGCACAAAAAAAATAACTCATTTCAAAATCAAAATATTTTATAAATATTTTATTTTAAAACATTTTTTAAATTAAATTTAAAAGAAAAAGGCTATGGGAGATGTCCTAGTGGTGTAAATGTTTGTAAACATTTACATGTGGGCTCAATTAAAAAAGAATAAAAGGTTAAAAATAATTACCTAAAGAGGGCATCTCCAACCGAGTATATAGAGATGTTGTAATGTCATCTAAACTTTTTGACTGCTCAAAATAAAATAAAATAATTGATGATAATTATCAATAAAAAAAATTGAGTTGGTCAAATCACATAAAACTAAAAGTAAAATAAAATATAAAATTAATAATTGAGCCGAGAGACTCATTCTACAACCCAGTATGAGGGGATGTGTAAGTTTGTTTTTCCGTTTGTTCCCTTTAAAATAAAAATAAAAATAAAAATTATGTTCTAAATAGAAAAATAATGTCGGCTATAATAATAAAAAAATGAATATGTTAAAATAATTAGAAATAAAAAAAAGTGTAAGATGTTTAAATCTTATACTTTTCAAAAAATATTTCAACAAGAAATTTAAATAAACTATTTGAAGATCTATGCTAACTAATTTATTTGGATATCAACTTTATATATATATATATAGAAAAAAATTGTTAAAATAAAATATTTTAATGTTGTTGAGCCGAGAGGCTCATTCTACAACCCGGTATGAGAGGGATGTATAAGTTTGTCAGGCCATCCATTCCCTTTAAAATAAAAATAAAAGTCAAAATTTATGTTCTAATAGAAAGATAACGTATAAAAAAAATGTATATGTTGTTAAGTAATTAGAAGTAAAAAAAAACTTCTGAGTAAGATGTTTAAATCTTATAATTTGGTTATTGATAAAATATTTTAACACCAATTAATTGTGATATATACTATATACTTAAAAATATGTTAATAATAAAAAACCATATTAATTCGTATCATAAATGTTTGGATGTACATATTATGTAAAATATTTTAATATCAATTTCCTATACATATATATCATTTAAAATTTATGTATATATATCATGAAAAAAATAAGCTTTTATGATTAAAATGTTTACTTGGTCCTATATATATTCTATTTAGCATTCAAAATACAATTTCAACAATTAAAAATAATACATTGTATTTTACACTCTAAAGAAGTTTGCACGTGAAGAAATTTGATTCCTCTCGGCTCATGTTAGATCTCTACTTAAGATGGATCTATGCTGATTATAATTATAATTAATAATAAAACTAGCCTAGAAATATCTTAACTCCATATCTATCAAGGGCCAAGAGGGTTCAATCTTGGGCGTTTGGTAGATCCAGAGTTAAGATGGATCTCGGCTGACAATTTAAAAATGAACACTTCACGATCATGAAAATACTTACTCAATACATCCTATTAATTAACAATCTACATATAGAATTTCATAGGTACTTTTAAGACTTTGACACCATAGTTACCTATCAAAATAAACATCTTTATATTTTTTCCCCACGAAAAAAATTGTATAATTGTCCTTTCAATGAAATCAAAGTATACATATTACTATTCAATAACATCCTCTTGGACATTTCTTCCAAATTCGAAAAAAAACATTCAAGCATAAAAACTACAAGGACCCAATGAAAGGAGAGACATCAATTCACAAAAATGTAGGCATTCACATTGATGACATCCTATAGCTTATATGTAAGTGATGATTATTTCTTTTAATGAATATAAAATATAGTTTTTTTTAAATATACAGTTATATGATAAAAATATATGTTAATATGGAAGAGATGTTGTAATGTCATATCTTGTTATGTGAACATTTTGAATTGGTCAAATTACATAAAAATAAAATAAAATAAAATAAATAACTAAAATAAATAAAAAGCTAAAGTTAATATTTAAAATAAAATTGAATAAAAATAGTCAATTTACCATTTTAGGCTCCGGGTTTTAACAAGCCCCTTGTTTTTCCCCTGGTATTCTGATGTAGGAGCATCTAGGCCTAGCCAGCAATGTGATGTTGTGGTCATAGGTTGTGGCTAATGGGAGTTTGGACGAAGAATTAGTTATTTAAATTTATTAATTGCAAAGTATGAAAATATTTAATTGTTGCCTAATTCTGAACAGAATTGGGAATAAGTGGCAAGTGATCCTCCCTGCATGGAGATCAAGCCAAGTAGTTTAGTTTGTTTAGATTAGGATAGGATTTGATTTCTAAAAATATAGTCTATTCCTTTAATTGTAGAGGAGATGGTTAGCTTAGACATATATGTATTTTCCTTTCTTTTCTAGAAAGGGGATTGGAGAGAGAGAGGGGATTCACGAGGGAATTGTAAGCCTATGGGCAGATTAGAAATAGAGGCTCTAACTAAAAGAATCAGGCCAGAAAGGGATAGAGAGCCGAGCTGACCATAGGCAGCATCGAGCACCAGAGAGCTTGAAGAATCAAGCCTTCCCATAGAGGAATTTGTCCGGATTGAGCATCATAGTTGGCTCTTTCCACTGTAGACCGAGGGTCATAGAGTTGGTAGGAAGAACAAGATTTTGTGTACTCCAAGTGGCTTGGGGAATCCAAGAACCACCCTGCCAAGCAAAATCTACTTCAGGAGAACTCATATTGAGTCCCTGCATTGTAATTTCTCTCCTGAAAGACACAATAAAACAAGGCCACCACTGAAGCTGAACCGGAGACGTAGCCCTGGAGAATAGGGTGAACTCCTTATTAAAAATTGCTTGTGTCTTTGTGTTGCTTACTATATTTCTCTACTGTCTTTCCATTTACTTTCTATGTATTGGCAATCTGATCGATCCGTTGTTTCAATAACACAGAGCACACACACACACCAACACATGGGTCATGTAATACCTTTTGTTTAATAAATCTTCACTGAGGTCACTCATAGGGTGATTATCAGATCAAGTGGTATCAGAGCTCTAGGCTGTAAGGTTAGACAAGCTTGTGTTGGTTTAGCTGTGAATGTTCACTAGATCAAAGCTCAAATTAGAAGAAGGAGAATTGGTGGAAACTAATCCTGAAATTAGGAGAGTCTATTCTCGAAAGACAATGGCAAAAGAAGGTTCTGTAGGGCCAGACTCACAATTCATAGAAAGTTTCCTAGCTATAAAGTCCATGGTGGAAGAAATGTATAGGGACTTTAGAAAGCATAAGGGTGAAGATTCATCAGGATCTAAGCAAGATAAAGAAGAAGATTAATCTCATTCCCATGACCACTCCAAAGGAAAGGGGAAAGAAGAAAGCTTCCCTACACCTCCTAGTAGCCCTGTGCATAATAATAAAGCATCTTTGATTAAGTTAGATGTTAAATTTGATTTGCCTATATATGATGGAGAGTTAAATGCTAAAAAGTTGGACAACTGGATAAGACAAATTGATGTGTATTGCAGAGTACAAAATATAGACTCAGACAAGAGCAAGATTCAGCTGGCAAGCCTTCGCCTAGGGGGCACTGCCTTGGTTTGGTGGGAAGGCAAAACCCAAGCTGATATGAGGAAGCATGGTAAGACCATCTCTGTCTGGAGTGACTTTGTTTCTGCCATCAAGAAGCAGTTCTATCCATTGGCCTACATGCAACAAGCCATGATGAGTTGGCAAACTCTTTGGCAGTTGAAAGGGCAAAGTGTACAAGGGTATACTCAAGAGTTCAGAAAGAGAGCATTGATGTTGGGTATTTCATTAGACTCACCAGAAACTCTTTTGAAGTACATTGGTGGTCTACACAGCTACATGAGGCATACCATCCTCATGTTTAATCCCACTAGTATAGATGAGGTATTTGTACAAGCTACTCATCTAGAAGCTAGAGGAAAGAATGGAAATCCAGAAGTTGGGGGACCATCCCAACCCACTGTAAGCAAGAGCAAGGAGAAAAGAAAGCAGAAGTGGAAAGCAAGGAAGGCTAACACTGCACAGAAAGGCAAAGCCTCATGCACCCATTGTAAAAAGGAGGGGCATGATGATGAGCACTGTTGGATTCTGCATCTAGAGCTGAGACCTAAGAAGTCCGAGGGCAAGAAGAAGAATACTGTTGTAGCTATTTAGAAGGATTTGGGGTCAGACTCGGGAGATGAAACAGTCATTGCAACCATAGGTTATCTGCTTTAGAGAATGCTGAAATCAAGAAGCAGGTGCAAGAGTTGCTCGAGAAAGGGTTCATCAGGCCTAGCACATCACCATGTGGGTCACCAATCGTTTTGGTGAGAAAGAAAGATGGCTCGTGGAGAATGTGCATTGACTACCGAGCACTGAATAAAATAACGATAAAAAATCGTTATCCCCTTCCTCGCATAGATGATCTTTTAGATCAATTGAAGGAAGCTGTTTATTTCACCAAGCTAGATTTGCACAGTGGATACCATCAGGTCAGAGTTGCAGAGAAAGATGCATGGAAGATTGCTTTCAAAACAAAGCAGGGATTGTATGAATGGCTGGTTATGCCTTTTGGCTTGACCAATGCCCCTGCTACTTTCATGAGATTAATGAATGATGTACTAAGACCTTTTCTTGATGACTTTGTTATTGTGTATATGGACGACATTCTGATTTTTAGTAAAACGTGGGAAGAACATTTAAAGCATGTTAAGCAGACAATAGATGTTTTGAAAAGAGAAAAACTTTATGTTAAACTCTCCAAATGTGAATTTGGAAAAACCTCTCTAAATTATTTGAGTCACATCGTAGGGGAAGGTGAATTGAAAATAGAACCCTCTAAAGTGGCAGTTATTGTAAACTGGCCTAAACCCAAGTCTGCTACAAAAGTGAGAAGCTTCTTAGGAGCAGCACAATATTGGAGGAAGTTCATTTCAAAATTTTCCTCAATTGCAGCTCCCTTACATGCTTTGACAGGATCCAGATCTACAAAGACCCTTTGAGATCCAAATTGATGCCAGTGACTATGCCATGGGAGCAATGTTGACACAGCACGGTAAACCCATATGTTATCATTCTGAGACTTTTAATCCTACAATAGTTAACTATCCTACCTATGATAAGGAATTGTATGCATTAGTTCAGAGTGTGAAAAAAGTGGAAACATTATTTAATGGGCAAAGAAACAGTAATACATATTGATCATCAACCACTTCAATATCCACACTCCCAAACTAAGTTGCAACAATCAAGACATTACAGATGGAAGGGTTTTCTACAACAATTTCATTTAGTCATCAGATATAAAAAGGGCATACATAACAAGGTTGCAAACATGTTATCTACACCCATTATAAATGCATCTACCATACTTAAGCATAATTTTGTGCTACATGAAAGCTACATAGAACAGTATGCTCAGGATATGGACTTTAAAGATGTATATGCAACTTTGAGTTAAGGCAAAAGAGTAAAAGAATTGGACTATCATGTGAAGGACCGACTCTTATATCATTGTGGGAAACTCTGCATTCCACAAACCGAGAGAGCAAAGATAATTAGGGAAGCACACACTTCTCTGATATCAGGTCACTTTGGGGTAAGTAAAACAGTTGCACAACTGCAAAGGTTCTGTTATTGGCCAAGAATGAGTGAGACAGTTTCTAGATATGTAAAGGGGTGTGCTATGTGTGCTAAAAGCAAGCCCAGCAACAGAAAACTAGGCTTGTACACTCCATTGCCAGTTCCTTCTCACCCTTGGGAGATCATTTCCATGGATTTTGTTGGAGGACTGCCTAAATCTAGGAAAGGCCATGATTATCTATATGTTGTTGTGGATAGGTTCAACAAAATGTGTATTTTGATACCCTGTAGTAAACAAATTACAGCTGAACAAACTGCAAAATTATTCGTAAAACATGTATGGGTTCATTTTGGATTACCAACTTCTATTATATCTGATCGAGACACCCGATTTGTGGGAAAGTTTTGGTACAGTCTGTGGGAACTAATGGACACCAAATGAAAGAAAAGCACAGCTTTTCATCCACAAATAGATGGCCAGACAGAAGTAGTTAACAAGACAGTGATCCAGTTATTGAGAGGATATTGCAGCAAACACCCTAAACTTTGGGATGAACACTTGTGTTATGTGCAGCATGCTTACAATAGAGCCAAACACTCTTCTACCCAGAGATCTCCTTTTGAGACCTGCTTTGGTTTCATACCAAGGTCTCCCTTGGATTTTGTCTTTGGTAAAGATACCATGGTTGATGGACACAGTGATGTGGACAAAGCAACTAGGTTCATTGAACAGATCCAGGAGATCCACCAGGCAGTGCAGGAACAACTGGAAAAGAGCCAGGCCGAGTATAAGGCTAGGCATGATAAGCATCAGATGGAGCATAGTTTTCAAGTTGGAGACCAAGTCTAGCTGTATATCAGCAAGGACAGGATGCATGGTGAAGGTAAGAAGCTAAAACCTATTAGGTATGGACCCTTCAGTATAATTGAGAAGATTGGTGAAAATGCTTTTCGCCTTGATCTGCCAGCTTACATGCACATCTACTTAGTCGTGAACGTAGATTTCTTGAGGTTGTTTGAACCTTCAATGAATGAGGACCCTGAAGAGTAGAGTCAATTACCTTCTGTTGATGACCTACTACCTGAATATCTTAATGAGTTGCAGGAAGATACAATGCTGGACAGGAAGGTAAGGAGGGCGCGTAGTGGACAGGTGGAATATCTCAGAATTGGGCTAAAAGGTTCGAAGCTGAGCAATGTGAACTGGATTGAGATTGGACAAGTGAGACAACAGTTTCCTCACTTAGTCAATGCTTGAAGAAAACCAACTTTTAGTGGTCCAAAAGCTTTTCAGTTGGGAGGCTGTGATCCAAATCGGATCCATAAATGACTGTCATAGAACCATGACTATATCGGGACGAAACAAATCCTTGAAGAATCCAAAACAGCAATCGAAAACACCCTGAACCAGTGGCCATGGCAGCCGGCGCGGAAAGACGAGGACCTCGGTCAAAGCGCGCTGACCAAGGCCCATGGAGACTGCGCAGGAGGTCAAAATAGCCCCTGCGAGCCCCAAATCGGGAAAAGGAGTTGATTTTCGATGCACATTAGCGCATCGCTGGGAAAACAGGGCTGAAAAGGAGGAGCCTTAAGCACTCGGTCACATTGGGAGCCAGAGGACCGTGGGCGAAGAAACGAAAAGCGCCATCGTACGAAGGTGGGACCCACAACCTGGAAACCAGTGGTTTGATCGGGGCGCCCTTGAACTGTAAGCGGTTTTGGAGATGGAGCGAGTACCCTCAGCGATCGACACGTGGCAGCGGAGGTGAGAGAAAAACCGCTGTGATTGCGCGTTATCGGTCGAGCAAGTCAACCGCGCTCGGCGTGCGAATGACGTTGGATCTGGAGGAGCCCAGATCAGACGACTGAGATTGCGTTCGATAGACAGAGCGGAATTGACAGGGGATTAAGCCGCGATTTAAGAGGATTTGGAATCCGTTGACCGCCACAGTGGAGAAAGAAACGAATCGACGAACAAGCTGGCGCTGTTCCAGTGAGGACACATGGCTACTTCTCGAGCATTCATGCTGACGCCGAACAGGGAATTCCAAGTACACAGGCGATAGGCGAATCGACGCAGGCAGGAGAGGAACTAAACAGGCATGGAGGTCGAATGGCTAAAGCCATGAACAGAGACAGTGAACGGAGATTCAGAGGAAGAGAGATTCCGAACAAAGAGTCCAAGCGACCAAGAGAGATAGCGAACAGTAAACCCTTAGAGGAGGACTGAGCATAGAGAGCAGTAAAGCCAAGTAGAGGAGACAGAGGGCCGAGCTAACCATAGGCAGCATCGAGCACCAGAGATCTTGAAGAATCAAGCCTTCCCATAGAGGAATCTGTCTAGATTGAGCATCATAGTTGGCTCTTTCCACTGTAGACCGAGGGTCACAGAGCTGGTAGGAAGAACAAGAGTCTGTGTACTCCAAGTGGCTTGGGGAATCCAAGAACCACCCTGCCAAGCAAAATCTGCTTCAGGATAACTCATATTGAGTCCATGCATTGTAATTTCTCTGCTGAAAGACACAATAAAACAAGGCCACCACTGAAGCTGGACCGGAGACGTAGCCCTGGAGAATAGGGTGAACTCCATATTAAAAGTTGCTTGTATCTTTGTGTTGCTTACTGTATTTCTCTGCTGTCTTTCCATTCACTTTCTGTGTATTGGCAATCTGATCGATCCGTTGTTTCAATAACACAGAACACACACACACACCAACACAGGGATCTGTAATACCTTTTGTTTAATAAATCTTCACTGAGGTCACTCATAGGGTGATTATCAGATCAACTAATTTCTTAGGGATTTGTGATTATTTCAATTCTAATAAGTTCCTCCATAAATTCCTCATTATTATTTATAACATTCATTTATATATAAGCAAATTTTATTTAGCAAAATGGTCCATTACTTTTAATAAATTAAAAAAATTAGATTCATGTTACGTGGTTCCCACATCAATTTCCTACGGATTTGAGATTATTCCAATTCCAATAAGTTCCTCCATAAGTTTCTCATTATTATTTATAATATTCATTTATATAAGAAAATCTTATTTAGCAAAATGATCCATTTTACAATAAGATGTGTAATTCCTTTTTTTTTTTCTTGAGTTAAAGTTGACCCATGTCAAAACAACAGACAACCACATGTCAAATGGAGATGAAAAAAAGTAGACAATGCCTAGCCTGACCATTTTCAAAGGAGGAACGCCTTTGGTGCAATTATCTAAAGCTCCAACCAATAAACATCTCATCCACCCATAAATGTATTAAGTATCAATTCTCTCAAAATGATAATTACATTAGTGCTAAGGTTGAGCAATGGGTAGTATATTGATAATTTTTTGGCGTCAAATAATTTCACCACAATCATCTATTTAGGTCATCTTAATTAAAAATAAGAATAAATTAGAGAAATATAAAGTACAAAACCATCCCAAAAACTAATAGATTAAATAAATACAATGATCTATATAGGTCATCTTAATTAAAAAAATAATAATAAATTAGAGAAATATAAAGTACAAAACCATCCCAAAAATTAATAGATTAAATAAATATAAAGTACGAAACTACTGTAATCAAACAATAAGCTATAACGCTTAATACAATCAAATCTAACTAATAATAGTTTAGTAAGTTATAGACTCAAATGATATTTATATATAATATTTATTTAATAAATTATAAACTCAAATTATATTTATATACAAATTATGTGCATAATCAAAATTTTCAATATAAGGTAATATTATTATATTATAATTTATATTAATTCATAAAAATAATATTTAGTAAACAAAATGGAATATTTGAATCATGCAATAAAAATAATAAATTATATTATTTTAAAACTAATCTAGATCTATTTTAATTTCAGATATATTAAAAATTCAAATCTCTTCAAATACAAACTTTTTCAAAATAGTGATATTTATATATAATATTTATTTAGTAAATTATAAACTCAAATTATATTTATATACAAATTATGTGCATAATCAAAATTTTCAACATAAAGTAATATTATTATATTATAATTTATATTAATTCATAAAAATAATATTTAGTAAACAAAATAGAATATTTGAATCATACAATAAAAATAATAAATTATATTATTTTAAACTAATCTAAATCTATTTTAATTTCAGATATATTAAAAATTCAAATCTCTTAACATACAAAATTTTTCAAAATAGTTTATTTATTTATCTATTAACCCAACCACTCAAGCTAAAATCCTTTTTAACCTACTTTAAAAATATACATAAAAACACAAACAAATAATGAAGCGCTAACCTTTAGTTTTTTAACTATAAAGTGTGTGGCTTCTCCTAGAAAAGTTAAGTCCTGAGCGCAATCCAATTAAATATTCATGAAGTCCCACAGAGATTCTCTACCGAGAAAAGCCCAAAAATTTCCACGGTACTTTGATGCCCCGAGTGTACTCCAATTAAATATTCCTGAAGTCCCACAGAGATTCTCCACCGAGGAGAGGAAAGCCCAACATTTTCCACGCTAGTGTAATGTGCTGAGCGTAATCCAATTAAATATTCCCGAAGTCCCACAAAGATTCGGTGGAAGCTCAGAATTTTCCTCGGGTAGCGCCAAACTTTCCAAATGTTCAAAGTACAAATCCAGGGTTACCCCCTGCCGCGACAAGAGAGTTTCAGTCTGCATCCCGACTCTTTATTGACTACCTACCTCGTCAAATTCTTCTGTAGACCCAATTTTAGAGTCACCATGGATGGTAGGATGGTAGGGACTGATTCTTGTGATTGGTCCATCCCTGGGACTGGGTTTCGTCCCACATTCTTCTGATACTTTCTCTTTTGGCAAAGCGCAGAGTGAAGTAGCGGATCGGAGTGAGCTGGTGAGCAGTTCAGTTGGCAAGCTTGCCCCAGAAGAGTTAGATACTGGTCACACAGGCGAAGACCAATCGAACTTTCATTCCGAAAATTGTGAACAACAAATGGATCCCCGAGAACCCACCTCGCAAGAAGTAGACAACTCAAACGCTATCAGGGGACAGCCATGGCAGTGCCCTCAACCTGCAAATCCTATCGGAGAAGGCATATCTGCTGCAAATCTTATCCCTGCTGCGAATTCAGGCAGATGCTCCAAATGCCATGAATTAGGGCGCCAGGTCAAGTACTGCACTTCGGCCAATGGCACTGTGAAGTGCGATGCAGCTCAATCTCGGGATCCGGGTGCTCATATTTCTCACCCCAAAATGGGATCCCAAACACACGGTTCCGAAGGAGGAGACTACTCAAACGCTCTCAGGGGCCAGCCATTGCAGTCCTTTCAATCTGAAAATCCCATCGGAGGGAGTAGACCTGCTGCAAGTTCAGACAGATGCTTCAGATGCCGTGAATTAGGACACTGGGCCAAGCACTGCCCTTTAATCAATGCCAGAGTCCAGTTCAACGCAGATCAAGCTGGGTATCCAAGTGCTTCTAATTCTCAGCCCAGAATGGATCACCAAATACCCACCTCCGAAGGAGACTACTCAAACGCTCTCAGGGGCCAGCCATTGCAGTCCTTTCAATCTGAAAATCCCATCGGAGAGAGTAGACCTGCTGCAAGTTCAGACAGATGCTTCAGATGCCGTGAATTAGGACACTGGGCCAAGCACTGCCCTTTAATCAATGCCAGAGTCCAGTTCAACGCAGATCAAGCTGGGTATCCAAGTGCTTCTAATTCTCAGCCCAGAATGGATCACCAAACACCCACCTCCGAAGGAGACTACTCAAACGCTCTCAGGGGCCAGCCATTGCAGTCTTTTCAATCTGAAAATCCCATCGGAGAGAGTAGACCTGCTGCAAGTTCAGACAGATGCTTCAGATGCCGTGAATTAGGACACTGGGCCAAGCACTGCCCTTTAATCAATGCCAGAGTTCAGTTCAACGCAGATCAAGCTGGGTATCCAAGTGCTTCTAATTCTCAGCCCAGAATGGATCACCAAACACCCACCTCCGAAGGAGACTACTCAAACGCTCTCAGGGGCCAGCCATTGCAGTCCTTTCAATCTGAAAATCCCATCGGAGAGAGTAGACCTGCTGCAAGTTCAGACAGATGCTTCAGATGCCGTGAATTAGGACACTGGGCCAAGCACTGCCCTTTAATCAATGCCAGAGTCCAGTTCAACGTAGATCAAGCTGGGTATCCAAGCGCTTCTAATTCTCAGCCCAGAATGGATCACCAAACACCCACCTCCGAAGGAGACTACTCAAACGCTCTCAGGGGCCAGCCATGCCAGTCCTTACAACCTGGAAATCCCATCGACGGTGGTAACCTTGCAGAAAAATCAGACAGATGCTACAAATGCCGTCAATTTGGGCACTGGGCGAAGGATTGCCCTGGTAAGGTACGCCTATTGAAGTCGTGCGTTATAAATTTCTCAGGTTCAGTTCATAACATATCATGGGTTTGGGGATTAATTCATTTTATCACTCTGATCCTGTTTTTCATCTTTTTTGGGGCTGATCTTGATTTTCATGGAATGATTATAGGGAGCTGCTCAATGTAAGTTCTTTCAATGGTGTGATGAACCAGTCTCTTCTCTCAGACAGAATTGTCCAGGAGGAGGAGGAGAGTTTAGACGGCAGTCTACAACTCCCACACAGATTTCCCCAGTAGCTGCAGGAGGAGGGTTTAGAGGGCAGTCTGCAATTTCCACACAGAGTTCTCCAGTAACAGCAGGAGAGTTTAGAGGGCAGCCTGCAAATTCCACACAGAAATCTCTACCGGAAGGGTTTAGAGGGCAGGCTATAAATCCCACACAGAATTCTCCAGCAGGAGGAAGGTGGTTTCGAGGGCAGCGTCCAACTCCCAGCATTAACAGCAATGTTGAGAGTATTGTGAACGGTTACGACTATTCAAAAAAGTGTCCGTGTGGCGCTGGGCCTTGCCCAGTGCGCCGTGTCCGTACTGATAAAAATAAAAATATGGGTCGCTGGTTTGTAACTTGTCCTGTTCGAAAGGTATGAAAATTTTTGGGTTGAATGTCATAGAATTCGGTATTTTTTTTGTTTGTTTGTTAAAGTTGTGTGTTTTTTTTGTGCTTGACTTGTGGTTTGAGAAACACACATCTAAGTTGTCAAAGTCATCCGGGCATCCTGTGGTTTGAGAAACCACCACCCAAGGGCATTTAAGCCGTCAAAATCACCTGGGGATCGCACCCGGCCTAGGCCACACCAGCCCTAAGCTGACTGGATTTTAGCGTATCTCCTCCCCCTACCATGGGTGCAACAGCCTCTGTGAGGTTTGATCCTGGGTCACCTGGGTCACCTTGCTGATAAAGCCCATCCTGAACTAGTTGTGCTAGTAAGACCTAGAGAATTTGGTAACTTTGATGCATTGTAGCTTTGGATTTTTTTTCTCGTATTTTTAGAAATTTCTCTATGCCCCATCATGAGTTGCGATACTAATTTGACAGGTACAAGATAACTTGATAACTTTGCTAATTTGACAGGTAAGAATAAGTTGATAACTTTTTTTTAATTTAAGTTGGTGTTGGAGTGTGATTTACAACCTGCTTTTATTTGGTTAAAAGTTTGTTTTCCCTGGGTATAAGGAAACAGGTTAATGGTTCTACCCAAAGCCATCTGGGAGGAGCCAAAGGTTGCAAAAGCATACTTCCTTCCAGATTACCAGTAGGTTATTCTAGATTGGCATAGTTTCCTGTCACTTATTCCCTTCTAAACTACCAACCGGTTATTCCAGATAACGTAATTTTCCTTAAATAATAATAATGAATCAGTCTGCATTTGCAAACAGCAACCAATGATGACTGTCTCCACTTGCATTTACAAATAGCAACTAGGAATAATAAGATTTCTCACTATTTGAACAATCTGCATTTGATGACTGTCACCACTTGCATTTACAAATAGCAACCAGGAATAATAAGATTGCATTTGATGACTGTCTCCACTTGCATTTACAAAGCAACTAGGAATAATAAGTTTTCTCACTATTTGAAAAAAAAACTCTTTGCTTAGAAGTCATTTATATCCTCGATCATGATTTAGCCAATCTATGCTTAAAATGGACACACAAACATAATAAATTAACCTGGTATGCACACAAATATAAAATGTTGATGGATCCCTTTATGTAGGTTACAGAAATGCTTTTGGGGAATTACCTCCAATGTATTGGTAAAGGTATTGTTAATACTTGGAATTCTAAGGTATAATGTTCAAATCTCTCTCCATGTTAAAATGAATTTGTACTGCATCAAAGCTGTATGTGAAATTGAATTTTATATAATACTACCAAGTAGTGGCGCTCCAACAATGTCCAATGTATTTTGTTTTCCATTAACCATCCAGTTCATCTTCATAAACTGGAATGCTGACTACATAATTATGTCCACAATCTCCTATTGTAACAGTCATGTCCATAACCCATCCTTGCGCTTCCTTGTTGTCCTGCATCCTAACCTTAAGATGGTTCTCTGCAACCAACTGCAAAACTTTTTTCACCACTTTGCGCCACATATAATATGCAACCTAGCCTTGCAGATAGTATCTACAGCACAAATTAAGACAAACAAAACTTAAATTTTGTTGGGCCTAGTAGATAGCACTGTTAAGCATAAATATAATTAAAATTTGTGGGACTTTGTGCATATGCATGTCTAAGACAAGCAAAGCCTGTAGTTTTTTGGGCATAGTACATAAATGTTAAATTTGGACAACTAGGTCCAAACTCCATGTTCTGATGCTCAGATTAAGAGGCTAATATTTTTGTTGGATTCCTCTTTCTGAGAGGTGTAAAATCCATATAAAAATAGTCTTAATCCGATGAGCAGAACTTATATTTTGAATTTATTATTCTTAATAAATTATATGTGCAAGGTCAGCCAGTTTTGTAATGTAGGCTCACATGCCCAACAGATGTGTCACACACCCTCATTGATGGATATATATACAGGAAAAGTTGGAGAGAATTTGATCATAACACAACTCATATCTTCCTCTCTCATCCTAAAAAGTACGAGCTACCTGGAGGACGAATTTCAGCCACACGTGGGAAGGACGAAGAGGATTTTTCTGCTGCTAGGGTTTCGCAGAAGTTTGACCAGCGTTGACTTTGGTCAACGCTCGGTCCAAACAAGCTGAAAACTTGTGGGAGGTTCGATTTTTGAAGGCCGTACTACCTGGCACAAAAATCGAGGTCAAAGGGTTGACCGTTTTGCTGCTGCGTTGACTTTTAGCTTGCTGCCCCTGCGTTGACTTTTCAGGACAGCGTTGACTTTTGTAGAACTGACTTGGGTTGACTCATCCACTGGTTGGAGGGTTGTTGTGACACATGCTGGGCTGGCTGACCAAAGGAGACTTTGCTGGTTGAAGCATCCTGTTGACCGCCGAAACAAACACATACATTTTTCTTGTTTCTGATTTGTCTTCTGTAAGATCTGCTTATATGTTCTATCTGCATTTTGCCTATCTACTTGTATGATTGCTGTGAGAAAAGTGAAATTGCTCTTAGCATAGAACATCTACAAAACTTTACATGGTATCAGAGCTGAGGTGAAGACAAACTCTATCTATAGCAATCATCATTGAAGGAAATGGATTCCTCTAAGCTTGAATTCAAGGAGAATGACAAGCTGACTGGAAGTGATGACTTCCATGCCTGGAAGATGTTATTAGATCTCAAATTAGAAGATCATGATCTCCTAGATCATGTGACAGGGAAGATTCAAGAACCTCCATCAAATGCCTCTGCTGCTGTTAAACACAAGTATAAGAAGGGAGAAATCAGAGCAAAGCTGCTGATCAGGGAATCCATAAATAAGAGTCTGGTTACCTACATATCTGAACTAGGCACATCCAAGGAGATGTATGACAAGCTGATACTTATGTTCCGAGTAAACAATGTGAACCAAGTGCTATTCCTCAAGAACAAGTTGAAGAATATGAAGAAGGGCCGAGACGAGTCTATTCAAACTTTCTTTATGAAGTTGACCGAAACCAGGAACAATCTGCTAGCTATTGGGGAGACAATAGCTGATCGTGAGATGGTTCTCACCGCACTTGGAGGACTTCCATATGAATGGCAAGTATTCACAACTACCATTCTCAACAATAATACCATCCCTAACTTTGATGAGCTTCTGTCTAAATGTATGCAAGAAGAAACAAGGATGAAGGAATTTAATAATGAAAGAAATGCTGCCTATGTTGCTCATTCCCGAAAGAAGAACTCTGGTGGTTCCAAGGACAAAGGAAGGACTAAGATTCAAAAGAAGAAGGGTAAATGTTTCACCTGCCATAGGACTGGACACTATGCTAGAGAATGCCCCTTCCAGAAGAATTCTCCCGATAGTGACGACAACAACAACAACCGAAGGAATGGGAATCGAAGAAATGACAAATCCAAAGGAAAGAGGAAGGCTCACTTTGAAGGAAACAATCCACCTTCTAAAAGGACCAGAAATACCAGGTATGAGGAGTCTAATGTTGTTGATAAAAGAAATGAGTATATTCTAATATCTGCTCTCTCAGCTGCATCTCCGCCCGACACTATGGATGTCTGGCTAATCGATAGTGGTGCCTCAAGACACATCACCGGATTCAAGGAAGCACTTTCTGACATGGTTGAAAGGGATACTAATCTAGAAATTATCCTTGGGGATAATGCCACTTATCCTGTGAAAGGGACCGAGACTGTGACCCTCCACTTGTCTCAAGGACAAGTCCTCCATCTACAAGATGTACTCTATGTACCCAAATTGAAGAAGAACCTTGTGTCTGTATCTGCCATGGAAGACAAAGGATTCAATGTAACTTTCTCTGATGGAAAGGTACTCATGTGGAAGAAGAGCTTCAAGGAAGCTATCTCAATTGGTTTTAGGGTTGGTACACTCTACCAGGTTGGAGGGAGTCCGTTGGGAGCTATGACTTGTGATACTATCTGTCAAACCGAACTATGGCACCGAAGATTTGGACACCTTCATTACAAGGCTCTTCCCGAAGCAAGGAAGGTGGTGACAGGGATGCCTGATTTTGGAAATAATCATAAAGGTGCATGTAAGGGCTGTGCTGAAGGAAAACATACAAGGGGACCTTTCCCCTCAAGTGTCACAAAGACATCTGAGATATTGCATCTGGTCCATTCTGATCTTTCCGGTATGTTGCCTGTAACATCCCTGGGGGGATGTTCTTACTATATGACATTTACTGATGACTTCTCTCGCAAAACCTGGATATACTTCTTGAAGAAGAAGGATGAGGCTTTCATGTGGTTCCGTACCTTCAAAGCCTTGGTGGAAAATATGACCGGAAAGAAGATCAAGATTTTGAGGACTGACAATGGCACTAAATATGAGTCAAATGAGTTCAAAGACTTTTGCAGAGAAGCTGGCATTAAGAGGGAGACTACCACTGCATATACTCCTGAGCAGAATGGTGTTGCTGAACGCAAGAATAGGACTATTGTGGAAGCTGCCCGTGCCATGCTATGTGACCAGGATCTTCCAAAGTTTCTGTGGGGAGAAGCTGCAAATACTGCTGTGTACATTCAAAACCGATGCCCTCATTCCGCTTTGGACTCCAAAACTCCCGAAGAGGTTTTCTCTGGTAAGAAACCTGATGTCTCACATTTTAGAATTTTTGGATGTCCTGTCTATTTTCATGTGCCGAAAGAAAAGAGAAGTAAGCTGGATGCTACTGGGAAGAAAGGAATGTTTGTGGGCTACAGTGAGACTTCTAAGGCATATAGAGTCTATGTACCTGGTCAAAGGGAAGTAGAGATAAGCCATGATGTCACTTTTGACGAAGATGCTTCCCTGAAGAAAGTAGTAGATCTTCCTAGATCTGAAGAAAACCATGAAGAAAGACCTGGAAATCTGGAAGAACCCCAGGATGAGACTATGCCTGATGTTGAAGGGCCAATGGACCCTATTGATCCTTCCCCTTCTCTAGGAAAGAGGCCATCATGGCTCAGGGACACCCTCGAAGATGCTGAGGGTCATGCTGCCCCAAGGGGAACATTCCGAGAAAGCAAGAAGCCGTGTAGATACCAAGGGTATCTAGCTGCCATGAGTACTATTATACAATCTGAACCTGGATCTTTTGAGGAAGCCATCAAGCATCAAGTCTGGAAGGATGCTATGCATGAAGAATATGAGGCTATTATGAAGAATGATGTCTGGGATGTGGTCCCGAGACCGAAGGACAAATCTGTTGTCACCGCTAAATGGCTCTACAAGATTAAACATGGATCTGATGGGAGTGCTGAAAAGTTCAAGGCAAGATTTGTTGCCCGTGGCTTCTCTCAAAAGGAAGGAATTGACTATGACGATATATTTGCACCTGTGGCTCGATATACCACCATCCGATCCATCATAGCCCTTGCTGCTACGCAAGGATGGAGTCTTCATCAAATGGATGTCAAGACCACTTTTCTGCATGGTGCAATAAAGGAAGAGGTGTATGTAGAACAACCTCTGGGATTTGAAGTTCAAGATCGAGACACTTATGTCTGCAGGTTGAAGAAAGCCCTCTATGGGTTAAAGCAAGCACCCAGAGCTTGGTATGAGAGGATGGATAGTTACTTGATGAAGCTGGGCTTCACTCGAAGCAATGTTGATCCAAACCTTTACTTTAAGGTTGTGGAAGGAAAGCCTCTCATTCTAGTGCTGTATGTGGACGACCTCTTCCTGACAGGTGATGACCCTCTCATTCATCAATGTAAGAGGGAGCTTGCTGCTGAGTTCGAGATGAAAGACCTAGGACTGATGCACTATTTCCTAGGCCTGGAGGTCTGGCAGAGACCTGGAGAGATTTTCCTTTCTCAAGGAAAGTATATTGTAAAGCTTCTGGAAAGATTTGGGATGGTGGACTGTAAGTCCGTGTCGACACCAATGGAACTCAACTTTAAGAAGTTGAGTGGCAGCACTGCAGGGCCTATCTTGGCCAATCCTACTGAGTATCGTCAACTCATAGGAGCTTTGATGTTCTTAGTGAACACCCGTCCGGACATATGTTTTGCAGTGAATACTTTGAGTCAACAGATGGTTGAGCCTTATCATTTTCACTGGGTTGGTGCCAAGAATCTTTTGAGATATCTTCGGGGCACGATAAACCATGGGCTGAGATACACTGCCGGGAGTGTGATACTCCGGGGATATACTGATGCCGATTGGGCTGGCAGTGTGGTGGATCGTAAGAGCACATCTGGATGCTGTTTCAATCTTGGTTCTGCTTCGATCTCATGGATGAGCAGGAAGCAGAAGTCGGTGGCTTTGAGCACCGCGGAGGCCGAATACATTGCTGCTAGTATGGCCTGTTGTGAAGCAGTTTGGTTGAGGAAGCTCTTTAGTGAGCTGTTCCAACATGTGCTAGATACCACTGTAATACTCTGTGATAATCAGAGTGGGATTCGTATGACTGAGAATCCTGTGTTCCACGACCGATCCAAGCATATTGATATCAGGTACCACTTTATCCGGGATATGGTACAGCGAGGCGCCGTAAGGCTCGATCATATAGGAACTGATGAGCAGGTCGCGGATATTCTCACTAAGCCCCTGGGGAAGGTCAAGTTCCTAACCTTCCGTGAGAGTCTTGGTGTCGTGGAAAGACCCTATGATGTGGGTCCTGTTGGACGATGAGCTCTGGGAGCTCTGGGGGGCTTTGGGGATAGCTTCTCGGAGCTATAAGCACTCATAATGCTTCTGCCCCACCCTTGTGATTATTGAGCTGGTTCGCCACTCATTTAATCTGTGCCCCGTATGCATCCTACCCATTGAGTTCAGGGCTCATGGGAAGTACCTCTCATTTGGCCAATGAGGTGTGGAAAAGCTAGAGACTATTAGCAAAGACTGATGGACGCATCAGAGATTGCCGTACTCTCTATCTAGGATGGCATGGTCCAACCACTTGATCTGGGATCAAGATTTGTGAGGTCTGGGACCTCTGGACTGATTATGTCAGTCGGGGAATGATGTCTTTGTGACTGACCCACTTCTGTTCTGAAATAAAGAAGCCAGCAAAGCAAGTTTCGGCGGGATGACTCACGATGTTAATTGCACTAATAGATGGAGTTCTCCCTAGTTGAGAGGGAGTGTTAAATTTGGACAACTAGGTCCAAACTCCATGTTCTGATGCTCAGATTAAGAGGCTAATATTTTTGTTGGATTCCTCTTTCTGAGAGGTGTAAAATCCATATAAAAATAGTCTTAATCCGATGAGCAGAACTTATATTTTGAATTTATTATTCTTAATAAATTATATGTGCAAGGTCAGCCAGTTTTGTAATGTAGGCTCACATGCCCAACAGATGTGTCACACACCCTCATTGATGGATATATATACAGGAAAAGTTGGAGAGAATTTGATCATAACACAACTCACATCTTCCTCTCTCATCCTAAAAAGTACGAGCTACCTGGAGGACGAATTTCAGCCACACGTGGGAAGGACGAAGAGGATTTTTCTGCTGCTAGGGTTTCGCAGAAGTTTGACCAGCGTTGACTTTGGTCAACGCTTGGTCCAAACAAGCTGAAAACTTGTGGGAGGTTCGATTTTTGAAGGCCGTACTACCTGGCACAAAAATCGAGGTCAAAGGGTTGACCGTTTTGCTGCTGCGTTGACTTTTAGCTTGCTGCCCCTGCTTGACTTTTCAGGACAGCATTGACTTTTGTAGAACTGACTTGGGTTGACTCATCTACTGGTTGGAGGGTTGTTGTGACACATGCTGGGCTGGCTGACCAAAGGAGACTTTGCTGGTTGAAGCATCCTGTTGACCGCCGAAACAAACACATACATTTTTCTTGTTTCTGATTTGTCTTCTGTAAGATCTGCTTATATGTTCTATCTGCATTTTGCTTATCTACTTGTATGATTGCTGTGAGAAAAGTGAAATTGCTCTTAGCATAGAACATCTACAAAACTTTACAATAAAGCACTCCTAATTATAAATATAATTAAAATTTGTGGGCATTTGTGCATACACATGTTTATCTGTTTGCTTAAATGTTGTGATATCGGTGGTTGAATTTCTGCCCTAATTGTATTTTATACTTATTTAGCTTAGCACAAGCTTTTGTAAATTCTTCCACCATTTCCATTTCACATTTCCATTTCTATTATTGATGTTCAGATTTACGCTCTCTACAGGTTTATGCCCTCTAATGGGTGAGTGCCTTTGAGGTGGATACCCAACCAAATCTGTAATATGGCTACTAGTTATATGCTTCTCGTTTAATAGCTCATGCATATGAGCAATTTCGTATAGTGTACTGACTATGATTTGCATGGCATGAGTCCACTTCTTCAGCTCCTATTTTCAGTGAGCGGTGCTTAAAACTCAGCTTGCTTAATTGTTGGGTAAACTTTTAACTATTCATCTATGGACATCATTCCAGGGAGAACTACTAATATCAAGGATTTCAGCCATGATCCAATTGTAATAAAGGAAGAACATTTTCATTTGCAGGGCAGACTAGTTTTCTTCCCATTTAATTTATACTTGATCTGGGTTCAGTAACAAGATGCTGTTTGTTTCTATTGCAAAAAATTATAATATCCTTTTCTATGTCTGTGATTGACTTTCAGTTTTGGTTTCGGTAGCATGAGACTTCCATTCCATTTTATTATGCGCTTCTGTTTGGTGGTTGAGTGAAAGTTGCGCAACATATAATCTTGATGAAATAGCTAATTACAATAATGTGTATTTGGCCTTGGAAGTAAAACTCTGTTGTGAAAGGGGTAGTAGGTGACAACTACACTGTCTGGTATCATATTTTTCGACTTCAAAACATCTTCAATGTCTTATGAGGCTCTTTTGACATTTTCAGCTTCGTTGTGTTGCAGGGAGAAGGATCTTGTGGTTTTTTCAAATGGCGTGATGACTTGGTTTCAACAAATATCCCTCTGCCAGATACTGCTAACGATTTTACACCTAAACATGAAGGAGGCAATTCAGGGAGAAATGGTGCTTTACCTTGTTTCAACTGTGGCAAAGAAGGCCATTGGAAAAAGGACTGCCCTCAGTTAAAAGGATATCTAAATTCATAAATATGGTCAGGATCATTCTGGTTAAGGATTCATGTTCATTGATTAAAGGGCTTGAGTGCAAGGTAGCGTTACTCTTATGTTAAGTTGCAAAGTAGATTTTTACTAAATAGTCCATGCCTCTTACAAAGATGAAAGGTAGTTTTTATCAGCTTAAACATAATTTGAACAACCAAAATCTGGCAACAAAAAATTGTGAGAAAAAGGTGGCTTATAAATAACTACATACACTAAAAGTTATGCCAACTCAAAAGCTAACTTTGACGTGCAAATCATTAGGTTAATGTGATAACATCTCTCATTGTGATGCTACCATCATCTTTGGATTTTCTTGTGATTGTTGGGATGCATTCTTACTTGCAAATTTTTCATCTCTAGTTGAAGATAAATTTCTTTATTTCTTTTTAAATGAAACAAGAATGGGCTCTATATATTGTGAACAACATTATATGAAAATATAGTTTCAAAGCCCAACACTCTGATATTACATAACCAAGTTTGCAACAAACAATGTGATGTACATTCTATATTTTCCTAATATTCTGTTTGACAAAAGCATCTAAGATCCTAAGACTCTAAAAGACGTTATAATTAGCAAAATACATGAAGACTATTTTACTTCTCCCTGATCAATATATGATAGAGCAAGAGTGCTGCTCCTCAATATCCACTGGTTCCACCATCTCTTCTTTCTTGAATTTAACTTGAGCAGAGTTACCTGAGATCATGTTGTTTGACGCTAAGCAGAGGGAATGCTTCTGAAGATTGTGTGTCAAATTTCAGTGTACTACATTCAACATCCAAAATTTCAAGCCTTTGTTTTTCTTTGAACTATTAAATTCATGATGGATGTATGTTGAGAAATATAAGACGTTCATTCTCATGCAGTTTGGTTGGTGATTGGGAATAAAGATCTCCTATTAGATTGAATAGATTTCACATGTCCCCTTAGAGATCTCTTGAGTTCCATTACATCTTTGTTTTCCATACTTGAGCATAAAACACAAAGCCTCATGAACCGAACCAAATTGAAATTGATAAAGACAAGTCTAGAATGAGAGCCTCGATTGAAGAGAATTAGGGAGGAGGTTATAGATACCTACACTTTCTCTAAGTACTGAAACTATAATTGAGACCCTTCACTAGAAATCCTCCTACTTTCTCTAAGTACTGAAACTATAATTGAGACCCTTCACTAGAAATCCTCACACTTTCTCTAAGTACTGAAACTATAATTGAGACCCTTCACTAGAAATCCTCACAATGTGATCAGTAAAAGGCAATACAGAAAAATAACACACATAAGATTAGAAGACCAAGGAGAAATAGAGTTGAGGGATCACCTTCCCAAAAAGCCCTTTCAATTTGCCTTCACTAGAACCAGTGAGCTAATGCAAAAATTTAGAAGCCAAATTGACAACTTTTACTACAATCTCTTGAGAAATTCTGAAAATTGGGATAAAACAACTAAGATCTTGGACAAGCCACGATATAATTACTGAAAATTGGGATAAAACAACTAAGATCTTGGACAAGCCACGATATAATTACTAGGAGGCTTGATAGTTGAAGGTCCCAGCGATAGATGTTCCCAATTCTTTGCCTCCTATGTTCCATTATTCCAATGAGTTTGACAATTTCTTCACAGTGAAACATTCACTAAACAAGTACTCGGTAACACAAGATTAGAACACCAAGGGGAAATAGAGTTTTGACAATATGATTGCATATATGTTTGTACCAATTGTATTGGTACATTATATACACCAGTTTTTTTTTTTTCCTCGGAAAAAGAGAGTTGAAAGCTCACTTTCCCCAAAAATCCCCTTCAAATTGCCTTCACTAGAACTAGAGAGCTAGAACCAAAACGTAAAAACCAAACTAACAACCTTTACTACCATCCCTTGAAATCCTGAAATTTGGAATAAAAAAACCAAGATCCCAGACAAACCACCCTATTACAGAAAAATAACACAAGATTAGAAGACCATGGAGAAATAGAGTTGAGGGATCACCTTCCCAAAAAGCCCTTTCAAATTGCCTTCACTAGAACCAGTGAGCTAATGCAAAAATGTAGAAGCCAAATTGATAACTTTTACTACAATCTCTTGAGAAATTCTGAAAATTGGGATAAAACAACTAAGATCCTGGACAAGCCACGATATAATTACTAGGAGGCTTGATAGTTGAAGGTCCCAGCGATAGATGTTCTCAATTCTTTGACTCCCATGTTCCATTATTCCACTGAGTTTGACAATTTCTTCACAATTAAACATTCACTAAACAAGTACTCGATAACACAAGATTAGAAGACCAAGGGGAAATACAGTTTTGACAATACGATTGCATATATGTTTGTACCAACTGTATTGGTACATTATATACACCAGGTTTTGTTTTTTTTTCCTCGGAAAAAGAGAGTTGAAGGCTCACTTTCCCCAAAAATCCCCTTCAAATCGCCTTCACT
This sequence comes from Pinus tabuliformis, assembly GCA_031772625.1. Lineage (NCBI taxonomy): Eukaryota > Viridiplantae > Streptophyta > Pinopsida > Pinales > Pinaceae > Pinus > Pinus tabuliformis. The sequence goes on along the minus strand of CM062808.1, from coordinate 372,630,092 downwards.
AGAACTAGAGAGCTAGAACCAAAATGTAAAAACCAAACTAACAACCTTTACTACCATCCCTTGAAATCCTGAAATTTGGAATAAAAAAACCAAGATCCCAGACAAACCACCCTATTACATAGAAATTACTTACTAAGAGACTTGACCACCACCAAGGTCCCAAGTGCAAATGTTGCCAATTCTTTGCCTGTTGTGTTCTATTATTACATAGAGTGGAAAATTTATTCTTACCAAAGCATTTATTAAACAAAGTCGTGGTTAAGGTTCACATGTTAGGGAGGTTGTGTTGATCTTGATACTTTGATCCTGGTACAATGGAGTTGATATGTTCAATGTGGAATCATGAAGGCAATAAATATTGATTGATGTAGCATGTTGCATAGTGAGCACACCCTATTTGTTTCATACTCTTCTTTAATTAATGTAGAAATTCCCACTATAGATCAACAGTTTATGCAATATACTAAAACACAATACAAGATCTACTTCTACAACACTTTGTGGAAGCTTAATCAAATTGAGCAAGATCAAGAGAACACATATAACTGAGAATGAGAAATCAATCACACATAACACAAAAGAAATAACCCAGGAAAGCCTCAGCCTAAAACCCCAATCTCTGTATTATCATATAAGTGGAAATCTTGTTCAAGTTACAAAAAGAATCAGCTCTCAAGCTATTCTGCTCTCTCTGCAATCAAACAATACAGCTCACAGACTGAATAGACATTGTATATGTCCTCCTCAAGCCCTCCAAGCTTCTTATTTCCTTGCGCAATTTTTCTTGAGGTCTAGTGAAGCCACATGCGTGAATTGGCCTCATCACACTCACAAAACTTGAAGAAGTAACTGCGCAATTGTCAAGGGAAGAATTCCTTTTGCATGCAAAGAATATTCACAATGGAATATTCTAACAACTGATAGTACACTGCTCCTCCATCTAATCTCAATTGGGTCTTTGTTTAAATTGACATGCATGAATTATTTATGAGAGAATATTCAGTTATCTGAAGTGCAGTAGTTACATGCATGCATGCATTAACTAACTGAACTCACATTAATTCAACAAACTATTTGAATTAATTTAACTGGACTTGATCCAGTTAACTGAGTCAACTAATTACAACTCAATATTACAACTCATCTTTATCTCTTTAACTGATGGATAAATTCCTCAATTAATGGAGAAACTATTGCGTGTCCCCACATAGACTTCATGTTTGATTTTTCTTAACTAATTAGCTCAAGATGAATTAATTAATTATTTTACAAACAACTGCTAAAATCAAATTCGAATTTTACTTCTCTATTTTAGTTTAGGGACTAACTAAAATAGGAAGATATCCCAAAATGCTATTTATAGCAGTACTAAATTTAGCACTTCTATATTTAGCATTTCTTGTTGCTATTTTCAACACTCCCTCTCAACAAGAAAGGGATTATCAGTAACCCCACTCCTGTCTCTGTGGAACTCAAACTTGCATTTTGACAATGCCTTAGTCAAAATATCTGCATCATGTTCCTCGGTTGAAACATACAACGACATCATGATCCTCTTGACCACACAGTCTCGAAGATGGTGATACCGGATATCAATGTGCTTGGACCTGTCATGAAAAACTGGATTCTCAGAGAGTTTGATACAACTCTAGTTATCGTAGTAGATCACTGTAGGATCCATCCTCTGACCAAACAACCCCACTAGAATCTTCCGCACCAAATGGCCTCACATGTAGCCTGACTAACAGCCATGTATTCAGCCTCTGCTGAGCTAAGTGCAACTAATCTCTGTTTCCTGCTGTACCAGGAAACTACAGTTGAACCAACATTGAAGCTTCCTCTAGAAGTGCTCTTCCGGTCTTATGGACTCCTTGCCCAATCCGCATTTGTGAAGCCCTGAAGCTTCACTCCCTCTGTTCGTCTGTACCACAATCCGAACTGAGATGTGCCTATGAGGCATCTCAGCGTATGCTTCGCTGCCTACCAAAACAACTTGGTAGGATAAACCATAGCTTGACTTAGCTGGTTCACCGTAAAGCATAAGTCGGGTTGTGTGTTCACCAGTTACATAAGTGAACCCACCAACTGCCGATAAATAGTAGCAACTACTACCTCACTTGAAGTAGCATCCTCCTTCCTCCAGTTCCCAGCTAGAGGAGTCTGCATGGGCTTGCACTTCTCCATGTGAAAGCATCTGATTATTTCATTCGCATACTTGCCTTGAGACACAAATATTTCACCATCTTTTTGCCACACCTCCATACCTAGAAAGTAGTGCATAAGGCCCATGTCCTTCATTTCAAACTCTCTTGCAAGGTCCTCCTTGCAAGATTGTATCAGCTAATCATCACCTGTCAAAATCAAATCATCGACATAAAGAATAATGATCAATGGTTTACCTTCTACCATGATGTGGTAAAGGTTCGCATTTGCTTTACTCTTAGTGAAGCCCAAACCGGTGAAATAGCTGTCGATCCTAGTGTACCAAGCACAGGGTGCTTGCTTCAGCCCATACAAAGCCCTCTTGAGTCGGCACACATGCGACTCACGATCAAAGGTCTCAAAACCCTCTGGCTGCTTAATGTACACCTCCTCCTCAATCTTCCCATTGAAGAATGTTGTCTTCACATCCATCTAGTGGATCTTCCACCCCATTTGAGCTGATAGTGCCAACATCGATCTAATCGATGAGTACCTTGCTATGGGAGCAAAAGTCTCATCGTAGTTGATCCCCTCGACTTGTGAGAAACCCTGGGCAACAAACCTTGCCTTATGTTTCTCAACACTGCCATCAACTGCCTGCTTTACCTTGTAAAGCCATCTGGAACTCACCACTGACTTACCCTGAGGTCTTGGGACAACATCCCACACACTGTTCCAAATGATAGAGTCATACTCCTCTACCATTGCATCAACCTAGACTGGTTGCTGCACTGCCTCCTTGAATGAAGAAGGTTCGGTATCTACACACTCCCCAACCAGGGCCTTGTACCCAGTGTACCGCTCGAGCCTACTCTGTCTGCACTGAAAAGATGGCTGTCCCACATTCTCCTACGCATCCAACATCAACCTGTTAGCTTCCCTTGAGCGTTTTCACCCATCTCTGGAAGTATTAGCATGAGTGGATGTCTCCACTCCCGGATCCTCTGCATGCGGCTGCTCTGCATCAATCTGAGGCTCCTCCTCCTTAGGAACTGAAAGTTCCTCCTCTGCATGTAACTTGAGCTCCCTCTCAAGTGACACTTGCATGGCTCTCTGCTCATCGAACTTCAGATCCCTGCGTACCACAGTCCTCTAAGTGGAAGGCAGGGACACCCGATAGTTGTGGGGTGTATCTATGTATCCCACAAGTATTCCCAACTCAGCTGTTGGGTCTATCTTCTTCCTGGCATCTTTGGTCACATGACAGTAAACTGATGATCCAAACATTCAGAAGTGACTTACATCAGGTTGCTTTTCGGAATAGGCCTCCATAGGTGTCTTCATTCCCACTATACGGTGCGGGCTTCTGTTATGCAAGTATACTGCTGTATTGCATGCGTCAGCCCACAAATGCAGTGGTAGGCTTTGGTCATGCAACATCGCTTGAGTTGCTCCCACAATCGATTTGTTCTTCCTTTCAATGATCCCATTCTGCTGTGGGTTATGGGGTGCCGTCAATTCCCGTTTAATTCCTTCTGCAGCGCAGAAGTCTTTAAACTGTTGGGAGACATACTCTCCACCATTGTCGCTATGCAAGGCTTTTATTTTATTTCCAGATTCTTTCTCTGCCAAGGCTTTAAACTCACAAAACCTCAAGAAGGTCTGATCCTTCTTTTGCATAAAGTAGATCCAACATCTACGAGAAAAATCATCAATAAAAATAACATAGTACCTTTGTTTAGCGGTGGAGGCTGTAGAGAAAGGTCCACAAACATCTGAGTGAACTCGCTCTAGGATTGCTCCAGCTCTATTGTCTCGATCCAGAAAGGAAGATTTCACATACTTACCCAAGGTACAACCTTTGCATGTAGTCGTCTGCTCAAGTTTTCCCTTGGGTAATCCGGTAGAAATCTGCTGCATGATCTTCAGGGCTCCATGGTGCAAGTGGCCTAGTCTTCTATGCCATAGCTCGCCAGCATCTTAGCTCCGCAATATTTCAGCTTTGGAACTCAAAGTAGCACAATCGTCTACCTCCAGCTTGTAGAGATTCTTAACTCGAATCCTTATTCGCTTTGTTTGTCTAGTATCGATATGCCTCAGGAATACCTTTCCTTTACTAAACACTACATCATAGCCTTTATCTTCTAGCATAGCGACAGACACAAGATTCTTCTTCAGACCTGGTACATACTTTACATCAGTCAAGGTGAGGGGAGCTCCATGCTCCCTCTGAAACACAACCGTACCTTCACCTGAAACACGGTGCTTTCCATCATCGCCCATCTTGATCCAAAATGGAAATCCTTCTCCTTCAAGGTACTGAAAAGATTCTTGTCACCTAACATGTGGAATGAAGCTCCACTGTCCAGGTACCACTCACATCCCACCATGGATGAAACTATGCATGCGATAAGCGAGAAATCCAGCTCAAACTGTGAGGTCAGTGCCTCACCATCAGATTCCTTCGAGGAACCCTTCTTGGATTTCTTCTGTGGACAATTCGTAGCATAATGGCCCACTTCATGACAATGAAAGCATCGCACTTTCGATTTGTCAATCTTCTTCCCACCATGGGAAGAACCGGATTTGGAATGAGACACCTTCCCTTTCCCCTTCCTCGCCTTACTCGCTAAGGCTAGATTTTCCTCATTATCTTGCTTCGATGAGGATCCATCTCTGGTGCTTCTTCTTGTTTCCTCCTGCATCAGATCCGACCAAAGTCGTTCCCAATCTGGCAGTTTTTCTCTTCCATTAATCGAGTATTGGTAGCTATGCTAGCTCTCAGGAAGACTAAGGAGTGCAAGACTCATCATGTCATCATCAGCGGTCATGATCCCTACACTTCCAAGCTCATCCCTGCAGGTGGTGAGCTTGTTCAGATATGTAGAGATCGTGTTGCCCTTTTCACACTTGATCTTACGAAGCTTGTCTTTCAGTGCCAGCTTCCTTTGATCGCTGCTATTCTGATATAGATCTTTCAATGTTTTCCACATCGAAAACGGTGTCTCCTTCCCATGGAGGCTCGAGACAATGTGGTCTCGAACTCCCTCTAGGAGGATTCTCCTTGCTCTAGCCACACATTTCTTCCATTCCACCAGTTGAGTAGCATCAGTCGGCTTGGGGACTTCTTGATCAATGAAGTCCTTTAGACCGTTATCCTCTAACACTTCCTCCATGCGATCCTTCCAGGCTATATAATTCAAGTTGCCATCAAGGGCATACTCGAGTCTTAAACCGCTGAACGCCATTGGTGAAATTGAGATGTGATAAGAACTCGATTTCTATATTCAGGAACCACAAACTTCGAACTTCTCCTTCTTGTATACTATTCTTTGCCTTGATCACCTTTGCTCTGATACCATGTAGAAATTCTCACTGTAGATCAACAGATTATGCAATATACTAAAACAAAATACAATATCTACTTCTACAACAATTTGCAGAAGCTTAATCGAATTGAGAAAGATCAAGAGAACACATATAACTGAGAATGAGAAATCAATCACACATAACATAGAAGAAATAACCCTGGGAAAACCTCAGCCTAAAACCCCAATCTCTGTATTATCATACAAGTGGAAATCTTGTTCAAGTTACAAAAAGAATCAGCTCTCAAGCTTTCCTGCTCTCTCTGCAATCAAACAATACAACTCATACACTGAATAGACACTGTATATGTCCTCCCCAAGCCCTCCAAGCCTCCTATTTCCTTGTGCGGTTTTTCTTGGGGTCCAGTGAAGCCACATGTGTGAATTGGCCTCATCACACTCAAAACTTAAAGAAGTAACTATGCAATCCTCAAGGAAATAATTCCTTCTGCATGCAAGAAATATTCACAATGGAGTATTCTAGCAACAGATAGTACACTGCCCCTCCATTTGATCTCAACTGGGTCTCTGTCTGAACTGACATGCATGAGTTATTTATGAAAGAATATTCAGTTATCTGAAGTGCAGTAGTTACATGCATGCATGCATTAACTAACTGAACTCAGATCAATTCAACAAACTATTTGAATTAATCTAACTGGACTTGACTCAGTTAGCTGAGCCAACTAATTACAACTCAATATTACAACTCATCCTTATCTCTTTAACTGATGGAAAAATTCCTCAATTAATGGAGAAATTGTTGCATGTCTCCACATAGACTTCATGTTTGATTTTCCTTAACTAATTAACTCAAGATGAATTAATTAATTATTTTACAAACAGCTGCTAAGATCAAATTCGAATTTTATTTCTCTATTTTACTTTAGGGACTAACTAAAATAGGAAGGTATCCCAAAATGCTATTTATAGCAGTACTAAATTTAGCACTTCTATATTTAGCATTTCTTGTTGCTATTTTCAACAATTAATTTGATGGCCTTTTCGGTTCAATGATTAACATTTACTTTATGTGATAAAAAAAGATTTTGCTAACTGTGTTTGCTTTCCTTTTAGCTTAGCTATGACTATAAGCTTTTTGTCCATCAATAAAGATTTTTCCAATAGAATTTTAATGATCACCAAAGACATTATATTGATTTCTCTAGTTAAAAAAACCCTTTCAAAAAAACATATGCTTTTAATAAATTTCATTGAAACTTCTCAAAACAATAATTGAAAAAAAAACAGTTAACAAGTTTTCATTTAAAATCATAATCATAGATATTTTTGTTATAACATATTTTAATACAAAGCTCACTAGAAAAAATATGTTTTAATACACCGTAACAAGGATTCTCTAATTTAATTAGTCATAGATACCAAAATCATTGTTAGTCATAGATACCAAAATCATTGTTCATGAGGAATACACTTTCCCAACCCAAATCGTTTAAAGTTGGGATGTATAAAATTTATGTTCCAAATTTTATCATTGATAAGTTTAAAGTGAACATTTATATAATTTTTCACACCTTTTAGAGGCTAGTTTGGAAGAAGGGATTATAGAAAGGTAATACATAGGGAAATGAAATAATAATATAAACAAGGGCAACTGCGAGGCAGCAAGTCCCTGCATCATGCGCCATTGATTGCTTCGTTGTTGTTCCTGTTGATCATTGGTGTTAGTAGATCGATGGATGTTGTTTGATCGATGTTGATCCGTGTATCAACTGCATGCTTAATCAAGGTATCTTTGTTCCTCAGTATCCATCCATTTATCTAGTGAGCTTGGCGGTGTCTATACTGCTTGCTTGATTCCGGTATCTACACCGCTCGGCCATGTGATCGAAAATTCTGCGAGCGTCCATTAAAACCCCACATTTGGCATACATGTTGAGCAGCGTGTTTTCTATAAAGACGTCTGCCTGAAATCCGTACAGCAAAGAAGTATAAACAGAGGAGTCACACTGGTCAATAGTATTGAGAATTTGCAGCGTTTCATTGCACGCTGCTCTTAGTTCCTCACTCATTGATGATGCGAGTTGCCTTGCCATTGGTTTTAAGAGAAGCTGTGAAAGCAGTTGAAACAAGCAACTTATATTGATATCATATATGGTCATAGTAATGGGATTTATACATAACCAATACACGTGAACAAGTATAACACATGAGTAACCATGATGATTACAGGAAGCGGGCATACTTCCAAAGCTAATGTAATCTTCAAGCTCAAGGTTTGACTAAAAGGATAAACTGACTGAAGCAACAGACAACAGGCTAAGCATGAATAGAGGAATGGAAGCCAGTCGAGCTTGAAGCAAATTTGGTCTAATCTTAACACCGTAACAGTGTGATGCCTGGTAGTTAATGACATTTGAAAATCTCATTTATGACATTTGTTTAATATTGCATGAAAGCCAAAATGGAGTAAAATGCCCATTATTGCATGATCAAACTAATGGAAGGAATGCACGAGACCATGGAAAATTTAAGAAGTACCCCTGTAGTCCATGCTTCAGGTAGGTAGGCATAAATGGTACAGCACACAACTGATGACTATATTGGGGTAGAGAATCATCATCAATTCAAGACACAAGTAACATGAAAACCGCCGTGAAGCTTATATTTGACCTTGAAAATAAGCATTTCTTATGACAGACTGTAACATGTGAAGAATACAAGACAAGCACGAATGCTAACAATTAGGACATTAGACCGGCATCCCAGCAGAGACGATAGAAGCATAAAAAATGCGAGTTGTACCACCATGGCAGACCCAAATGCATATTTGAAGCATCCGTCGTACACCTGTAACAGAGAAGGAAGCGGGGAATTAAGACAATGCGTAAAATAATGCAAAAATAGGCTTGAGATTCAGAATTACTTGTTGTAGATTCATATGCTCTTCGTTAGAGATGTTATTGTTTTCTTGGTTTCTTTTTTCTGTCTTTCGACTTTTACGATGTCAATAATCAGAAGAGCCATGAGAACAAGTGCTAAGAGAAACAATGCCACGAGTTGAGTAAGTTGGCTTATGCTAATGGATTCCATGTTATGTGAAGCGGGGAGATGTATGTGAATATCCAGGTGCAGAAGAGGCCAATTTATAAAAGAGTTCAACGTGTTTGTAAGCTGGTTTTAAGTGTGAATGGAGCTGAAATACTTGAAGCTGGGATTGCAAGGGATATAATCCAATATGGGGAGCATTTATTGGAGCAGGCCAGTATTTAATGGTCGGCATAAAACAAACAGCTTACGGTAAGTGAGCAATCGGTGCAATTAAGTGATCTATCTGACATGGGGAGCAAATGGCATATGGAATGATGTATGTGGCAGCAGAAGTAAATGCGAAATTAGGTGATGTATCTGACATCAGGGGCAATCTTGGTGGTAGATTGGGTCTAAGCTATTCTAATAAACAATTGGCTAGACATGAGATCTATGTCAATATCTAGGTGCAGAAGTAAGTACATATACGGATTGATTTGGAATGGAGCTGAAATACTTGAAGATCAGATTGGAGCAGGCCAGTATTTAATGATCGGCATAAAACGAAAAGCTTACGTTAAGTGAGCGATCGGTGCAATTAAGTGATCGATCTGACATGGGGAGCAAATGGCATATGGAATGATGGATGTGGCGGCAGAAGTAAATGCGAAATTAGGTGGCTTGTGCTTCACAATCTAATTTTGGCCAGTGTGCCCACAAGAAGAGCATTTTAATGACTAAGCAAATAGGACTAGATACTAAAGACAAGACGAAGAGACGATTAGGTTATTGTTAGCTATTTTGATACCATATCATGTAAAAAAATCAAGTCACCCTATCAAGTCACGGCCTGTTTAGGCATTCTAGTCATAAATCAGCCGTCTCTACACTACGATGATGAGGATATAGTATAAGAAAGGAAATATTTTGCTGTGCACCACAACATCTTAGATGGCATACCAGTTTCAGTCTAGGTGAATATAATACCGGTCAACACTGAATGTGGAACCATAATAGACAATGATTAACAGGTGAGGCTAGGTTTATGTTACCCTATTACCATTGACCTGTTGCTAGTAGTGATTTACGTATGAGAGTTGTGATCGACTCTGTAAGATCTCCAGAGGCCAGATCCTGTCTCGTCCAATTCATGGTGTCAAATTTTGAAATTTTAAAATTGGAATTTTTAGTATGGGATTTCTAAAGATGCTTTGTCACATGTAAATGTTTAGTGTTAAATCGTGCCACAACAATGTACAGTCACCAAATTACTCTGTTTTCAACTGACAATCATTTGGCTTTCGTCTATTTTGTCATCAGGAAAAGAAGGCTTACATGGAATGCCTCAAATCCAATAACTACAAATCTGAGAAATGTAGGCCTCTTTCGAAAAAGTATTTGGAGTGTCGTATGGAAAGGTATACTGCTTTGATAAGGCTATATGTGTTACTGCAGATTTTCTTTTGATGAAAGCGTTGGGAACATACTGGAACACTAGTTCCACCAGAAAAGGGTGCTTTCCCTTTAGATCATGTTCATGAATGCGACTCTGTAAGATCTCCAGAGGCCAGATCCTGTCTCGTCCAATTCATGGTGTCAAATTTTGAAATTTTAAAATTGGAATTTTTAGTATGGGATTTCTAAAGATGCTTTGTCACATGTAAATGTTTAGTGTTAAATCGTGCCACAACAATGTACAGTCACCAAATTACTCTGTTTTCAACTGACAATCATTTGGCTTTCGTCTATTTTGTCATCAGGAAAAGAAGGCTTACATGGAATGCCTCAAATCCAATAACTACAAATCTGAGAAATGTAGGCCTCTTTCGAAAAAGTATTTGGAGTGTCGTATGGAAAGGTATACACCCAATTGTTTGTTTGTGTGCATTTTTAACACGGTTGAATTATTCCATAGAATTTATTGAAAATTAGTTTCCTATGAAGCATTTTTGTTTTTATCATATTTAATCTCTAAGCGATGAATTGAAGTTTTTTTGAAGTATATCTGACCTTGAATGGTTTTGATGGCATCTGGATTCTGAATAATGCACATTCAATTTTAGGTTATAGTTTATAGACCTTTTATGTTAATTGCTACTATAAAGTAAAGCAAATTAATAGGAATATACCAGCTGAAGGCACGAGTAGTAGGTTTGTTGTTTTTACAGACTGAGTCATTGACTTAATCTTAAAAGATTAAACCAATTACTATTCAAATTTGTGAACTTATCGTAAGCACTTAACCATCCAAAACTATGGTACGAGCATGCAGTTGCAGCCATTTTTTTTTTAACACAGATACCCAGTGGAATATTTCAAAACATCTTCTGAAATGGATGTGCTCGTGCCCTTGAAATATGTGGATTTTATATTTAGGTCACATGTATTTAGAGTCACTACAATAATGGAGTAACATTGCTGTTAGCACTAAAACTCAATACGTTTCCCTTTTGAACATATTACCTTCCAATTATTTACTATAGTGCATTTGAAATTTGAATGCTTGACTAGCGACCAATGCTTATTCCTAATTCCTTGACTGAGGTTGAAAATGTGCGTGTCGGTAGGTGTATCCGATGATCAAGAAACATATGAGCTCATTAATTATGAGAAAGAGTGGGGCTAACTAGGAACACACTCACTAAGGAAACACATCGAATCCATACCTTCGGGCCCCGGTAATTAGTAATTCTATTAATCTATCTAAACAAATAAAAGAGCATCTAAACAGTCTTAGTCTCGGGACTAGGGTTCTCCTTGATGAGAATGACAAGTATGATGATGCCTTCTCGAGGCTTGCATGCAAACCACCTGGCGGTTCTTCACACTAAACGTTTGTATAATGAGTGTGAAACCGAAACATGAAGCAATTCTTGATTACATAGCTGGTAGTTTGGTTTGTTGGCATGGCTGTGATGTTGGTCCTGCCGCTGTGATGCTGGTCTTGTCGCTGTTTCTCTTGCTAGCTCTTCTACTGTTGTTGGTGTAGGTAGTGATGGATAAGCACAACTTCTTAAGTTCAATATTCCACACAAGAGGCTAGTTTTTTTGGGGAGGGAAACGGAACAGAGCGAGGGATCTTAAGCTGCTTCAGCCGCTGATCCATAGCTACCTACGACAGAGAAGGCATATGAGTAGCGGTTCTGCTAGTTTTCGAATTACTAGCAAATCTGGTAGTTTTTATTACAAGTTTTTTGAGAAAGCGAATGTTTTTTTGAGAAAGCAGCTTCATCTGGAGATGGGTGACATGCATTTTGTGGCCACCATCACAGGTTATGGCTTTACTTGCAATTTTTAGTACAAGCTTTTTATACAGTGGGCTGCACTGTTGGAGCCTTCTTGTAAAAGTCAGGCAGTTTGTGAACAGAGGCACACGCATGGACAAAGATGGGAACAAAAATAGCAGCAGGATAAGTAGAGGCGTCGGTAGAGGCACAAGCAGCCCTCCGGACCTTGATTGATTTTTTTTCTGGTATGCCGCTCCGCCAACAAGGAGCGAGAAAAGATGAAGTGAACCCGGATGAAAAACTGCATCCCCAAAAAAACAAAAGGCAAGTTTCCCGGCTGAAACAAGAGGGAAAGCTACTGGTCCTGGATAAATGTGTGCTTCAACAGGCTCTGCTTCTAGATCTTGCTCACGAAGGTATGGGTCTTTATCTCTAAATTCAGAATCCCAATCAAAAGCATGAGGGAAAAATGTAAATATACAGGTTTAAAAAATTGAACCAGAATTTCTAATAAATATGCATTCTCTGAGTCAATTAAATGGTTCTGTAAATCAGATATATAGAAAAAATGATGTGAAAATTTGGTATTCAATTTACTACATTACAGTAGTCTGAAAATAGACTCTAAACATAATTGTATATGATTGAACTAGCTATTCATGATGCCAACGAAGGAATCTGCTGGTGGAATCCTGAAATTTCAGTGCTGTCTCTGAAGGAAAACGATTCGGACGACATGATGCTCTTCGAACTTCTCAACGAAGCCGCTAATCATGGATGGTCTGCATCTCATCGACAGCAGGAGACGACGATATCTGGAGCGTCTGCAGCAATCAGGGCACAAGGTGAAATTGTTCTGTATAGGTAGTTCTTTCAATTCAGATATATAAACAACAAGCGAAATAGGATATAGGAAAAATGATGTAAAATTTGGTATTCAATTTACTACATTACAGTAACGCTAATCATGGATCATTTGCATCTCATCGACAGCAGGAGATGGCGATATCTGGAGCGTCCGTAGTGCTAGGTGCCGTTTGTTGGACGTGTCATCAGCGACCGAAGAGTAACAGCGATGTGGTGGTGGCATGTGCGGTCAGGTGTACCGTGCGAATTCTGTAGACATAAGTTACAGTGTATCATTGTCATTACCAAAAGAAGGGAGATAATAACAAAATGAAGGACGAACAGGTAATGGTTTTATCTAGATAAATTAAATATTTCTAATTATAGAAACAGTACTGGCCTGCTGCCGCTTTTCCTTTAACATAAGTAATTTAAAAATTTTCTTTTAACATCATGACAACTATCAAATTACAAACCTTGTTCTGCAGGAAAAAATCGTCAAAAGAAAAAAAACCTACAAGAGGAGGAAGAATGGGGTTAGGAAAGAAATTGCTCGGCGAAAATAGCAAGTAAGAGGAAAATGTTGAGAAAACCCTTGCTTTCATTGAATGGAGCCGCTTACCTCCGGGTTTCTCGTTTCTGCACAAGACATTACCTGAGGACACACCTTGTCCATCGCATAAAGAAGCCAGAGAAGCTAGCGTAAATACTACGAGCAACTGAACATGAACAGAACATGCAGACACCGAATCAACATGCAGACACCGAAGCATGCAGCATGCAGTAACCGATCGCAACAAGTGGCAACTTCAGCTACTTATAAATTAGTGTAATCCGCATCATAAGTTTTCTTAACATTAAATGTTGCAAATTAATGCTAACACAAAGATAGCATTACTTCATGCAGCTGTGAAGGATGAATGAGAAAGACCCGTGAAAATGCAAGATAATATATAGTTGCAGCGCCTCTGCCTCGGGAAGAGGCCAAATAAGACCATAAACCACTATGATGTAAAAAACTTTGTTTATACTCGATAAGCAGGCGCGTTCAAGCAGGTGAACTAATGTTAAGTACATCGAAAACGATTACTATAGTCCCTGGCCATTGCCAGATGGCAGGGACTAATAAGTAAAAGGATTAATTATAACAAGATATTATAAGAGAAAATAAACACTTAAATTATAAATTTAAGTTTATAATATTGTTAATATAATAAATTTCATCTCTTAAAATAAAATAAAGTACATAATTTTTTTTTATGTCGAGTATATTGAACATAATTAATAAGTATAAATTTAATTTTGATTTCAAAGTTATATTTTTAAAATATGTGGTTATGATTTGGAATTGTTTTTATTTGGTTTGTTTTTTTAATAAGATAAATTATAAATATTAGTTATTAAGACAATATAATTTTGTGTTTAGATTATGTTCTAAAATTGTTTTTGTTTGATTAAAAATTGTCATTTTGAATATAAGGAAATAGGTTTTTGGCCCATGACCTAAGTCACCAACGAGGTAGGTGGCATGTTTGTCCTTGAATAATAGTGATGAGTCAACTTGCATTCGTAGATAGTAGCTAGAGATGGTTGTCGTCACTATTGGTTTGTGAGTGCTAGTTTGACAATTAAATGACTATTCATGGATAGCAGCTAGAGATGATTGTCCTCACTATTGATTTGTCAGTGCTAGTTTTATAATTGAATGACTAGTTTTCCTATTGTATTAAAAAAATTAAAGTATTGAATTAATCTATTATAAAATACAACTTGAGTGGGCCTAATGGTTAAGAGCATGTGTTTCCTCCTAAGAGGTCACGGGTTCAAAACCAGAGGGGGGGTAGAGTATGTATGCCTTCGTAGACTTAGCGGGGGGAAGTGGGTTCCTTGTCCCACAAACAAGAGGGTCTCATACACCAATTTGGTGTCTAGCTTGGCTGTGTGATTACAATAATTATTTTACAAATCTAAATCTTAACTATATAATGTGGAAAGAAGGTTAAAGGATTTTGACCTAATGAACAAATTTATATGTTTTATATCTATATTCTACTTAAATTGTTAAAAGAAAATAAAGAAATAATGTGTCTTAATTGATTATTTAAAAAGAAGATAAAGGAATAATGTGTCTTAATTGATTACTTTTACACATCAATGAATAAGAAAAGAGTTTAAGTGTTATGATATAATGATCAAATGCATTTATCCTTATCTATATTATATTCAAACTACCAAAAGATGAGGAAAATAATGTCTCTTCAATTTTGGGTGAGAGTTGACCTTATGATCATCCATTTAACTAATGTTGGTGGAGTTGCCTCAATGATTAACCAAGATCTATAAATGTCTACTTCAATTAACAAAGGGTTATTCATCCATCCACAAGTTTTATTGAGTGCTAGCTTGTCTTAATTACTACCCAAGGTTTATAAATACCTATTTCAAGCAATAAAGGGTTATCTATTGGTTCATACACAATCTACACACATATTACAAACATTCCTATTTCTATGTCACTCATATATAGAGGAAGCGATTTGTGTAAGTTTCTTAATATACAAGGATTTGTTTGTGAGCAATAGTTTCTTGTGTGGAATTTATGGTTTTCCATTTTGCTAATGTTTGTAATGTGATTTGAAAGTCTGATGGATGAATCTAGTGTTTGTTTTTTAGAATGGAGAGGTAAGATAATGACTACTTGATCTCATTTCCCACTGTCCAACTAGATGCACCTTGGAATTGTTTGATGAAAAAATCTCATAGACCTAGACCTATGTGAGGAGAAAGATCACACACTTTTTTTTGGAACTGTGTGAAGGGTCATGCTTGGAAATTGAACCATAGTGACTATTGTAGAAGTGTCAATGTTATTTGTTGAATCAATTCTTATTTTGTATTGTCTTAGTAGAAATCCCAAGGAATTAACCTCTTTGATTGTGTATACCATTGGGACCATGTTGTTCCTTTTGCATAGACATGTGAATACAAGTACCCTTAATAAATACCATATACCTTATGTGATGGTGGTGCTTAGGAAATAACTATGGTTGGCTGGTGAAGTATTTGATTGTGATATAGATTTATGTAACTTGGTGCTGGTTAGGCAACAATTATAGCTAGGTGGTGAAGAAAAAAAGCACAAATCATTGTTCCCAAATAATGAAATAGTTAAACCAAGGGATTTTGAGCTCAAAAACATGTTATTAGAAAGGATGCAAGGTCATTGGCTTCACTTCAATCCCATAGGGCTCTCTTGGTTGTGGTTAGGCATTTTTAAGATGTATGCTAAGTCCCATTAAACATCTTCTCGAGGCTACATTCTCGTTGGAGAAGATTCAATATCCATAGGAATCTTAATGTTCTGTAATCACATGCTCACTTTTACACGAGGGTGTTTATGAAGGTTAAGGATATGGGTATGTTCCACAAATTTCGTTCTAATGGAAATATTTGTACTTGATACAAAAACTCAATTTTCTCTGGTCAATATATTTGAATTATTTCTTGTTGTTTTTTCTCAATATCTCAATGGAGTCTTTTCAATGTTACTCTTCTTTTCTTTAGGACGAGTTCAACAAATTATGGCCATGTGTCTTAATCTCTTATGAGTTGGAACTTTCTATGGCCCACAATGGAATGATGTTCGTGTTGCACATTAATTGTGAGTGATGTGAGGGAAATGCACAACTATGTGATTGCTTGCTTTATGAATTAACAAACTTGAAGATTGCTCTATTTGTTGTCATCAAGGGATTAAAGGCTTAGAGTGTGCAATTTGAGGCTAAACACAATGAGGTTGACAAAGCCAAATATTGCCTCTATGTTGAAGCAATAAACATATATGATTTCTTTGTGAATGGGGGAGAGAATATAATTTGGTTCTCACCATTCATAGTGTAACATCCTAACTTCAATTCCTAGATTAATAATGTAGAAATGTGTATATGATGATGATTGAGAGCCAATATTGTACATTGAAGGAAAATAATAAGAAAAGACATCACAAATGCAAACAAAGAAGGATGAAAAATAAGGGGGGGCTATGATTCCAAAAGAGAGGAAAGAAAAGGCACTCAAAGGGCTAAAATAGGGCTAAAGACAAATAATGTTATTTTATCCCGTGTAAGTCTTTGAATTTATGTTATCCTAACTCATATAAACCTAGGGATGAGTTCCTTGGGGAGATATGTGGACTTCTTAGAAAGACATGTGGTTAAATGCAAGCATTCAAATTACAACCTATGATTTTTGGTTGTTGTAGAGAGTGTTAGCACTTGAAATTTCACCTCAGGCTGAGAAAGGTAAACCTCAAGGCAACATCAAACCACTTAGCCTCATAGCTAGCCCTACGGGGCAGGAGAGGGCTCTCTCCGGTCTATCTCGGTAAAGATCTTAAATTGGTGAGATGACCAATAGGGTAACACTGATTTTAGGCTAGTAAACTGATCAAAAGGGTTGATTTGGGGTTTTTAGGGTTTTTGGTGGCAAATTGAGGAGATGGCAATTTTGGGTGCGGGGATTGGACACAGTTTCTGCAGGGGGTTCTTTGGGGCGAGATAGGAGACAGTATTGATGCCTTAGATTGAGGTGAATGGATGATAAAGACAGGTGAGGAGCTAAGGAGAGCAAACAATAACTTTGAATTCTCCTTAAACAGTAGAAAACATTGAAATTAAACAAACTTAAAAGCAGAGCATGACAGTCATGAGTTCTACTTTAACACTTCATTTGCTTAATGTGCAGAAGGAAAAGAAAGGAAATGATTCACATAACACACTTACAAGTACATAGAGAAACACACCATCAATACATGTAACCACAAGAATCCCAAAAAGGACTGCAAAACCCTGGTCTTCCTTAGCCAAAAATTGCAGAGATACAGTGAATAATACAATGATAACTTCTCCCTCAAGAGTCCAACCATGAAAATGAGCAAGAAAGTACATAATATAGATCATCTAACATCTTTCCCTGCCTCTAGGGGTCGAGCTCATAATAGTTAAACCAAGGGATTTTGAGCTCAAAAACATGTTATTAGAAAGGATGCAAGGTCATTGGCTTCACTTCAATCCCATAGGGCTCTCTTGGTTGTGGTTAGGCATTTTTAAGATGTATGCTAAGTCCCATTAAACATCTTCTCGAGGCTACATTCTCGTTGGAGAAGATTCAATATCCATAGGAATCTTAATGTTCTGTAATCACATGCTCACTTTTACATGAGGGTGTTTATGAAGGTTAAGGATATGGGTATGTTCCACAAATTTCGTTCTAATGGAAATATTTGTGCTTGGTACAAAAATTCAAATTTCTCTGGTCAATATGTTTGAATTATTTCTTGTCGTTTTTTCTCAATATCTCAATGGAGTCTTTTCAACATTACTCTTCTTTTATTTAAGACGAGTTCAACAAATTATGGCCATGTGTCTCAATCTCTTATGAGTTGGAACTTTCTATGGCCCACAATGGAATGATGTTCGTGTTGCACATTAATTGTGAGTGATGTGAGGGAAATGCACAATTATGTGATTGCTTGCTTTATGAATTAACAAACTTGAAGATTGCTCTATTTGTTGTCATCAAGGGATTAAAGGCTTAGAGTGTGCAATTTGAGGCTAAACACAATGAGGTTGACAAAGCCAAATATTGCCTCTATGTTGAAGCAATAAACATATATGATTTCTTTGTGAATGGGGGAGAGAATATAATTTGGTTCTCACCATTCATAGTGTAACATCCTAACTTCAATTCCTAGATTAATAATGTAGAAATGTGTATATGATGATGATTGAGAGCCAATATTGTACATTGAAGGAAAATAATAAGAAAAGACACCACAAATGCAAACAAAGAAGGATGAAAAATAAGGGGGGCTATGATTCCAAAAGAGAGGAAAGAAAAGGCACTCAAAGGGCTAAAATAGGGCTAAAGACAAATAATGTTATTTTATCCCGTGTAAGTCTTTGAATTTATGTTATCCTAACTCATATAAACCTAGGGATGAGTTCCTTGGGGAGATATGTGGACTTCTTAGAAAGACATGTGGTTAAATGCAAGCATTCAAATTACAACCTATGATTTTTGGTTGTTGTAGAGAGTGTTAGCACTTGAAATTTCACCTCAGGCTGAGAAAGGTAAACCTCAAGGCAACATCAAACCACTTAGCCTCATAGCTAGCCCTACGGGGCAGGAGAGGGCTCTCTCCGGTCTATCTCGGTAAAGATCTTAAATTGGTGAGATGACCAATAGGGTAACACTGATTTTAGGCTAGTAAACTGATCAAAAGGGTTGATTTGGGGTTTTTAGGGTTTTTGGTGGCAAATTGAGGAGATGGCAATTTTGGGTGCGGGGATTGGACACAGTTTCTGCAGGGGGTTCTTTGGGGCGAGATAGGAGACAGTATTGATGCCTTAGATTGAGGTGAATGGATGAGAAAGACAGGTGAGGAGCTAAGGAGAGCAAACAATAACTTTGAATTCTCCTTAAACAGTAGAAAACATTGAAATTAAACAAACTTAAAAGCAGAGCATGGCAGTCATGAGTTCTACTTTAACACTTCATTTGCTTAATGTGCAGAAGGAAAAGAAAGGAAATGATTCACATAACACACTTACAAGTACATAGAGAAACACACCATCAATACATGTAACCACAAGAATCCCAAAAAGGACTGCAAAACCCTGGTCTTCCTTAGCCAAAAATTGCAGAGATACAGTGAATAATACAATGATAACTTCTCCCTCAAGAGTCCAACCATGAAAATGAGCAAGAAAGTACATAATATAGATCATCTAACATCTTTCCCTGCCTCTAGGGGTCGAGCTCACTATCCTAGGAGCTGTTTCAACCACTTCTAAACTAAGCACTGAAAACTAGGCAGTCCAAACAACTTGCCTCTATAAGCTAGGAAACCAATTCATTCATTTAATTTTCACCTATTTCATGAATGAATCTTGTAGAAGAGATATATAAGTGTAAAAGTGTCAAAAAATTACATTATTTACATCAAGGAGGATAACAATCCACTCCAAAAAGTCAAACATGGTCAAATCTGCGTTTTTCTGAGCTGTACAGTGAAATTTTGAGAAAATTGCCTGATAGGTCGCGCGCCTCTGCCTGACGGGTCGCGCGCCTTTGAGGGCACTTTTGGGGCACTTCCAGGTGTCCAAATTGGGCAAGATTAGGCTTGTTGGAAAGGTCTGTGAGTCGACTTTCCAACCCAACTAGAATTTCTGAATTTGGTGGTCATTTGCCCCTCCAAAATTGCAATCTCCCAAGACTGCTTTCTGTGTCTCAAAAATGTGGCAGAAAGTCATTTTTTGCTTGTTTTTTGACTTTCTGGAGGCCCAAAACTTCATAAAATCTCTTGGCAATGGATGAGCATATGTAACTTTTCATGACAAATTTGGAATTGCTGAGTTTTTGCAAAATGAAGTTGCCAAGAGAAAGGGTCGCGCGGGGGGTGAGACCCGTTAAAAGGACAAAACCTGTAAATTGCCTGAAAAAACCAAAATTGACCCAAAATGTTCAAAATTTCTTGGTATTTATGCTGTGGCTGAGCTATTTAGTGCCTTGCTCCTTCAAGGAAGCCTCGGCCAAGATGTGGAGGGGATCGGGCCTTTTTCTCCTTTTTTGTGCCTTGGCCAACCGCCTTTGGAACATCTTCATCTTCGCCTTGCACACGTGCATCCACGCCCAATAATGGTTCTTCATGTTTCTCAACAATTTCTTGTCTTGGTTGGCCTTAGCCAACAACCTCTCTAAGTGAGCATTGAGCCGGATAAGCATGGACTCTCGCTCAGCGGGCAATAGATCACCGGGTCTTCTTCTATTCAAGATGCGGTCTCCACGAATCCTCCACAACTCATCAAGAGCTTACTCATCCTCCAACTGCTTGTTGCGCTGCTCTAGATATGAGATTGTCCATTGTGCCCCCTCTAATCTCCTCTACAATGCATCATTTTCAGCTCTAAGGTGCTGAATGATCTCCTTTGACTCTCGGCTAGGAGAACTGACATCAAGATCAATAAGCTCTATATCTGGAACACCTGATGGTCCCTCATCAATCCTGGGCTATTTGCCCCTCTCTGATACCTGTGCTGCTGAAGAAAGCGAGGCCCCTTCCACCTGATGTGGAGATAACACTCGCTGAGCCGATGAAGAAGGCGAGACCCCTTCCACATGCTGTGGAGAAAGTACTCGCCGAGCTGCTGCAAATAAGGCCCTTTGGCCTCTCTGATAAGTGACCAATGGTGAGGAGCTGACATGTCTAGTCACGGGGATGTCATGCTGCTGTTGAGCCTCAAACCTGCACTCATTTACCCATCCTCCCAATAGCCTTTTCCTACTCATTTCCTTCTTTTGTCATCATTTCCTTCATCAACTTGTTCAATTCATTGCATTATAGGGCTTTTTAACATGATTTGCTAATTGTGCTAATGATTGACTGTTGGTTTAGATTTTTGGTTCAAATGCTGCAATTCCGCAGCTTATACAGGGTTTCCGCAGCCGATCCCAGATTCCGCAGCCATTTTCTTATTTGCTATGCTCCAGGTGTCCTCCAAGGGAAAGAGCCACATGGGCAAGTTTGTATGACTGTGTACATGGTGCGCGTGCTGTCAGCTCAGCCAAACTGGTCGTCTACACCCCTGGTCAACGCGGAGGTAACTCTGGTCAAACGGAAAGGTTGCAAACGGTGGCACGGCTCTGCATGTTCAGGTGAAGCACGGAACGCACAGCTGGCCTCTTCTTTAGCCACGAAGACTGTAGGGGACAAGAATCCAACAACGGATTTATCAACCACGATGACCGTTTCCTAAATCCGTGCACGGTGCTGCTGAACGTGTCTTTTGCACAGCTGTTAGTTAGCTTAGTTTACGCACAGAACAGTTTGTGTTTCTGCTATAAATAAAGCATTTCCACACGCTGATTAGTTAGCTTTTAAGTTAGTCTTTTGCTGTTGTTATTCAGTTTGTAAAACTCTGTTTCAAGACTATTTTACACAGCGTTTACGCTCCCCACTGTATTTTATTATGTGCTGATTTAATACCAAGAAGACAGTTCTGTTCTTACCTGCGTAGCTGATCTTTTTAATTGGTTGAAGTGGATGGAGGGCCCCTGTCTGCTACAACCATTGTACAGTAGCTTTTAAATTTATTTTCTTGCATTTCTTTTTTTCTAATTTCCCATGTATATTAATGTACAGTTTGATTTCTGCAATTTTGATTTCTTTTGACATGTATATTATTGTACAGTTTGAATTATGCTGCTTTACATTTCTGTACTTTTCATGACTGATCAGTGTGTGTTTTTACAGCTTTATTAGGAGCCCGGGACAGTGTGCTTTTCCTTCTTTTTATCACTAGTGGCATTTGAAGTTGTCTTATCTGAACTGCTGACTTTTGCTTTGATTTTCATTAGTTTCCTTGCTTAGTTAGTTTCCTTGCTTAGTTTACTTTATCAAGTTTTGTCAAGTTGCTAATCTCTTGATGGTTCTTTTTATCATAATTCACTAACTTTTATGGGACCAAAACATCATTTAATTGCAGCTTGGTTTATTTAGTTTTAGACTCATATTGCTAATTCACTCCTAACTCTTTTTCACATGATCAATTTAACTAGAAGCAGAATGTTAAGGGAGAATTAAGTAGTGTGATTTGTCACTTAATTTTTGCATTGCTTTAAATTCAATAGAGGAGTTAGAGTAGTGTTCTTGCTTTCAATTGAGTTAATGTAGATGTCATTTTCATTCTTATCAGCAGTAAAGGTATTGGACTAGTGCCATTGGTCTTTTTGTTTGATGCTTTACTTTCATTTGAAGCTTTAATTTCATTCCAAGTTATTGTTCAAGTTTTCTCTTTAAATTTCAAGAAGCATTTAGAAATCGCCACATACACACACATTCACTCACTTGTTTATAACTTCATCACATCACATTAGGAAGATAAGTCAAACATGAACTAAAAACGACAAAAAGAACTAGGAAAGGTTACTTAAGTATATATTGTACACTTCACTTCATCAGCTTACGAGCCCCGGGTTGACAATTTATGATAGCAATTTAGCCAACACTAAATTGACCAAACAGCTGCTGTGATGGTCCTCCCTCCTCGTGAATAACCTCAGGATGTGGCGGTGGTGGTGCTGTGAAAAGCTCACGAGAGATAAACTCCTCCCATGAGATGCCCTGCTGAGCCAACTGATGTAAGACCACAAGCTGAATCAAACCATAATGGTAGAGGCTCCTATACTGCTGTGCCGGGCTCTTCCGCTGCATCACGGGCACCATCCTCTCAATGTTCTGGCAGAAGAAAACAGGGATGTTCATCATCCGTACCCGTGTGAAATGCATCAATAGGCGAATATGGTACGAATATACCTGTGAAAATCTGCCCTCACAGGTAAAATAGAGCATGATGAGCCTCATCATGGGAGCATACTCACTCCTGAGAAATCTGAAGGGAAACACACCTGTCAAGTGTCTCATGAGTGCTGGTCTAACGAAAGGCTCAAAATGAACACTGTCCAACACCTTGCGCTTATTCCATACCTCTCCGACATTAGGTATCCTTGTGGCCTGTACGATCATCTCGGGTGTCAGTGTAAAGTCCACCCCGACAAGGTTGACATGTCCATCCTGCAAATGTAAAACAAATAGGCGAGCCAACTCTCTGTGATGCTGAATCCGAGAGATCCTCTCGCAAAACTCATAACAAGACATATACCGGAAACATGAGACTGCCATAGGACAAGCCTGTAAATCTGTCAAAGAAGTGGGCTCCTCTCTCTTATGATGACCACCCTTTCCACCCTTATGATGCCTCCTCTGTACCTTAAACTCTGAAGTTGATGCCTGGTCATCACTTTTCTCGTAATTGGTTTCGGTTTCTGACATTGTTTAAGGAGCAAAGTGGCTGAAATGTACTGCTGTTTCTGCTTGGTAAAATGCTGATTAAAATGTTGTTTCAAGGGGAGAAGGAGCACGAGGGGAATGTTAGGGGAGGGACACTTTAAAGGGAAAATGGGAATAAATATATAAAACAGGGATTTTGGGAAAAATCATTGCATATGCATCATTATATAAATTTGTTTACATGGGTATTATGAGAGGTAGGATTAGGGCTTGATTTTTATTTTTTATTTTTTAGGGAAGAGGGGTAGGGTTTAGTTTTTCTTTACAAATTTAAAAGGGAAATTTACATAGGAAGACAAGGAAAATGAAATGGGAAATGGGGAAAAAATGATTACAAGGGAATACCTTAAAACAACATAAAACCCTAGCCATTTTTACAATTTTAAACCACAGCCACATGGAGCTTTTCTCTTGCAAATATAGATCTTTAAAAATGCAATCACGATTTCCTTTGACCATAACAAGCAACAATTTTTAAGTTGGAGGGCCTACCTTAGGCAATTCGGCGATTTTGGTGGTTCCTTGGATGAATTTGCAGGCAGTTTGAAAAGGAGGGCGCTGACGGGTCGCACGCCACTGACGGGTCGCGCCCGTTAAAAAATTGCACTGTCGGAGGGCGCTCAACGGGTCGCGCGCCTGGTCTGACGGGTCGCGCGCCTGTCCAGCTCTCAACTTCGGCCAATTTCTCACCCAATCTCTCTTGCAAGTGACTTAGATGCATAATGAGGGTCTATGGAGGGAGATTGGGCTCTTATAACTTTGATTTGAATTAATTTCATGCCCAAACCCACTTTATAATGTTTTTCTTTGACACTTTATAAATTTGACTTTTTTGGTTTCCTTTGTCTTGAAATTGACTAATTTGATGTTTTTGCTCGATACTTTTGCAGGGATAACATCTGAGGGATCTTGGCAAGGGAGCCAGGGTTACATGCTGTCCTTTGAAGCCTTTTGAAATTTTACCATTTTTTACAAAATTTTTAAAAAATGACCTTGGCTTTAAAAACAGGGTTTTTAAATCCAAGGTGAAATTTAACTGTACAAGATAGAAATTTTCGAAGAAACACTTTGAAAAACATCCCTCTTGCTTGCTGGGCACCTCTTGACCTTCAGAGACAATGACCTTGAAGACAAACTTGACCAAAACCCTAGACCTAGAATTTGACTTCAAGACAAGACAAGTAAGTTTGAAAGAGTCTAAGGACTGAAACAACCTTGATCCAACAATGCCAAGAGGGGGACAAAGGCACCAACTCCTCCATCAGGGTTATGGCATGCCAAATGGAATGCAAAGAATGACACTGATGAGACACCTACTTATGCAAATGCAAAGAGCTTTGATCGCTGATGGAGGGCTACTAGACCGACTCTAACATTGGCTCCAATGGGGATGGTAGCTCCGTGGAGGTACCAAGAACCTTAGACCTCTGGGAGAGCAGACCAGTGCTTTATCATCATTGGGCAATGGAGTCAATATTTACACATGTGACCCAAAGTTGGACAACTTTATTGACTTTGACAATTGACTGAAATTTGAACTAACTTTGACACAAACCAACTCACTTTATGCAGAAAAAAGACTGAATAAAACAACCTGAAAAACTCACACCAACTAATCACCATCTTCAGAAATATAACCTTCACCGCGGGCCCCAGACTAAATATAGAAGATCAGTTCACACTTGCTGCAGAATGAAAGTAAAATGGTAATTACAATGAGAGTTATTAGAGCAGAAAATGCTCAAGCATGATACCTTTTAAGCAGCCGGCCATTTACCGACCCACCGAGACAATCATCACCGTTCATTTCTTTGAGAAGAAAGGCATTTGGGCCACGGTATGCTGCAATTTTGTAGGGACCTTTCCACAAGTTGTCGAATTTTCCATGTTTCCCTTTGTCTTCATTTCGGGCATCCCATCTCAAAACAACATCATCTATCTGAAAATCATCTGGTTTAGCCTTTTTGTCATAGATTTTCCTTATGCGCTCCTGCAACTTAAGGGAATTTTGAAGAACCTCCTCTCATGTCTGCTGTAAATGAATCATTTGACTAATCCGCCATTGCATAGGAGCCTCCTCGCCACCAGCTTCTTGAAGCAACTTTTCTACCGGAATACTAAGAGAAGTAGGAAACACTGCATCTGTCCCGTAAACCAGTTCAAAGGGTGACATACCAATTGACTTCTTTTGACTTACCCGATCAGCCCATAATGCATTTACTAACTTTTTGTGCCAGCTCTTCTTATTGATTTCCAGCAATTTCTTTATGATGTTCACTAGAGATTTGTTCGAAGATTCGGCCAACCCATTTCCTTGCAGATGGTAGGCAGTCAAATGCCTTAAGATGATGTTATATTTGTAGCAAAAATCAACCATTTTCTTCGACTTAAAGGCTGCTGCATTATCTGTAATCAACTTATGTGGACAGCCGAAACGTGACAATATGTTATTCTCAAGAAAAGAAATAATTACCGAGTCCGTGGCCTGCCGAGTGGGAATGGCTTCAATCCACTTCGTGAAGTAATCTGTGGCGGTTAAGATCCATCGATGCTACCCGGAAGATGCTGGGTGGATTTCGCCAATAAAATCCAAGCCCCATTGCTGAAATGGTGCGCTGATTTCAATGGGCTTGAGAGGCAACGGCTGTAATTTCTGCTTTCCTTGAAAAATTTGACATTCGTGACAACTCTTAACTGCTTTATATACATCAGAAAATAAAGAAGGCCAATAGAAACCAGCTCTTAAGATCTTATTAGCCGTGGTCTTCCAAAACAAGTGACCCCCACAGTCACCTTTATGAAAATCCTCTACTGCTGTCTTAGCTTCATCTTCGACTAAACAATTCAGCAATATGCCACCGGGGTCTTTCCAATAAAGTGCAGATTTAATGATACAAAATTTGGCAGCCTTTAACTTCAATGTTCTAGCTTTGTTTCTAGGCATCCCAGGGGGTGAAAACAAATTTTGAAGCACATATACAATATCAGCATACCAAGGAGAGGAAACAAAGATATCTGATACCTGTAGGGCTGAATTCTCTTTGTCTTCATCGGATAAGGCAGCAATCAAATTGATGTCTAAGACATGAAGATTTGTTTCAGCCATCAACTTAGCAAGACCTTGACCCTTGATCAACTTGGTAGGCTTAATTTCCACATCATACTCTAATAGTGCCGCGATCCACTTACCCCTTCTTCCTTCCGGTTCCGCTTGTACCAAAACATCCTTAACAGCTGCATTGGGAACATATGCCAAAATATGAGAATTCAGTATGTATACCCGGAAATCTTTCAAAGCTTTTACTAGCACCAATGCTTGCTTTTCGATGATATTATAATTCAGCGCTCCGTCCCTTATGATGTGGCTAAAAAACGCTATGGGCTTCTCAACTCCATCTCTCCTTTGCATCAACACGGCTGCCAACGTATGCTCAGAAGCAAATGAAAATAAAATAAAATCTTGTGTATAATCCGGGTTGATCAAAGTTGGGGCTGAAGATAAAATTAACTTTACCAAGTTGAAAGACTTTACCGCCTCTTCGGTCCATTTGAGCTCGCTGTACTTTTTGAGCATGTTGGTTATTTCTCTAAGATGTTCGGCAAGATTGGGAATAAAGAGACGCAGAAAATTCAATTTGCCATTGAAGGACTGAACCTCCTTCTTGCTTCGGGGCTGCTCTAATTGCTGAATTGCTTCCACCCATGCAGGATCGATACGAATGCCATCTTTAGAAATAATATGGCCTAGCAGCTTGCCTTCGCTCATAGCAAAAAGGCTCTTCTTCGAATCCAACGAGATACCATACTTTCTGCACTTTTGGAACACCTTAGTCAAATGAAACAAATTCTCTTCATCAGATTTAGAAAACACAGTCAAATCATCAAGATAAACGACCAAAAAGACATCTTTCTCATTAGCAAAGGCCATGTCCATTGCCCGCTGAAATGTGGCACCAGCGTTCTTCAATCCAAACGGCATCTTGGCATAATGAAATGTCCCCCACGGAGTAGTGAATGCTGTCTTGTCTCGGTCATCTTCATGTACCAAAATCTGATTATACCCGGAATAACCATCAAGCAATGAAATCCTTGATGCCCCAACTACCCGCTGCAATATATGATCCATTTTGGGCAGCGGATAATTGTCCTTTAGCGATACCTTATTCAGATTTCTGAAGTCTATACACAAGCGAATCTCGCCGGTCTTCTTTCTCACGGGCACCAAGTTGGAAATCCAATCAGAAAATCGGATTGGCACTATGATTCCAGACTTATATAACCTGTTGACTTCCTTCTCGATCAATGGCAGCAACTTAGGATTAATTCTTCTCAACTTTTGAGTTTTCAAATCTGAATAGTCCCATGCGAAAACATTAGAAAATGAAGACAACAATCTGATATATTCTTTCTTTACCTTGGGCGACAATGCTTTTGATAGCTTCACCATCTTTGGATTCTCAGCTGTCCCGAGATTCACTTCTTCGACACCTTCTTCTGTTGGCCTCAAAGTTGGCTTGCGGGCCACATCATCTTGATCGAACAATTCTTCCAAAGGAATTAATCCTTTAGGAATGTAATTGTCTTTAAGCTGCAACACATCCATCTGATTTACTCCTTCAGCTTCCGTGTCTATTGAGATGTGTTTGGTCAATTTAGTGATGTCTAAATTGCAACTTTTAAATGTCAACCCGGGGCTCGTAAGCTGATGAAGTGAGGTGTACTATATGTACTTAGATAACCTTTTCTTAATCTTTTGTCGTTTTTATCTTTTTAGTTTGTTTTTGATTTATCTTTCCTAATGTGATGTGATGGAGATGTAATCAAGCGAGTGAATGTGCGTGTTTGTGGTGACTTCTCAATGATTTCTTGAAACTTAAAGAGTATTCTAAAGAAAGCTTGAACAATAACTGAAATGAAATCAAAGCTTTAAAGGAAAGTAAAGGCATCAAATAAAAGACCAATGGCATCGGCCCAGTACCTCTACTGCTGATGAAAATGAAAATGAAAATGACATCTACATTAACTTAATTAAAAACAAGAACAACTACTTTAACTCTTCAATTAAATCTTAAGCAATGTAAAATCTAGGTGACAAATCACACCACTTAATTTTCCCTTAACCTTTCTGCCTTCAGCTG
This sequence comes from Pinus tabuliformis, assembly GCA_031772625.1. NCBI lineage: Eukaryota > Viridiplantae > Streptophyta > Pinopsida > Pinales > Pinaceae > Pinus > Pinus tabuliformis. The sequence goes on along the minus strand of CM062808.1, from coordinate 372,601,471 downwards.
GGTTGATCATGTAAGAAAGAGTTATGAGCAAGTTAGCAATGTGAGTCTTAAAACAAAATAAACCAAGCTGCACTAAGTGATATTTTGGCTCCACTAAAGTTAGTTGATTATGACAAAAAGAGCCATCAAAAGATGAACAACTTGATAAGCTATGAGCAGAAAGTAAAGTGCAAACTAAAGCAATGATATTGATGAAAATCAAAAATAAAGATCAGCAGTCTAGATAAGACGATCACAAATGCCACTAGTTGTAAAAAGAGAAGAAAGAAAACTGTCTCGGGCTCCTAAGAAATCTGCAAAAACACACTGATCAGTCATGAACAAAAGTGCAGAAATGTAAATCAGCATAATTCAAAGTTTATGTACACTAATATACATGTTGAAAAATAAAATGCAGCAATTCATAAAGGAAACTGTACATTAATATACATGAAAATCAGAAAAAGAAATGCAGGAAAATAAAGTAAAGACTACTGTACAGTGGCTGTAGCAGACTACTTCAGCCAATCCAAAAGATCAGTTACACGCTTAGAAACAGAACGGTCTTCTCATGTATTAACAGCACATATAAAAATACAGTGGGGAGCTTACAAAATGCTTATAACAATAGGTCTCAACAGAGTTTACAACTGATTAGAAAGACTAAAAAGACTAACTATCCAGCGTTTAGAGATGCTTTATTTATAGCAGAGAAAGCAAACTAACTTAACGCAAACTGGGCTATTCTATCAGCTGTGTAAAAACACGTAATCTGGCACTGTCCTCGGATTTAGGCAACGGTCGTTATGGGCTATCAATCTTTTGTTGGATTCTTGTTTCCCATGGTCCTCGTGGCTGAGGAAGAGGCCAGCTGTTCTTTACGTGCTCCAAACCGAACACGCAGAGCCGTGCCACCGCCAATGACTTCTGTTTGACCGTTTTTGCTTCCTCGTTGACCACAGGTTTATATGACCAGTTTGGGTGAGCTGGAAGGACACACACCATGCCCTTGGTTCCACGAACTTGCCCATGTGGCTCTTCTACCCGGAGGACACCTGGAACATAGCATTTAAGAAAACAGCTGCGGAATCCGGGGTTGGCTGCGGAAACCGGGATCAGCTGCAGAAACCCTGTGTGAGCTGCGGAAACGCAGCACTTTGTACCAAAATTCTAAACCAACAACAGTCATTAGTCATAATTAGCAAATCATGTAAAAAGTCCTATAATACAATGATTTGAGCAATTTGATGAAGGAAATGAGTGGCAAAAGAAGGAAAGGAGTAGGAAAAGGAGGCTGAGAGGATGTGTGAAGAAGTGCAGGTTTGAGGCTCAACAAGATGTCTTCAAATTTACCCTCAATTTGCAGAAAATCTTTGATTTCTTCGTCATCTTGGAAAACTTGCCAACACCTTTGATTATCTGGAACTGTAGGACGATGCTTCACATATATCTCAAACTTATTGCTGGAATTCATGGGTATTTTCAGATTACTCGCTGCCTTAGCCAATGCATCCGCAACACCATTTTGAATCCGGGGCACACATGTCAAAGTATGTTCTGAAAACAGTTTTAAGATATCTAGGACAACATTCCGATATGCTCGCATACGAGGATGTTTGGCCTGAAATTCACCTTTCACTTGCTTGATAACCAACTCGGAGTCGCCATATACCGCTATCTTCTTTGCCTTCAACTTCCGAAGGATTTTCAGACCAGCAATAAGAGCCTCGTATTCTGCCTCATTATTTGAACAATCAAATGCCAATTTATATGAACATACCCTTACCTTACTTGAAACTTGGTTTTGGACTGAAAATGGGCTTCGAATCCACATACCTATACCAGCACCATCGCTGCCCACCGCACCATCAAAATCCATGGTCCAAAGACCATCCTCATCGTCTTCTAAGTGCTGAAAATGTGATGTCGATGCATTCTCTATTTGCTGCCCATTTATTTCAGCTGTTGGCTTTATGATAGCAGACCTTTCTTCACTTTCCTTTCTCAAAACTTCTCTAAAATTATCTGTAATAGCTGGTATATCTTCTACTTGAACTAACTGACTATCTATCTCATTGAAATTATCCGCAAACAAAACAAAAGATTCTAAATCTGTTTGTACATAATTTACAGGATGATTGACGGGCTTTTCCTTACTAGTGATCATGTATTTCATCTTTTGTTCCCGATACAATTTCCTCATCTGACCAAAAACGAGAATTGTAGCATAGGAAAAATCGAGCTGAAGTGTACCTTTGAGCTTGGCTCCCCATGACCTCGAAAGCAACATGCCAAATTGCGGAGGAATATCCGCCACCACCACGTCCATCAAAACATTCTTTGCTGGGATTTGATCTAGACTCACCACCAAGTCCTTGATCAAACCAATACATTTCACCTGGCTGGAATCAAACGAATACAAATCATGATACTTCCTTGTGATGTCAAGTCCCAGCTTCTCCATAATCGCTTTGGGCATCAAATTATGTGAAGCTCCCGAATCAAACATGGCATTGTGTAGCACATACTCATGTAATCGCAAACTGATATAGAACGGAGGAACATCACTCTCGGGAGACTCACCATTTAAAGCGGGCCCAAAGATCAGCTCAGGCTGATCATCTTCTACATTCACCGTGTCTAGCATTGGATCGAAATTCAGCATCTTGGAGATTTGGCCTCGGTAAGTGCTATTCTTCATGATTTCCGTCAAGGGAATAGACACCTTCAACTTTGCAATCTCATTCTCCAAACTGAAAGCTGAAATCTTCTCACCTTCTTTGGCCGGATTATCTCTTTTTTCACCTCTATCTCTTGGTGCGTTTGATGGCTGGTCTATTTTGCTTGCTGATAATGATTGGCCTGCTGGAGGGTCGCTTATTTCTTTCCCTTTTTTCTGCGGGACAACATAACCATTCTTTGCCGAAGCTTCTGTTCTCTTTTGGATGGGATTTATGGGAACTACTCGGTTTCTCAATTGCCTTTGCTGACCTTGCTGCGCTGATAAAGCATGCAAATACCCTCTTTGATACTCTTCGGATTCTTCTTGAAGTGCTGCATCGTTTGACAAAATATAATGCTCATCTTGGGGAATGATGGAATTACTCACCAACTCTTCCTCTTCTGTAATATAAGTGGGCAGATCATCAGGAGTGAAGAAGTGATTTTCCTCTCCAACATTATCACCTTCATCCTCTGATTCTTGGCTAACGAAATTCTACTGAAAAGGAGGTTTCATTTGCTGCTGAACTGCTGCCTCTTGTGCCTTTGTTTCACGCTGCTTGACTCTATATTGTTGCTGCTGTGCACCTGGGAAATTAGGATTACGGATCTGCGTTTCCGGCTTGTTAAGACGAACATTTTCAAGTGCCTTTTTAATCTGCTCAACATCACGAAGAAGCTGATTTGAAGTGGATGCTTCCTCTTTGATTGTGACTCGCTTTTCGGCCTTCATTCTTGCCCTTTTATCATTTAAGTTTGCCTCAACACTGACAGCAATTTTCTGCATATCCTCCAAGGTAGGAGGATCTCTGTCTCTCAATGAGTAGGCCATCTCCGGATCAAAGCCATCCGGGAACTTAAGAAGTGCTGATTTTCTTGACGGCTTCAAATCATCGGGAATAGCATTATAAACTGTATTGAATCTGATTATGTAATCTTGAACGGACTCACCCGGATTACGCTTGAGGTTGTTGTATTCGGCATTAATCTGAAGCGGATCCTTTCTGATTTCCCATCGATCTAAAAACTGATTCTGAAGTGCTTCCAAGGTGGCAATGCTTCCGGCTGTCAACCCTCTGAACCACTTTCTAACTTCCCCTCCAAATGTTTGGACGAACAACCACATAGTAACATCTTCTTCATCTATCTCATATAGATCGAAGAAAGTTGTCATTTTGTCAATATGTTGTTGAGAAGAAATACTTTGTGGAGTACCATCAAACATGGGGATTTTACTTTAATATTCGGCTGGCATATCATGAAGATTTTGGGGAAGAGCAAGTGGGGCAAACCGGGCAACCATTGCTTTAGGAGGGGGAGTAGGATGAGTATGAGGAGGAGGAGCTGTGATAGCAGGGATTATAATAAGAGGAGCTGTAGTTTGTGGAGTTAGGGGAGTCGGAGGGGTAGGAGGAGTAGGAGGGGTATGGGATGTAGAAGGAGAACCGACTGTGGATTCGGGATAGGTGATTATAGGCGAAACTGAAACATAAGGGGGATAAGATTCTTCGTGAGCCGTGATAGTGGATCCAATATGATCAGAGATATTCTCAACAAAATCAGCAAGGGTAGTAGCTTGAATATGTGTCTGGAGATGTCTCAAAATGAAATTTTCGACCAACTTGTTGTGTCTCTCAAATTCAATGACAGCTGCAAAATCAGGGTCAAGGACTAGAGAATCGAGCGCACTTTCGGACTTGGCTTTAAACAGGGGCAACTCAAAGCTTTCGTCAAAGTCTAGATCTTCAAAATACTTGATAATAGCTGGAGATGAATGAGATTTGAAAATGGGTCTAGGATCTGTAGCCAGCTTGTTTTTCTCAAAAAGACTAGGAAAGAAAAACCATTCAGCCTGTGAAAACTCTCAACCTATCATCCACGGCTCAGAGTTAATAATTATACCGGGATAAAGTGCCAATGAAGCGCTATGTTCACAAGCTCACGGAGATTGACTGAAGCAGCGTTTATCTACTAACGCTGATGTAAAACAAGAGCGTTTTCGAAGGCTACCTGGCGTATCTTCAGGCTCCGTCTAAGACTTATGAAATAACACGTCAATGAGCAAACGATTAGTTTGTTCTCCCCAGTATGGTCGCCAGTATGTTAGCACTTGAAATTTCACCTCAGGCTGAGAAAGGTAAACCTCAAGGCAACATCAAACCACTTAGCCTCGTAGCTAGCCCTACGGGGCAGGAGAGGGCTCTCTCCGGTCTATCTCGGTAAAAATCTTCAATTGGTGAGATGACCAATAGGGTAACACCGATTTTAGGCTAGTAAACTGATCAAAAGGGTTGATTTGGGGTTTTTAGGGTTTTTGGTGGCAAATTGAGGAGATGGCAATTTTGGGTGCGGGGATTGGACACAGTTTCTGCAGGGGGTTCTTTGGGGCGAGATAGGAGACAATATTGATGCCTTAGATTGAGGTGAATGGATGAGAAAGACAGGTGAGGAGCTAAGGAGAGCAAACAATAACTTTGAATTCTCCTTAAACAGTAGAAAACATTGAAATTAAACAAACTTAAAAGCATAGCATGACAGTCATGAGTTCTACTTTAACACTTCATTTGCTTAATGTGCAGAAGGAAAAGAAAGGAAATGATTCACATAATACACTTACAAGTACATAGAGAAACACACCATCAATACATGTAACCACAAGAATCCCAAAAAGGACTGCAAAACCCTGGTCTTCCTTAGCCAAAAATTGCAGAGATACAGTGAATAATACAATGATAGCTTCTCCCTCAAGAGTCCAACCATGAAATTGAGCAAGAAAGTACATAATATAGATCATCTAACATCTTTCCCTACCTTTAGGGGTCGAGCTCACTATCCTAGGAGCTGTTTCAACCACTTCTAAACTAAGCACTGAAAACTAGGCAGTCCAAACAACTTGCCTCTATAAGCTAGGAAACCAATTCATTCATTTAATTTTCACCTATTTCATGAATGAATCTTCTAGAAGAGATACATAAGTGTAAAAGTGTCAAAAAATTACATTATTTACATCAAGGAGGATAACAATCCACTCCAAAAAGTCAAAAATGGTCAAATCTGCGTTTTTCTGCGCTGTACAGTGCAATTTTGAGAAAATTGCCTGATAGGTCGCGCGCCTCTGCCTGACGGGTCGCGCGCCTTTGAGGGCACTTTTGGGGCACTTCCATGTGTCCAAATTGGGCAAGATTAGGCTTGTTGGAAAGGTCTGTGAGTCGACTTTCCAACCCAACTAGAATTTCTGAATTTGGTGGTCATTTGCCCCTCCAAAATTTCAATCTCCCAAGACTACTTTCTGTGTCTCAAGAATGTGGCAGAAAGTCATTTTTTGCTTGTTTTTTGACTTTCTGGAGGCCCAAAACTTCATAAAATCTCTTGGCAATGGATGAGCATATGTAACTTTTCATGACAAATCTGGAAATGCTGAGTTTTTGCAAAATGAAGTTGCCAAGAGAAAGGGTCGCGCGGGGGGTGAGACCCGTTAAAAGGACAAAACCTGTAAATTGCCTGAAAAAACCAAAATTGACCCAAAATGTTCAATATTTCTTGGTATTTGTGCTGTGGCTGAGCTATTTAGTGCCTTGCTCCTTCAAGGAAGCCTCGGCCGAGATGTGGAGGGGATCGGGCCTTTTTCTCCTTTTTTGTGCCTTGGCCAACCGCCTTTGGAACATCTTCATCTTCGCCTTGCACACGTGCATCCTCGCCCAATAATGGTTCTTCATGTTTCTCAACAATTTCTTGTCTTGGTTGGCCTTAGCCAACAGCCTCTCCAAGTGAGCATTGAGCCGGATAAGCATGGACTCTCGCTCAGCGGGCAATAGATCACCGGGTCTTCTTCTATTCAAGATGCGGTCTCCACGAATCCTCCACAACTCATCAAGAGCTTGCTCATCCTCCAACTGCTTGTTGCGCTGCTCTAGATATGAGATTGTCCATTGTGCCCCCTCTAATCTCCTCTGCAATGCATCATTTTCAGCTCTAAGGTGCTGAATGATCTCCTTTGACTCTCGGCTAGGAGAACTGACATCAAGATCAATAAGCTCTATATCTGGAACACCTGATGGTCCCTCATCAATCCTGGGCTATTTTCCCCTCTCTGATACCTGTGCTGCTGAAGAAAGCGAGGCCCCTTCCACCTGATGTGGAGATAACACTCGCTGAGCCGATGAAGAAGGCGAGACCCCTTCCACATGCTGTGGAGAAAGTACTCGCCGAGCTGCTGCAAATAAGGCCCTTTGGCCTCTCTGATAAGTGACCAATGGTGAGGAGCTGACATGTCTAGTCACGGGGATGTCATGCTGCTGTGATGGTCCTCCCTCCTCGTGAATAACCTCAGGATGTGGCGGTGGTGGTGCTGTGAAAAGCTCACGAGAGATAAACTCCTCCCATGAGATGCCCTGCTGAGCCAACCGATGTAAGACCACAAGCTGAATCAAACCATAATGGTAGAGGCTCCTATACTACTGTGCCGGGCTCTTCCGCTGCATCACGGGCACCATCCTCTCAATGTTATGGCAGAAGAAAACAGAGATGTTCATCATCCATACCCGTGTGAAATGCATCAATAGGCGAATATGGTACGAATATACCTGTGAAAATCTGCCCTCACAGGTAAAATAGAGCATGATGAGCCTCATCATGGGAGCATACTCACTCCTGAGAAATCTGAAGGGAAACACACCTGTCAAGTGTCTCATGAGTGCTGGTCTAACGAAAGGCTCAAAATGAACACTGTCCAACACCTTGCACTTATTCCATACCTCTCCGACATTAGGTATCCCTGTGGCCTGTGCAATCATCTCGGGTGTCAGTGTAAATTCCACCCCGGCAAGGTTGACATGTCCATCCTGCAAATGTAAAAAAAATAGGCGAGCCAACTCTCTGTGATGCTGAATCCGAGAGATCCTCTCGCAAAACTCATAACAAGACATATACCGGAAACATGAGACTGCCATAGGACAAGCCTGTAAATCTGTCAAAGAAGTGGGCTCCTCTCTCTTATGATGACCACCCTTTCCACCCTTATGAGGCCTCCTCTGTACCTCAAACTCTGAAGCTGATGCCTGGTCATCACTTTGCTCATAATTGGTTTCGGTTTCTGACATTGTTTAAGGAGCAAAGTGGCTGAAATGTACTACTGTTTCTGCTTGGTAAAATGCTGATTAAAATGCTGTTTCAAGGGGACAAGGAGCACGAGGGGAATGTTAGGGGAGGGACACTTTAAAGGGAAAATGGGAATAAATATATAAAATAGGGATTTTGGGAAAAATCATTGCAAAATCATTGCATATGCATCATTATATAAATTTGTTTACATGGGTATTATGAGAGGTAGGATTAGGGCTTGATTTTATTTTTTATTTTTTAGGGAAGAGGGGTAGGGTTTAGTTTTTCTTTACAAATTTAAAAGGGAAATTTACATAGGAAGACAAGGAAAATGAAATGGGAAATGGGGAAAAAATGATTACAAGGGAATACCTTAAAACAACATAAAACCCTAGCCATTTTTACAATTTTAAACCACAGCCACATGGAGCTTTTCTCTTGCAAATATAGATCTTTAAAAATGCAATCACGATTTCCTTTGACCATAACAAGCAACAATTTTTAAGTTGGAGGGCCTACCTTAGGCAATTCGGTGATTTTGGTGGTTCCTTGGATGAATTTGTAGGCAGTTTGAAAAGGAGGGCGCTGACGGGTCGCGCGCCACTGACGGGTCACGCCCGTTAAAAAATTGCACTGTCGGAGGGCGCTCAACGGGTCGCGCGCCTCTGACGGGTCGCGCGCCTGGTCTGACGGGTCGCGCGCCTGTCCAGCTCTCAACTTCGGCCAATTTCTCACCCAATCTCTCTTGCAAGTGATTTAGATGCACAATGAGGGTCTATGGAGGGAGATTGGGCTCTTATAACTTTGATTTGAATTAATTTCATGCCCAAACCCACTTTATAATGTTTTTCTTTGACACTTTATAAATTTGACTTTTTTGGTTTCCTTTGTCCTGAAATTGACTAATTTGATGTTTTTGCTCGATACTTTTGCAGGGATAACATCTGAGGGATCTTGGCAAGGGAGCCAAGGTTACATGCTGTCCTTTGAAGCCTTTTGAAATTTTACCATTTTTTACAAAATTTTTAAAAAATGACCTTGGCTTTAAAAACAGGGTTTTTAAATCCAAGGTGAAATTTAACTGTACAAGATAGAAATTTTCGAAGAAACACTTTGAAAAACATCCCTCTGGCTTGCTGGGCACCTCTTGACCTTCAGAGACAATGACCTTGAAGACAAACTTGACCAAAACCCTAGACCTAGAATTTGACTTCAAGACAAGACAAGTAAGTTTGAAAGAGTCTAAGGACTGAAACAGCCTTGATCCAACAATGCCAAGAGGGGGACAAAGGCACCAGCTCCTCCATCAGGGTTATGGCATGCCAAATGGAATGAAAAGAATGACACTGATGAGACACCTACTTATGCAAATGCAAAGAGCTTTGATCGCTGATGGAGGGCTACTAGACCGACTCTAACAGAGAGAATTGTTAATTGTTATTACCGAATGATGTTTGAGAGTCTAGGTTGTCATACTATGATTGTAACAAAATGATGGGCATTCTTGTTTTGAATACCATGTAGGAATCATGCCCATGTACATGATGAATTATTTCCATTGAAATAAATTATTAGTAACTGAGAATCCTTGGAGTTCCCAACAAAGAAATTTCCTAGCCATTTTATGTTGGAGCATAGGAAGGAAGTGGGACAACCCAAGGGATTACATGGAAAAGAGGGATCCTACTCCTTAGGTTGTGAAAATTTATGGAGAAAGAGAGCTATTGGGTTAGGATTGTTATGAGAGTTACCCAATTATGATAATTAGGAAATTGGACTACGTGAAAGGATTAAAGCCAACCATAGTGTAGTGCCCTGTTCTAGTTGACTAGCTTTACAATATCTTAACTCTAATATACTCTTATGGCACATACATTATTCTTTGAGGATCCAATTATTTTTACTACTATTATTAGTGGATGTGATGATGATTGTGATGTACCGAATTGATGTTATTATTTGGTTGTGATGATGACTATGATGTACCTATTTCATGATTATGTGTAATGATGATGATGATTTCATTATATGTTTCCATGTTTATATATTTTGATGACTATCTCCTTGATTTCAGTCAGTGTTATATTGAATATTGTGTTATACATAATCATGATGATCTTGATACTTATATTCTAGCATTTGTAAATACATCAATGACCAACCTTATGAGAAGATGTTAGTAATGACTATTTGGGTGTGGCACGAGGCCACCTAGATGCACATGCATGTGATGAGTCATCAAAATTTAGTTTGATCGATTGCGTACTATTAATACTAGAATTCATTTTTAAAATAATATTCTGCTATGATTTTTAATGTCATGTTAGTGGTTGAAGGCATAGGTCAATTGCTTAGCCGAATGAATCACAGATGGGTGGTGGGGCTGTACAAGACACATGAACTTTCACTGGGGGGGTAGGATAGTGTCCTTGATTCCACCTGCTAGCATGCTCGCCATGACTTGGGTTGGAAGGTATTGGGATGCCTTCACCTTGAAGCTCACCCCTATCACTCACAAGGATTTACAAAGGGGCGAACGTCAAGGAAGATTCCTTGATCCTTAACACCATTAGTCTCACAATAAAGCATGACACAAGAGATGACAATAGTCTCCATTGTCGTGCCAATGTTCTCCCCTTTAATCACAAATGCCTGAAGGGAAACAAACATGGTACCCTTGGAAATTTGAGAGGAATTTCTTCAAGGGCATGATCGACTTGTTGACAAACCAATAATATAGAAAATTGGGGTTGATTTCTATTTCTTGATAATTTATTGTGAATGTTTGTTGCATTATTACTACTTTTATTATGTTCTCTTCCTCAAACAATTACCAAAGCATAAAAACATGAAGATCACAAAAGATAAAGAACACAAAGACGTAGGCTCCAATCCAACACAAAACCCCACAAGGGGGAAAACCCAAACAACTTCTCTTCTTATAGAATCAAATTAAAGTGAGAAATCCAAGACCAAGACCAAGACTTGCCACAAGACCAAAGCCAACCCGCCTTCAAATCTTCCTCAACCAAGTAAAATCCAACAAATTCAATGTTGGTCAAACTCTGAAATTTAAGACTTGCAATGGTTCTAAAAGTTTTGGCCCAGTGGTAACACAAAATTTTTCACATGTGTGACAAAATTAGGAAAGAATAGTGTGAGTTCCTCTCTCTTTTGACCTTCATTCCTTCTCCTTTGATTCTCCTCCTCTTTCCTTTAACTTTCACTAGTCTTCTTGCTCTTTCTTGCACATAAATCAATGTGAGTGTTGTGTGTGATCAAATGAGGTCGAAGTCTCTTCTATTTATAATTGTCCAGGAGGTCGAATAGGTGCTTCTTCTAGGCCGACTTATACAGGCAGGGTTGACTTGGCCTTGTGGTGAAAAATTGACTCTTTTAACTCAAAATAATTTTTTTATTTTTCTTACAAATAGTCCAAATGGGACTTTGACTCTTGACAAATTTTTATTTTGGCTCAATAAACCCTAGAAGCATGAAGAACGTGCTTGACTAATGAAATAATAATAATAATAATTCATTTTCTTCTTTTTTCTTTTACATGAAATACATATTGATACAAGTACAATGATAATTATGAATACCGAACCTAGTTACATTTTCAACACTCCTTCTTAACTAGGGAGGTATTCATAATGACACAATGGGATACCAAGATACTCTCAAATTGAATGTTTCTCATAAGAAGAGTTCATATTGATAAGCACCATCAAGCATCATCATAACAAACATTATCAATTACTAAATAACAAGGCCTTGATTAACAAGCTCTATCTCTCCAATAGATCATAGCACAATTATGGGAGACATGTATTTGGACACCACCATTCCCTCTCAAGGCACACACTCCATCTAGATGTTCACCAGGTGTGTCCTTACAACACTATTCTTATCTTGGATATCACCTATCCTCAAAGAATATTGGTCCTCAAGACTACTCTTATCTTGGATTCCTAATCCTCAAAGGGTATCGATCCTCTCAAGATTACTCCTATCTTAGATACCATTCCTCAAGGAGTATCAATCCCAGATGCTTATCCAATCCACCATTCTCCTTATCAGTTTCTTCACTAGGCTTACAACTATTAGTCCTGGCCATAGTACATGACACATGGAGAATACAGTGTCCATCCTCACTCCCTCTCAACCAAGAAGGAAATCCTCACTCCCTCTCAAATAGGGAGGAACAACCACAAGCCTAAGCTTGTTTCAAAAACACTCGTTAAAGCATCGACTACATTTTATTTTGTGGAGCTCTACTATAGTTGTTGGGTTCATATCTTGCATTACATTATACCGAGCTTCGACCTTCTTGGACCTTTGTCAATCTTCACATAGCTCTATCATGTCATAGGTAGTTCATTAAAAATATTATGGAGCCAAACTCTTTCAACGCTGATCACACAAGCCTTCACATACTCTTTTTTCGTGACAGGGTTTTTCCTTTATCCCCTTTTCAAGAAAGTATATCACATTTCTCTAATCATCAATAATATCTTTGTCAACAATAATACATGTCAAAACAATCAATGTAGAGCCAATTATAGTTCCCTCTTTTCAACCGAGGAGAGTGAACTTCTTCTAGACCAGTATTGAACCCATCATATCATCAAGTGATGAACAAACTATCTCATGACTTGTATCAATTTGTAGCCTTTCCTACCTTTATAGTGTACACAATTCTACAATGTATTCTTCTTGGAAGTCATACCATATCCAAAACATTATGTCATTCCTCATTATCATAGTTTCCAAAACAAGTGATGTTACTCCAAATTTCAAGTTGTAAGTTTATTCACGTCACTTTGTGATTCTAACTCCCTCTTAAGTCAACATAACTTCCTTCCACACATTTTTCAAGAAATCATATTATACAATGATCAATTAGTGGCGTTGTCATCTATTCTGCCAATTTGTTATGTTGCTATATATCAAAAAACCATATGGAAGAGCCCTTGACTTTTCTATCTGACCAAGACATATCATGCTTATGCTCCCAAGTATATTTATGATCTATATGCATCCTGCTCTTTCTACAACTCTCTCTGAATATATGTATCTTTTTCTTAATAAAGAACCTTTTCTAAGATAGGCATACTTTCATTCTGCCCTTTTGTTGACTTATTTTGAACGAGATGCTAATTTAACCTTTTTTGAAGATGATTTCCATGAATGATGCTTCATTTATGTTTTCATGTTGCTTCTAGACTATCTCCATACCTTCATACTTCTAGAATGCTTCAACGTTGCTTTCATTCTTTACTAGTAGAATATACTTTTGCAATGTTACTTTGATTCTTCCATTCATATGTTGTAGAAACTTTTATAAGGTTACATAATGACCTTGATTCTTCTAATGGTTCTACTTCTAGAGTAGATCCTTGTAGCCCCTTTTCTGTTAAGTAACTACTTCTAGATCATCATGATAAAACTGCTAAAGTGATTGTAGAGAACCAAACTTGCTAAATAATATGGTGATTTCCTTTAATTATTTGTGAAGAGTGTTCCTATTAGGAATCCTAGGTAGACTCTTCATGTTATTTTATTCTCCAAAGATTCTATAATTGTGAATCTCAGATGCTTTTATACTTCAGATATAACTGTAACTACTATGATGATTACTTGTACTGTAGACAACTCCGATGATCCAAAATATATGCTCTTGTTGACGGTGCTAGACCCACCAACATTCATAGGATCTCCTCGGTATGAAGTCCCAACTAGACCTCACACCGTTTGGTGTAGGAGTCCCATCCGATATGATGGCCTGGTTTCCATTATCTTAAAGATATGCCTTAGTTCTTGCTTGTCAGCACATGGGAGTGGTATACTTAGTCTTCAAACAATGAGGTTTGTGTGCCTGGTGAGTGCTTAGTGTAACTTGTGTCTAAGTTCTTTCACTACAAAGGGAGAGGGTGAGAGTGAGTCACAAGTCAAAAGGGAATAGTCCCAACTCAGTTATAAACACATAACACAACAAGCAATGCGCAACTTCTGGCGGACTAGTCCACACGGGTGTGGAAGTCACAAACACAAGGTGAATAAATAGCACGTACAAAACCCAATGGAATAGCCTACACGATTGCGACGATCGTTATAACAAGTTTACAAGGATGAATCTATCGAGTATCCGACAGAGTAGTCCACACAAGCAAGACAACGTTAACAACTGATACAACACATTTCCAACAACATATGCATTAAAACAACTGAAATAGTTCAACTATCTTAGTATAGGTTAAAGCAACATGCATTATAAGTGTCCAAAGAATAGTCTTACAAACGAATACAATACATGTGTGAAAATGTGTTGGCCTGTTAACAGGCTTCTGAATTAAGCGAAAGTTGCAAGACACATCCATACACCATACATCACTAACCCCAATAGCGGGACTTTGGAGCCATTGCTTGCTCCTCAAAGAAAAGACTACAGACTCTCAAGGCTATGTGGGAGAAGCCAAGGTGAAAATTCCTTTGCATGTACAAATGAGGGGTATACATAGCCAAGGGTGAACTTGAACCTTGTGACCCTTCGACTTCCCTCATCGACTTACATGACTCTTCAACTTCATATGTGGGTCTCTTGGAATTCCACGTTACATTACATTGATTACAACAATATGGCCCACAATAGTGATGTGACTGAGATGACTCATGAAATGACTCGACATGACAATGATGGTATGTTCATGCTAATGGTGGTGTACATGTCGAGCTACAATGCTGCTAAATGATGAGTGTGCTCTTGGTGTATCATAACTTCACCTTTGCATGACAAGATGTGTGGGGTCTTCAATGGTCTTGGAGTTTCCTTGATGTTGCATGTGCATGTATCCCCTTTGTTGGTACTTGGCATGCTACATGTGTTCATCCATTCATGAATAAGTCTCCTAGCATGTGCTCCTTGTTCATCCCATTTGTCGTCGTGCCATGTCTCATCCATGTACCTGTCTTTGCAATCACTCATGACGAGATGACATTAAATCCTAAAATCCCCTAGTCTACCATGATACATCATCTTTCATTTTCAGGTGCAGGTGACTGGGAGAGAGGACAAGCTCTGAAACTTTGCAGAGCACATTTCAAGCTGGGATGCGAGGCTCCAGGGCACTTTTGGGAAAAACTACACAGAGGTCACTGAGAGGCTGGGTTGTGCAGTCCGGGAGAATAGTGACATCTGCAAGATCTGGCTTAGCTAGGAGGCAAAACTACGCAATATTTCAGGGGAAGGCAGTGCAGGAGGCACTAGCTGTGAAAACTGCGTAGATTTTCAGAGGAGGCCAAGAGTGGGTTGCGGGAGCTTGCTGGCCAAAACTACGCATATCTGGGAGGCATTCATGCTAGACATGTATGCGTAGTTTCTGGGCTGAGTGGGTTGTCGGGCAGTTGGTGGACAGTCCAAGAAAACTGTGCAATTTTCAGGAGGAGCAACAGGTCGACTAATAGGGGGACTGACTGACAAAATTGTGCAGTTTTTAGAGACAATGCAGTGATAGCAGTGAGTGCTTGTCCCTCTTTTCTATGCAATTTCTTCAGTTAGTGCAGGTAGGCATGCTGAAAACTTCCGCAAAATTTTTGGGAGGAGTGAAGCCCAGGGTCACTGGCCAGTCAAATTCTCCAATTGACCAACAGGAGGCTTGATGGATAGGCTTACGGGCAACGCAGATTGAGATAGATTCTTGGGAAACTTCTACGTTTTTCTGGGTGACAGTCAAGCAGGTCGATTCTAGGATTTCATAGTGCAGACTACCTAGGAGGCAACCTCAAGCTCTGCACAATTTTGGGCAGCAGTGCTTGGTCACTGAGGGCTAAGATTGCACAGTGCAACTCAGTGGAGGTCTAACTGATGGAGGGTGGTCCGATCGACAGATCTTCGACAAAATGGTTAAGTGTGTGAGCAACTGAACTCGTGTATACATGACCTTGCAAACACACACTCAACATGACTTGACAACAATACACCTCGAACCAACAAGACAACATATGCTCAGTGTGATTGACCAAAGGGTGCGAGCGACAAATGCAACACTTTAGATAGATCGTTGAATGGCTGTGAGGACACTTGCGGGATATTTCATACAACTTCGTGTGTGAGTGCGACATATGCTTACATAGCGAACACAACTTGCACACACAATGATAGACCTTGAACATAACCAGAACAAGACCACAAGCATGACATTGTAACCAACATGTTAAAAGTTGACTGGTGAATGGTCAAGAAAATGGTGTGTAGAGACTCGAGATGAGCTCATGGGATGAGCCAGAGTGTTTGCAATCATCAAGAAAAAAAACCAAGGAATGCTTCGAAATTGGATGCAAGCCAAAATTTTGGAGGGTGTTGCTTCCGCTACAACACTTGGTGACACACTGGTTCAATACCAACTTCTCTATTTCGGTCCATTGACAGCGCAGGACCTTGGTCTATAAGGGAGTATCAAATTGTTGTGCGAGTTACTTTGGTTTCCCCACTTATCCTATGGATAGACATGGTTCACCTTTTTCCAACTCAGTCAAACACAACAACAAGTTTCAGCTTGATCACAGTGTTTCAAAATCGAGAAGAGTAGTTTGGCTCATGAGTTTAAAATTTCTAGAGTAAAATTTTCCATCTCTAGTGTTGCTCCACTATCAGCAGACCTAGACAGTACCCCAAAGGAGTCACATAGGAACACATGTATTGCTCCACTACTAGCGAGCCTGGTCAGTACCCTGGTGGAGTTGCATGCTTCACCTCTCTACGCAAGAAGCCTTTCTCTTCTTTCACCTTTGTATTTTTTTTGAAAAGAGGACTGTGCATAGGCACTTATTTATTTTTGGGGCAGAAGAGGGATCTCGACTTATTGAGAACAGAAGAGATTGTTCCTTCAGAGAAGCATGTAAAACCTATGATTTAGGTTTGCTCATTTAGATTTTCCCCTTCTCCGTTTCTACTAGTTGGATGAGCTTGAACAGACAGAGAAGAAGACTGAATACATGCATGGGGTTTCCCAGTGTGGACACAGGTTCATGGTTGGACCAGAGCTCCCCTCACGGATGGCTCATATTTTTTGTCAAGACTTCATTAGCTGAAGGTTATAACCAAGCACAGAGAAGATGAAAAAAGGGCTAGCCACATGCTACAATGTCATAAGACTCTTTGGATCTCAGCCACGTACTCATTCAAAATCTAGAACTCAGTAGAGGGCAGCACTTATTGGAAAACCCAAAAAATAACAAGAGATTAAGAAAACAAAACAAAACAAAGCAAAAACAACAAATCAAAGTGAAAAGACAACAAGTAGTAAACATACTGTGTACATGGCGTGGGGTGCGGCCCCAACTTATTGAAAGTAGCTCTTTAAGTCTTGGCCATTGACAATAAGGTTGTCAATCCTCCCGTCAAGTGATTGTAGATGATACGTGTGTGGGCCAAGCTTTTCCTAGACAATTTATGGACCAATCCACAGGGACTAGAACTTCGTATGTTTGCCTTTGTCTTGGAATTTGTCCCATTTCAAGACTATGTCACCCACGTTGAAGTTAGCTTTTCCTACAGACTTCTTGTCGAACCATCTCTTGATACGGTTCTGGTGGAGTGCGAAATTTTCTTTTTTCTTTCATCCTTTCTTCCTACAACTTGTGAAGTGTATCCATCCTATG
Source organism: Pinus tabuliformis (assembly GCA_031772625.1). Taxonomy (NCBI): domain Eukaryota; kingdom Viridiplantae; phylum Streptophyta; class Pinopsida; order Pinales; family Pinaceae; genus Pinus; species Pinus tabuliformis. The sequence continues at coordinate 372,584,011 of CM062808.1, read as the reverse complement.
CTAAACTAGTAGACAAGGCCTGCCTTGGGATTCTTGGGACAATTGGAGAGCAGGAAAGTAGATGTTTGGCGAAAGGATGGCCTATTTCCCATAAACTCGGAAGTATGGCGAAGTGTTCAGAGAGGTCTTGGGTGTTACATGGTCAGCCCATAAAGCATTCATCAAAGTGGAGTGCCAGTTACGATGTTCAGAGTAAATGGTATTCTTGATAATGCGGATAAGGTTTTTATTTGTAGATTCTGCGATACCATTTCCCTGTGGGTAGTAGTTAGCTGATTATTTAAGCACGATACCATATTGCAATGAAACATCATAAAGTTTTAAAGACGAAAATTAAGTTGCATTGTAAAAAACCAAGTGATACCAGAATGCAAAGTCATGAGATGATGTTCTATTAAAGGAAGCTGATGACTTTTTGGTCATTCACTTGCTTAAGAAGAACTGCTTCTTTCCACTGTGTGAAGTAATCTGTAGCTGTCAATATGTAGGGGTGTTGTTTTGATGAATGTGGCAAGATTTCCCCAATGATGTCCAGGCCCCACTATTGAAATGGTTCAGTCACTGCAACAAGGTGCAGCGAGGCTGCTGACCTTTGTGTTTTGTCGGCGCATTACTGACAGGCCAGGCACTTGCAGGCACATGCATGTGCATCCTTGAATAATGTGGGCCAGTAGAAACTAGTTCACAAAATTTTGTGCACAATGGTGTTTCCTGCGAAGTGGCCCCATGCTGGTGCATCATGCAGATCATGCAAGACCTTCTCTGAATCATTTGCCTCCAGGAATCTGAACAAAATTCCATTACTGTGTTTTCTATAAAGCACTTCGTGCACCAATTGATAAGCTAAAGCTTTGAGGTAAAGTTCCCTCTTCTGTCTCATGGATAAGTGAGAGGGTATGGGTGCATGCTCAAGGTACTAGCACACATCTTCGTACCAAGATTTTCTGCATGAAGTGGGTGGTGCTTGCTCTACATCGTACATCTCAATTTCTTCCTCCCAACCGGCAAGCTCTTCTTCTTCCTCCTATGCATGGACTGCCTTGGCTGCGAGTCTGCAGTGACCATGACCCTTGATAATGTGAACTGGCTTGATGTCAAGATCATATTCTTGCAAGCCTGTCATCCAGTTCGCACATCTTTCACCCAACTCTTGCTGTACATGCAGTGATCGGACTACTAGGTGTGGCACAAAGACTATGCAATGGTTCTTCAACAAGTAGTGTTTGAAGTGTTTCACCACCTTGTATATTGCATATGCTTGTTTGTCAATGATGGGGTAGTTGAGTTTGGGTCCCTATATGCTTGCACTCATGAAGGAAATGGGATGTTCGTCGTTTAACTCATCCTTCTGAGTGAGTACTGCAACAAGAAAATTGTCGGAGGCGAAGGTATATAGCAAGAAATCCTTGTTAAAGTTTGGGCTGTAAAGTGCAGGTGCATCTACTATAGCTTACTTGATATGGGTGAATGCATTCTTTTCCTTCTTACCCCAGTTGTAGACTGCATCCTTCTTGATCATGTCTTGCATAGGTTTCACTATCTACACATAATTCGAGATGAACTTCCGGAGGAGTTTATCTTTCCCAAGAAGGACTGAATGGATTTCTTGTTAGATGGGTGAGGAATATGTGTAATCATCCGAACTTAGTCCAAATCAACCTTGATCCCGCTTCTGGCAATGATGTGCCTGAGGAGGTTCCCCTCGTACACTACAAATACGATTTTCTTGGGATTCAAGGATATCCCATATTTTCGGCATCGCTCGAATATCTTCTTCAGATGGTGTATGTGGTTTGACCGTTTTCTAGAAAGGAAAATCACATCATCAAGGTACACCACTATGCTTTGTCCAATAAGTCCATGGAAGGCGATGTCCATGACACACTGAAAGGTTACACTTGCATTCACAAGCCCAAATGGCATTCTCCTGTAGGCGAATGTACCCCACGTGGTATGGAAGGTAGTTTTCAGTCTACCAGGTTCCACTACCAGAACCTGGTTGTATCCCGAAAAACAATCAAGCAAGGAAAACATTTCTGCTCCAGATACTGTTTGTAAAATATGTTCCATTGAAGGCATAAAGTAGCTGTCTTTGTCCGAGGCATGGTTCAAGTTTCGGGAATAAACGCACAAGCGGATCTCCCCAAACTTCTTATGTATAGGAACTAAGTTAGAAACCCACATGGAATGATGAACTCTATAAATGATTCATGCATCGAACAACTTAGTCAGTTCTTTCTATGTGAGGGGTTCAAGTGATGGGTGTACTTTTCTCAGCTTCTGCTGAAATGGATTGACCCCTTATTTGATAAGAATCACATGTTGGATTATTCACGTGTCATATGTTTTCATATCATCGTATGTCCACACGAACACATACTAGTATTGTTTGAACAAGTAGACAAAGGCTTGCCGCTCCTACGATGTGCAACACATACCGAGATTAACAAAATTCGGATCTTGTTCCATTCCCAAGTTGATCTATTCATGCATCATGGTGGAATCCTTGGCCCTTGAAAGCGGTTCTTCAAGTCATATATTGTTTCGAGAGATACCATATCCTTGGGGACGAGGTTGCTTTTCTTGTCATCAACTACAGCTTGCAGAGACTGCTAGTGCTCATCTTTGTCAATCGCTACTTCCTTGAAGACATCAATGTTGGCCATGAAGTGCAGTATCTATTGATCATTGTCAAAAACATGTAGATTAGTTATGTTATCAGGAATATAAGGCTTATACAAAATTTCAACAGTAAACCTATCCCTAAGAGGTGTCATCCTAGCAACTACGTTAGCTAAGGCATCGGCAGTTGAATTATGCATTCTTGGCACAACAATGATATTGAAAGCTTGGAAGTTAGAGATCAGTCTCCATACAGCTTGTTGATAACTCTTGAGATGAGGTGACAAACGTTATATGGTGTTACGTACCTGTCGTACCACAGTTTCTAAATCACCTACCACTTTAAGTGCATCAACATTGAGGCTAATGGATTTGTGCAAGCCCAATATGAGTGCTTCATATTCAATAGTGTTGTTTGTGAACTCGAACTCCAAGCAGATTGAGATCAAGTGTTTCCTGTGCTTTGGGTCTATCAAGACACACCCGGCTCCAGATCCATCCTATGTCTTTAATCCATCAAAATACATGGTCCACAACTTGTCTGTACATGGACCACTTGATGCACTAGTACTACTACTACTACTGCTACTAGTGTTACAATGTACTTTACATGTTTCATTTCCATCAGTTGGGCAAGGAAGGAGACCCAACTACGTGTCTGGTGGGGTTGGAGTTGGCTGTGCAAGATAACACCCTAGCTGTGTTTCCAAGAGGCAGTTTCCAAACATGAGTTCCACGAAAGCCAATAGTTTGTTCTCACCATTGATGGGAGTGAAATTATGTTTCATGTATCTCTTGGATAACACCTAGATCTGATTTCTTTTGCCCTGGTACAAAATCCATAAGTGTGACCAGTCTGTGGAAAAGTATCCATTCAACTTGCTGGACCAGTCTCTGCTAAGTAGTAAGCCATACACTTCTGGTATGTCCACAATGAAAATGTTGATGCACTAGTGAACTTGACCATCATGAGATAATCAGATGATCACTTCCCGAAGTTCACCAATGGCTGGTACACATGTTCGATCTAGTTGGATGATTTGCGCATATATCTTGCTCCATTGCACATTGCTTTTCTTGGTAATAGAGAGTGACATGACGTTAGATGATGCGCTAGAATCAACCAAATAGTTGTGTACATTGCAGTTAAAAATTTCAAATGAGAGAAAGAATGGAGGGCAAGCAAAGTTTGATTCTTCCATATGGAGTGTGTTGAGCACAGTTGTGAGTGAACCTTGCTAGTAGAGGTTGCGTTGTCTGTGGATGTTTGCCCCAATATGCGCATTTGAATATCCCACTGACCCTTGAGCTTAGCTAACTCAAACAAAGAGATGTTTGCACGAGTTTTCTTCATATCTTCAACAATATTGTAGTCAAGAGAAAGTAAACTCATCGAGGTGTCCTGGGTTAGACTCGTGTTTGTACTGTACAACAAAGTGTTATGAAGTTTACTTCTCATGGATGTACTCTTGTTTGTAGTTGAATTCCTGGGCTTTCTTTGTGCTTTTTTCTTTGGGACGACTGGTGGATCAACCTTCCTCAAGAGTTCAAGCTTTTATTGCATCTCCCCAATAGTAGGGGGAGCCCATTGACTTTTGAGATTGTATCGACCATTTTTCTTTGGGGGTTGCTTCTAGGTGTTCGTTTTCTGCATTGTGCGCAAGAATTGATACATGTTGATCACCTTCCCAGTACCTGGTGCCTCATCAAATGTGTTGTCCCTTAAGAAACCAATTTCTTGGCTATGTAGAAATTGCGCTTAAGACATTAATGTTTATTATTCTTGTCACTTATTTGTTTGATGTATCCTCAAGTGAAGGGCCTGAAGGACCTGAATTTTAACCCTTAATACTTAGGTGATATGAAAGTCTCAGAATGCCATATGATTGCTGAATATAAATGCTGAGTGAAGAATGCTTTGAGAAGTTAGAGACAATATGTTGTTTTTCACAGAAACTATTATCTGTAACGCTTTGAGAAGTTAAAGACAATATGTTGTTTTTCACAGAAACTATTATCTGTAACTTAGAAGAAATGTAGAAGTAGGGACTTTAAGTACAGGAGTGCTCTTTTAAGGAATTTTAACTTCATTCACATAAGTAAACAAAGACCTGCAACTTCATTACCATACTTAAAGAAAGGAAGATACATGATGACACATAACAGAGAAATTACAAATCATACCCAACAATGTCTGGAAAACTCCTGATTCTTTCATTAATCATCAGTTTTATCAAGAATACAATAGCCTAGTCTCCAGGTTCTTCAAAATTCCAACCTCTTTTCTATAATTTTGCCTCTTTTTATACAACATGGGACAGTTGGTAATCACCAAAACTGTCAAACTGCTTAACTATCTCCTAACTGTCTAAAGTAAAAGTCATTATAGAATATTACATCAGAGGGTAAAAGACACCTCATTCTTCTCAAGAAAACAAAACAAGAAGAAGTAATAGAAATTAGAATATAAATGGTGAAAGCTGCTTGTTGTTCGAATTTGTAGCTTGAGTATGTGGTCCTGTATTCTGCAAGCTATAATCCTGTAGATGTCCTAATGACAACTAAATTGCTTTAACATAGCAACACTGCATATTTACAAAATTTCATGTGTGAACCTGTGGGTTATGGGCCCACATATATATCGGAAGTGTTATGATTGGTGGAAAACCAAAGAAACCCTTATGGCCCACGTATATATCGGAAGAGTTCTAATTGGCAGAAACACAAAGAAACTCGACCAATCACCGTCGATCCATCCTTAAACTCTTATGGCCGAAACCCAAAAGGAAATAAACTCTAGTTCAGAACATATCGGGTCTGCCTTTTCCACAAAACTTTACCTTCCCCATGGAACCGAAAGGAAACAAAGTTGCAGTTCATACACTTCTTGGGTCCGAAATTCATAATAAAACCCATGCACTTTTTGATGCGATATCCGTCGGATCTCAACCCTTCTTGATGCGCGGCTGTGATTGATCCAGACTTCAATAGATTAAATCACATTCCATAAACCATCGCGTCCATTTTCTGGATTAAACCTCATCCTTGTTAATCGTGCGATTGTTGTTGAATCTGAATCCTTTAAGCGGACGACCCCAATTAACTGAGATTTTAACTCAGTTTTATAACTTCTCGCATCTAATTTTGGAGTAAACCTGTTATAGACATTTTTGGGCACTGCAACCCCAATCATAAATGTCCATAAACCAAGGGCTCATAAGTCCCTAAAAGTGTTGTTCCTGTTATCACTCCAGGAAACTCTCCGAGGTTGTAAATCAGAGATGCCTGGTAACATATAATTTTTAATATTGTTCTCTGAAATATTGGAATGAAAGATGGTGTGGATCAAGTCGGATAACCATTTCAGCTCTATTCACACTCAAGGCATGCATGAACACCCCTAATAACATAAGGCTTTAGACTGCTAATGCTTAATAGTTTGTAGATTTAATGGATAGATGGAGAACACTGACTATGCCAGCAGGTTGCATACATGGACCTATACGAATGGCTAGCTACAGGCAGCAAATGAACTTACTGACTATACCGGCAGATGCATATATAATCACACATATAAATGGTTAGCCATAGGCAATAAAGAAGCTTGCAAATTCTAATATATCAAAGCAGAGATAAGATGACAGTTATCTGGCCTCAAACACACAGAAAACCTGAACAAACTGTTCAAGTGCAAGCATAGAACAAAAGAGAAATGGACATTAAACATGTAGCAGCAAAATAAGCTTGTGTTACAAAAGACTACAGATGAGAAGCTTGAGAAAACAGGGAAGGAATAATCTCCAAAAGTTGAACCTCTGTTACATCTTGTTTTCAGCTATTTATAGCTTGTTTACAATGGTCCTCAGCCTTTTGAGGCTTCAGGTGTCTTAATCTATCCTTCTGTCTTGTTTAACTGATTGATTCCCTTAATAGGTAGGCATAGCTCGACGATTTTCCTCTTCTGACAGAGAAATAACCATACTCAGATATTTTGGGCGGCCTGCTATGATGCATAGGAACTCCCTCATGCCAAAGATGCCCCATTATGTTCGTTAGGATGACTGCTGCACTGGTAGGGCCGTTAATGCTCCATGATTTCATTTGATTTGGGTTGAGGCGTGTAGTGGCCCTTCCCCTTCCCTTTCTGGGTTCTGTTTGCCGGCCGCTGTCCCTCCGCCGAATCCTTCTTCTGGTATATAACATAACTGCACGGTTCCTTCAAGGATGGCTTGCCGCCTGAACCTGCAACAGAGTGGCTGCCGTTCTTATGAAATCCCTGCACCGGTCCCTTTCAGGCAATAGCTGTGAATGTTTCTTTTCTGTTATTGTGTCTGTCTGGGTCATAAACAACGAAAACGCTGCAACACTGCTAAATCCCGCCCATTTCTGTTTCAATTGGACTTCAAACATCCTCAAACATGGCATAATTTTCTATTGGGTCCGCCTTTCGGGTCACAGTCGCATATCACAGCCGGTCGATCCCTTGCTTTTCTTTATATTTGGAAATTCATGAACAATGCTGCAAAACATGAGGAGATCGAATTTGACGGACCTGAAAATATATGTATTTCACTTCCCGGACCCTTTCGGGTCCGGGCTTCATCACTATCGGCATTCACTAAGGCTTCCTGTGTATTTCCTTATACATTGACAATACACAAAATACAATGAAAATGGCCCCCGCGCGGACTTGAAATATTATTAAAAATCCTTTATAGTGTCATCGGGTCCATCCCATCGGATCGGAGGCATGCTATATGTAAAGGCCCCGCCCCTCAGAAGACGCCGATAGCGATATTCACCGCGGACCCGATAAGTTATCAAAAATAACTCATAACGCCGTCGGGTCCGGCCCATAGGCGATTGCTGATATATGTTAAAGGCCCATCCCTTTGTTATCGCCGATAGCGATACGCCGAAGTGATATCGGCGATCGCTCATCGGTAATGTATCATGTCGCTGCCTCTGCCTACTCCGACTTGCGATATGCCGACGCGACCTGGACCGTTGATCGGCCAGATCCGACGGCTGAGGTTGATGCGGATTCATATGCCTGCAATCTTGGTTTTTATGTGATTTTTTGGGTATTTTCACCTTCCGATAGTGTAATTCTGCCCTCCAAAGGGCTTCCCTCTTGCAACCTCTTTGATCAGTGGGCAGCTTTTGTCATGTCTTGATGATTTGAACAACAAACATGGATTTTGGGCATGACTATAAGCATATTTGCAGCCTTTGAGAGCTTTTTGAATCTATTTTTAATCCATTTGCATAGCAAAGCTAACACTGGCTCCTTCTGGGGATGAGATCCTCCCTGTGAGGTCTCAAGAACTGCAGATCAATGCCTTTCCTGTAGAAAACAAATTAGCCAAAATTTCCTAGTGTTCCATTGGGCATGGAGTCTACTTTGCTTATACTAAAACTGACAAAATAAAATATTTACAGTTTTAAGGCCTAAAGACCTTAAATCACATAGCTTTTCAAAAACCGCCCATTTATTGGGCCATCAAAAACTGGTTCTCCCTCCATACTTTTCAGTATGAAGGTATTGTTCCCTTGAATCTGTGAAATGATGAAAGGGCCCGTCCAGAGAGCATCAAATTTCCCATGATTGCCTTTCTTTTCTTTAAATGCATCCCATTTCATAACCAAATCCCCAACCTGCAAGTTGTCTTTCTTTGCCTTCTTGTCAAAGACTTCCTTGATCCTCTGCTGATGTGCTGTAGCTTTTTCAATCAGCTGCTCTCTGATATGATATAATTCTGTTAAATCAGTGATTCTATTGGCCATAACATCTTCTTCATTCTACGCTGTTTGGAGAAATTTTGCCACAGGAAGAGTAAGCTGAATTGGAAAAATAGCATCAATACCGTATACCAGCTTAAAAGGAGAGCAGCCTGTAGATCTTTTGATGGTCACTCTATCTGCCCATAGTGCATATTTGAGCTTTGCATCCCAATTCTTCTTATTATCTTCTAACAGCTTCTTAATAATCCTGATCAGACTTTTGTTAGAGGATTCTGCTAGACCATTCCCTTGGGGGTAATAGGAGGTGGAATGAACAAGCTTAATGCCCATTGAATCACACATTTCCACCAACTCTTTTGCCTTGAAGGCTGCTGCATTATCTGTTATAAGCTTATGTGGGCAACCAAATCTGCTGAAAATGTTTTCTGATAAAAATTTGATTACCACATTATGATCAGCCTTCCTTGTTGGGATTGCTTCAATCCATTTTGTAAAATAATCAGTGGCAACTAATATCCACCTGTGCTGGCCACTGGAGTGCGGGTTGATTTCACTAATGAAATCCAAGCCCCACTGCTGAAAAGGTCCTTTTGCAATTATTGGCTTTAGGGGCAGGGATTTTAACTGTTGCTTTCCTTCAAATCTCTGGCACCTGTCACAAGTTTTAACAAAATCAAATGCATCAGAAAATAAAGATGGCCAATAGTACCCAGCTCTTAGAATCTTTTGGGCTGTAGTTCTCCAATAATGATGTCTTCCACACATGCTGTTATGGAACTGCTGCATAACTTCTATTGACTGTTGTTTGTCCAGGCATCTTAAAAGCACTCCAGATGGATCCTTCCAATAAAGCGAGCTATCATTGATGCAATATTTCATTGCCTTGAGCTTTAACGTTCTTGCTTGACTTTGAGAAAATTCTGAAGGCACTTCTAGCTTTAAAAGGAAATTAATTATTGCAGCATACCAACTACATGAAGGTAGGTTCTCGGCCACTAACTGTCCTCTCTGCGATTCAGCTGTTTCATGCTCTTCCATTAGACCATTTCCTTCTACATTGAACAAGAAATCGACGTCCAAAGATTTGCAATTTTCTTCAGCCAACAGTTTGGCAAGCCCCTGACCTCTTACCAGCTTGGTAGGCTTCAGCTCTATGTTGAATTCTATCATTTTTGCAATCCATTTCGCTCTTTTTCCATCAGCATCAGGCTGCGTTAAGACATCCTTTATTGCAGCATAAGGCACATATGAAACTATTTTGGAATGCAAGATGTATACTCTGAAAGCTTTCAAAGATTTGATAAGAGCATATGCTTGTTTCTCAATAATATCATACCTCAGCTCAGCATCCCTTAAGGTTTTACTGAAAAATGCCACTGGATGCTCTGAGCCTTCTTCATTTGTTTGCAATAAGACTGCTGCAAGGGTGTCGTCAGAGGCAAAAGAAAATATGTGGAACTCCTTGCTATAATCTGGACTGATTAAAGTGGGGGCCTCCATAATTGCCCTTTTAATGGACTCAAATTACTTTCTCGCTACACCATTCCACTTGATCTCTGACCCCTTCTTCAACATAGAGGTAATATGCTTCACAAATTCTGCAAAATTTGGGATAAATCTCCTTACAAAATTAATCTTGCCTAGAAAAGACTGGATGTCCTTCTTCGATCTTGGGACAGACAAGGTCTATATTGCTTTTACTCTTTCTGGGTCAACTCGGACACCTGCAGCAGAAACAATATGTCCCAACAACTTGCCTTCTTCTAACGCAAACTGTGACTTCTTGGGATTTACTGAAATCCCAAACCTTCTGCACTTCAAAAACACTTTCTTCAAATGTTGCACATGGTCTTGATGGCTACTGGAGTATACTGTTATATCATCCAGGTAGATAAGGACAAATTTATCCTTTTCTCCCACAAATGCTATATCCATAGCTCTCTGAAAGGTGGCTCCAGCATTCATCAACCCAAAAAGCATCTTGGAATACATAAAGGTACCCCAAGGAGTGGTGAATGCAGTCTTCTCCTGATCATCCGGATGCACAACGACCTGATTATAACCCGAAAAACCATCTATAAAAGACATTACTTTGGCAATTGAGACTTGCTGCAACAAATGCTCCATTTTTGGTAGAGGATAATTATCCTTTTTGGAACATTTATTTAGATTCCTAAAATCAACACATAGTCTGATTTCTCCACTCTTCTTCCTCACAACAACTAGATTGGCCACCCATTTAGAATATCTGAGAGGCACTATGATCTTAGCAGCCAGCAACTTTTTAATTTCTTTCTCAACCAGAGGAAGGAGCATAGGATTCATTGGTCTCAGCTTCTGTTTGAAAGGAATAGTGTCTTTCTCAAGCGGAATTTTATGCTGAATTATATTTTCGTCATATGTCTTTAGATCGCTGTACTCCCAAGCGAACACATCAGCAAATTGCCTCATTAATTTGCAGTATTCAGCACTCTGGTCAGCAAATAGATTGGTGGACAGATTTATGAATTTGGGGTGACCTGGACCTCCTATATCATGTTTGCAAACTACAGTTTGATCTTCTTTTTGGGCAGCTTTGTAAGGCACATCATTGTGATCAAACAATCTCTCAAGAGGAATTAGACCCTTAGGAATATGGTTGCTAGGGAGTTGGACTATGCTATTCTTGCCAATATTATTTCTAAGCTTGGACTTGGGATCTTCTAACAAAGCATCATTATTTTGGTCAATTTGCATTTCAGAAAACTCATCAATGACTTGAAGAAACCTATTTAGCTCATCATCATCATCAAAAACCCTCCAATGGTGGACATTATCAGGCACGGAGGGTCTATACTTCATTTGTACCTCATAAACTAGTTTGGGAGGCGATGGAGGTATAAACAAACTAGCTGAGACAGCAAGGGAGTCGGCAAGCTGATTTTGGGCTCTAGGAATATATGAAATGCAGAAAAATTCAAAGAACTCTTTGGTTCTCCATACCTCATCTCTGTACGCTTTTAGCCTTGGGTGTTTTGCTTGGAATGTTTCATTCACTTGCTGAATTATTAGATCAGCATCTTCGAATACCTTCAGCTTCTTTATTCCTCTGTCTTTGGCGGCATGAAGGCCCAACAGTAGTGCTTCATATTCTGCTATGTTGTTTCTCACCTGAAAAACCAGCTTTAGAGACAATTGAACTGTTTCTTGTTGTGGAGACACTAGCACCACCCCTGCTCCTGCAGTCTCCTTGGTACATGCTCCATCAAAGAACATCTCCCAAATCTGACCTCCTGTATTATGCTCAGCTTGAGCTGTTGGTTTCCTGATCTGCAATGCAGCCTTCTGAGATTCTTCTATTTGGAGAATGCAAGCTCCAAAATCAGTGTCCACTGCATATATGGGATGGTTTGTAGGATTCTTCTCATCGCTAATGATATATGCCAGCTGTGCTTCTCTATATAACCTCCTGCTCTCTCCTCCGAACACTGGGACAGTTGCATAAGATAAATCGTTCTGCAATGTTCCACCTAGTCTCTTAATCCACCCTCTGGACAACAGCATGCCAAACTTAGGAGGGACATCTGCCACCACAATATCCATTATCATGCTCTTCATGGGAAGCTAGGTTAGGGAAATGGCTAAAACTTTAATCAATCCCAGACATTTCACCTTCCTTGAATCAAACGAGAATAGGTCATGATATGGTCTGGTGATGTCAAGGCCTAACTCTTCCATGACGGTTTTAGGCATCAGATTGTGACTGGCACCTGTATCTAGGAGGCAGTTGTGGAGAATTTTGTCATGAATGGTCAAGGAGACATAAAAAGATGGGGAATTATCCTTGGCAGGTTCAGTCATTGGGCTTAGCACAACTGCAGGCCTATCATCTTGCAAATTGACAAAGTCAGTGGAGGTTCGTGTGATCTTCAGCTCGAGAGCCTCAAGGATAGGCTTTCTAAACATCTCACTCTTCACCAGTTCTGTCAGAGGCACGGTTATTTTTAACTTCTGAACTTCTGATTCGAAGCTAAAAGAGAGAGGTAGCTTGTCAGGACTTTTTACCTCTTGAACTGGTGCTTTGAGGGTGACTGGATCAGCTGCTGGTCTTTTTTGTCTGCTATTCTGGGTCTCTGTTTGGACGGCAGCTTTTCGGGCAGGATTCTCCTTGATATTATTTGCATTTGACCTTAGATTATATCTTTTCTGCTCCCCAGTTTGTAGAACAACCTCTCTGTCCCACCTTTGACTGTCTTGCTCCTGCAGCAAAGACTCTTCGTATGCAGCCAATGTCAAAAAGGCATCACTGCCTTTATCTTCCATACAGAGAATTTCATCCTCATCTTCAATCTGTTCCTCCTCCATGACCACATTCTGGAAAGGAGCCTTAACTTTTTGATCTTCGTTAGTTTCTTTACCCCTCTGAATGATTTGTGATTGTTCATTGGCTCTTCTAAATGGATTCGGATTTCTTGGTGCAAATGTGCCTGGGAGCCTTGTCTTCCCAGGGTTCTGCTCAATCTCCAGCTTAGAAATTTTAGCAGATAGTGACTCGATCATTTTAGTCATTTGATCAAGTTTGGTATCTGAGGATGAAGCAGAAGAAGCCTCGCCTCTCTGCCTCCTTCTATCAGCGTGAATTTTGAGCTTTTCTGTAGCCATAATGTTAGATTCGACTTCTAGTGCCGCGTCCTGCATTTCAGCTAGGGTGGCACATCTTCTTTCTCTCAACAGCAAACAGAACTCAGAGTCAAAGGCACTGGTGTAGGCAAGTTTGGTAGAGGTGGGGGTAGGCTTTACCTCAGCTGGTATCTTACTATACATACGGTTGAATCTTTTATTAAAATCAAACAAGGATTCCCCATTTTCCCTCTTCAGGTTTCCAAACTCCATATGATAGTATAGCAAGTCCTTTTTATCTCCCCAGTGTTTTAGGAACGTATCATCTAAAGCTTCGATATCTGCTATAGATCTTGGGGCTTGTTCTCTAAACCATTTCCTAGCCTCCCCATCTAGACTTTGGACAAAGACTCTCATCCACACATCATCTTCACTAATATCTAGATTATCAGCATAGCTATAAAATGACTCAAGGTTTTCTTCAGCAGTGACACCTTCAGTCCCAGTGAACTTGGGCATATACTTTTGATATTCTCCAGTGGGCATAGCATTCAAGGGAGTGGGCAGTATTAAAGGTCCATACCTGGCGGCTATGATTCTTTCCATTTTGGTGGGTGCTTGTGGTCCTGCCATGTTTGGAATTTGTGGAAGGACGCTAGCAGATGGGGCAGTAGGAAATAATGTAATGGATGGCAGAGATATTGGGATGTTTTTGACAGTATGGGAAACTTTCTTTGGACTGAGATTCAAAGGGGAACTAAATGGACAAGGAGCTTTATGAATCTCTGCAGGTACTTCTTCATTAGCAATACTAGGCTTTAAATCTTCAAACTGCGTATCCTCAACTAAGAACTTCTCATGCAGAGACAAATAAGATTTCTGAGGCTTACTTGATTTTGATGCTCCCTTCTGTGATGTTTTCTTCGGGTTAACAATCTCCTCAGGGTCAGGCACTGGGACAGCTGGAGACTTCTGCGGATTTCTTCTAGTATGCCTCACAAACTGAGCCAGAACTTCAAAGTGGAGTCGCCAAAGGATGGCCTTCCTCCAGTGGAGTCGCCAGACAGATGATTACAACCAATGTCTATGTTCAAACCTTGTCTGTCATCAAAGCTTGAAGCTGTGTCGTCTCCCAGGGAAGCTGAGCTTCGATTCTCTTCTCCCCAGCAACGGCGCCAATTATGTTATCACTCCAGGAAACTCTCCAAGGTTGTAAATCAGAGATGCCTGGTAACATATAATTTTTAATATTGTTCTCTGAAATATTGGAATGAAAGATGGTGTGGATCAAGTCGGATAACCATTTCAGCTCTATTCACACTCAAGGCATGCATGAACACCCCTAATAACACAAGGCTTTAGACTGCTAATGCTTAATAGTTTGTAGATTTAATGGATAGATGGAGAACACTGACTATGCTAGCAGGTTGCATACATGGACCTATACGAATGGCTAGCTACAGGCAACAAATGAACTTACTGACTATACCAGCAGACGCATATATAATCACACATATAAATGGCTAGCCATAGGCAATAAAGAAGCTTGCAAATTCTAATATATCAAAGCAGAGATAAGATGACAGTTATCTGGCCTCAAACACACAGAAAACCTGAACAAACTGTTCAAGTGCAAGCATAGAACAAAAGAGAAATGGACATTAAACATGTAGCAGCAAAAGAAGCTTGTGTTACTAAATACTACAGATGAGAAGCTTGAGAAAACAGGGAAGGAATAATCTCCAAAAGTTGAACCTCTGTTACATCTTGTTTTCAGCTATTTATAGCTTGTTTACAATGGTCCTCAGCCTTTTGAGGCTTCAGGTGTCCTAATCTATCCTTCTGTCTTGTTTAACTGATTGATTCCCTTAATAGGTAGGCATAGCTCGGCAGTTTTCCTCTTTTGACAGAGAAATAACCATACTCAGATATTTTGGGTGGCCTGCTGTGATGCATAGGAGCTCCCTCGTGCCAAAGATGCCCCATTATGTTCGTTAGGATGACTGCTGCACTGGCAGGGCCGTTAATGCTCCATGATTTCATTTGATTTGGGTTGAGGCATGTAGTGGCCCTTCCCCTTACCTTTCTGGGTTCTGTTTGTTGGCCGCTGTCCCTCCGCCGAATCCTTCTTCTGGTATATAACATAACTGCACGGTTCCTTCAAGGATGGCTTGCCGCTTGAACCTGCAACGGAGTAGCTGCCGTTCTTATGAAATCCTTGCACCGGTCCCTTTCAGGCAATAGCTGTGAATGTTTCTTTTCTGTTATTGTGTCTGTCTGGGTCATAAACAGCGAAAACACTGCGACACTGCTAAATCCCACCCATTTCTGTTTCACTTGGGCTTCAAACATCCTCAAACATGGCATAATTTTCTATCGGGTCCGCCTTTCGGGTCACAGTCGCATATCGCAGCCAGTCGATCCCTTGCTTTTCTTTATATTTGGAAATTCATGAACAATGCTGCAAAACATGAGGAGATCGACTTTGACGGACCTGAAAATATATGTATTTCACTTCCCGGACCCTTTCGGGTCCGGGCTTCATCGCTATCGGCATTCGCTATGGCTTCCTGTGTATTTCCTTATACATTGACAATACACAAAATACAATGAAAATGGCCCCCGCGCGAACTTGAAATATTATTAAAAATCCTTTATAGTGTCATCGGGTCCGTCCCATCGGATTGGAGGCATGCTATATGTAAAGGCCCCGCCCCTCAGAAGACGCCGATAGCGATATTCACCGCGGACCTGATAAATTATCAAAAATAACTCATAACGCCGTCGGGTCTGGCCCATAGGCGATTGCTGATATATGTTAAAGGCCCATCCCTTTGTTATCGCCGATAGTGATACGCCGAAGTGATATCGGTGATCGCTCATCGGTAATGTATCATGTCGCTGCCTCTGCCTACTCCGACTTGCGATATGCCGACGCGACCTGGACCGTTGATCGGCCAGATCTGATGGCTGAGGTTGATGCAGATTCATATGCCTACAATCTTGGTTTTTATGTGATTTTTTGGGTATTTTCATCTTCCGATAGTGTAATTCTGCCCTCCAAAGGGCTTCCCTCTTGCAACCTCTTTGATCAGTGGGCAGCTTTTGTCATGTCTTGATGATTTGAACAGCAAACATGGATTTTGGGCATGACTATAAGCATATTTGCAGCCTTTGAGAGCTTTTTGAATCTATTTTTAATCCATTTGCATAGCAAAGCTAACAGTTCCGACCCCTAAAAGAACAAGGTCAGCTGATTACATCATCTCCCAGAAGTTCTCCATGAAAAACTACTCAGAACTGGTCAAAACTAGACCATCTCACCTGCTCCATGGTCAAAGTGCGATGCATCCCACCTAATGCACACAGGAGGTGCGATGCATACTGAAAATCCCTTCTATGGGGTGCGATGGACGAGAATAGACAAGTGGCGGAGACAGTTTGCGAGGTGGATGATCATGGAATCTTCCAGAAACTTCTCCTGTGACACTTGCCTCTCAGAATCGCCCAAGGATGAGTAAGAGATCAATGAGATCTCCAAGTGGAATCAAGAACTATCAGAGAGAAGACACTAATAAAAAACCTAGAGCTGACTCACACCTTTGCAAATATCTATATATAGATCTCTCATCCCAGAGATCCAGGAGGAGAGGGGCTGGAATTTTGTATCTTGTAAGGAAGCACTGCTGGTTTCTTGGTGTGACATCATAGTGTTGGGTGATCTAAGCTTTTCATGAGGTGAAGAAGGGATTTCTTGCTGAGAGGATGACGCTGGGTCAGAACAATTGGTTGTAATCCTCTTTGCTATTCTTGATTATTAATGAAGCTATTCGAGTTTTCCTCCACATTCTTGTATGATTGATGATATATGCATTTGTGTGGTCAATATATATCTGGTCCTATATTGTTTATGATAGTAGATATATGTTCTTGGATAGTGTTATGCTGCTTTGATTCTACAGGTACTCTTTGAAGCTGGGTAAACGAGGAAGCAAGTGGAAAAGATCTATTAGAAGGGAGAGGAATCAAGCAAGGAACCAAGCACAAGATAGAGGTTGGTCTCCTTCTTTCCCCTCTTATCTACCTCTCATAAAGGAAAACGAAAAGTGGTTTTAGTTTGTTTGTTTCTAAGGTAGCTACCAGCCTTAGTGGGACTAGCAGCTCTGCATAGACACTAGATTTCCCGATAACAAAATGGCAACTCCTCCGGGGAGCGAATAAATTGTTTGTTTGTCTATATTTGTTTTCTTTATAAACTTATAGACGGAGCCTGAAGTCAAGCCAGCTAGCCTTCGAACTGAATTTGCTATGCAAGTGAAAAGTAGATCAATGCTGCTTCAGTCTATCTCCGGGTTTTGTTTATGAATTGAACAATTGATTTACAAACTCTCTAATTTCCCTTGTGGTGGCTCTAGTAACCTCCTTGGATCTACCCTTGTGATTTATTTACTGATTACCACTTGCTTGGCCTAAATCCCTGAACTAAGCTGCAAACTGTGACCCGGAACCCAGTTGAAGTCTCGTCCCTGGACCATCACACTGTCTCTTCTTTGGAATCTGGATGCATCGCACTTCTCGAGTGTAGTAGGTGCACTGCATCTCACTTTCCCTGTGTTACAGGTGCGCTGATCAGACAAGGCCTCTTCTGCTCTTAAATTTTGGTTTCTGTGTTCACTCTTTTCAGCTCTATTCAGGAGTTTTGCTGTCTGTAGTCAGTATACCTCTATTGAACCCCCCTTCCTTGCCATTATTCCACCTCCATTGTGCAAAGAACTGTAAACGTTTTTGTGTATTTTGAGCCATTTTCAGTTCTCTTTTACAAAGAAGTAGCGTAATTGAACTGTCGTTTCTTGATTTGAAAGTGTCGCAAGTGTCATTTTCTGTCATAGAAGAGAATCCGATTGTTCTTGATAGTCGATTACACTGTTACTCTTGTATTTGATTTGAATTAGTAGTTTTTCAAGTGTCGAAAGCAAGTTTTCAATTTCAAATAACAAAGTGTTGTCATTGTCTTCATTTTGTCTTGAAAAGAAACTTGTTAGTAATGTCGCTTTGAAAATAATTCAGATTTTCGCTTAGCTTTATTTTTATCATTCACACATTAAGAAGGCTGAAAACAAATACATGCATGTGCATTTGCATTTAGACTATTTGTTGGTTTGATTTAGGACAGTGCATATAGTGTGTGCTCTCTGCTCTATGTTGAAAGAATATCGTCTCTCTTTCCTTAGTAGCTAGGATTTTCATTGCAAAAAGAAGATTAAACGATTGTTTATCATCTTAGATTGCATTTTAGGAATTGTATATCTACATCGCGCGGTGAACCTGAAAGGAAAATTTCCTAAGCAAGATCAACTGTAAAATAAATTTAATGAATCTAAAAACGCTTTGGAACCTAACGCACAACATTTAGAAGTCTAGGCTAGAGATGTATTCCGGCGTCGTAAAGCCTGGTAACTGTTGTTTTCATTGCTGGTTGGGTGATTCCTCCACTTTGAGATGATAAGTGCCAGTACGGACTTGTGCTCCCACGTACCATCGAGTATATATTGGGAGACCACAATAGGCTTTATCCTTTATCCATAGGAAGCTGTGTCTGCCGCCCTATCAATCACAATGCACTGAACACAGCATTCAGGAAGATTGACTGCCATACCGTAAAAAGTATTTTGCAGTTTTGCGATTGGTTTGGTAATCCCTTTGTCTAGATTTCCAGAGTAGTCTCTTTCGTTCCTTTTCAGACTCCTTAAAGGAAAAGGTCCATCTAAGCACTTGTCACTTCAGGCTCATTAAAAATCACAGGCGACTAGAGTCATCTTTTGTTTTTTCTCGACTCTTAAAAATTGAAAAAACAAGTTGTGTCAAAGCGTCTAAAATTTATTTTAATCGGAATAACGTCACTGTTCCCTCGTTGGTCTTAGAAGTTAGTCTCTCTTCATCGCAAGTTCTTGTAGAATCGCTAGGAAATCTTTTGGATAGACTAGAAATGTCTAAACGACCATTGACATCTAGGACTGTGTCATCTGACACAGCGACGACAGAACTTCCTGCTGTCACTCCAACAATGTTCGCCGGCATACCATCTGTCCCAACTAGCTCTTAATCGCTAGATGGGGCCCACTCAGGGGCTATTTAGACAGTATGGTCCGTTCCCATTTGTTCATCTAGAATAATATCCAGGAACTCTTATGTTGAGTCTCAGAAAATTGATCCTTCATGGTGTCAATTTGGGCAGTCCGATCCTTAAGGGCAAACCATTCCTTTAAGTACCGGATTACCGCCGTATGGGGGGCAATATACCCTTTCATTGTCTCCTCCCGGAGGACAACCATACGAGAGTTCACAACAAAATTCAGGTTATGCTGGAATTACATCTAGCGGTTGGGTGCCAATATTGCCTCAACAACCAAGAGTTGTATATTCGATGCAACAATGTTTACCTATGTCAAATATACCAACTACACCGGCTATTGTGATGGTGTCGCAGGTACAAGCATTGCCTGTTGTATGCCAACCTTAGGTTTCTCAGGTTGTAATGCAACAACCTCTTCTCCCTGCGACTCAACCACAATCGCCAACTAGTGGAATGACATAGGCCCAAACGGGTACAATTACCCCTCATCTTGGTCAAACAACCAGTATTGGAAAAAAACACATGGCTTCACAACCATGGCTGGTGCAATATCAACAATCGCAATTCCAACAAGTATACCAAGGATCTGAGCAACAAATCTTTGCAAATAATGGGCAGCCGTATATTCAAAACGGTCAAAATCAACCATTATATAATGGTTATGCCCATCAACCTTACCAAAGTTACCAGCATCAAATGCATTATGCTGGTATGCAAAGACCAACTGCTCAGGCAATTCCATCTTATCCTAGGTATGCTTCGCCAAACCTGAATCAACAGTTACCCTTCGTGGCGACTTTAGAGTTACCGGATCTAAATCGGCTAAGGAACGATCCAATTGCTTACGCCCCTTGGTGGCCAGCGATTCCGCATAAACTTCCGTCAGATATTCTTAAATTTAATGGGAATCCGGGTGAAGACCCGTCGAATCACGTGATGACATTTCATCTGTGGTGTTCATCAAACACCCTAAACAATGATTCGATTAGGCTTCGCCTTTTTCAGAGGATGTTAACTGGTCCGGCAGCAAAATGGTATATCGAATTACCTAGAGCTTCGTTTGATAACTTCAGTGCCCTAGCCACAACCTTTTTAACCCATTTTCAGTTACCCATAAGGTACAAAACAGGAACAAAACTTCTTACCAATTTCAAGCAAATGACGACCACTCACATATCCGATCATATTCATGACTGGCGACGTCATCGTAGAATGGTAAAAACGTATGTTCCTGATCAGCTTTTAGCTGAATGGTTTATTAAGTCATTATTACCTTCTATTACGGAAGATGTGGCAAAAGGAGGAGTCATCACTGAAGAGCAAGTCATTGCTCGTGCGCAATATCTAGACTTGATATATACTCAATCTGGCACGCTCTACGATAAAATCCCTGATGCTCCTAGACCGGAATTCTCCGTTCCTCCTCCTAAACTGAACAATGACTCTCATGCCGGCGATGGCGTGATTGGTACGACAAACACGAAATCAAAAAAGGCTACATCTAAGAAAGCCCGTAAGATTTCTGATCAAAATGCAAATGAAGAACTTCTCGCCTCGGAGGTAAATGCCGTGTCGACCGACAAGGGCAAACAACTGAAGCAACCAGGGGGCAAGAAGAAAAAGAAAGGGAAGAAGAAGAAACAGGAGGAGTCGTCTCCTGAAAAATCTTCTGTAAACCCTTCTGGAAATAGGAAACCAAATCATCCATGCTTTATATGCAATGAGGATCATTGGACATCAGATTGTCCATATAAAGCTGAGCTTAGAAAATTCTTCAAGAATACAAAAACCTCGGCAGTATTAACTGATCCGTTTCCGAATCCAGGAACAAATATGGTTGCTAGTGACAATGCTTCCTGATCCCAAGTACTTATGCTGTCCGTTTTGAAGCACCAAAATGATGCTTTGATATCGACAAGGAATAAAGATTACGGGAATCCACAGCTGTCAAACAACAAGGCTAATGATCAACCTAGTAGTTCGACAACAACTTCGACCGAAGTTGTGCCACCCATCATTCCTGAGCTAATGATAAAGCCGCCAAAGGGAGTAGTACACAAATCGACATTTAATCCTCGTGCTAGAGCAGCACAGCATTATAATATAGTAGGGGACTTGGCCCAATCGCCATCCGCTATGTCGACACTTGAGGTACCGCAAAATTGCCCCTCCCAAAAGCAAGCTTTATTATCAGCAATAAGTGGGATTGACCCAATGGATTCCAATCTTGTGGCCTTTGATCATAAAGGATATGACCCTTAGTTACCAGCTCAACTAGCTTTCCTTATTCAAGTGAAATCCCTCAACAAAATTGTTCATCGAACAATTATTGATGAGGGGGCATCTACATGTATTATGTCGATGAGTTGCTGGAAAAATTTAGGCTCACCACCCTTGTCGAGATCGTCAATGACATTAAAAGCATTTGACAGATGATCATACACTCCATACGGGATTTTAAGTAACTTGTGAGTTGAACTGGGGGGCAAAACAGTAGAAATTGATGTTGAGGTAATCAATGGAAACCTCGATTACAACATCCTACTGGGAAGGCCCTGGATTTATGCTATGGCTACAGTTGTGTCGACATACTTCAGAAAGATTGCATTTCCCTTTCAAGGAGGAATTACAATCGTCGACCAACAAAATTTCTCCCCAACAGTTCACAAGTTACGGGAAGCATTCCAATGATCCATGAAAGCAATCATTCGCTTCAAAATATCGGAGTAGGCCTCCTAAAAGACCCTACCTTAATGGGTACTTTTGCCCTACTGCCTCCGAGTAATCTAGCGGAAGTGGCCACAGTGGAAACCTGCAATATGAAATCTTCTATATCTAATGGATTCAGAAAATTCCTAAACATTTTGTCAGCATGGATCATCGCCATTTTAGAAATATTGTAGCAATCAATTTTCTTGGCCTGGGGGGCAAACCCAAATCAACGCTCATCAAGTGTTTTGATAGATAGGTCTAAGGAATATGGCACCTCTTCAGATCCTTGGTCGCATGTACATTCTACAGACGAATGAATCATTCAATCAATGATGATAGGAGAGGCACCATGGGAAGATTACCACCATCACTTTCATCTTCGGGATTACCACGAAGATTATTCCAGCAACCTTAATCATCCTTCAATTTTTGATTTTCTATCAAACACTGTAAATACGGTGGATTTCAAGGATGGTTCTTATCTCGTGTAGACCTCGTTAAAAAATGAAACAAGGAGTCATGAGGATAGTTCTTTTACTGTGTCAACCTCATTAAAAAATGAAACGACCCCCTTTCCAAATCGAGTCTTTGATTACGATCTCGTAAAATCAAAGCCGAGTCTTTCGAAGATCTCGAAGGTAAACCTTCATTCCAACCACCGAGATGAATGCAATGAAGCTTGGGGGGCATGCACCTCGATTTGCGTTATTATGCTGGGGGCATGCAAACTTATCATGAGCAGTGTTACCGCAGGGTTCAAGCTCGTTAAAAAATAAACCCGCCTCAAGCAGTTTTAACGCGGAATTCAAGCTCGTTAAAAAATAAACATAAGTAATGAGCAAACGTTCCCCCAAAGTTTAAGCTCATTAAAAAATGAACCAATTTCCGGTAAATAACCATCGTGAATGCATTATCATCAGCCTTTGAAGCCTTGGTCGTGTTCTCATGATCTCCTCCACTCTGTATTGGCCGATCATTCACCTCCATTTGATTGTTTACCCTTTATGAGGAACAGCTACGAAGAGTGATCCTGTTAGCCATCCTTGTGACACTGCCATGATTGGAAAATTCCAAACCTTACTTGGAATTAGCTGCTACCCGAATTTATCACTCGTTCCTCAAAAAACGAGTCTCCTTTAAGCTCTTTTCAATTGACTCGTAAAATATGAAAATATTGCCGAGCAATTGGCCTCTCCAGTTCGTTAAAGTGACCGAAAGTGCTATCCCTCCTTTAAATTTTAATCTTTTTGGACTTGAGGGATTATTACACAAAAAGATCGAGCGCTTGTTTTGTTCGGCTCGTTAAAAATACCGAAAATTCATCCATTTTGTATTGTTTTATACTTTTTCGGACTCAAGGGATTATATGACGAAAAAGGATTATTGGAGTTTTCTTTACGTCCCTTTTTCAGACTCTCTAAAATTGAAAAGGACCGAGTTATCTTTGTCGTTAAACTCGTTAAAACCGAATAGTGACAAACTTGTCCATATAGACAAGAACGAGTTTCACTATCGCTGGGCTCGTTAAAACATAGCGATGGGTTTGCCTGAAGGGAAAATTATAGAACAAGCATATGTTATCCTCCTCAAGCTTGACAAAAATAAAGAGGTACTGGTCAGCAATGACTGGGGAAAAATTGGGAAGAAAACTTGAAGAAACTTTATTGGTAGCAAGTCGCTCTTGAACATGACACTTTCACTCCGCATCCGAGTCGGGTTGGGTTGTTCCGTTCACTGGTCATATCACCATGTGTCCATCATGCCATCCATATTTGGGGTTAACGCTACCAATCCATCATGTCAGTGTCACCGGTATGTTCAAGAGAAGTCGCCCAGAGAATTCACCTGTGTCTCACCCACTGCAATACATTTACACTCCATTTTTTATGACCACCACCCTGAACCTTATGTCATCAGATCGTTTTCACCTCAATTAAAATCATTTGCTCCGTTCCGTGTCATTGATGTGGGATTCACTAAGGCCCTCCTATGACGGATCGCTTCTTGTCGACATCAACTCATTATCCAGGAAATCGATCTAGGAACAACCCTTTCAGTACTTTGAAGCTTGCATGCCTCAATGGCAAGTTTCTCACTTCCAGCGATAGGTTTACATCAATGGCCTTCGACCAAAAGATTTTGAGTGGTGTTCGACACCAAGTCCCTTATTCACACCACATAAATTGTACTGTAGTACCTTGAGGTTCATCATCATTATCGGTGATTCCTCTCGCGCCTGTTAACAACTTACATCATTGGCTGGTAATCAGGCGATGTCTTTCCATGTTCGACTCCAAAACATCTCTCACATGGATTGACTTGTACTTTGAGTGAAGATCGAACGAGATTGAAGACCCCGGATCTAGTTTCATCCATCCGGGCTGCGATATATATTCAGGAAAATAAAGACATCAAATGTACATCATTATTGCACAGATAATCATCCAACCTAAGGGATGATGGCTCTACCAGAATCATCAGTCTGCACACAGACGATTGTCTGTCTTATGTACATGAAAATGAATTTATAAAGCTGAGCATGGGAATGCCCACCTCAGCTGGATCATGAAAATATTATGAAGATAATGTATAGTATTGTATCTTATTACAGGTCACCTTCCAACTCGAAAAAACTTCGGATCCTCATGATAAAGCATTTCACCCGACATCAAAAGATTAACGACCTCATGCTTTAGGGGGCAACTGTTATAGACATTTTTGGGCACTGCAACCCCAATCATAAATGTCCATAAACCAAGGGCTCCTAAGTCCCTAAAAGTGTTGTTCCGACCCCTAAAAGAACAAGGTCAGCTGATTACATCATCTCCCAGAAGTTCTCCATGAAAAACTACTCAGAACTGGTCAAAACTGGACCATCTCACCTGCTCCATGGTCAAAGTGCGATGCATCCCACCTAATGCACATGGGAGGTGCGATGCATACTGAAAATCCCTTCTATGGGGCATGATGGACGAGAATAGACAAGTGGCGGAGACAGTTTGCAAGGTGGATGATCATGGAATCTTCCAGAAACTTCTCCTGTGACACTTGCCTCTCAGAATCGCCCAAGGATGAGTAAGAGATCAATGAGATCTCCAAGTGGAATCAAGAATTATCAGAGAGAAGACACTAATCAAAAACCTAGAGCTGACTCACACCTCTGCAAATATCTATATATAGATCTCTCATCCCAGAGATCCAGGAGGAGAGGGGATGGAATTTTGTATCTTGTAAGGAAGTGCTACTGGTTTCTTGGTGTAACATCATAGTGTTGGGTGATCTAAGCTTTTCATGAGGTGAAGAAGGGATTTCTTGCTGAGAGGATGACGCTGGGTTAGAACAATTGGTTGTAATCCTCTTTGCTATTCTTGACTATTAATGAAGCTATTCGAGTTTTCCTCCACATTCTTGTATGATTGATGATATATGCATATGTGTGGTCAATATATATTTGGTCCTATATTGTTTATGATAGTAGATCTCTGTTCTTGGATAGTGTTATGCTGCTTTGATTCTACAGGTACTCTTTGAAGCTGGGCAAATGAGGAAGAAAGTGGCAAAGATCTATCAGAAGGGAGAGGAATCAAGCAAGGAACCAAGCGCAAGATAGAGGTTGGTCTCCTTCTTTCCCCTCTTATCTACCTCTCATAAAGGAAAACGAAAAGTGGTTTTAGTTTGTTTGTTTCTAAGGTAGCTACCAGCCTTAGTGGGACTAGCAGCTCTGCATAGACACTAGATTTCCCAATAACAAAACCTCATCCTTGTTAACCATGCAATTATCATTAGATCTGTTGCCTGTCGATCACACAACTCAGATCTTCTCCTGGGTTTCTCACGTTCAAAAGCCATCAATAATATAAAATAAATCACTTCTTTCGGATTTCCACATTTTCTTTTAATTCCATTAGAACATAATATTTGATTTTTTAATATTTTTGCGATAAAACTGAAAATAAAATTAAAATGACAATGGATGTTACAACATCTGGCTCCACCTGGGGATAATGCTTTTGCCACAGAAACAATAAGAATCGCAGATCAATGCCTTCACCTCGGGCATGGAGTCATATATTGCTTAGCCAATTTAAATTCTATGGAATTTGTACAATGAATTCACTAGGGTATCTACAATGACAAGATGCTTGTGCTACAGAACTGGAAATAATGTTTGAAGTATTGCCCATTGATAGGCAGTTGTAAAGTTTCACCATCAAGATTCTCCAGGAAGAATGTATTATTTGCCCTTGCTTCTATAATTCTGAATGGGCCATACCAGAGAGGATCAAACTTCCCATGTTTTCCCTTATCTTCTCTTCTAGTATCCCACCTTAATACTAGGTCTCCAACTTTAAAATCAATTTCTTTGGCCTTTTTGTCAAAAATACCCTTCATCTTTGATTGATACATAATCAAATTATCTCTTACCTTATCCCTGCTTTCACTCAACTCCACTACCTTATGCATCCTTCTTATCAGAGCATTGGGCTCTTCTTTTGCCTCCTGAATCATTGCAATCATAGGCTTCACAAGCTGAGTAGGGAATAGAGCTTGAGTTCCATACACTAACTCAAAAGATGATTTTCCTGGAGACCTTCTTGGAGTCACTCAGACAGTCCATAGAGAAAACTTTAACTTTGAATCACAGTCTTTCTATTTCTCTGCAATATTTTTCTTAAGAATTCTCATCAAAGTTTTGTTAGTGGATTCAACCAATCCATTTCCCTGTGGATGATAAGCTGTTGAATGAGATAAAATAACATTATACTTCTAACAAAAAGCAACAAACTTACTTGAACTGAACACTTGAGCATTGTCTGTTATGATTTTGACAGGGCATCCAAATCTGCTGAAAATATTTTCCTCTAAAAACTTCATCACCACCTGGTAATTTTCCCCTTTAGTAGGTATAGCTTCTATCCACTTGGTGAAATAATCAGTAGCTGCAAGAACCCACTTGTGCTGTCCACTTGAAGGTGGGTTAATTTCTCCAACAAAGTCTAGTCCCCATTGTCTGAATGGTTCTTCTATGAAGGCTGGGATCAAAGGAAAGGGAGCTAACCTTTTCTTCTCAGCAAAAAGTTGACACTTCTCACAGCTTTTGACAAACTTGTATATATCACCAACTAGGGCGGGCCAATAAAACCTTGCTTGGATGATTTTATGTGCAGTAACTTTCCAACTATAATGTCCACCACATAAAAAATCTCATGATAATCTTTAATGGTATCTGTAAATTCATCCTCTATTAAACATAACAATAAAATTCCCACAGGATCCTTCCAATACAATCTGCCCTCTACAATCACATATGGCTGTGCTTTGGTTTTTAATGCTCTATATATTGTTCTTTCCAAAGATTGAGGACAAGAGAGAAACCATAAATAATGGATTATGTGCTTGTACCATTCTGAACATAAAAATTTATATCGGATCTTCATACCTGGGTTTGATTTTTCTTCACCTTCTTCAATTATTTCCTCATTTGCAAGTGTTAGCAAGTTGATTCCCAATGCCTGAAAATTTGACTCTGTCAACATCTTTGCCAATCCATACCCTTTCACCAACTTTGTGGGCTTTATGTCCAGGTCATACTCTTGAATCTTGGATATCCATTTTCCTCTTTTGCCTTCCACATCACTCTGGACTAAGACATCCTTTACTGCAACATTTGGCACATAAGTAATGATCTGTGACTACAACACATAAGTCCTGAGGGCCTTTAGGGGTTTTACCAAAGCGTATACCTGTTTTTCAAGAATATTGTACTTTAGTTCAACATCTTTCAGAATTTTGCTAAAGAAAGCAATTGGCTGCTCTTTTTCTTCATCATTTTTCTGTAACAAAACAACAGTTATTGAATTAGGTGATGCAAATGAAAAAACTTGAAAAGGCTTTTGATAATCAGGGCTAATTAAAACTGGAGCTGCTTGTAATGCTTCTTTAATCCTGGAGAATGACTCTCTGGCTTCCTTGGTCCAATGCACCTCATTTTCCTTCTTCAACATATTGGTAATTTCTTTTACAATTTTAGCATAATTGGACACAAACCTCCTTAGAAAATTTATTTTTCCCAGAAATTTTTGAATGTCTTTCTTACTCCTGGGCAGGGGTATTTTCTGCACAGCTTGCACCCTTGCTGGATCTATCTTCACTCCATCTCTAGAAACAATGTGCCCCAATAGTTTTCCCTCTTCTAGAGAAAAAATAGACTTCTTAGGATTCAAAGAAAGCCCAAATTTTCTACATTTCTCAAAAGTCTTTTTAAGATGGTCCAGATGCTCCTCATCAGACTTAGAGAAAACAATGATGTCATCCAAGTATATCACTACAAACTTATCACCTACAAATGCAATGTCCATTGCCCTCTGAAATGTTGCACCTGCATTCATCAACCCAAAAGGAATTCGAGCATACATAAAGGTTCCCCAAGGAGTTGTGAATGCAATATTTTTCTGATCTTCTTTATCAACAACCACTTGGTTATACCCAGAGAACCCATCCAGCATGGAAATTCTGAATGATCTAGTTACCTTCTGCAACACATGATCCATTTTAGGTAATGGATAGTTATCTTTTAAGGAAGCACTATTTATATTTTTGAAATCAACACATAATCTTATTTCTCCATTTTTCTTCCTTACAGGTACTAGATAGGCCACCCAGTCAGAGTACTGGAGTGGAACTGTTATCTTGGCATCAAGAAGCTTTTTGACTTCTTTCTCAATCAATGGTAAAAGCAAAGGGTTTATCTACCTGAGTTTCTGCTTAAATGGTTTAATCCCTTCTTTAAAGGGAATCTTATGATGAATAATACTTACATTATATGTTTTGAGATCCTCATAGGACCAAGCAAAAACATCAATATAGTCCTGAAAAGCTCAATATATATCTCCTTATAATTAAGTGGAACTCCATTAAATAATTTGACTAGCTTGGGCTCCTTTTGGGTTCCAATATTGTGATCTTGAATATGCTCATCCTCTGGAATTTTCTCTAAACTAACAGCTACATCATTGGAGTTAAAAAGTATTTCAAGAGGGACAAGCCCCCTTGGCAGAATATTATCTTTCAATTGAATAATTTTTTAATTAACTATGGATTTTTTCAAACCACTTACTTCTGCGCCTTCTATTGTTTCATCTTCATCCCGATCAATCTAGGTGCCCTGAAAATCTTCAATCGTAGTCAAGAGTTCCTTAATCTGCTGATCATCCTCAAAAATCTGCCAGTGTTTTATATTATCCTGAACAAAAGGCCTGTGCCTCATTTCAACCTCATATCTTATATTTGAATTTATAGGAGGCGTAAAAGTACTGGTAGCCACAGCCAAAGAGTCTGCTTGTCTGTTTCCATCTCTTGGAATGAAATGTATGTTGAAAGCCTCAAAGAAGTTCTCAACCAAATCCCACACTTCATTTTTGTATGCCCTAAGCCTAGGGTGTTTTATTTGATAATGGTTATTTATTTGCTTTATAATCAGCTCTGAATCTCCAAAAATAGAAATTGACTGGACTCCCATTTTTTTTGCTGCTTACAGAGAAATGATCAAGGATTCATATTCTGACACATTATTAGTCGCTTCAAACTCCAATTTAAAAGAAAAAGGGATCATATTACCTCCATGTGTAATTAAAAGGAAACCAACACATGTTCCTTCTTTAGAATAGGCTCCATAAAAGAAGCACTTCCACACCCCTTCTGTTTGCAACTTTGTATTTACACTGGCCGAAGTAAGCTGCATCTGGTTATCTTCAGCCAAATCTGCATTCTCATGCAACATGAAGCAAGAAAAGTCATCTTTCTCTTGGCTATATACAGGTGAATTACTTGCTTCATTCTTTGTGATTGTTTTTACAAATATTGTTTCTTTGTACAATCTTCTTTCTTCTCCACCAAAAATTGGTATGATAGCATAAGTAAAATCCAGTTTCAAAACACCACCCAGTTTAGACCCCCATGACCTAGATAGCAACATTCCAAACCTAGCAGGGATATCTACTATAACTACATCCATTACCAAGCTTCTAGCTAGGATCTGGGCTAGTGACACCACCATATATTTAATAACCCCCAGACACCTGAATTTATTTGAATCAAAAGAATACAAGTCTCTGTAAGGTTTAGTAACTTGTAGGTTTAGTTGTTTCATCACTAATAGTGGCATAAGGTTATGTGAAGCTCCTGAATCAAACATACAATTATGCAAGAGGAAATCATGAATCAATAAAGAAATGTAGAAAGGATGTGTTGAAGAATCTACCTCCTCCACATGTGGACCAAAAACCACTACTAGTTTATCTTCTTGCAGATTCACAATGTCATTTATATTCACATTCTGAGATAGATTGATAAACTCAACAATCTCTCTTTGATAAACTGGTGTTTTGACCAACTCTGTGAGGGGCACCTGAATTCTGATTTTTTCTAACTCTTTAGTAAGACTAAACACATGAACCTGTTTAGTATTCCTTTCATTTTCATCTTCAATTTTCTTCATCACTGAAATCTCCTGTGGAATGGAAACAATTATTTCTAAAGGAATTTTGTCACTTTTATCTTGAGAAGACTCACCTTGAAGTATTTGAGTCTTGCTATTTGTATTCTGCTGTTGCTTTCCTTTATTTAATTGTTTTGCAGGCTGTGGTTCTTATGGAGTCACCTTTTGTAGGGGAGCTGGAACTTGTTGCTCACCTTCATTTTCTTGAATTCTAGATCTTTTCCTTGATCTCAAGTCATATTTCTTATGTAATTTTGCCTGCATAAAATCAGTAAACTGCTTCCAATATTCATCAATTTCATTGTCATCATAAATGGCATCTGTTTTAGTATATTATTCTCCCTCAACACCTAGTTCATCTTCATCTACTGCATACAATGTGGAAATATGATCATCATGGTCCCTGGAATGCTCTGGAACTTCATTAGGATCTGCCTCTAAGTAAAGTGGTGCTTGAACCTGATCTTGATCTTTTCTCTCCTTCTTCAAAATTTGCAGAGGTTGTCTTCTATATTGAGGATTAAAATTTCTATTATGTTGTGCTTCCCTCTGAGAATTCTTACTCTCCAATTCCAATTTAATCAATTTATTAGACAAATTTTTAATTACATTATTCATATCCTCTAATGTTTGACTTTGAGAGGATTCCATTTTAGCCTTTCCCTTATCTTGGACAGGCTGTGTCTCTGGTGCTTTACCTACAGCCACCAGATTTGCTTCTATTTCTAAGGCATCAGTTTGGATCTGATCAAGGGTTGTATATCTTCTCTCCCTCAGTGTGAACCAAAAATTTGATTCAAATGCCCCTGCAAAAGTTATTTTTGCACCAGTAGGAGGGGGCTTGATCTACATTGGAAGACCGTTGTAAAGTTTATTGAACCTTCTCATGAACTCAACAAAACTTTCATCAGATTTCTTCTTAATAGCAATAAATTCTGTGAGTGAATACCCATGGTCTCTTTTCTCTCCCCATATCTGGGTGAACATGTGCTCCATCTCTTCCCATGTTGGAATAAAGTTATTAGGAAGCCCTTTAAACCATTTTCTTGCTTCTCCATCCAAGGATTGCACAAAAAGTCTTAAAACAACATCCAAGTGTTCAACATTAAGATTTTCTACAAAATTACAAAACACTACTATATGCTTCTTTGTTGTTTG
This sequence comes from Pinus tabuliformis, assembly GCA_031772625.1. Taxonomy (NCBI): domain Eukaryota; kingdom Viridiplantae; phylum Streptophyta; class Pinopsida; order Pinales; family Pinaceae; genus Pinus; species Pinus tabuliformis. Next base: position 372,552,545 of record CM062808.1, on the reverse strand, counting down.
TTCATCTTCCCCTAAGAAACGAGGAATAATTTTTAAGTATTCTTGAGGCATTTGATTCAACTATTGTGGCATCTGAATAGGCGCACACCTATTCAACAAGAATCCAAGTGTTGCCATGTTTGTTCCTGAAATCACTGAACCTTGAGTACCAGCAAATGTAGAAACTACCTGAGTAAATGGAATATGAAGAGGTGGTAATGTGGTTATAGGTTCAGGTTGAATAACTATAGCAGATACTGAGAAAGAAACAGACTCTAAAGACTGTTCTTGACAGTTTGGTTCTTGAAATGGAGTGGATGTAAAAGGTATCTATTAGTCAATAAAAGATGAATGTTTGGATGAACGATGTGGTGAACTTCTGACAGGTGCAGATAGTGAAGGACTTGGTGTAACTAGAGTTTTTGGGCTTCCAACCCTCTTGGAAACTCGTCTCTTAGGGTCTGAAAGGGCTTGAACTTTTTGCTGTGAGGTATCTGACCTCGTATGAGGCCTCTTTGAAGCTAGAGTTATTGTTTTCTATTCAATACAGCCAAATATTTCCTCCTCACTGAACAACTAGAGGAAAATATTAAAAACCTAGGGAAAAGTGTTCTTGACTTCGTTCCCCGACAACGACGCCAATTAATGTTGTCCCTTAAGAAACCAATTTCTTGGCTGTGTAGAAATTGTGCTTAAGACATTAATGTTTATTATTCTTGTCACTTATTTGTTTGATGTATCCTCAAGTGAAGGGCCTGAAGGACCTGACTTTTAACCCTTAATACTTAGGTGATATGAAAGTATCAGAATGCCATATGATTGCTGAATATAAATGCTGAGTGAAGAATGCTTTGAGAAGTTAGAGACAATATGTTGTTTTTCACAGAAACTATTATCTGTAACGCTTTGAGAAGTTAAAGACAATATGCTATTTTTCACAGAAACTATTATCTGTAACTTAGAAGAAATGTAGAAGTAGGGACTTTAAGTATAAGAGTGCTCTTTTAAGGAATTTTAACTTCATTCACATAAGTAAACAAATACCTGCAGCTTCATTACCATACTTAAAGAAAGGAAGATACATGATGACACATAACAGAGAAATTACAAATCATACCCAACAATGTCTAGAAAACTCCTGATTCTTTCATTAATCACCAGTTTTATCAAGAATACAATAGCCTTGTCTCCAGGTTCTTCAAAATTCCAACCTATTTTCTATAATTTTGCCTCCTTTTATACAAAATGGGTTAGTTGGTAATCACCAAAACTGTCAATCTTCTTAACTATATCCTAACTGAGTCATTAAAAAATATTACATTGGAGGGTAAAAGACACCTCATTATTCTCAAGAAAACAAAATAAAAATAAGTAACAAAAATTAGAATATAACTTGTGATGGTTTCTCGCTGTTCGTATCTGTGGCTTGAGTATGTGGTCCTGTATTCTGCAAGCTATAATCCTGTAGATGTCCTGATGACAGCTAAACTACTTTAACGTGGCAAAGCTGCATTTTTACAAAATTTTGTGCGTGAACCTATGGGTTATGGGCCCACGTATATATTGGAAGTGTTCTGCTTGGCGGAAGCACAAAGAAACCCTTATGGCCCATGTATATATCAGAAGCGTTCTAATTGGTAGAAACACAATGAAACCCAACCAATCACCATCGATCCTTCCTTAAATGCTTATGGCCAGAACCCAAAAGGAAATAAACTCCAGTTCATAACATATCAGGTTTGCCTTTTCCACAAACCTTTACCTTCCCCACAGAACCAAAAGGAAACAAAGCTGCAGTTCATAGATTTCTCGGGTCCGAAATTCATAATAAAACCCTGCACTTTTTGACGTGATATCTTTCAGATCTCAACCCTTCTTGATGAGTGGTTGTGATCGATCCGGACTTCAATGGATTAAATCACATTCCATAAACCATCACATCCATTTTATGGATTAAACCTCATCCTTGTTAACCGCGCGATTACCGTTGGATTTGAATCCTTCAAGCAGACGACCCCGACTCATTGAGATTTTAACTCAGTTTTATAACTTCTCGCATCTAATTTTGGAGTAAACCTCGTCCTTGTTAACCACGCGATTATCGTTAGATCTGTTGCCTATCAATCGGATCGCTCAGATCTTCTCCTGGGTTTCTCATGTTCAAAAGCCATCAATAATATAAAATAAATCACTTCTTTCAGATATCTACATTTTATTTTAATTCCGTTAGAACATAATATTTGATTTTTTAATATTTTTGTGATAAAACTGAAAATAAAATTAAAATGACAATGGATACTACAACAAGATGCAACATCTTCCTCATCATCTCCGTCTTCCGGTTGACACTGCACATTTTTTACCACATTTGTCAAACTGTTGCACACCAAGTCCACAACTCGTTTCCATTCCAAACAAGTCCCCTTCAGGTGATGGTCTTCATGGAATGAGAAAAACTTGGAGTTCACGCACATTTCCATTTGGAACACTGAGCTGGAGCTCTGTGCAGTTTTAGCTAGGAATCTATTGCTGCCTGATGACATGATCCTCTTCTATTGTCTAGGAGGCTAACTGCTAACAGATGTCTCAACCATTCGTTGCTTTAGCTCAGACACCTTTGTTGTCAAGTTATTGACAAGACGATTAAGGGTTTCAATGTCACTTGCTTCCTTGTTTTTCCCCTTACTCGTAGCAGCCTGGGGCTTCATGCTTGCATCTTTGGAGCCTTTTTCCGGTTCATCATCCTTGATGACTCCAATCGCGTGCAGGTCCTTTTCCACAATGATTTACTCATCACAATTTTCAAGTAATGCTGGCTTCACATCTTGCTTGACGAATTGCATAATATTGGTTGGCTGTGCAGATGTGTAATATTCGATAGTGATGGAGTCATGAGGTTTTGGGTCTGCTGCAAACTAGTTCAATATGCATAAATACCTCTGATTAAAGTCTTTCACTTTCTCTTTTGACTCCATATTCAGACTGCCCAACTCTTTGAGCAACATGGTAGGGGTCTTATCATCAACAAATTTTTCCAAAAACATCCTTTTGAACATACACCAGTTCTAGATGGAGTTGACAGGAAGGATGTGATACCATACCACTGCTCGACCATACAAGGTACATAGAAATAATCTGCATGCAACATCGTCATATCATACCTCGAGTGTCTATAGATATAGGTAGAAGTTGTCCAAGTGGTCTTTTGCCTTCATTGTTATGTCAGGGTCATACTTTGTCAACATCCTCTTCGAACACTTTGGCATCTTATGCAAAGCACCTAGGAGAGCCAACTGCCCCTAAGTCATCCATTCCAAGTTTTGGTCAGCCATGTATTTTTCTTCTTCCTCCTCCTCCTCTTCTTCAATCTGATGGTTCCACCTTTGAGTCTATTGGTTCGTCTCCACCTCCACCTCCTCCGCTGCCTTCCCCTTCATCTCCTGTACTAGAGACTGAGCCCAAGATCACAAGGGTGTCCTATTCTCCCTATCGGAAGACTGGAGGTTCCTCTTCGTTCTCAACAACTTTTACCAGAGCTTCGAGAGTGGAAATAACTGTATCTTCCACTGATGGGACAAAAACCCCTATGGGAGTGGTCTTAGGCTTCTTTGATGTGTATGGAAGATATTGTATTTTTGGGACCAATCCGACTAATTAGGAAAACTGACGGGTGATGGGATAGATAGAGCGGAGGTCCTGATACTAAATTTTGTGTTCACATCTGGGATGTGAGGAGCAACCAACTTCAGAGTTGTGCATAGGTGAGAGGGAGTGCAAATTACTCCCTTGACTAGATGATTGATGAGTGGGGGTGAGAGGACATTCAGCCATACACAACTTGCAACCCTGCTTCTAGTGCCATAAATGATGATGGTGCTAGACCTGCCAACATTTAGGGGATCTCCTTGATGTGAAGTCCCAACTAGACCTCACACCATTTGGTGTAGGAGTCCCATCCGGTATGATGGCCCGGTTGCCATTATCTTAAAGATATGCCTTAGCTCTTGCTTGTCAACACATGAGAGTGGTATACTTAGTCTTCAAACAATGAGGTTCGTGTGCCTAGTGAGTGCTTAGTGTAACTTGTGTCTAAGTTCTTTCACTGCAGAGGGAGAGGGTGAGAGTGAGTCTCAAGTCAAAAGGGAATAGTCCCAACTTAGCTAGAGACACACAACACAGCAGGACATGCACAACTTCCAATAGAGTAGTCCACACGGATGTGGCAGTCACAAACACAAGGTGAACATATAGCATGTACAAGACCTAACAAAATAGTCCACACGAGTGCGAAAGTTGTTAAACAAGTTTACAAGGATGAATCTGTTGAGTTTCTGGAGGAGTAGTCCACATGGGTGAGACAACATTAACAAATGATATAACACATTTCCAACATCATCTACACTAAAACACCCAAAATTGTTCAACTATCTTAGTACAGGTTAAAGAAACATGCATTACAAGCGTCCAAAGAATAATCTTATAAATGAATACTATACATGTGTGAAAACGTGCTGACCTGTTAACAGGATTCTAAATTAAGCAAAAGTTCCAAGACACATCGATACACCATATATTACTAATCCCGATAGCGGGGTGTTGGAGCCACTGCTCACTCCTCAAAGAAAAGAATACAAAATCTTAAGGTTATGTGGGAGGAGCCAAGGTGAAAAGTCCTTTGCATGTACAAATGAGGGGTATATATAGCCAAGGGTGAACTTGACCCTTGTGACTCTTTGACTTCCCTCATGACTGTTTGACTTAAATGACTCTTTAACTTGCATGACTCTTCAACTTTGTATGTGGGTCTCTTGGAATTCCATGTTACATTACATTGATTACAATAGTATGGCCCACAATAGTGATGTGACCGAGATGACTCATGACATGACTCGACATGACAATGCTGGTATGTTCATGCTGATGGTGGTGTCCATGTCGAGCTACAATGCTGCTGAATGATGAGTGTGCTCTTGGTGTATCATAACTTCACCTATGCATGACAAGATGTGCGGGGTCTTCAATGGTCTTGGAGTTTCCTTGATGTTGCATGTGCATGTATCCCCTTCGCTGGTACTTGGCATGCTTCATGTGTTCATCCATTCGCGAATAATTCTTCTAGCATGCGCTCCTTGTTCATCCCGTTTGTCGTCACCCCATGTCTCATCCATGTACCTACCTTTGCAATCACTCATGATGAGACGAAATAAAATCCCGAAATCCCCTAGTGTACCATGATGCATCGTCTTTCATTTTTAGGTGCAGGTGACCAGGAGAGAGGAAAAGGCTTTGAAAGTTTGCAGAGCACATTTCAGGCTGGGATGTGAGGCTTTGAGGCACTTTCGGGAAAAACTACATAGAGGTCACTGAGAGGATGGGTAGTGTAGTCTAGGACAACAGTGACATCTGTGGGATCTAGCTCAGCTGGGAGGCAGAACTGTGCAATTTCTCAAGGGAAGGGAGTGCACGTAGCGGGAGGCACTGATAGTGAAAGCTGTGCAAATTTTCATAGGAGGATGGGAGTGGGCCGCGAGAGCTTGCTATCAAACACAATGCAGATCTAGGAGGCAGTCATGCAGGACATGTTTACGTAGTTTTCGGGCTGAGCAGGGTTCTGGGTAGCTGATGGACAGTCCAAAAAAACTTTGAAATTTTTAGGAGGAGCAGCAGGCCGACTAGTAGGGGGACTGATTGACAAAACTACCTAATTTTCAAAGATAGTGCAATGACAGGTAGCGGGTGCCTGTCCCTCTTGTATGTGCAATTTCTTCAGTCAGTGGAGGTAGGCAGGATGATAACTTCTACATAGTTTTCTGGAGGAGTGAAGCCCCGAGTCACTACCTAGTCAAATTCTCCAGTTGACTAGTGGGAGGCTTGATGGATAGGCTTGCGGGCAGCGAAGATTGAGATAGATTCTTGAGTGACTTCTGCATTGTTTTGGATGATAGTCATCCAGGTCAATTCCAAGATTGCACAGTGTAGACTGCCTAGGAGGTAGCCTCAAGCTCTGCGCAATGATGGGTAACAGTGCTTGGTCAGTGAGGGCTGAGATTGCGTAGTGCAACTAAGTGGAGGTCCAACTGATGGAGGGTGGTCTGATTGACAGATATTTGACAAAATGGTTAAGTGTGTGAGTGAGTGAACTCATGTATACATGACCTTGCAACTACACACTCAACATATGCTCAGTGTGACTGACCAAAGGGTGCGAGTGACAAGTGCGACACTTGAGATAGATCATTGAACGAACGTGATGACACTTGCCCGAAATTGTATACAACTTTGTGTGTGAGTGCAACATATGCTTACACAGCGAACACAACTTGTACACACAAATCAAGACCTTGAACATAGCTAGAACAAGACTACAAGCATGACATTGTAAACAACATGCTAAAATATGACCGGTGAACAACCAAGCAAAGATGGTGTAAAGACTCGACATGAGCTCATGGGATGAGCCTGAGTGTTTGCAATCATCAAGGAAAAACTAAGGAAGGCTTTAAAAATGGATGTAGGACAAAATTTTGGAGGGTGTTGCAGCGGCTACAATAACTCCCTTAGCGAATCTCAAGAAAAAATTTCAACGTTATAAAGTAACTACAAATCTAATTGTAATTTTCTAATAACAAAAAACTACTTGCAAACCTAGTATTTGTTAACTTCACCAATAGTAGAGATCTTTGTTGTCTTCATCCTTTGGTTTATTATCGAGTTTTCCATCTTCTGTAATATGTGCTCCACTTCTTTCTTTCCTCTTGTTGTTCTTCTTGTTCTTAGGATCCTTGGGAGAATACATTTTATAATTTTCATATTCATTACAACCAAATCATTGCACCTTGGACATGTCTCCATCTCCACGTGGCTTATTGTTATTGTTGTTGCTGTATTTTCGACGAGGTTCAAATATTCCAAATCTTCCAAAATTCTTCTTTGATCTAGCAGTAAAACCTTGAGACTGTTCATTGTTGGGTTCGGTGTCATTTTGGATTTCAATATTGTTTCTTCTAGAACACATAAAAAAGCCCACTGTTCATAGAATATTGGAATATCTTTTCTTGAATAGATGTTGGTCACATAGTACTCCAGCCTTGAGGTAGAGCATTAAGTATGCAAGTAGTTAATTTGAAATCAGATGTGACTTCTCCAATTTCTTGGAGCTGATCTTTGAATTTCGAGATTTTCACAAGGTATGAGGCCAAGTCTTCATCTTTTGACAACATTATTTTGTAAAGTTGATTCCTTGAGGATATTTTTTGACCTATAGTATTGGCAGAGTATAGTTTTACCAATTTGTCATAGACTTCTTTTGACGTGCCTAAATATGCAACAAAGGGGATAAGGTGTTCTTTGATGGATTGGATGAGAATTCTTTGAGCCCTTATTTCTCCCTTATTGTACTTGGCCACTTATTGATTCTTGTTGTTGTCTAGTTCTAAAATTTTTCCTAGAACGTGATCCATGACCTCGTTTTCTATGAGAACCAAATCAATTCTCTTCTTCCAAGCTTTGGAGTTTGATGATCCATCAAGTTTGTTTCCTTCCTTACAAAAAGATTCCATTTGATTTGAAGGTTGAGACATGAAGTATAGTAAAGTACTTGCTTCTCAAAGGAGTGGAGTTCTTGAATGATGATGATGCTTCCAAGAGTTTTCAAAGCTGTCCTTAAATGATGGCTGCAATAGAGATGTCTTCTTAGGATGACTGGTACAGAAATATCTTTAAGCTGCTATGATGAATCCTTCAATGATGGATGATGAGTGGACGTGAGCCTTCAATGAGAGAGAGAGAGAGAGAGAGAGAGAAAGAGAGAGAGATAGTTGCTACAGTAATTGTTGGAAATAATACTGAGAGGGGGGGTGAATCAGTATTAACAATTTAACAATATTTCATTTCCATAAACAGATTTATATACGCTACTTCTATTAATGAAACTTGCATATATACGCAACTGTGTTTAGAGAAACCAACATATACCTTGCAAACTTATAATTTAGTTAGTTGATCTTTAATCTATGTATCAAAACCATATAGCCAATAATCAGATGCAGTAAACAGAATAGGCAACCACACACATGAACACAAGATATAAGTTGGAAACCCAATGTGGGTGAAAACCACCTGCTGCAATCGTCTCTATATTTCTTTAATAAGAAACTAATTTTTACATATTTTGTACTGGTGCAGCCTTATGCCAGTATGCAGGCTTCTACCTGCAGAAGGCTACAACCTTCTCTCATTCTCCAGCTTTTCCTGGAAGGGAGCTACAACCCCCTTAGCTCTTGTACTAGCTGATGTGTTTACTAGTACGTAGGTGCTGACCTACAGAAGGCTACAACCTTCTCTTTTCTTCTAGGGACCACGTTTCATAAATTTTCAAACTGGATCCATCAATAACATCAAATATATTTGCATCAACCAATCTCCTTTGCACCAACCAAAAAATGAATCAAACAATCACTTTTCTGAATGTTGTAACCAGCACACAGTAACAGTAACCAGAATCCAATCCAGAACCCAGAACATTGCAACAGTAAACAGAAGTAGCTAAAACATATTTTATGAGATGTACACTACTTCAATGTGTCGAACCTGTGAGCATACACACTTTTCTTAAGGCTGACCTATGTATACGCAGTTTTGAAATGCCGAACTAGCGTGTATATGCACCTTTGTTATACTGAACCTGCGTACAGATCTGTAAAAGATGATTTAACCTTTACCAGTATTCAAACATTAGTTATACCCAGATCATCAGATTTACAGATTACATCATGCACCAATTATCCAGATAAAAGATCAAAAACCACACAAAGATACTTATCTTCAAGCCTTAAGATCTTGACCCATCAATAGAACTTATCCTTCTTCAAGTGCTCAGGTTCCTCCTTGATTCAGATCTAGCTATGCACCATAACCCAATGACCAGTATTCTAGATCTTGCTCTTCATTAGATATTCAATGCTTGAGTACCTTTGCCTAATGATCTCCTCCTCCTTTTATAGTCTTAGGCCTTACTAAATACCATGGTCCAAAACCACTTAGAATCAATACTTTGGACCAAATACCTAGGGTCAATACTTCGGACAAGATACCTTGGACCAATACCTTGGGTCAAAATACCAAGGACCACATACCACGGACCAAAACCAGGTTTTCCAACATGTACGCGTTTTTCCTTGCATGAAAGTGCGTGTATACGCATACACGCCTTTTGGTCTACGAACCCGCGCATGTATACACGGTTTGGTCAAGAGGAACCTACGTATATCTCTTTTTCCTTCATTCTGTGGGCCTGAACTGTGATTTGTCATCTGAGTGAGTTGCCATCAAGGAAAATACCTGTGTCATAGTGCCAAACCTGTGTCACAATGCCAACAATCTCCCCCTTTGGACTTGATGGCAACCCCAAGTCATTCTCCCCCTTTGTCATCAAGGGCAAAGGGCTATGCTCCCCTTGAGTACATGCTGAATTCTCTGATATGCTGAAGTGTGTTGTTCATGCTCCCCCTGACTGTAAGCAAGGTTTGCAAAAAGATGTTCTACAAGAAGAACATGACTCTATACATCATAAATGACCTTCTTATCACCAAAGATTCATACATACATCCATCTCCCAACCAAGTGGGGATATACCAAGACTGACTCATCCACCCAACCAAGTGGGGATACATCAAAAGGTTATACATGATAAAACAAGAGCACTACATCATCCATCCCAGGCATAGTGGGGAAACAAAATAGGTTGTTACATGACCTTGATAATAAAATATATACATGACATAGAGACAAAATATCTAAAACAAGACTATGATAGTCATCAGCAACATCTATCAATCACCATCCAAACTGGCAACCATGATCTCCCTCTGCACCTGTTCCACCTAAAACAAAAAGAACTGTGAAATTGTACCAAGATATTCTTAAGATAATGCCAAAAATGCATTATTAGAAGTATATGTTCCCCCTGAACCTGTGCCAGATGGTCTCTTTCAGACCCATATTAGACTCTTTTCATCCTGAGTCTGACCCATTGTTTTTCTTCAAACCAACATATACGCGACTATATCCACAACAACTAGCGTATGTACGTGGATATGCTTCATGAAACTCACGTACAACCACTTTTCTTTGAACTAGATAGGTTTCAATAGCAAGATGATGCATCAACTACTCCCAGCTTCTATCTGAGATATTCAAATGTCTCTCTAGGAAGCGGTTTGGTGAATATATCAGCAACCTGTTCTTTGGAGGGAACATACTCCAATTTGACCTTTTGTTCAAGCACTTGTTCACGAAGAAAATGATATTTGATAGGTATGTGCTTGGTCTTGGAATGCATGACTGGGTTCTTTGAAATGCTGATTGCACTTGTATTATCATATAGAATGGAGATGGGTGGAGTACATGTGATCTGAATGTCTTGTAATGTTTGCATCATCCAAAGGAGTTGTGTGCAGCAAGATGCAACAGCCACATATTTTGCTTCAGCTGTAGATAATGCAATTGAACTTTGTTTCTTGCTAAACCAAGACACTAATCTGGAACCCATATAGAATGCACCACCACTAGTGCTTTTTCTATCGTCCACGCTTCCTGCCCAATCTGCATCTGTCTATGCATGAAGTGTAAGATTTGTGTCCCTAGGATACGATAAGCCAAAATTCTGAGTTCCTTGAAGATATTTGAAGATCTTTTGACTGCCTAAAGGTGTGATTCCTTTGGATTTGCTTGGAATCTTCCAACTATTCCCACTGCATGCATGATGTCTGGTCAAGTACCTGTTAGATAGAGCAGACTGCCAATCATGGATCTGTAGGTTGGTTGATGTATTGCTGCTGATTCATCATTTGCACTGAGGCTACATCCTATTACCTTAGGGGTACATACTAGTTTAGAATATTCCATGCCATATTTATTCAAGATCTGCTTGAGGTACTTGGTTTGTGATAGAAAAACACCATCTTTATTTTGTTGAACTTGTAAACCAAGAAAATATGTGAGCTCACCAAGCAAGGACATTTCAAATTCTTTCTGCATTACCAAAGCAAAGTTTTGACTCATGGCTTCTTAATTGCTACCAAAAATGATATCATCAACATACACAACAAGTATTAGCAATTTGTCATTGTCAATTTTTATATATAGATTGCTATCAACAGATCCTTTTGAAAAACCTTGTTGATGAAGGTATTTTTCAAGACGATAATACCAGGTGTTAGTTCTAGTCTTCACAGCTTGTTACCAGGGATCAATATGAGCTCTTACTATTTTTGGTTTTGGTCAGATTTTTTGCACATGATATTCAGCGAAAAAGCATGTCACAAGTGTGTTCATCAGGAGCAGATCGAAAAGAGATTTCCAACGGTATATCACACTCCCATAACTGGTTTCTGGATCAGAAGATATGATTGAAATGAATGAGTGATTCTTGGTTATGCATGTTTTGAGGTCAGTTGCTGCACACAACGACAAGTTTACTACAAGATTAGTTTATGAAATAATGGTAAGGAATTTTTCAAAAGTGAAAGAGGTTTTTGTCCATAACATACCAAATAACAAAAACCTCCTTCCGTTTATGCACATGTATTACTATGTGGGAGATATGAAGTGATATTTGAAGCCTACATTAAAACAAAACAAATTTTGCAGTTATTTTACTGTTTTAGTCATTTTAGTATGGTGCCATTTTACAACCGATGGAAAGTAATTTTGAGAAACCCAAAGATTTTTTTGTTAAAAATGATCCATATCACAAAACCCTCTTTCAATTTATTCACAAGTGTCATGAATTTGGATATGTGACTAGATCTTTACAGCTCATTTTCATAGATTTAAATTTTTAATGATTTTCTATTTTAGAGATGATTTTGTGGCACAGATTGCGAGCAACTGGAAACAAATTTCCCAAATTTGAGAGAGGTTGTTTTCCAACATGACCTTATCTACAAAAACCACTTTCATTTTTGTAACAGATGCTATGGTTTAGGAGATACGAGTTCATCTTCAACACCTATTTTCAGAAATTCGGTCCAAGTTTAATATAACTGATTCTATTTTGAAGAAGATGGTTGAGCTCAATTCCCTTAATACATGGATGATAAAATGTATATATTTTATGAATTTAATAGTGTAGAGGTTGAATTTTGGCAGCAGAGAGGCTGCTTGGCATTATGTGAAATTTTCCTGAATATCATTTTAATAAAGCTGTTTTCTGCCCTTTGGACCTGGGATCCATCACAGTATTATTGTTCAATATGTTTTTCATGTAATTCACTTACACATTATGTTTTTTCTGCTTTGTTTCAGCATTATCTAAATGATATGTTAGGAATTCATTCGTAATGATTCTCCTTTCATGATGATTTTGTTGCTAGTTGTAATGGTTGTCTTAGCAGAATTCATCCTTTGCTAGATGCTCTGTTGAGTAACCTCGTTATTCTCTTTCATCTAAAGTTGCTGCTACAGATCCCTCCTTTGTTTGATGCTTGCAGGGAAGCAAGATTTATACCCTATTCTACTCACATTCAAAATCTTTATCTAGCTGAACATGGTACTTAATTTGCCTCAAGTTTGTCGGCAGAAACTGGCATCGACTCCATAGTCCAAAATCATCCTTTCTCTTGTTGTTTCAACCCAAAACTTTTCAAACAAATCCCCACACTCCATAGCTAGCCTAAGATTTTAGTTATTGCAGCCACACTTTGTTGGCAAGGAGAGAGCTCTCTACCGACCTGGTAGGGCTAGCTACCAGGTTAAGGTTGTTTGTGGTTATCCTAAGATCGCCTCCCTTTAGCTCAAGGTCGATCTAGGCTCTAACACCAGGCCCTTGGAGCTTGTTTTAGACCATAGAGAGCCTTTCTGAGTCTACATACAAGTTTTGGATCATTTCCAAGGATGAATACGTCTGGTTGCTCAATATATACTTCTTCTTCTAGGTCTCCATTAAGAAAGGCAAATTTCACATCCATTTGATATACTTTGAAGTTCTGAAAGCTAGACAGAGCAAGGAACATTCTTATGGCTTCAAGTCTAGCAACAAGTGCAAAATTTTCTTCAAAGTCTATACCTTCTTGTTGAGCATACCCTTTACAAACAAGTCTGGCCTTGTTTCTAATAACTTCTCCATTTTCATTCAGCTTGTTTTTGAATATCCATTTGGTTCCTATGACATTCTTATCATTAGGTCTAGGAACCAATTCCCATGTATTGTTCTTTTCAATCTTCTCAAGTTCTTCATTCATGGCCTTGACCAAACATTCATCTTTTCATGGTTCATTACATTTTGTAGTTCGACGGAGGAAAGCAATGCTAGATAGCTTGAAGCTTCTATAATAGTTCTTCTTGTTTGCACACCTGCCTCTTTCTGCCCCAAAATTTGAGTCTCTAGATGATTCTTCTGAACATACCTGGATGGAGTCTTTTCTTCTACCCTTATCTGTTCTTCTGGTGCCTCATTGGTTTCTTCTTCAGAATTAGTCTGATTTGATGTGGAAGGATAGTCCTCATCTTCTTCATAATCTTCGGTTTTTACCTGCTTTGGATTTTTGCCTGCTTCATCAACCACAACATCAATACTTTCAACAATTTTCCCAAGTCTTTTATTATAACACTTATATCCTTTACTTTGGGAAGAGTAACCAAGGAGAATGCCTTCATCTGCTCTAGGTTTAAACTTGCCAAGTTTTTCATCAGTCCTTTTGATGTAACATTTATTTCCAAAAACTTTGAAGTATTTTATTGTAGGAGTCTTACCATACCAAAGTTCATGTGGAGTTTGAGTGCTGTTTACCCGAATGTTTGTTTTGTTGAGAATAGTGATGGTAGCAAATGCAGCTTCACCCCAGAAGGTTGCAAAAGTTCCAGACTCATCTAGCATAGCACGGGCCATTTGTTGAACAGTTCTGTTCATCCTTTCTACCACTCCATTTTGCTGAGGAGTTCTTGCGGTAGAGAATTCCCTTTTTATTCCATGTTCTTCACAGAAGTCGAAAAATTCATCCGAGGTAAATTCCCCTCCTCGATCTGATCTGAGACATTTGATTTTGCGATTTGATTCATTTTCAACTAAAGCTTTGAAGGCTTTGAACTTTTCAAATGCTTCATCTTTATGCTTTAGAAGTCCTATCCAACACATTCTTGAAAAATCGTCAATGAACAATATAAAATATTCTTCTCCACAAGGTGACTTTTTCCTTGATGGTCCACATAAGTCAGTATGAACAAGTTCAAGAGGCTTATTAGCTAATCCTTCCTTTTCAGGGAAATGTGTTCTAGTTTGCTTACCAAATTGACATGATTTGCGTATTGTATTTTCTAGAATGCGGATATCTAGAAGATCATGAACCACCTCGTATTTGCATGCTTTTCTTATTTGAGGGAAGCTTAGATGCCCTAGTCTTCTGTGCCATAGCCAGTGTTCATCATTTTTGCTTAGATAGCACTATTATTGTCCTCCCTTGAGTATGTACAAGTTGTTTGGAGTTCTTACACCTTTGATCACTATTTCTCATGTATCAAGATCATGAACAACACATCCATTTGATCAAAATACTACTTCATTTCCTTGATCACACATTTCACTGACACTTAATAGGTTATGCTTTAGACCATCAACATACATAACATTTCTAGCTTTAACCTTTTCCTTTAAGAGAATAGAGCCTTTACCTTTTATGACTGCAGGAGTGCCATTACCAAATGAGACCTTCTTTTTCTTTTCTAAGGCATTATATGATTGAAGTTTTTCTTTATCACCTGTCATGTGTTTCGAGCATCCACTGTCGACATACCAATGATTTTTTTTTCCTTCTACATACAGGGCTATTCCACATCTTTCTGTTTGTGGTTCTTTCTTTCTCCATGTTTTGGGACCCAATGAAGCTTTCTCCTTCTGAGATGTTTGCCAAAAATTACTCCTGCATGAAGAATCTTCATGACCGAAGTTGTTACAGATAGAGCATTCTATTTCATTTTCAAGAGCAGAAAAGTTATTGTAGGTCCTTTTCATGATCCTAGTCACATTCCTTTGATTTCGTGCTTCTCTAGTCATTATGGTCTTGTAAGCAACACATTGAGCAACTTTGTGTCCAAATTTATGACATAAAAAACATTGGCCATTAAATAAATTCCTGTGCTTATCGGATCTACTGACCTGATGATTGTAGTTTCCATTGCCATTCATTCTTGAAGCAAATTGAGATAGATTTACCTGTGGTTGGTTATAGCTTCTGTTCATCCTTGAAGTAGATTGAACCCGATTTACTTGGTGATCTGCTTTATGCCTTTGCTGATGATTGTCAACCTGTTCACTTCCCCTTGCTGCATCAAGATAGCTTTTGGAGGTTGATGGATTCTGTGCTTGAGATGATTCTTCAGTATATCCAAGACCTGTCTTTATCAGAGGAGAACACTACACTTTGATAATTTCATCTAAAGTTTCTGATCCTTTCGCAAATCTAAGATTGAGAGCATTTGTTTTCTCAATATCTTTTCTTAGACCCACAATTTCACATTCTAAATTTTCATTTTGTTTTTCCCTTTCAGCGAGTTGGAATGTCAGAGTATTTATAATCATACTCTTTTCTTCTAAACAGATTTTAAGTTTAGAAATGTCTTCATAGAGACCATCTTCATCTAAAGCATCCAAGAAATCATCATCTTCAAAAGCCATCAAAAGTCTATAATCATTACCATATTCATCTTCATCACTATTTGATAAACCATCGCTATCTTCATGCGTATAGTAGCTCTTCTTACTTACATTTTGTTTTCTATTCCATTTTGCTGGTTCCTTACCTTTATCAAGCTTATCTTTATGAGGACATTTGGCTACATAATGACCGACTCTTCCACAAGCAAAGCATTTGAAAGGTAGTTTACCTCTGAATCTTCCAGAACATCATTGAAGGTTTTTGACAAATATTTCTTCTTCCTCTCCTTCTGAAATGTGTCCTGATTCATTGAGCTCTTCTCTTCCTGAAGCCTTGAATGTAGCTTCTCTCATATCTGATGGACCTCCTTTTCTCATTTCAACAGTGGTTAGGATTTCGTGCAGCTGTGTCATAGTCATACTCTGGAGATCCTGCTTTTCTTCTATGGCAGAAACTTTTTATTCATATTGAATTATGAGAGATTGTAGTTTTGCATGTTTCACCTGATTGTCTCCTTCGTAGCGTAGAACGATCTTGTCCCATATTTCTTTGTCGGTTTTGAGCTGCATAACCTTGACAAATTCTAATTGTGACAGACTCCCCAATAGTGTATTGACAGCCTTGGCATTTGTTTCATACTACTTTTTACCTGCCGTATCTGTAGGAACTATTGATGGAAATCTATATCCTCCTTCCACGATTTCCCAAACATCTGTTCCAAGAGATTAAAGATAGGTTGTGGTTCTTACCTTCTAATAGATGAAGTTGCTCCCATCAAAGATTGGTGGTCTAATGGATCCCTCTCTTTCGTAGCTGCCCATGATGATAGATCTTCCTTCAAGCGATCAAGCTTCTTCTGAAGGACCGACTCTGATACCAATTGTTGGAAATAATACTGAGAGGGGGGGTGAATTAGTATTAGAAATTTAACAATATTTCATTTCCTTAAACAGGTTTATATACGCTACTTCTGTTAATGAAACTTGCGTATATACGCAACTGTGTATAGAGCAACCAACGTATACCTTGCAAACTTATAATTTAGTCAGTTGATCTTTAATCTGTGTATCAGAACCATATATCCAGTAATCAGATGCAGTAAACAGAACAGGAAATCACACACATGAACACATGATATAAGATGGAAACCCAATGTGGGTGAAAACCACCTGCTATAATCATCTCTATCTTTCTTTAATAAGAAATTGCTTTTTACAAATTTTGTAATAGTGCAGCCTTATACCAATACGCAGGCTTCTACCTGCAGAAGGCTACAACCTTCTCTCGTTCTCCAACTTTTCCTAGAAGGGAGCTACAACCCCGTTCGCTCTTGTATATCTGATGTGTTTACTAGTACGTAGGTGCTGACCTACAGAAGGATACAACCTTCTATTTTGTTCCAGGGACCACGTTTCATAATTTTCAGACTGGATCCATAAATAACATCAATCAAACATCAAATATACCTGCATCAACCAATATCCTTTGGACCAACCAAAAACTGAATCAAACAGTCACTTTTCTGAATGCTGTACCAGAACACAGTAACAATAACCAGAACCCAATCCAAAACCCAGAACACTGCAACAGTAAACAGAAGTAGCTAAAAGATATTTTATGAGATGTATGCTACTTCAATGTGTCGAACCTGCTAGCATACACACTTTTCTCAAGGCTGACTTGTGCATATGCAGTTTTGAAATGCCAAACGCGCATGTATACACGCCTTTGTTATACTGAACCTGTGTATAGATCTGTAAAATATGATTTAACCTTTACCAGTATTCGAACATTAGTTATACCTAGATCATCAGATTTATAGCTTACAACATGCACCAATTATTCAGATACAATATCAAAAAACACAAAAGATACTTCTCTTCAAGCCTTAAGATCG